>OZ010653.1:60088450-61343450 GCA_963932375.1 Phania funesta
CTCGAGTTCTTCCTGAAAACTCCCACAAGCTTCTTAAGACCTATTTGACAGATACAACTTTTAAAGTAAGGTCAAAGGACCAATTTTCAATATATGTGAAAATCTATTCAGGAGTCCCCCAAGGTAGTATTCTAGGGCCGCTGTTATATATCCTCTATACAGCGGATATGCCAACTAGCCCAAATACATATACGTCCACATTTGCAGACGACACGGCATTCATAAGTATTGACGGAGATCTGAAGGTTGCATCCGAACAACTTCAATCTCATATTAATGTGCTAGAAAACTTAATAAAAAAGTGGAGAATTAAGGTAAATCCATCAAAATGTGCTCACGGCACGATTTCTCTAAGAAGGGGAAATTGCCCACGTATAACGATTAGAAACACCTGCAGAAACTCACGTTAAATATTTGGGTATCCACTTAGATCGACGCCTTACTTAGTCCCGCAACATTGAGGCAAAAATAACGGCCATAAATCTTAAAACAAATCAACTACACTAGTTGATAAGTCCTAACTCAACACTGGCTTTGAAATACAAAGTCCTGTTATGCAAATTCATTATAAAGCCAATATGGTTATATGGCGTTCAGCTTTGGGGTACTGCTTGCGCATCAAACATCCAGAAGTTACAAAGAAGACAGTCTAGGATTTTACGACTTATCGTCTGCGCGCCTTGATATATACGAAATGTAAATATCCATAGAGATCTATAAGTTCTCACAATCAAGGAAGAAAAAACATACACGTCAAAATACATAAACAAACTGGAGGTCCACCCTAACACTCTTGTTCACAAATTCTTCACGTTTAGTTGAGTATTTCTTTCCAATAAATAGTTCGCTACTTGTAATTGAATGCGAAAGTTTATAGGGGCACTAGCCTCGGGATAATTGCCTTAAAATTTAGGCGAATTTAGGTTTTTCACGTACTGTGATATATATGGTGCACAAGTTGCATCGAAAATCAAAACATTCATAACGTTAACGTCTACTTCCATATCTTCATCTCAGCTGCGCCATAAAAAACGATGAAAGCGACGTCAGCATATTTGGACCTTTTAACAGCATACTGTTTAATGATACACCATTTGATTTTACAGCTGCGTCCCAGACTATTCTTGTTTTGTTTGGCTTGTTCTTATTAAGGACTGGAATTAGATTTCAAAGACCTTTCAAGACACTTCAACCTTTTCATTGCCATTTCGAAACTTTCTGGAAGTTTAAAATTATCATAACGCCACAAAAAAGCTGTTTCATAATGTCCATTAGCTATTTTGTGTATATATTTCTGAAGGTAATCGATTGCTCTTTGCGACCATAGTGGCTGTATTGTTAATGCCAACCATTTCAATGGAGTAACATTTTTTTACTAACTCATTAAGATTATCATTATTAACACGGTCACACTCACACATATGAAAACTATATTCACGAGTGCGAAGAGCAATAGGTTCATTATACTTACCTTCTTTTATACATGTTGGTATACAAAGCTTCAAATTATTAATACTTAATAGCACACTTGGAACCGCATTTTCATAATCTTTTTTAGGTAAGCTCTTAAGATATGGACGCTGACGCTAAGCTTTCATAGTTGATGCATTGACTCGGTAAAGACAGTTGTTTGACGGTACGAACTTTTAAATGGTGTTTTATTTTATTAGGGCCGCCTGGAACGCGCAATTTTACTCGTTATGAACCTTCTTCACTTCGCCCAATATTGCCGGTCCACTTCAAGCACAAAGGTTCTTGATCACCGGTTAGCTCTAAATCTTTTATTATTTCCTGATCAATAAGGCTGAGTGACGACCCTTCATCAATAATAGAAAATGTTTCTATGAAATTATTTTTTGTGGCATAAATTGCTATAGGAATAATCTTAAACAAAGTTGTTTGGATGTTGTTACTATTGTGTGCAGCATGATTGTTGATGTTAACATTTTTGTTTTTATTTTCATCTTATTTATATACATTTATGTCATTGTTCTCATTTATTATTTTATGTAAAAGTGTATTATGTTTCGCTTTAGAGTCTTTAAATTCACAGGCCATGTTACTTTTAGAGGTGCCCTGTAAAATTCCATCTTTTGTTCCTGTCGGCTCTTAAATTTTTTTTACATTTAGCAACACTGCATATGTATATTAAGATATAATTTTTTGTTTGTTTGTTCGTGAGAGTATCTGTATACATAGTTTTATTACTCTTAGTCTCAATGTTTATACAGTTGGGTGATATTCCAACATTATAAATCCAGTTGGTGAATTCTGTTAAGTTTGCCTGTTTACTATATATATTTTAGAATTCTGTTTTGTAAAAGCCCCAGTTCAATTGGAAAAACTTCGGCATTTTAACAATTAGTTCCTGAAATAGTGATGAATTATTTAGTTTATCAAATAAACCACAAGCCTTAATGGTTGTTTCTAACCTTTTATTTCGACAGCGAACGTGGTAATTGCGTGTAAGTTTTTCGTGTTTAGTACAGGCATTTTAGAGAATTTAGTATTTTTTCTGGTTGACATTAAAGCTTCTCCACGTAATGCGGACGGACAAGGTTTTCTGCATCAATTAAGCCTCAAATTGTAGTGGACCATTCATACGTGGAACTAAAAAGTCACCACTCTTCAGGAATGCCGGTAAACGGTGGTATATCTTTAGGCACAGTTTAACGTGCGTTCATTTGTTGATGTGTGAGATTTCTTTGATAGCTGCCTATACTTTGTTCTAGTGGTGGCTGCGTAAAACACGATTGTACACTAGACAGAAAATTGGAGGGCTGTAGTAAAAATGCTCGCGGGTTCGTTGGGACGTATGGATGAGGAGCGTTTTTAGGCTGCAAAGTACACGAGGGCTGCTGGCGATATGTTTGACCGCTGTATGGATTGTTTGCTGATTGCGACTTTTGAGTACTCTGAATTTCACTGTTTTGGTTATTATTAAAAACTTTACTTACGTTTTCTGTTACCGATTGTAACATAGTACATTCGGGGGTGTCATAGAATGCAATGTTATTGGAATTGGATGTAGTGATCCTTCCAATGGAAATACAACTGTGTAAAATATAATTTATAAATACAACTATGTTAGAAGCTGGTGTAAAGGAGATAAGGGGTTATATTTTTCTTGGTGCTAAAAGGTCCCTATAGTCCTCGTTTATATTTATGCAGCTGTCGAGGAGAGCAGCTTAAAGAGTTGGCGTTCAAAAGAACTGCCAGCAGATTGAGAACTAAAAAGACCATTAGGAATGTAAGTGCCGAAGTCGAGTTCAGTTTAAGTCTAATTTTATTTACAATTCATCCTGGTTTATATACTATTTAAGAAAGTCTAATATTGAGTGACTTTTCAGTTTCACTCAATATTTAGTTCTATTTAGTTACAAAGAATTAGTTTACAATTTATTATTTTCATATGTTAGCAATATCCAAGCGAACAGTCACAAAGTAAATTTCAAACATTCCAAGAACGTGATATTATTGTTCCAATTTACTTTGGTGGTCTTTTGCCACACTTCAACATGTATAATTCAAGTATCTGTTGCGCATGGCGATATGGGTACACTACACCCTCACCCTTAAAAAAATATTACTGTTTAAAATAAACAGGATGATTTTTCATGTGGTTTATTAGTTAAGAATTTAAAGTATTTATATTTGATTAGAGTATTAGTTGTAATGTTATAATAATATTGTTCAAGGTAATAATTATTCTAATAGTAATGTATTATTAATACTTATTTCTTATATCTATGTTTTACAATTTAGTATTGGTTTTAAATTATTATTGTGTATATCTTTTCCAGTATTGTTATAATTTATTACAGTGTTTCCATTATTTCTTCTTATTATTGTATATGGTCCTTTATATGGACTTTGATTTTTCTTTCTATTTTCTACTTTGACTAACACTAGATCTCCTATTTTTAGATTTAACTTATTTGTATATTTTTTATTATTAACTCTTTTTTCTTTAGCTAGTGTCAGCATATTTTTAGCTCTGTGTAGAGAGTAATTTAGTTTGCTTTTAAGCTCCATTACATAATCTTCATAATTGTAAAATTTTCTTTCGTCATCTATAATGTCAGATGGCAAGTATGGTAATTTTCCGTAAACTAACTCATATGGTGTGTAACCTGTATCTATGTGTGGTGTTGTATTGTAGGCAAAAGTAAAATAGGGAATCCATTTATCCCATTCATGGTCATTCGCTGTTGTTAGTAAGAACTCTTGTTATTTAGAACTCTATGATTTCTTTCAATTGCTCCTAGCGTCTCGTGATGATAAGGGGTTGAGAATATTTGTTTAATTTGTAAAAATGAACATATGTTACGCATTACTTCATTTGTAAATTCTGTCCCTCTGTCCGATTTAAGTATCTTAAATTGACCATATTTTAAAACGAATTGTTCAACTAAGGTATTTGCTGTAGTAATTGCATCTTTTGTTGGCATTTGGTGTGCTACAATAAACTTAGTTAATTCACATTGCATTGTTAAAATATATCGGTTTTCATTTGAAATGCGAAGAGGTTCTACAGTGTCAATTGAAATTACTTCAAAACTATTGTTTGGTGTGTTCGTTAGTGTTATATGTTTTATAGTGTTTTATAGTGTATAGTATAGTGTTTTATGTGTTTTGTTTGTTTATTTTTGATACAACTGTCACAATATGATACAAATTTCTTTACTATTTTATTCATGTTTTTCCAAATGTATCGCTGTTTCACTTTATTATTTTTTTTCTTATTCCTAGGTGGCCTGAGTGCGTGGTATTATGGAATTCGTCTATAAGTTTATACTTTAATATGTCATCTTTTATTATTTTTGGGGCATTGTAAATTATTATCTTTAGTTGAGGACTTTCATTATTTATTTTTATCTTTGCATATGCTTCTTTTATATATTCTTTTCTATATCTTTTAAATATCTTATCTTCTGTTCATAGCGCTAATTCTCCAATATTTTCTTGTCTCATTTTTTATATCAGTTTCCTCAGAATCGAATCTAGTTTCGCTGAGTTATCGCTGAATCATGCTAGCATGTTATCTTTATTATCTTCAATATTCTTGGTATGTAATTTCTTCATTGAATATGGTTTCAGTGATTTATCATTAGATCCGTTTCTATTAGTTTGGGTACGTAATTTCTTCATAGTCGAATCTAGTTTCGATGAATTATCATTACGTCCTATGTGCACAATATTATTCTCAATATATATATTTGTATCTTCTTTATCTTCTATATCATTAAATTGCAATTTCTTCATATTTTTGACGTCATTAATGGATATACATTCCCATATGTAAAGTTGATCAGACTTTTGAGATATGAATTTTTCCTTATTTTCTCCTAATGTGCGCGCGCTAATAACATTATTCTCTTTTTTATTGAAATTTGTGTTTGCCTCTCTACCTTTATGTTCTTCTTTATTTGAGTTATTGTTTTCCCCATTGTTTCTTTTAATCATGGCCCTAGTAGTTATTAAAACTTTCTTTTCTTTTTCATTAATCTCTTTTGGTATCATTTGTGTTAGTATTTCTGAATCTAATTCAATTCTAGAAAGTTCATCTGCATTGTGTTCATTTTTCCTTTCTTGTATATTATTATGAAATCGTAATCGCTTAGATCTAACATAATTCTTGTCATTTTTGATGAAGGATTACTGTGAGGGAAAAGAGAAATTAAAGGTCTGTGGTCTGTTACGACTATGAATTTTCTTCCGTATAAGTATGGTCTAAAGAAGTTTATTCCCCAATGTATGGCTAAAAGTTCCTTTTCGATTACTAGTTTGTTAATGTCATGTTTTTGTAATGATTTACTTGCGTATGAAATTGGTAAATCTTGGCCTATCTTACCTTGTGATAGAACTGCTCCTTACGCGCAATTTGAAGCGTCAGTTGTTATTATAAATGGTTTTTCAAAATTTGGATATTTTAATATTTTCATTTTTCTTTTAACTCATTAAATGCAAGTTGGCATTTTTCTGTCCATATAAATTTTGTTGATTTCTTTAATAAAGTGTTTAGCTCTTTGGCGACGTCAGCAAAGTTGGCTATGAATTTTCTATAGTAATTGCAGAATGCAACAAATCTTCGTACTTCGTCCGCGATTTTGGGTATTGAATAATTTTTGATTACGTCATATTTGGAAGGATCTGTTTTTACACCGTCTTTTGTTATAAGATGTCCTAAGAAAACTACTTCTGATCTCAGAAAACATCATTTCTTTGGGTTAAGTTTTAGGTTATATTTTTCTAATCTGTCTAATACTCTGACCAAATTTTGATTATGATGATTTCAACTACATCCGTAAACAATTATATCGTCTTCATAAAGAAATGCTTCCGATTCTAAACCTGAAAGTGCTATTATAAGCATTCTTTGAAAACTATTTGAGGAAATTTTTAGGCCGAATAATAGTCGTTTGAATTGAAAATGTCATTGTGGGGTTGAAAATGCTGTAAGTGGTCTAGACTCTTTTTCTAGTCATGTCAAGAGTTGAGAACCATTAGGCTCTGCCTAGTTTGTCCAAAATATCTTCTAATCTGGTTAAAGGAAATTAATCACTAACTATTTTGTCATTTGACTTGCGAAAGTCTACTACAAGTCTCCATTTCTTTTTATCTTCAGTTCCTTTCTTTGGTACTAAAAGGATTGGAGCATTGTAAGGGCTTACTGATGACTCTATTATGTCATCATTAAACATTTTCTGGACTTGTTCATTTATGATGTCAGTGTGTGCATGTGGTAGTCTGTAATTTTTAATGTATACTGGATTGTTGTCTGAGGTCGTGATTTTTTGGTTATAAAAATTGTTTACTGTTAATTTTTCGTCTTCGATGTCAAAAGTATTTTGATATTTTTTGAATATTTTTATTAATTCTGTTTTTGCATATTCGTCATTATTCTGCAACTGCAAGTCATTTAATATTTGCTTAAAACGTGTTTCATTATTATCATTCCGTTTATTGTATTTGTAATTCAATATTTTGTAATTTTTAAGGGGGTCAGTTTAATACCCTCTAAAGTTATTTCCTCGTTCGTTGTGTTTAAAATTTTTAAATGTGTCATGCCGCTTTTGGGGGCTATAGAATTACCTAGAAATTCGCCTGGTTTTCATTCATTACTAAAAATTATGCTGTCTTCAATTACATTTAATTTTATTGCTTGGATAATTTCTGTTCGTCGAGGTATTTTTATCTGTAGTAGATTCAATGATTTGGTGAGCATTGCAAGAGTTATTATGTTACTGTTCAAAAATAGCGATATTGTAAAAGTTTCATAATCTATTTTGCAAAAATATTTACTTAAAAAGTCTCTACCTATTATACCGTCCGTTTTTATTGGGAAGTCTGTTTTTACTAATTGGTAAGAGTGATTAGAAGTTTCATCAGCTAAACTTAATTCTAAATCCATTTTTCCTAAAGAATGAATTTCTTCTG
Source organism: Phania funesta (assembly GCA_963932375.1). Lineage (NCBI taxonomy): Eukaryota > Metazoa > Arthropoda > Insecta > Diptera > Tachinidae > Phania > Phania funesta. The sequence continues at coordinate 60,095,891 of OZ010653.1, forward strand.
TGGTAATACCTGTTAATTTGCATTTTTCGTCTGTATAAATTTTGTAATTTTCGAATTCATCTTGCATGCGACAGAGTGATATGTCGGCGCCTGTGTCTATTAGGAAGGTTAAAGTTTTTCTTTTGTAAGCAACATTTATGTAGTTAGAGTTATTGGTGGTTACTTTGTGAATCTTTGGCTTTGGCACTGCGGGATGTTTTATTGTCCCTGGCCTTCTTCGTTTCCCGAATTATGTATTGTGTGTATATGTTTGTTTTGGTATCTCTTATTGTGATTGTAATTGTTTGTGCTGTTAACGTTTCTATTTCTGTAACTGTTGTTTCTGGGAAAATTTCTATTACTTCTGCTATTGAAATTGTTGTTGCGAGTAAAGTTAATATTAGATCTATTGTTGTTAATGTTATTTTTATTGAAGTTAGTGTTGTTCCCGTAGTTGATATTTCTGTTCGGAACGCATGTGTTGAATTTGTCATAGTTTTGATAGTGATTTCGTATGGGTTCTTTTTTAAAATGCAAAATGGAATTAAAATTTGTTTTATTCTCGTTCTCCAATTCTACAGCAAGTTCTGATGCTTCTTGTAGGTTATTTGGTCGAGCAGCGTATACGGTCAATATTTTTTTTCTGCGGCTGATGCTGTGTTCCCTAATTCTTCTATCCCTAATTTGTTAAGACTATCTATCATGTATAGTATTTTTTCTCTAAATGCATTAACTGTCAGTTTCCCTTGATACAATGTGCTTAGTTTATTTTGTAGTTTTGGTATTGTTTTATTGCATTTGTATCTTTGTTCTAGTAAATTTTTTAGTACTTCAAAACTTTCTGGTTTGTTGTAGCTTCCTGTTGCTGTTCTAACGTTAGACGTTAGTTTAGCATGGTAAATATACTGTAGAAAATCTATTTTTGCTGTGTCTGATAGCGATTTATTGATGAGTTCTGCTGTTACTACGAAACTTTCTAATTCTGTATAATTACCCGTGAACAATGGTAATGCTTTTGAGGTAGTTTCTAGATTAAAGGATCCCATTTTGATATTTTGTATTTCTGATTGTTTTTGACTCTCTAATAGGTAATCTTTAATTTTTGTATATATATTTTTAAATTCTATTTTTAAAGCTATTGATTAATTTTCATCTTTTTTTTCTATGTTTAATTGAAAGTCTTTTCTTATGTTATCTATTGGTTCTAGTTTGTTTTGTATTCTTTTCTTTGTATATGTTCTTCCTGGAGTTTTTTTTAAGGTTTTATATAATTCTTTTAATGTAAAAATATTATCTTCCATTTAGTCTATACTTGTGTTTCTTTTGTCTTATCTATAACTTTGTCATTAGTCTTATGATTTTTAGCATATTTCAAAATTTTGTTTATGGTATATAATAGAAATAGTATTAAGATAAAAAATAGGATATGGTTTATATACTGTACATTGGGTTTGTTTGATTCATTATTTTGGATTGTTGTTTTTTGTTTCTTATTAGTGATAGAGTTTCCCCAAATTGGACCTACCATTAATAATTTCTTTATTTTATCTTAGATTATATATCTGCTATGGCATTATTTTGTCTATGCAGGTGTTTAAATACGTAATCTTTGAAATATTTATTTTGTATGCAAGGTATATGATTCCTACTATTATTGCAAATATGCAAATGTGTTCTAAAGTGATTGAATTTCCATTGTTTGTACCATTGGTTAATATGTTTTCTTGGATTTCCACTTTGCTTTGTGGCTTACCCATTTTATTTTATTTCTGAGTTGGCCAGTGTTAATTCCTTGTATAGGATGGATTTTTCTTTCCTCCTCTAGAATTGCTTGCCTGCACGCTTCTTTTTCTTCTTTCTGATCTCGGTTTCTTCGGCTTTTTTAATTGTCTTGTTTCTTTTCCTGTATTCCTCAAGGGTTATTGTCTTTGGCTCAGCATTCAAAGGGAGTGGTTTGTATTCAGGAGCGTCTTCATTAATTGATGTGGGGTTGTAGGAACTTTTCCCAACGTTCGAATATTTCATAAATTTCCTCCGACATAAAAGTAGAATCAATGGTCCAATTTGGCAGGATCGCCATGTAAAGGGGTAAGGGGTTATATTTTTCTTGGTGCTAAAAGGTCCCTAAAGTCCTCGTTTATATTTATGTAGCTGTCGAGGGGAACAGCTTAAAGAGTAGGCGTTCAAAAGAACTGCCAGCAGATTGAGATATAAAAAGACCAATAGGCATGTAAGTGCCAATTTCGAGTTCAGTTTAAGTCTAATTTTATTTACAATTTATCCTAGCTTATATACTATTTAAGAAAGTCTAATATTGAGTGACTTTTCAGTTTCACTCAATATTTAGTTATATTTAGTTACAAAGAATTAGTTTACAATTTATTATTTTCATATGTTAGCAATATGCAAGCGGACAGTCACAGTCAATTTCAAAAATTCCAAGAACGTGATATTATTGTTCCAATTTACTTTGGTGGTCTTTTGCCACACTTCAACATGTGTAATTCAAGTATCTGTTGCGTTACACAGTTGAAGTTGAGGTGTACGCACTTAACATGTCGCATGGCGATATTTTTTTTACTGCATTTTATTTTATTGAATCTTTCTATTAAAAGAAATTCACAATAAGTATTCAAATCTTATTTCTAAATTATTATTTACTAGTTAGTACCAACTTAATAACTAATTTTTTGTATTCAAATCTTAAAAATCTATCTTCTATTGTGTAGAGAGAGCCGCCTCACCAGGCTCAATGTGTCAGTTCTTTTTAGTCTCTGGTGGCCATCAAATTGCAATAAATTGCGTGCTAGAGTGTTGGGATGTGCGACTAGTTTGTTCACGTATTTGGACGTGTATGTTTTAACTTCTTCGTGGATAGTAGGAAATTTGAGATCCCTATGTATGTTTTCATTTCTTATGTACCAGGGGCGCATACGATATGACGTAAAATCCTAGACTGTCTTCTCTGTAACTTCTGGATGTTTGATGCACAGAAAGTACCCCACAGCTGAATACCATATGATCATATTGGCTTTATAACGGATTTGTATAATAGGACTTTATATTCCAATGCCAAAGTTGAGTTAGGACTTATTAGCCAATGCAGTTGATTTGCTCGAAGCTTTACGGACGTTATTTTTGCCTCAATGTGACGGGTCCAAGTCAGGCGCCGATCTAGGTGGATACCTAAATATTTGACGTGTGTTTCCGCTGGAACCGTGGTATTAGTTATTGTGATTGGTGGACAATTTTGCCTTCTAAGGGAAAACGTTACATGAGCACATTTTGATGGATTTACCTTTATTCTCTACTGTTTAGCCAGTCTTCTAGCTTATGAATATGGGCCTGTAGCTTTTCAGATGCATCCTTTGGATCATTACTGACACTTATAATTGCAGTGTCGTCTGCAAAGGTTGATGTATATGTATGTGGGCTTGTCGGCATATCCGCTGTATAGATGATATATAATAGCGGCCCTAGCACACTACCTTAAGGTACTCCTGCACTGATTTTCCCGCATCTTGAAAGCTGGTCCTTTGACCTTACTTTAAAAGTTCAATCGGACAAATAACTTTTTATAAGCTTTTGGGTATTTTCAGGAAGAACCCGAGCAATTTTTAATAAGTAGCCCATCATGGCAGACTTTATCAAGTGCTTGGGAAATGTCTATAAATAAAGCTGAACAGTATTGCTTTCTTTCAAAAGCCGATCTAATAATGGTAACGATTCTACGGACCTGTTCAATCGTACTATGCCTTGCTAGAAAACCAAACTGATGATCTGGGATAACGTTTTGTTCATTTAGGAAAGGAGTTACACTCGAGACGAATAATTTTTCAAATATTTTTGACAAAACTGACAGTAGGCTAATTGGCCTGTAAGATGTAATCTGGCTTGAGTCCTTTCCAGGTTTCGGGATCATAACAATTTGAGACATCTTCCAAGAGCATGGGAAGAAGCCGACGCGCAACATGGCATTAAATATGTAAAGTAAAATTCTTACAGCTGAATTAGGTAAGTTTTTTATCATTGATCCTGTTATACGATCAGGTCCAGGTGATTTCTTCATATCCGTATTTTTAATTGTCGATTTTAAAGAAGACAACTGAAATTTCATAGGATCATTCACGGTGTCACTAATAATTGGAATAGTGGAATTACTTATATCATGTGGTGCAAAAACCTTCTCTAAGTGATTTGCGAACGCATTTGCCTTTTCACTTTAGTTTTTAGCCCAAGTACGGTCTTCGAGTCTTAGTGGGGATTCGTAAGCAATAGGACATTGTAAGTGCTTTACAGCTTTCCACAGACTATAATCCGTGTTTTTCATTGGATCCAAGTTTTTTAAAATGTTGTCGCTAGCGAATTCGTGTTTCTGTCTCAATTTACTGCGTAAGTTTTTTTGGCATAAGTTCATTTGCATTTTTATGTGTGGAGAACGACTATTTTGCCATTGTCTTCTTAGTCTTCTTTTCTCAATGACGAGCATCTGAATATCTGATGTTGCCTGGTGCGATATTATTTTAGCTGATGGCTTTGTTGGCGTTGCAGCTATGGCTCCGGCAGTCACGACATCTGTAAAATGATCTACAGCTGCTTGAATATCAGCTGGATTTCTCAGTGGGATGTTCAAAGGTAAGTGAGAGCTCACATACATTTTATATTTTAATCAATTCGTGTTTCTGTTCGGGTAGAAACTAAGGGTTTTAGGTGCAGTGGCAAAACTGTCGTGTAAAATAACAATTGTAGGTGAATGATCAGAAGATAGGTCATAGGATGAACTAACTAACAGTTGGTCGCGTTTGATGTTTTTTACTATAGCAAAATCTATAAGGTCTGGCAACTTATTAAAACATGTGGGCCAATAGGTGGGTTTACCGGCAGATACGACGTCCAGCTTGTTTGCTTGAACTGTATAATACAACTGCCTACCTCTAGGACTAACGAGTCTGGATCCCCAATATGTGCGCTTTGCATTGTAATCACCAGCGGCAATAAATTTTTGTCCTAGCGTAGCAAAGAACCTGGCAAATTTATGGTGTTCGATTTTATGCCTAGGCGGGCAATACACTGACGAGACTACAATTTTAAAATCAGTAAGATTTATAGTCGTGGCTTGCAAAAAGTCTTCGTTGAATTCAGGCAAGGGAAAATGCTTTATGTTTTTTCGGACTATAATGGCAGTCCCACCACATGCCCTTTCGCTTGGGTGTTTTGTGTCATATATAAAAAACCCATCAATTCTAAAGCAGTTTTTTATAGTGAAGTGTGTTTCAGAGACTAATAGTATGTCTATATCATGTGCTAGCAGGAAGTGTTCTACTTCATATTTATGTTGGGATAGCCCGTTAGCGTTCCAGAAGCATATTTTTAACTGGTTCATTTTTTGCTCAGCAGAATTTGCAGAAGCATGTTTTGGGTTCGCATCATTTCCTGAAACATACCCTGCATAGTTGTCATGAAATTATTCATTGTTTGTATTAAATTATCGATAGAGCTCGAATTGGTAGTGAGGGGTGTCTGAGCACGCTCTTTTAAGATGTGGGCATATGAATGTTTATGCGCATTAGAACTTTTGGCATTCGCATTAGGTAAATCATTTCTCAATGTTTGGGAATATGAAAAGTTTGGCTTAGTGTGTGGCTGTGTAGCTTGTGTACTAGCGACAGAACCAGCATGAAGCCGAGGAAATTGGGAAGCTTTATATTGCTCATAATCAGGTTTGCGTACGACCTTCGAACTATTTTTTACATGTTGAAAGACTTTGCAGCCCCTGTAATTTGCTGTGTGGTTTTCACCACAGTTGCTGCATTTTTTTACCTTTGGTCTGTTTTGGAAGAAGTGCATTCCAAAGTCCGGTGCGCATCACCGCAAACAACGCATACGGATGGTAGCTTGCAGTAGGTTTTCGTGTGTCCGAATTCCTGACAATTAGTACACTGACGGGGACCGCTACGTTTTAGAGGCTCTTCCACCGTTATTCTTCTCTTCAAAAGGTAGCGCAAATTATATATTGGATGAACCGAGTTTTTTGATTTAAGTTGCGATGCGTTAAATACGATTTCAACACGATGCATAGGTTGGGGAACTTTGTTCTTATTTAGAATATTGTGCACTGACCTTACGACATAGCCTTCCCCCTCTATGGCACTTTTTATTTCATCAGTGGGAACAGAACTGTCAATGCCCTTTACAATGACAATCAAACCTTTAGCACTTTTGAGTTGATACGTATAATAGCTCTTATTATCTGCATCGAGGCGATTTGCGATTAGGCGGTAATTCTTCTCAGTGTGCGCTTCGATCTTTGTTTCTTGAATTTGACCTCTTCGTATAGAAGCTACATAAAAGCTTTCCTTACCTACAAGCTGAGACAACATGTTAACAATTTCTTTAGATGTTTGTTCGCGCAAGTAAATCGGGGGAGGTTTTTGTTCCCTGACAGCGGGTTCAGCTTCATCATCCGCTGTAGCAAGTACAGAGAATCTGTTTTCGCTTACCGGCAGTACAGTACTTTGGGAGCTTTTATATTGTTTAGCAATGCGCTCTTGCTGCGAAGACTTAGGACTGGCCTTCCTTTTGGTTATGGTTATATAACGATCCATACCTGTTTGCACTTTTTTTACGGGATTTTTCAAATTACCTGTTTCGTTTGTTTGTTGCACTATTTTTGATATGGTACCTGAATTGTTCTTTGTTTGAATTGTAATTTCTTCTGGTGTTGTTATTTGCGAAGATAAGTTTATATTTCCGGATAAAGAACGCGTTCGGTCAATTGGCCTGGCGCTTAAAAAATCACTGTCATCTTTTTTTTTTATTATTTGTATTGTTCTTTGCATTATTAGCATTTGTGTAAGAAAAAGAGAAATAAGCATTGTTGTTATTACCTTTTATATTTTTTTCATTAATATTTGGTGCGCTCATACACTCACTATCAATTGTTCAAACCGGTTTAACCATGCACTATTTGTTATTGTTTTTTTTTTACACACAATATATTATATTGTTGTTATTTTTTGTTCTTTATTTCTTTGTTATTACTAACTGTTCACTGTTCAATTGAATACTTAAAAAAATATATATATATATATATTTGTTATGCGTTCGATATGACGTACGTCTGTACTCAAACACGGTCACTGTTGAACTGGCGATATGGGTACACTACACTGGAATAAGTTAAAATAAGAAAAGATAGAATAATAAAGAGGATTCTGGTGACAGCATCCAAGGATAGAGATGCGGTGAAGTTTTAATAAAATATTAAATAAAACATAAGGAAGAACCGTTAAATGGCGACCGTGATATAGAGAAAAAGATGAACCCATGTGTATTTAATTATAGTCTAAATTAAAAAAGAAGTTATGTTTAGAAAAAAAAAATTACAAATGGAAATAGAAATTAATATTTATATAAGAAAAAACTATATGCAGAAAAAATTTTTTAAAAAACAGTGTAATTAAAAAAAGACTAAAGGCAAAAAGTGAAAAAATTATATAATGTACAAACTATTCTGCAAAATTTAACTAAGGAAAAACAATTTAAAAGAAGAAAGTATTGAAAATAATACAAAAACAAAATCATTTCAAAACCTGAAAAAAAGAACAAACTGAAATTTTAGTATACCGACACCTAACAGTTCATTTAAGATACTGTACAGTTGCCTAAAATACAACATATGCCGTAAAAAAAATAAAAACAGTTAAAAAACCGAGTCCCTTAAAAAAAACAAGTTAAGAGTCATAGTAGCCGCTTCAGTAGACAAGATTCTTAACCAACCAGCAGGAACTATGTCTAGCACAACAATTAAGACTCTTCATGACACTACCAAGGAAAGTTTGTTGGCATTAAATAACTTAAATGTTAACACTTCATCTTGGGATGCTATAATCATACAACTACTGATTAAAAAGCTAGATCGTGCTGTCTATATTCGCACTAACTAAACCAAGAGATGTGCCAACAATGAAAGAGTTGTTCTCCTTTCTTGAGATTCAATTTCAGTCAATGGAGTCATTTGGTTACAAGGAGAAATTAACTACCCATCAAAAAGAAAAAATTAAAGTATCGTCTGTGACATCTACGAATAATAACAGCAATTGCAAACTTTGTACCACAGAAAATCATCCTATCTATCACTGCAAGCAATTCCTAAACATGCCGGAATCAGACAGGTTAAGGTGGGCACAACAACAAAGACTTTGTGTTAACTTTGTCAGAGAGGACCATGCAACAAAAGCTTGTACCTCCAGTGGATGTAGAAAATGCAACGAGAAGCATAATTCATTATTACATTTACAATAAAACATACAAAAAAGCCAGAAGACATCAGTTCCACATATTCAACCCACAAACAAAAAAGGAGAGACGATTACAGTCTCATCCACATCTATGAAGCCAACAAAGGTAGTTATCAGGGCCACAAATGGTATCACACACGAATTTCGAGCTATACTAGATTCAGGCTCCCAAGTAAATATTGTGACTGAACGACTTATCAAGAAACTATCCCTTTCACCAACGGAAGCGTCTTTACGCATTGATAGTGTTGAAAGAATTTAAAAAGGAGCACAGCACCGCGTGAATGTTGAAATGTTCTCTTTTCAACAAACTTGGAAGCGACTGTCCTACCAACTATCATTCCGGCACAACCAAATCAAAACCTTGATGTTTCAACTTGGAGCATTCCAAGTAGTATCTACTTAGCAGATACCAAATTCTATCAGCAAGGGATAATCCATGTTCTACTTGGTTCAGAATTCTATTTTAGTCTTATGCAGCCTGGGGCAATAAAAGTGACAAGCGGCGGCCCAACGCTACAAAGCACGTTGCTTGGCTGGATCATGGGCGGCTCCGTACGACAAACCATTGCTCATAGCTCATCACCACCACTTACATGTGCATTATTTAGCGAGGAGTTTTCACTATAACAAGCGGTAGAGAAACTATGGAAACTCGATATAGTAGAACCAAATGAAAGCATCCTGTCACCAGCAGATGCCCAATGTGAAGCCCATTTTATTCATCATACTCAAACTAACACAGATGATCGCTTTATCGTCAGCCTTCCATTTCGGGAAAATCCAACATCATTGGGTGATTCGCATGTCATGGCATACAACAGATTTGTTAGTTTAGAGTGACGACTCCAAAAGAATGAAAGTATTCGAATTCAGTACACGCAGTTCATGAGAGATTTTGAGCAACTACGACACTTGCAAAGGGTAAACCTAGATAACGTATTACATCCAAGATATTTTATTCTACACTAATGTGTACTAAAACCTGACAGTACCACAACAAAGCTTCGAGTAGTGTTTGACGCATCAGCAAAAACATCAACTGGATATTCATTAAATGTTTTTAATTCGTTTCCGATTGCCAAGGTTCGTTTTCACAACCGATATTGAAAAAATTTACAGGCAAATACTAATCAACCCAAACGACCATCAATATCAACTTATTATGTGGAGGGAAGGACCATCACCGCCACTTGCCTATTACACACTCAACACAGTAACATATGGGACACGGGCAGCACCTTACCTGGCTACGAGATGTCTACAAAAAATAGCTAATGAGAATTTTCTCAAGTTTCCGTATGGTTCTTAGATGCTGAAAGATAACTTCTACGTGGATGACGGCCTTGGAGGTTCAGACGACCTCAACGTAGCAGTAGAAACGCAAAAAGAACTCATTATTATATTGAAAAATTATGGATTTAGTTTGAAAAAATGGTGCGCAAACCATCCACATTTGCAAAAAAATATTCCAACCGGTGACCAAGAGGTTAACTTAGATTTCGATAATAACAGTACTAATTCAATAAAAACCTTAGGATTATATTGGTTACCTAAAAGCGATCACTTTTTCGTTAAAGTCAAGTTAATCCAACATCAGCAAATCTCGAAACGAACAGTAACTTCCGATCTTGCAAAACTATTTGATCCCCTCGGTCTATTAGCTCCTGTGATTGTTAAGGCAAAAATATTTATTGTACACCTTTGGTATCATGAATTAGATTGGAGTGATCAATGTGCATCTTCAAGCACATTTACAAACGATCTAAGAGATCTTAACAATTTTACGATAGCACGACACATCTTCCAGGGCGCAAGACCAATAAAAACACAACTACACGTATCCGCAGACGCATCTGAGAAGGCCTTTGGTGCAGTTGCGCAATTCTTAAGAATGGGCAGGTAATCGTGCGAATACTCTGTGCAAAATCAAGAGTTGCACCATTGAAGCAGCAAACATTAGCTCAACTAGAGTTATGTGCAGCAGTTCTAGCAGCACAGCTCGCTCAAAGACTAAAAATTGACCTGCAGTTTCAAAACCAAGCTACATTTTTATGGACTGATTCAGAAATCATATTACCATGGATATACGCACAATTATCTTCATACAAAACATTTGTCGCCAACAGAGTATCAACAATCCAGTCATTATCTCTAGCCGAACAATGGCGCCATGTACGATCAAAACACAACATATACTATCCAGAGGACTTCGTGTAGTAGATCTGCGAGCATGTAACTTATGGCTATACGGACCACTTTTCCTTCATGGAAGAGAGGAATCATGGCCATCGAAATCTTTACCTCAAGAAATTGCCAATGACATTGAGAAAAAGAAGGTGGTTCCTGTTACAGCAACTATGGTATTAAACGACGGTCGCCTTATATACGAAATTCACCACAAAAATTTCTTTACAACTTTACAGAAGGTTTTGGGTTACGTACTAAGATTCATAAATAATTCAAAAACGCAAAATGAATTTCGACCAAAACACATTTCACTGAATCCTAAAGAACTGGTTGATTCGCGATTTATAATTATACGAGCAGTGCAGATCTCCGACTTTAAGAAGGAGATATCTGAATTAAAGAAAAAAAACCAAGTGGACAAGTCCAGCGTAATTAGAAGCTTTTCTCCATTCCTAGATGAAAATAACATTTTACGGGTAGGAGGAAGATTGAAAGCCTCTAATCTATCATATGAGGCAAAACATCCCATACTTCTACCCTATAACGACTCGATTTCAAAACTTATACTCACAATGTTGCATGAAAAAAACTATCATTGTGGCCCGCAATCATTATTGGCTATGTCCTATGACAGCAATATTGGATCATCAAGGGTAAATCAATGGCAAGAAATATAGTCCAAAATTGTGTACGATGTACAAGATCAAGACCTAGATTATTTTCTCAAATAATGGGGGAACTACCAGCAAGCAGGGTCACCCCATCGCGCCCATTTATTAAATCTGGTGTAGAGTACTGCGGACCGTTTTGGGTTCACTATACGATAAGGGGTAAAAAACCTCATAAAGTTTACGTAGCTGTTTTTGTCTGTTTCTCAACGAAGACTGTACACCTTGAAGTTGTAACTGAATTGATAATAGATGCATTCATTGGAGCCCTCAAAAGATTCATATCACGCCGAGGGCGATGCCAGACCATATATTCAGACAACGCTACAAATTTCATAGGTATACGCAATCAGCTAGAAGAACTAAATCAATTAATCTTTGATAATAACTCACAAGAAAAAATATTACAGTCATGCAGTAAAGAAGGCGTTGAATTCAAATTAATTCCATCTCGGGCCCCTCACTTTGGAGGCTTATGGGAGGCAGCAGTAAAATCCGCTAAGCAACTTTTACTGCGAAGTGTTTCAACAGCGTCACTAACGCACGAAGAACTTGAAACAGTTATCATCGAAATAGAGGCCATAATAAATTCCCGTCCGCTAACCCCGATATCACCTGATCCAAATGATCTAACTGCACTGACTCCAGGACACTTCTTAATTGCATAACCACTCACAGCCAACGTGGACATTAGAACAGTGCAACCAAATAGTTCTCTCGCCACAAGATGGAAACTTGTCTCCCAACTCAAACATGAGTTCTGGAGACGTTGGTCAGCCGAGTATCTACACCAATTGCAGGAGAGACAGAAGTGGAAATCATCATTTGAAAACGTGACAGAAGCACAGATGGTTATTATAAAAGAAGATAATTTACCAGCCATACTTATCATTCCAACTGTTATGGGCAGTCATGTAAAGATAAACAACTTTCATTCTGACCCAGGGCTGTACTTTGAAGGTATTGCAGCCGTAAAACTGGCAACAGCTGAATGGAAACTCATGGTGTACTATGATCTAGCACCCTTCTTGTCCGAGCTAAAGACCTTTCAATCTAGATTAGACACTTTGCAGCACTTATGTTCAACCATAACACATCAGTCAACATGTAATATTTTGATAAATAATTTCAATCAAGTAAAAGAAGAGTTGCTGGAGGAGATGGAACTATTTGCCACTAGTAGAGTAAAAAGGGGTGCATTCAACATTGTAGGAAATGTAGCAAGGTCATTGTTTGAAGTGCTTGACTCAGACTACGCCAGTGAAATGTCAGACACCATTAAACGGGCGAAGGTCGAAACTGACTATATTTTTAAATTACTTAAAAACCAAACATCAATTATTGATTCCACTATTAATATAATTAATCAAGATAAACTCAGCACACAAAAACAACTCACGAAAATTGTTGCAAGAATCAATGATGAAGCAAATGCACTTGCTAAGGAATTTTCAGAAATCAGCCAAACACAACTATCACTTCTTGCCAATCAATTAACATTAACAGCACTGACCTTGCAAAGGGTAGAAAAGTAGATGATCGACATACTAACGGATGCGCACAATGAAAAAATTAGTCCACGTTTATTATCACCCCATCAGCTAAGGACTGAATTAACCACAATAAAAGCACATCTACCAGTACAATGTATGCTTCAAATTGGGTATATTAAAAACATTAATAATATAACCATTTTGAATATTATTCTTACATAATTATTCTCTCTCTTTAAATTTTTCGGCATTCCAAAAAATAACGGATCAGATAATTTTAACAAAGTTTGATGTAACAAAAGATTAGAAAGAAAACGGGGAAAGAAAAAACAACAACAAATAAACTGAACATTTATAATCTCCTGAAACTTCAATACACTTAGTCCAAAGCTTTTCTACCAATTCTATCCCTTGATTAAAATAGTTTTCCTCAAGGTCTTCAAAATAGTGGTTTACAACTGTAATTGCATCTTCATTTGAGGTAAAACGCTTGCCAGCAAAGAATTTTTTTAGATTTGGGAATAGGTAAATGACACTGGCAGATAAGTCAGGAGAATAAGATGGGTGGTCAAGCAACTCGTACTTTAATTCGTTGATTTTAGCCATTGTTAAAACACTCTTATGAGCTGGTGCGTGTCTTGATGAAAAATTATTTTTTTGTGTTGTAAGCCAGGACGTTTTTCTCGAATTTGTACATTTAATTGATCTAAAAGGTTGCAATAGTACTCTGAATTTATTGTTTTACTCTGTTGCAGATAGTCAATCAATACAATACCTTTGAAGTCCCAAAAAACCGTTGCCATAACCTTACCAGCCGATTGAATTGTTCTTGCCTTCTTTGGGGCACTTCCTCCTGCTTTAGTCCAATGTTTGGATTGTTCTTTTGTCTCTGGAGTATAGTGGTGTATCCATGTCTCATCAACAGTTATGAAACGACGCTTAAAATCCATTTTATTTCGCTTAAAACGATCCAAACAAGCTTGAGAAATGTTCATTCTTATACGTTTTTGGTCGACTGTTAACAAATGCGGCACCCATCTTACAGAATGCTTTTTCATCTGTAGTTCTTCATGCAAAATTAAATGGACTCGATTATTTGAGATCTCACTTTAGGTATCACTGACATATCTATGGAGGGTCCTCTGGAGAACACACATGTGAATGCCTTCACGGCATCACTGTTGTGTGCTCTGGATAACCTTTGTGATGATGCTGGTGACATAGGTTTCGTAGGTAATGCTAAACTTGTTGATGGGTTTATTATACTCACGTACAAAAACCAATCGATGAAGAGCTGGGTGATCGAACTAGCGAAATCCCTGACCAATCTTTGGGAAGGGGTTAAACTAAGAGTCGATACCCTGCAGGCGCTGCGAAACGAAGTCAGAATGATCGTCGTTGCTCACGGTTCTACCGAGGGTAAAGGCATTATCCTGAAAAGCCTGCAGAAGCAAAATGGATGCGTGAAGGACACTTCTAAATGGAGGGTTACTCGCGCAGAAAAATTTGCTATTGCAGAAAATGAGGGCGTAGAGCTCACGATATGATGTCCGAAGGAGGATGCGGAGGCCATCAGGAAAGCATGGGGGAAACTCAACTGCGGACTTGACCAGGCTGAAGTAAAATTCAAGAGGAATGACCAGTGAGCACGACGTCCTCCCTGGTGCGGGGGTAGGCAACTCTGAAAAGAGAGGTCTATCAGGGAAGGCGGTGGGCTCATACCAGGGTAAAATAAGTATATGCCATCTTAATCTTCATCACAGCAAAGCAGCATCAGCAATGTTGGTGCGATGTTTTGAGGAGGATAAGCTGGATATAGCCTTGCTACAGGAGCCCTGGATTGTCCAAGGCAATATCAGGGGACTGTCTCAACAGACCACCAATCTGTACCACTCAGAGACTGATCGTAAATTAAGGTCATGCATCCTGGTGCGACATGGCGTACGAACAGTACCTATGACACATCTCTGCTCGCCGGATCTTACGGTAGTAATGATTGGCAGTGGTTCGGGATGATTTCTTATTGCGTCGGCTTACCTTCCCTATGAGACGACAGGTACACATCCGTCTTTGGAGGTGGAGAACCTGGTGAGTTTCTGCAGGCAAAGAGGTATGGCGCTGATCATGGGCTGTCATGCCAACTCGCATAATACGGTTTGGGGCAGCACAAATGATAACTACAGAGGACAACAATTGTTGGAATTTGTAGAAAGACACGATTTTCTGGAACTTAACAGAGGGGTAGAACCCGCCTTCATGGATTCACGAAGGGCAGAGGTGATCGATATCACTCTGTGCTCAGTCAATATGCTAGACAGGGTTAAGGACTGGAAGGTCGTGGACAGATTAACCATATCTGACCACAAGGCAATCGAGTTCGATATAATGTATGGCAGTAGACGGAGGAAAGTCCGCAAACATATAAGAATACCGAAGGATACTGATCATACCAGTTATGAAGAGTATCTGTAGGTACATAGGAGGTGCTCCATACAGAGCACCTCGTAACACGAGCGAAATCGAGCGGGCGGTGGAACAATTGAACTCCACGGTTAAGCTAGCTTTCGATTATGCTTGTCCCTTGACAGTAGTGGATGAAAAAGATCCGACACTTTGGTGGAACGGAGAAATTGAATCCATAAAGAAGGAAACAAGAAAGGCCTTTAACCGATACATGAAGGCGTGAGACTCGATCTCGTGGGATGCGTATAAGGAGAAGAAGAGAGAGCCGAAGAGAACAATACGTCTTCGGAAACGAAGTACGTGGAGGGAATTCTGCTCTAATATGAGGGATACATCTGAAGTATGTATAATACAGAAGATAATATATAAAGACCCTGTCTCTAGGATGGGACTAATTCGCAAGAGCGATGGTCACATGACTGAGACAGTGGAGGATACATGGCAATCGCTTATGGAGATTCATTTCCCTTGAAGCTTTAGTTCGAGTGACTCATGGACTCCTGTAACTATGGGGGCTAGTGAGAGAAGACGAGCTAGGGCTGAAACGATAATATCTCCGAATGGTGTCAGAAGTGCAATACTATCTTTTGCACCATTCAAAGCAGCTGGAATGGATGGAATTTTCCCAGCCTTATTACAGTGGGGAATAGATACCCTGCTTGATAGGATTAGGGAAATATTCGTAGCCTGTCTAGCGACGGGATATATTCCGGTGGCTTGGAGGGAAACTAAAGTTGTTTTTCTTCCCAAACCGGGTAAGAGGGACTATACTGACGCTAGGTCCTTTAGACCGGTCAGCCTAACATCTTTTCTATTGAAGACAATGGAGCTGATGGACAGGCCCTTGAGTAGATTTCAGCATACTTATAGAGCAGGTAGATCTAGTGACACCGCTCTGCACGAGCTCATCAGAGTAGCGGAAAGAAAAATTTTCAATGGCGGAGCTGCTCTGTCCGTTTTTATGGACATTGAGGGCGCCTTTGACAAGATCCGTTTGGGAAGGTGAGAAATGCTCTTACTGATCGTAGGGTTGACCCCATTATTATAAAATGGATAAACGCTATGTTTCGGACTAGGGCTATAAATCTGGGGATAAGTAGGAGATGCCCACAGGGAGGTGTATTGTCACCTCTTTTGTGGAACATCACCGTAGATGGTCTTCTTTGGAGATTGAACTCAATAGGCGTCCATACGATTGCGTATGCAGACGACCTGGCAATAATGGTTGGTGGTAAGTTCATCGGGGCCATTCAAGGTTGCATGCGACAGGCTCCCATAGTGACTGAGACATGGTGCAATGACCAGGGTCTAACCATAAATGCCAGTAAATCCCACGCTATGCTTTTCACTCGTAAGAGGAAGGGTGTAGAGGTTGAAGTCTTAAAGCTTTTCGGATCGGAAGTAAATGCGTCCAGGAAGGTGAATTATCTGGGTGTTACCCTGGATAAGGAATTTACCTGGAATGAACGCATCGAAACAAAGGTCCGGAAAGCAAAAAGGATTATACATCAATGTAAACGAGTGTGTGGCCGTAGGTGGGGAATCTCCCCAAAGGATGCATTCTGGATTTACGCAATAATGGTGCGACCCATTATAACTTACGCATCCGTGGTGTGGTGGCCGAAGGCCTCTCAGGGCACAATTAAGCGTAAGTTGGATAGGATTCAGAGGGTTGCCTGCATGGGTATAAGTGGTGCAATGCGCACGCCGCCAACTCAGGCAATCGAGGCAATGTTGGAATTGCTGCCATCGGACTTATTCATTAGGTCAACGGCCGCATTGTCAGCTTTGCGAATAAGGGGCGATGCGATTTGGCATAGCTTTGGGCCAAACATCGGGCATAAGAGTATCTTGGACCTCGTTGGGAAAGAGGTTAGGGTTGCTCAGATGCCGATGGAACGCATGAGTAGAAGAAAGGTAGTCGAGAGGCTGCATAGGACACTCATTACCGAAGGCATTATACACAATGAGTAGTATAAGGAGAACGACATCAGCATTTTTACTGATTGTTCTCTTATGAGTGGCAGGGCAGGAGCAGGTTTATTCTCAGTTGAGCTGAACTTGTCCTGTAGGCTGTGTCTGGGGAGGTACGTGTCAGTTTACCAGGCAGAACTGCTTGGGTTGCTGCATGCGTTGGATCACTTGCTTGAAAGCAGAGTGCATGGGAAAAAGGTTCTCATTGTACTTGACAATCAGTCAGTTATAAAACGCATGAGGCAAGTGAACTTGTATTCCAAACCTGGTGCTAGAATGTGTTCTGAAGCGAAACAGATGTGCCTACGTGAATAAGGTAACGTTGATGTGGGTTAAGGGACACACAGGCACAGCTGGGAATGAAGCAGCAGACGAACTAGCAAAAAGGGGATCTGATGTGGCTTTCTGTGGACCAGAACCCAGGGTTGCCCTGGCGAATGGCCTAGTGCGAGCTTAAATTCTTCAATGGGTAAACTCATTACACCTGAATAGGTGGAGGGAGAATACCACATGTAGACAGGCTAGAATGGTGCTCAAAGAGCCCCTCGGCAGGAAGGCCAGCATGCAGTACTCCAAAGCCAAAGTTGAGTTAGGACTTATTGCCCAATGCAGTTGATTTGTTCGAAGATTTATGGACGTTATTTTTGCCTCAATGTGACGGGCCCAAGTTAGGCGCCGATCTAGGTGGATACCTAAATATTTAACGTGCATTTCCGCTGGAACCGTGGTATTAGTTATTGTGATTGGTGGACAATTTTGCCTTCTAAGAGAAAACGTTACATGAGCACATTTTGATGGATTTACCTTTATTCTCCACTATTTTAGCCAGTTTTCTAGCTTATGAGTATGGGACTGCAGCTTTTCAGAAGCATCCTTTGGATCATTACTGACACTTGTAATTGCAGTGTCGTCTGCAAAGGTTGATGTATATGTATGTGGGCTTGTCGGCATATCCGCTGAATAGATGACATATAATAGCGGCCCTAGCACACTACCTTGAGGTACTCCTGCACTGATTTTTCCATTTCTTGAAAGCTGATCCTTTGACATTACTTTAAAAGTTCTATCTGACAACTAGCTTTTTTAAGCTTGTGGGTGTTTTCAGGAAGAAACCGAGCTATTTTAGTAAGTAGCCCATCATGGCAGACCTTATCAAATGCTTGGGAAATGTCTATAAATAAAGCTGAACATTGCTTTCTTTCAAAAGCCGATCTAATAATGGTAACGATTCTATGGACTTGTTCAATCGTACTATGCCTTGCTCGAAAACCAAACTGATGATCTGGGATATCGGTTTGTTAATTTAGAAAAGGAGTTACACTCGAGACGAATAATTTTTCAAATATCTTTGACAAAACTGACAGTAGGATGTAATCTGGCTTGAGTCCTTTCCTGGTTTCGGGATCATAACAATTTCAGACATTTTCCAAGAGCATGGGAAGAAGCCGACGCGCAACATGGCATTAAATATGTAAATCAAAATTCTTACAGCTGAATTAGGTAAGTTTTTTATCATTGATCCTGTTATACGATCAGGTCCAGGTGATTTCTTCATATCCGTATTTTTAATTGTCGATTTTAAAGAAGACAACCGAAATTTCATAGGACCATTCACGGTGTCACTAATAATTGGAATAGTGGAATTACTTATATCATGTGGTGCAAAAACCTTCTCTAAGTGATTTGCGAACGCATTTGCCTTTTCACTTGAGACTTTAGCCGAAGTACGGTCTTCAAGTCTTAGTGGGGATTCGTAAGCAAAGGGACAATGTAAGTGCTTTACAGCTTTCCACAGACTATAATCATTGTTTTTCATTGGATCCAATTTTTTTAAAAAGTTGTCGATAGCGAATTCGTGTTTCTGTCTCAATTTAATGCGTATGTTTTTTTGGCATAAGTTCATTTGCATTTTATTGTGTGGAGAACGACTATTTTGCCATTGTCTTCTTAGTTTTCTTTTTTCAATGACGAGCATCTGAATATCTGCTGTTGCCTGGTACGATATTATTTTAGCTGATGGCTTTGTTGGCGTTGCAGCTATGACTGCGGCAGTCACAACGTCTGTAGAATGATCTACAGCTGCTTGAATATCAGCTGGATTTCTCAGTGGCATGTTTAAAGATAAGTGAGAGCTCACATACATTTTATATTTTAACCAATTCGTATTTCTGTTCGGGTAGAAACTAAGGGTTTTAGGTGCAGTGGCAAAACTGTCGTGTAAAATAACAATTGTAGGTGAATGATCAGAAGATAGGTCATAGGACGAACTAACTAACAGTTGGTCGCGTTTGATGTTTTTTACTATAGCAAAATCAATAAGGTCTGCCAACTTATTAAAGTCTGTGGGCCAATAGGTGGGTTTACCGGTAGATACGAGGTCCAGCTTGTTCGCTTGAACTGTACAATACAACTGCCTACCTCTAGGGCTAAGGAGTCTGGATCCCCAATATGTGTGCTTTGCATTGTAATCGCCAGCGGCAATAAATTTTTGTGCTAGCGTAGCAAAGAACCTGGCAAATTCATGGTGTTCGATTTTATGCCTAGGCGGGCAATACACTGACGAGACTACATTTTTAAAATCTGTGAGATTTATAGTCGTGGCTTGCAAAAACTCCTCCCTGAATTCAGGCAATGGAAAATGCCTTACGTTTTTTCGGACTATAATGGCAGTCCCACCACATGCCCTTTCGCTTGGGTGCTTGGTGTCATATATAAAATACCCATCAATTCTAAAGCAGTTTTTTATAGTAAAGTGTGTTTCAGAGACTAACAGTATGTCTATATCATGTGTTAGCAGGAAGTGTTCTACTTCATATTTATCTTGGGAGAGCCCGTTAGCGTTCCAGAAGCATATTTTTTACTGGTTCATTTTTTGCCAAGCAAAACTTGCAGAAGCATGTTTTGGGTTCGCATCATTTCCAGAAACATAGTTGTCATGAAATTATTCATTGTCTGTAATGAGTTCTCGATCGAGCTCGAATTGTTAATGATGGGTGTCTGAGCACCCTCTTTTAGGACGTGGGCATATGAATGTTTATGCGCATTAGAACTTTTCGCATTCGCATTAGGTAAATCATTTTTCAATGTTTGAGCATATGAATAGTTTGGCTTAGTGTGTGGCTGTGTAGCTTGTGTACTAGCAATAGAACCAGCATGAAGCCGAGGAAATTTTCGCATTATTTTTTACATATTGAAATATTTTGCAGCCCCTGTAATTTGCTGTGTGGTTTTCACCACAGTTGCTGCATTTTTTGACCTTGGTGTCTGTTTTGGAAGAAATGCATTCCAAAGTCCATCACCGCAAACAACGCATACAGATGGTAGCTTGCAGTAGGTTTTCGTGTGTCCGAATTCCTGGCAGTTGGTACACTGACGGGGACCGTTACGTTTCAGAGGCTCTTCCACCGTTATTCTTCTGTTCAAAAGGTAGCGCAAATTATATATAGGATAAACCGAGTTTTTTGATTTAAGCTGTGATGCATTAAACACGATTTCAACACGATGAATAGGTTGGGGAACTTTATTCTTATTTAGAATATTGTACACTGACCTTACGACATAACCTTCCACCTCTATGGCACTTTTTATCTCCTCAGTGGGAACAGAACTGTCAATGCCCTGTATAATGACAATCAAACCTTTAGCACTTTTTAGTTGATACGTATAATAGCTCTTATTATCTGCATCGAGACGACTTGCGATTAGGCGATAATTCTTCTAAGTGTGGGCTTGGATCTTCGTTTTTTGTATCTGTCCTCTTCGTACAGAAGCCATATAAAAATTTTCTTTACCTAAGAGTTGGGACAGCATATTTACCATGGCATTTGATGTTTGTTCGCGCAAGTAGATTGGTGGGGGTTTTTGTTCCCTTACAGTGTGTTCGGCATTTTCATTATCCGGGGTAGTAAGGACAGAAAATCTATTTTCACTTACCGATGTTGCAGCTACTTGATGAGAACCTTTATATTGCTTGGCGGTTCGCTCTTTTTGTGAAGACTTAGGACTCGCCTTCCTCTTCGTTGGTTATGTACCGATCCATACCAGTTTGCACGCGTTTAGATACAGTACCTGGTTCGCTTTCTTGTGCTATTTTTTGTGTATTGTTTGTTTTTTGAGTTTTATTTGTTGAATTCGTTGTTTCTGTAGCAGATATATTTATATTTGCTGATAATGAACGCGTTCGGTCAATTGGCCTGGCGGTTATAAAGCACTGTCATCTCTTTTTTTATTATTTATATTGTTTATTGCATTATTAGCATTTGTGTAAGAAAAAGAGTAATAAGCATTGTTGTTATTACCTTTTATATTTTTTTCGTTAATGTTTGGTGCGCTCATGCACTCACTATCAATTGTTTAAACAGGTTTAACCATGCACTTTGTTATCTTTTTTATCACACACTATATTATATTGCTTTTTATTTTTTGTTATTTACTTTGTTGTTGTTACTAACTGTTAACTGTGTCTCTGCACTTGTTCAACTTTTAAAATAAAAAAGTCACCTTAAATGACTATAAATTATGCGCTTAAAGTGAAGAACGTCTTTACTCAAACGAAGTTTATACTAACTAAGATGAAAGTCGTAGAAGATGGTACTGGCAGACTATGCCTGGAAGAGGCTGAGACGGTAGCGCACATTGTGTGTGAATGTCCAGCACTGGCTAGCATAAGGCTTAAGACCACGGGCAGACACTTGTTAGATGTGAATGCCATGGGGGAACTAAGCCTGAGACAAATGCTAGCAATTACAAAAGACTCCGTGATAAGGAAGAGTGTCGACAGTTACCAGTCGACAGTCTGAAATCACTTTAGTCAAGAGTAAAGGCTAGGGCTAGCACGAGACTCAATTGAAAGTAAGGTGGTTGTAGTTACGGATCGGTTACCTGAAATCAATTTGAGGAGCGAAATGGGGGTCGAAAAGGGACCCAAAGTGGTCTGCTTCGATATCCCGTATACATTAATATTAATAATATATACCTATATATGAAAATGTAAATATACAATATACAAAAAAATTTGTAAATATTATAAGAACCTTATATATACATACATTATAATATAAGAACTTTATTATGCGTTATCTTAATTAATGAATCTAATAAAATTAACGACAAAAAAAAAGAAGCAAAATCTAAACAAGTCTCGAGCTCCTTGTTTATGTTTTTCTTCCTTTTTTCTAATGAAAGGGAGGTGTAGTGAGTTAGCATCACTGATCCTTAAAATGGAAATACAACTGTGTAAAATATACTTTATAAATACAACTATGTTATGTAAGAGCTAGACTAAGTTAAAATAAGAAAAGATAAAGTAATAAAGAGGATTCTGGTGACAGCATCCAAAGATAGAGGTGCGGTGAAGTTTTAATAAAATATTAAATAAAACATAAGGAAGAACCGTTAAATGGATTTAAAATCAATAAAAAATCGATTTGGTGTCAGAGAAACCAATGTTATCGGTTTTATGTTCGAATTGGAATTATTGCCTGTTTTAGGTGTCACAGGAACCAATGTTGTCGGTTTTTGTATTAGAAATAAAACAAGCAGCTGATTGCTGACAGAATTACTTTGCGTGCTTTTAATGTTTTTTTAATGTTGGCTTTTTTAATAAAAAAAATCACCCCTATTTCATGTTTCGAATCGGATCGTATATTTCTACGTTGGCAACTTTGGTATTCTGTGTTCCGTTCCCTGTTTCATTTCGATTTCTTTCTCGATGTTATATATACTGCATTGCAATTGTAGCTACGTTTTATCAAGTTGTTTATTAAGCAGCGGAACATTTTTCGATTTTGTTTTTGGTGAAAAAATCTTAAATTAAATAAGATGTAAGTTTGGAAACCAACATAAATTTATTTTTTACTAGTTTTTGTAACATTTTAAAGGTTTATTAAATTTATTGCAGGTCGAAAAACACAACACCTGAGCAATATGAAAAGCTTGCAACCTTAATGGCTACGAAGGATGATATTGCATGTGGATATCATAAACGACCCAAGGAAGAAGTGCAGACTACCAATAAAAACTGATGCTGCATGGAAGAAAGTATGACATTTTAAGAATGAGTTGCATATGTATGTATGTATTTTACATTTATTCCTTTAAGGTATGGATTGACTGGAATAGCTGCATATATTAAACGTAAGTTGACAGCAAACAAAAAAGAAATGATAAGCACCAGAGGGGGTTATTGTTGCTTACAGCACATTAGCCCACTTGAGAAAAAGTTATTCAGCTTACGGGCTTTGGAGTGGACAGCGATTTGCCAGGCGATGCACGAGCTACAGAAATGGACATTTCTGCGCGCTCAGAGGACCTTGCTGTTGCTGATGTACCTTCTTCTTCAAGAAGGCGTCAGGCGCATAGTACAAAAGAGAGCACTTCGTCTTTGCTTAAAGAGCAAATAACTGCCCAGAAAGATATTTCTAATGAAAATAGAAAAATCAGTGACACCAATTTAAAAAGGTGTGATGAGAGTCTACACACTTACGGCGAATGAATCGCTCTCTGGAAAATCTATCAGAAAATTCTACATTGAAGTTAGAGGAACAGCGTCGCCACAATAAAATTAAAGAGGAATTGTTGAGGAAAAAGGTCGAAATAAAATTGCGAATGTTAAAATTGGAGCATCTATCTTTTGATTTAGATTCCGATTAGCATAATTACCATGATTTTCAATTTTAAATGAAAATATGTTTTTTTATTTTCATTTTAATGTTGATAATATAAACTGAATTTAAAAGGAATACTAGAAAGAGGAAAGTATATTATTCCGAGTAATTCTTGCTTCGAACGCGTAATCAGACGCGTTGCTTTCGTCTTCTTCCTCTTTTATAGGATTTTCGAAATCGGGTTCATGGATGTCAAATTCTTCAAGTTTCTTTCTCCATCTTGATATTTTCGTTCCAATCGAGACTAAGACTCCATATATGCGCATCGTGGTTGCATCCAGGATATCTTGCGTCAATGGATCTTATACGCATTTTGTGATCGCACACCTAAGTTAAATATATTTAATCTGATACACCTGAGCAATATGAAAAGCTTGCAACCTTAATGGCTACGAAGGATGATATTGCATGTGGATATCATAAACGACCCAAGGAAGAAGTGCAGATATTTTGGAACGAAGTCGCAAAAACACTTAATGCAATAGGACCACCAATAAAAACTGAAGCTTATACGAATTTTTTTCTAACCATTTTAATGTTTTTAAAACTTTCTCTTGGGTGCTAGCCTCTGTTTTTAACAACGCTAAACGCTCTGTTTCCATTTCTGATTTTGATCGGGTGCGGCTTTTTGTGGACGCTGCTCGGTGTTGCGTACAGCGCTTGTTGACGGTGGCTCAAAATTTGCTTGCAACTGCTCTAGATTGGACTCTTCTAAAGCTTGCAAGCCCACTGGGGACCCACTTTGGTCAACCTGCGACTGCATCGACACCAGTTCAATAGTCGTCTGCTCTAAGAACTCAGGCTTATTTCGGTGTATGGACCACCACCAGTAGCTTGCTCCTTTTATTAGCAGCTAGCTTTCGTTTTAAATTTACCTTAAAGTGAGTCCATACCTATAAAAAATGTATACATAATTTTATATAATTCTATAAAATAAATTAAATTTCTGAAAAATTGTAGTTATAGATATTTTCAATAAATAAAAAAAATATTTACTTACTAATTTTTCTCCATTTTAAACCAGACAACCAGTAATAATCAGTTGTAAATTTTTGACACTTATTACAACACATACTTGCAAATGTTGTGAACGATAATCGCAGTAAATTAACATATACAACTAAAACTACAACACTACCGACAAGTGTTGTAAACTATAATTTACAACATCAAAATAACAACTGTTGTGAAACATAATCCGGGCCTGACTCGCTTTATTAAGCCGGAAATAACTTTCGAACCTTAAATGAAGTAAAAAGGATTAAGTTTTATCCATTTCAACTTTAAATTTATCACTTACTTTTCATCTGGCAATTGAAAGATTCTTGACTTCTGTCTAACAAGTCTTCTTTTCACCAGTAATTGTCTCTTATTTTCTTCGTCACTCAAATCAGATTCGAAAAGGAAGAACATATTGATTTTAATTTATTTTAATTTTTCGATCTAATTTGATTTCAATTTAATACACTCTTATTATTCCCCAAAATTTTTTTATTTTTATCGCAACAAAAAAGTAGTAAACAAACAAATCAGCTGACTCAGATATTAGATATGTGTTTTATAATTTATTTACATTATCGATAAACTAGCAACGTCGTCACAACATTGTTAGAGAATACCAAATTAACATTGATGTTGTGTTTAAATGATGTTGCTTCAAAACCGACGCACACAGGGACGAATTGAAAATTTAGTGCGACAAAATTATTTATTCAATTAAAACTTATTGCACGTGATTTTGTATGTCAATTTTTTATAAACTGATAATTCAAATTCAAAACATTAGGCCTAATGAAAAACATAAAACGAGAATACTTATAAAAGCGGAAATAATAATTATATTTTTTTAAAGTTTTTATTTAAATTTATCAACTTGTATGATACTACTTAAAATAGTGAGAATTATAATTAATTGTTTCACATTTTTTTTAAGTATCAATACGAAAATTTATTTTACTCTATATTAATATCTTCATAAGGCCGTCAGCTGGCAGGTACATATCTACGGTTGCCGTAGAGGAGTACACTGTCAGAAGTTCAGACTTATACATCCTCGTGGTGGCGGCAGGTAACAGGTTCCTAGGTAGGTCATGTGTCTGCTAGGAGTCTGGCTAAATAAGTCGAGCGGAGAGAAGTTAAAACTCTCTTATAAAAAATCCCTAATCCATGGTGAAACACCATACGCCAGGGATGCGTGGCCAAGAGGGTGCTTGGTCCCTAGTATGCGAACTCTGGATACCTGTGGACCTCCAGTTTAAATCAGACTTACCTATGCATAAGGTGCTCTGTGTTGGTGGACACTTTTTCTCCTTTACTCGTGGGACAGAATTAAGAAACAAAATATAAAAAATAATAAAGAACCCAAAACGGACGGAGAGAATCTGGAAGGGATGAGTCAGGAAGCTTCGACAGAGGTGGACAGATGAATCCCTGAAGGAACTCCGGTTATAATAGGCCATAGGAGAAACTCGGAGATGGACAAGTGAGCCTCGCAAGGGGTGTAAAGGTACTCCTAAGGCGTTATACCGTGAAATTCCTATATGGACGGACAAGGAAGCTTCCGAAGAGGCGGAGAGGTTAATCTCTGTGAGAACTCCGGTATTTGGCCAATGGAGGAATTGTAAGGGGAATGAACAAGAACACCTCGCGAGGGGTGGACGAGTTAGTCGCCAAAGATACTCCTGAGGCCATGGAGGTGAATGTGAAAGAACTGGACGCACCTACCCAAGTTGGGTTAGGTAAGTCTGTTTCAGAATCAGGAACCTCAAACCTTCCCTGCAACG
Source organism: Phania funesta (assembly GCA_963932375.1). Lineage (NCBI taxonomy): Eukaryota > Metazoa > Arthropoda > Insecta > Diptera > Tachinidae > Phania > Phania funesta. The sequence continues at coordinate 60,122,406 of OZ010653.1, forward strand.
CTGAGTCAAAGTCTTTGCAGCTCAAAACAAAAATTGAGAGGCGAAGGCAGAAGAGGAGACTTAAACAGAAAGAGGAGAATCCTCAAAATAAGCCCATTGGACAACCCTCAAAAGTCGTCGAAATGAATTTGGCTAAAAAGGGCACTAACCAGAAGCAGAACAGTAGTGGTAGTACTAATGTTAGGCCGAAGGTTGGTGCCAAAGTGAGACCATCTTTTGCACAAGTTGCAAATAAAGATCTCACTTTAGGTGTCACTGACATATCTATGGAGGGTGCTCTTGAGAACGCACATGTGAATGCCTTCAAGGCATCTCTGCTGTGTGCTCTGGATAACCTTTGCGATGATTCTGGTGACATAGGTTTCGTAGGTAATGCTATACTTGTTGATGGGTTTATTGTACTCATGTGCAAAAACCAATCGACGAAGAGCTGGGTGATCGAACTAGCGAAATCCCTGACCAATCTTTGGGAAGGGGTTAAACTAAGAGTCGATACCCTGCAGGAGCTGCGAAACGAAGTCAGGATGATCGTCGTTGCTCACGGTTCTACCGAGGGTAGAAAAGGCTACAGAAGCAAAATGGATGCGTGAAGGACACTTCTAAATGGAGGGTTACTCGCGCAGAAAAATTTGCTAATGCAGAAAATGAGGGCGTAGTGCGTGGTGTCCGAAGGAGGATGCGGGGCCATCAGGAAAGCAGGGGGAAACTCAACTGCGGACTTGACCAGGCTGAAGTAAAATTCAAGAGGAATGACCAGTGAGCACGACGTCCTCCCTGGTGCGGGGGTAGGCAACTCTGAAAAGAGAGGTCTATCAGGGAAGGAGGCTCATACCAGGGTAAAATAAGTATATGCCACCTCAATCTTCATCACAGCAAAGCAGCATAAGCAATGTTGGTGCGATGTTTTGAGGAGGATAAGCTGGATATAGCCTTGCTACAGGAGCCCTGGATTGTCCAAGGCATTATCAGGGGCCTGTCTCAACAGACCGCCAATCTGTACCACTCACAGACTGATGGTAAATTAAGGTCATGCATCCTGGTGCGACATGGCGTACGAACAGTACCTATGACACATCTCTGCTCGCCGGATCTTACGGTAGTAATGATTGGCAGTGGTTCGGGATCATTTCTTATTGCGTCGGCTTACCTTCCCTATGAGCCGACAGGTACACATCCGTCACTGGATGTGGAGAACCTGGTGAGTTTCTGCAGGCAAAGAGGTATGGCGCTGATCATGGGCAGTGATGCCAACTCACATAATACGGTTTGGGGCAGCACAGATTATAACTACAGAGGACAACAATTGTTGGAATTTGTAGAAAGACACGATTTGCTGGTACTTAACAGAGGGGTAGAACCCATCTTCGTGGATTCACGAAGGTTAGAGGTGATCGATATCACTCTGTGCTAAGTCAATATGCTAGACAGGGTTAAGGACTGGAAGGTCGTGGAAAGATTAACCATGTCTGACCACAGGGCAATCCAGTTCGATATACTATATGGCAGTAGACGGAGGAAAGTCCGCAAACGTATAAGAATACCGAAGAATACTGATCATACCAGTTACGAAGAGTATCTGTCGGTACATATAGGAGGTGGTCCATACAGAGCACCTCGCAACACGGGCGAAATCCAGCGGACGGTGGAACAATTGAACTCCACAGTTAAGCTAACTTTCGAGCATGCTTGTCCCTTGACAGTAGTGGGTGAAAAAGATCCGACACCTTGGTGGAACGGAGAAATTGAATCCATGAAAAAGGAAACAAGGGATGTGTATAAGGAGAAGAAGAGAGAGCTGAAGAGAACAATACGTCTTCGGAAACGAAGTACGTGGAGGGAATTCTGCTCTAATATGAGGGATACATCTGAAGTATGTAGAATACAGAAGATAATATCTAAAGACCCTGTCTCTAGGATGGGACTAATTCGCAAGAGCGATGGTCACATGACTGAGACAGTGGAGGAGACATTGCAATCGATTATGGAGGTTCATTTCCCTTGAAGCTTTAGTTCGAGTGACTCATGGACTCCTGTAAATATGGGGGCTAGTGAGAGAATACGAGCTGAGGCTGAAAGGATAATATCTCCGAATGGTGTCAGAAGTGCAATACTATCTTTTGCACCATTCAAAGCAGCTGGAATGGATGGAATTTTCCCAGCCTTATTACAGTGGGAAATAGATACCCTGCTTTTTAGCCTGTCTAGCGACGGGATATATTCCGGTGGCTTGGACGAAAACTAAAGTTGTTTTTCTTCCCAAACCGGGTAATAGGGACGCTAAGTCCTTCAGACCGGTCAGCCTAACATCTTTTCTATTGAAGACAATGGAGAGGGCGGTGGCTGACTTTATGGAGAACCATACGCTGACGGATAGGCCATTGAGTAGATTTCAGCATGCTTATAGAGATTTTGATTGGCGGAGCTGCGCTGTCCGTTTTTATGGACATTGAGGGCGCCTTTGGCAAGATATCTTTTGGGAAGGTGAGAAATGCTCTTACTGAACGTAGGGTTGACCCCATTATTATAAAATGGATAAACGCTATGCTTCGGACTAGGGCTATAAATCTCAGAGATGGCAGAACCAAGATTCGAGGTAGGGTAGTTAGGGGGCGCCCACAGGGAGGTGTATTGTCACCTCTTTTGTGGAACATCACCGTAGATGGCCTTCTTTGGAGATTGAACTCAATAGGCGTCCATACGATTGCGTATGCAGACGACCTGGCAATAATGGTTGGTGGTAAGTTCATCGGGGCCATTCAAGGTTGCATGCGACAGGCTCCCATAGTGACTGAGACATGGTGCATTGACCAGGGTCTAACCATAAATGCCAGTAAATCAGACGCTATGCTTTTCACTCGTAAGAGGAAGGGTGTAGAGGTTGAAGTCTTAAAGCTTTTCGGATCGGAAGTAAATGTGTCCAGCAAGGTGAATTGTCTGGGTGTTACCTCGGATAAGGAACTTACCTGGAATGAACACATCGGAACCAAGTTCCGGAAAGCAAAAAGGATTATGCATCAATGTAAACGAGTGTGTGGCCGTAGGTGGGGGGCCGTAGGCTGCATTCTGGATTTACACAACGATGGTGAGAGCCATTATAACTTACGCATCCGTTGCACAATTAAGCGTAAGTTGGATGGGACTCAGAGGGTTACCTGCATGGGTATAAGTGGTGCAATGCGCACGCCGCCAACACAGGCAATCGAGGCAATGTTGGGATTGCTGCCATTAGACTTATTCATTAGGTCAACGGCCGCATTGTCGGCTTTGCGAATGAGGAGCGATGCGGTTTGGCATAGCTTTGGGCCGAACATCGGGCATAAAAGTATCCTGGAACTCGTTGGGAAGGAGGTTAGGGCTGCTCAGATGCCGATGGAACGCATTGGATCACTTGCTTGAAAGCCGAGTGCATGGGAAAAGGGTTCTTATTGCACTTGACAATCAGTCAGTTATAAAACGCATGAGGCAAGTGAACGTATATTCAAAACTGGTGCTGGAATGTGTTCTGAAAATAAACAGATGTGCCTCGTTGAAAGAGGTAACGTTGATGTGGGTTAAGGGACACATAGGCACAGCTGGGAATGAAGCAGCAGACGAGCTAGCAAAAAGGGGATCTGATGTGGATTTATGTGCACCAGAACCCAGGGTTGCCCTGGGGAATGGCCTAGTGCGAGCTAAAGTTCTTCAATGGGTAAACTTATTACACCAGAATAGGTGGAGGGAGAATACCACATGTAGACAGGCTAGAATGGTGCTCAAAGAGCCCCTCGGTAGGAATATATACAGGCATATGAGTAATTTTCAACTCAAGAGTATTAATATTTTTTTAATACTTTTCGATTAATTTATTTTATTCAATAGAAACTGTATATACAGGCATATGAGTAATTTTCAACTCAAGAGGGGTTACGCTATAAACGCCTAACTTCTCGAAAGTGACAAACATACAACTCGATTCCTATGATAATCATGCATTGAAATCAATGATTGAATTCTTGGCACATTTCGATTTATTTATTTTATTCAATAGAAACTGTATATACAGGCATATGAGTAATTTTCAACTCAAGAGGGGTTACGCTATAAATGGGTTACTTCTCGAAACTGACAACCATACAACTCGATTCCTATGGTAATTATGCATTGAAATCAATGATGGAATTCTTGGCACATTTCGATTTACTTATTTTTGGCACTTTTCGATTTATTTATTTTATTCAATAGAAACTGTATATACAAGCATATGAGGAATTTTCAACTCAAGAGGGGTTACGCTATAAACGGCTTACTTCTCGAAAGTGACAACCATACAACTCGATTTCTATAGTAATTGTACATTGAAATCAATTATGGAACTTTTGGCACTTTCGATTTATTTATTTTTGGCGCTTTTCGATTTATTTATTTTATTCAATAGAAACTGTATATACAGGCATATGAGTAATTTTCAACTCAAGAGGGGTTACCCTATAAACGGCTAATTTTTCGAAAGTGACAACCATACAACTCGATTCCTATGGTAATTATGCATTGAAATCAATGATGGAATTTTTAGAACTTTTCGATTTATTGATTTTATTCAATAGAAACTGTATATACAGGCATGTGAGTAATTTTCAACTCAAGAGGAGTTACGCTATAAACGGCTTATTTCTCGAAAGTGACAACCATACAACTCGATTCCTATGATAATTATGCATTGAAATCAATGATGGAATTTTTGGCACATTTCGATTTATTTATTTTTGGCACTTTTCGATTAATTTATTTTATTCAATATAAACTGTATATACAGGCATATGAGTAATTTTCAACTCAAGAGGGGTTACGCTATAAACGGCTTACTTCTCGAAAGTGACAACCACACAACTCGATTCCTATGGTAATTATGCATTGAAACCAATGATGGAATTCTTGGCACATTTCGATTTATTTATTTTTGGCACTTTTCGATTTATTTATTTTATTCAATAGAAACTGTATACAGGCATATGAGTAATTTTCAACTCAAGAGGGTTTACCCTATAAACGGCGAATTTTTCGAATTTTTCGAAAGTGACAACCATACAACTCGATTCCTATGGTAATTATGCATTGAAATCAATGATGGAATTTTTGGAACTTTTCGATTTATTGATTTTATACAATAGAAACTGTATATACAGGCATATGAGTAATTTTCAACTCAAGAGGAGTTACGCTACAAACGGCTTACTTCTCGAAAGTGACAACCATACAACTCGATTCCTATGATAATTATGCATTGAAATCAATGATAGAATTTTTGGCACATTTCGATTTATTTATTTTTGGCACTTTTCGATTTATTTATTTTATTCAATAGAAACTGTATATACAGGCATATGAGTAATTTTCAACTCAAGAGGGGTTACGCTATAAACGGCTAACTTCTTGAAAGTAACAACCATACACCTCGATTCCTATTGTAATTATGCATTGAAATCAATGATGGAATTCTTGGCACATTTCGATTTATTTATTTTTGGCACTTTTCGATTTATTTATTTTATTCAATAGAAACTGTATATACAGGCATATGAGTAATTTTCAACGGCGAATTTTTCGAAAGTGACAACCATACAACTCGATTCCTATGGTAATTATGCATTGAAATCAATGATAGAATTTTTGGAACTTTTCGATTTATTTATTTTATTCAATAGAAACTGTATATACAGGCATATGAGTAATTTTCAACTCAAGAGGGGTTACGCTATAAACGGCTAACTTCTCGAAAGTGACAACCATACAACTCGATTCCTATGGTAATTATGCATTGAAATCAATGATGGAATTCTTGGCACATTTCGATTTATTTATTTTTGGCACTTTTCGATTTATTTATTTTATTCAATAGAAACTGTATATACAGGCATATGAGGAATTTTCAACTCAAGAGGGTTTACCCTATAAACGGCAAATTTTTCGAAAGTGACAACCATACAACTCGATTCCTATGGTAATTATGCATTGAAATCAATGATGGAATTCTTGGCACATTTCGATTTATTTATTTTTGGCACTTTTCGATTTATTTATTTTATTCAATAGAAACTGTATATACAGGCATATGAGTAATTTTCAACTCAAGAGGGGTTACGGTATAAACGGCTTACTTCTCGAAAGTGACAACCATACAACTCGATTTCTATAGTAATTGTACATTGAAATCAATTATGGAATTTTTGGCGCTTTCGATTTATTTATTTTTGGCACTTTTCGATTTATTTATTTTATTCAATAGAAACTGTATATACAGGCATATGAGTAATTTTCAACTCAAGAGGGGTTACCCTATAAACGGCTAATTTTTCGAAAGTGACAACCATACAACTCGATTCCTATGATAATTATGCATTGAAATAAATGATAGAATTTTTGGCACATTTCGATTTATTTATTTTATTCAATAGAAACTGTATATACAGGCATATGAGTAATTTTCAACTCAAGAGGGGTTACGCTATAAACGCCTAACTTCTCGAAAGTGACAAACATACAACTCGATTCCTATAATAATCATGCATTGAAATCAATGATGGAATTCTTGGCACATTTCGATTTATTTATTTTATTCAATAGAAACTGTATATACAGGCATATGAGTAATTTTCAACTCAAGAGGGTTTACCCTATAAACGGCGAATTTTTCGAATTTTTCGAAAGTGACAACCATACAACTCGATTCCTTTGGTAATTATGCATTGAAATCAATGATGGAATTTTTGGCACATTTCGATTTATTTATTTTATTCAATAGAAACTGTATATACAGGCATATGAGTAATTTTCAACTCAAGAGGAGTTACGCTACAAACGGCTTACTTCTCGAAAGTGACAACCATACAACTCGATTCCTATGATAATTATGCATTGAAATCAATGATGGAATTTTTGGCACATTTCGATTTATTTATTTTTGGCACTTTTCGATTTATTTATTTTATTCAATAGAAACTGTATATACAGGCATATGAGTAATTTTCAACTCAAGAGGGGTTACGCTATAAACGCCTAACTTCTCGAAAGTGACAAACATACAACTCGATTCCTATAATAATCATGCATTGAAATCAATGATGGAATTCTTGGCACATTTCGATTTATTTATTTTATTCAATAGAAACTGTATATACAGGCATATGAGTAATTTTCAACTCAAGAGGGTTTACCCTATAAACGGCGAATTTTTCGAATTTTTCGAAAGTGACAACCATACAACTCGATTCCTATGGTAATTATGCATTGAAATCAATGATGGAATTTTTGGAACTTTTCGATTTATTGATTTTATTCAATAGAAACTGTATATACAGGCATATGAGTAATTTTCAACTCAAGAGGAGTTACGCTACAAACGGCTTACTTCTCGAAAGTGACAACCATACAACTCGATTCCTATGATAATTATGCATTGAAATCAATGATGGAATTTTTGGCACATTTCGATTTATTTATTTTTGGCACTTTTCGATTTATTTATTTTATTCAATAGAAACTGTATATACAGGCATATGAGTAATTTTCAACTCAAGAGGGGTTACGCTATAAACGGCTAACTTCTCGAAAGTGACAACCATACAACTCGATTCCTATGGTAATTATGCATTGAAATCAATGATGGAATTCTTGGCACATTTCGATTTATTTATTTTTGGCACTTTTCGATTTATTTATTTTATTCAATAGAAACTGTATATACAGGCATATGAGGAATTTTAACCTCAAGAGGGTTTACCCTATAAACGGCAAATTTTTCGAAATTGACAGCCATACAACTCGATTTCTATGGTAATTATACATTGAAATCAATGATGGAATTTTTGGCACATTTCAATTAATTTATTTTATTCAATAGAAACTGTATATCCAGGCATATGAGTAATTTTCAACTCAAGAGGGGTTACGCTATAAACGGGTTACTTCTCGAAAGTGACAACCATACAACTCGATTCCTATGATAATTATGCATTGAAGTCAATGATGGAATTTTTGGCACATTTCGATTTGTTTATTTTTGGCACTTTTCGATTAATTTATTTTATTCAATAGAAACTGTATATACAGGCATATAAGTAATTTTCAACTCTAGAGGGGTTACGCTATAAACGCCTAACTTCTCGAAAGTGACAACCATACAACTCGATTTCTATGTTAATTATGCATTGAAATCAATGATGGAATTCTTGGCACATTTCGATTTATTTATTTTTGGCACTTTTCGATTTATTTATTTTATTCAATAGAAACTGTATATACAGGCATATGAGTAATTTTCAACTCAAGAGGGTTTACCCTATAAACGGGTTACTTCTCGAAAGTGACAACCATACAGCTCAATTTCTATGGTAATTATGCATTGAAATCAATGATGGAATTCTTGGCACATTTCGATTTATTTATTTTTGGCACTTTTCGATTTATTTATTTTATTCAATAGAAACTGTATATACAGGCATATGAGTAATTTTCAACTCAAGAGGGGTTACGCTATAAACGGCTTACTTCTCGAAAGTGACAACCACACAACTCGATTCCTATGGTAATTATGCATTGAAACCAATGATGGAATTCTTGGCACATTTCGATTTATTTATTTTTGGCACTTTTCGATTTATTTATTTTATTCAATAGAAACTGTATACAGGCATATGAGTAATTTTCAACTCAAGAGGGTTTACCCTATAAACGGCGAATTTTTCGAATTTTTCGAAAGTGACAACCATACAACTCGATTCCTATGGTAATTATGCATTGAAATCAATGATGGAATTTTTGGAACTTTTCGATTTATTGATTTTATTCAATAGAAACTGTATATACAGGCATATGAGTAATTTTCAACTCAAGAGGAGTTACGCTACAAACGGCTTACTTCTCGAAAGTGACAACCATACAACTCGATTCCTATGATAATTATGCATTGAAATCAATGATAGAATTTTTGGCACATTTCGATTTATTTATTTTTGGCACTTTTCGATTTATTTATTTTATTCAATAGAAACTGTATATACAGGCATATGAGTAATTTTCAACTCAAGAGGGGTTACGCTATAAACGGCTAACTTCACGAAAGTGACAACCATACACCTCGATTCCTATTGTAATTATGCATTGAAATCAATGATGGAATTCTTGGCACATTTCTATTTATTTATTTTTGGCACTTTTCGATTTATTTATTTTATTCAATAGAAACTGTATATACAGGCATATGAGTAATTTTCAACGGCGAATTTTTCGAAAGTGACAACCATACAACTCGATTCCTATGGTAATTATGCATTGAAATCAATGATAGAATTTTTGGAACTTTTCGATTTATTTATTTTATTCAATAGAAACTGTATATACAGGCATATGAGTAATTTTCAACTCAAGAGGGGTTACGCTATAAACGGCTAACTTCTCGAAAGTGACAACCATACAACTCGATTCCTATGGTAATTATGCATTGAAATCAATGATGGAATTCTTGGCACATTTCGATTTATTTATTTTTGGCACTTTTCGATTTATTTATTTTATTCAATAGAAACTGTATATACAGGCATATGAGGAATTTTCAACTCAAGAGGGTTTACCCTATAAACGGCAAATTTTTCGAAAGTGACAACCATACAACTCGATTCCTATGGTAATTATGCATTGAAATCAATGATGGAATTCTTGGCACATTTCGATTTATTTATTTTTGGCACTTTTCGATTTATTTATTTTATTCAATAGAAACTGTATATACAGGCATATGAGTAATTTTCAACTCAAGAGGGGTTACGGTATAAACGGCTTACTTCTCGAAAGTGACAACCATACAACTCGATTTCTATAGTAATTGTACATTGAAATCAATTATGGAATTTTTGGCGCTTTCGATTTATTTATTTTTGGCACTTTTCGATTTATTTATTTTATTCAATAGAAACTGTATATACAGGCATATGAGTAATTTTCAACTCAAGAGGGGTTACCCTATAAACGGCTAATTTTTCGAAAGTGACAACCATACAACTCGATTCCTATGATAATTATGCATTGAAATAAATGATAGAATTTTTGGCACATTTCGATTTATTTATTTTATTCAATAGAAACTGTATATACAGGCATATGAGTAATTTTCAACTCAAGAGGGGTTACGCTATAAACGCCTAACTTCTCGAAAGTGACAAACATACAACTCGATTCCTATAATAATCATGCATTGAAATCAATGATCGAATTCTTGGCACATTTCGATTTATTTATTTTATTCAATAGAAACTGTATATACAGGCATATGAGTAATTTTCAACTCAAGAGGGTTTACCCTATAAACGGCGAATTTTTCGAATTTTTCGAAAGTGACAACCATACAACTCGATTCCTATGGTAATTATGCATTGAAATCAATGATGGAATTTTTGGCACATTTCGATTTATTTATTTTATTCAATAGAAACTGTATATACAGGCATATGAGTAATTTTCAACTCAAGAGGAGTTACGCTACAAACGGCTTACTTCTCGAAAGTGACAACCATACAACTCGATTCCTATGATAATTATGCATTGAAATCAATGATGGAATTTTTGGCACATTTCGATTTATTTATTTTTGGCACTTTTCGATTTATTTATTTTATTCAATAGAAACTGTATATACAGGCATATGAGTAATTTTCAACTCAAGAGGGGTTACGCTATAAACGCCTAACTTCTCGAAAGTGACAAACATACAACTCGATTCCTATAATAATCATGCATTGAAATCAATGATGGAATTCTTGGCACATTTCGATTTATTTATTTTATTCAATAGAAACTGTATATACAGGCATATGAGTAATTTTCAACTCAAGAGGGTTTACCCTATAAACGGCGAATTTTTCGAATTTTTCGAAAGTGACAACCATACAACTCGATTCCTATGGTAATTATGCATTGAAATCAATGATGGAATTTTTGGCACATTTCGATTTATTTATTTTATTCAATAGAAACTGTATATACAGGCATATGAGTAATTTTCAACTCAAGAGGAGTTACGCTACAAACGGCTTACTTCTCGAAAGTGACAACCATACAACTCGATTCCTATGATAATTATGCATTGAAATCTATGATGGAATTTTTGGCACATTTCGATTTATTTATTTTTGGCACTTTTCGATTTATTTATTTTATTCAATAGAAACTGTATATACAGGCATATGAGTAATTTTCAACTCAAGAGGGGTTACGCTATAAACGCCTAACTTCTCGAAAGTGACAAACATACAACTCGATTCCTATAATAATCATGCATTGAAATCAATGATGGAATTCTTGGCACATTTCGATTTATTTATTTTATTCAATAGAAACTGTATATACAGGCATATGAGTAATTTTCAACTCAAGAGGGTTTACCCTATAAACGGCGAATTTTTCGAATTTTTCGAAAGTGACAACCATACAACTCGATTCCTATGGTAATTATGCATTGAAATCAATGATGGAATTTTTGGAACTTTTCGATTTATTGATTTTATTCAATAGAAACTGTATATACAGGCATATGAGTAATTTTCAACTCAAGAGGAGTTACGCTACAAACGGCTTACTTCTCGAAAGTGACAACCATACAACTCGATTCCTATGATAATTATGCATTGAAATCAATGATGGCATTTTTGGCACATTTCGATTTATTTATTTTTGGCACTTTTCGATTTATTTATTTTATTCAATAGAAACTGTATATACAGGCATATGAGTAATTTTCAACTCAAGAGGGGTTACGCTATAAACGGCTAACTTCTCGAAAGTGACAACCATACAACTCGATTCCTATGGTAATTATGCATTGAAATCAATGATGGAATTCTTGGCACATTTCGATTTATTTATTTTTGGCACTTTTCGATTTATTTATTTTATTCAATAGAAACTGTATATACAGGCATATGAGGAATTTTAACCTCAAGAGGGTTTACCCTATAAACGGAAAATTTTTCAAAATTGACAGCCATACAACTCGATTTCTATGGTAATTATACATTGAAATCAATGATGGAATTTTTGGCACATTTCAATTAATTTATTTTATTCAATAGAAACTGTATATCCAGGCATATGAGTAATTTTCAACTCAAGAGGGGTTACGCTATAAACGGGTTACTTCTCGAAAGTGACAACCATACAACTCGATTCCTATGATAATTATGCATTGAAGTCAATGATGGAATTTTTGGCACATTTCGATTTGTTTATTTTTGGCACTTTTCGATTAATTTATTTTATTCAATAGAAACTGTATATACAGGCATATAAGTAATTTTCAACTCTAGAGGGGTTACGCTATAAACGCCTAACTTCTCGAAAGTGACAACCATACAACTCGATTTCAATGTTAATTATGCATTGAAATCAATGATGGAATTCTTGGCACATTTCGATTTATTTATTTTTGGCACTTTTCGATTTATTTATTTTATTCAATAGAAACTGTATATACAGGCATATGAGTAATTTTCAACTCAAGAGGGTTTACCCTATAAACGGGTTACTTCTCGAAAGTGACAACCATACAACTCAATTCCTATGGTAATTATGCATTGAAATCAATGATGGAATTCTTGGCACATTTCGATTTATTTATTTTTGGCACTTTTCGATTTATTTATTTTATTCAATAGAAACTGTATATACAAACATATGAGGAATTTTCAACTCAAGAAGGGTTACGCTATAAACGGCTTACTTCTCGAAAGTGACAACCATACAACTCGATTTCTATAGTAATTGTACATTGAAATCAATTATGGAATTTTTGGCACTTTCGATTTATTTATTTTTGGCACTTTTCGATTTATTTATTTTATTCAATAGAAACTGTATATACAGGCATATGAGTAATTTTCAACTCAAGAGGGGTTACCCTATAAACGACTAATTTTTCGAAAGGGACAACCATACAACTGGATTCCTATGGTAATTATGCATTGAAATCAATGATGGAATTTTTGGAACTTTTCGATTTATTGATTTTATTCAATAGAAACTGTATATACAGGCATATGAGTAATTTTCAACTCAAGAGGAGTTACGCTATAAACGGCTTACTTATCGAAAGTGACAACCATACAACTCGATTCCTATGATAATTATGCATTGAAATCAATGATGGAATTTTTGGCACATTTCGATTTATTTATTTTTGGCTCTTTTCGATTAATTTATTTTATTCAATATAAACTGTATATACAGGCATATAAGTAATTTTCAACTCAAGAGGGGTTACGCTATAAACGGCTTACTTCTCGAAAGTGACAACCACACAACTCGATTCCTATGGTAATTATGCATTGAAATCAATGATGGAGTTCTTGGCACATTCGATTTATTTATTTTTGGCACTTTTCGATTTATTTATTTTATTCAATAGAAACTGTATATACAGGCATATGAGTAATTTTCAACTCAAGAGGGTTTACCCTATAAACGGCGAATTTTTCGAATTTTTCGAAAGTGACAACCATACAACTCGATTCCTATGGTAATTATGCATTGAAATCAATGATGGAATTTTTGGAACTTTTCGATTTATTGATTTTATTCAATAGAAACTGTATATACAGGCATATGAGTAATTTTCAACTCAAGAGGAGTTACGCTACAAACGGCTTACTTCTCGAAACTGACAACCATACAACTCGATTCCTATGGTAATTATGCATTGAAATCAATGATGGAATTTTTGGCACATTTCAATTTATTTATTTTATTCAATAGAAACTGTATATCCAGGCATATGAGTAATTTTCAACTCAAGAGGGGTTACGCTATAAACGGGTTACTTCTCGAAAGTGACAACCATACAACTCGATTCCTATGATAATTATGCATTGAAGTCAATGATGGAATTCTTGGCACATTTCGATTTATTTATTTTTGGCACTTTTCGAATTATTTATTTTGTTCAATAGAAACTGTATATACAGGCATATGAGTAATTTTCAACTCAAGAGGGTTTACCCTATAAACGGGTTACTTCTCGAAAGTGACAACCACACAACTCGATTCCTATGGTAATTATGCATTGAAATCAATGATGGAGTTCTTGGCACATTCGATTTATTTATTTTTGGCACTTTTCGATTTATTTATTTTATTCAATAGAAACTGTATATACAGGCATATGAGTAATTTTCAACTCAAGAGGGTTTACCCTATAAACGGCGAATTTTTCGAATTTTTCGAAAGTGACAACCATACAACTCGATTCCTATGGTAATTATGCATTGAAATCAATGATGGAATTTTTGGAACTTTTCGATTTATTGATTTTATTCAATAGAAACTGTATATACAGGCATATGAGTAATTTTCAACTCAAGAGGAGTTACGCTACAAACGGCTTACTTCTCGAAACTGACAACCATACAACTCGATTCCTATGGTAATTATGCATTGAAATCAATGATGGAATTTTTGGCACATTTCAATTTATTTATTTTATTCAATAGAAACTGTATATCCAGGCATATGAGTAATTTTCAACTCAAGAGGGGTTACGCTATAAACGGGTTACTTCTCGAAAGTGACAACCATACAACTCGATTCCTATGATAATTATGCATTGAAGTCAATGATGGAATTCTTGGCACATTTCGATTTATTTATTTTTGGCACTTTTCGATTAATTTATTTTACTCAATAGAAACTGTATATACAGGCATATGAGTAATTTTCAACTCAAGAGGGGTTACGCTATAAACGCCTAACTTCTCGAAAGTGACAACCATACAACTCGATTTCTATGGTAATTATGCATTGAAATCAATGATGGAATTCTTGGCACATTTCGATTTATTTATTTTTGGCACTTTTCGAATTATTTATTTTGTTCAATAGAAACTGTATATACAGGCATATGAGTAATTTTCAACTCAAGAGGGTTTACCCTATAAACGGGTTACTTCTCGAAAGTGACAACCATACAACTCGATTCCTATGATAATTATGCATTGAAATCAATGATGGAATTTTTGGCACATTTTGATTTATTTATTTTTGGCACTTTTCGATTAATTTATTTTATTCAATAGAAACTGTATATACAGGCATATGAGTAATTTTCAACTCAAGAGGGGTTACGCTATAAACGCCTAACTTCTCGAAAGTGACAAACATACAACTCGATTCCTATGATAATCATGCATTGAAATCAATGATGGAATTCTTGGCACATTTCGATTTATTTATTTTATTCAATAGAAACTGTATATACAGGCATATGAGTAATTTTCAACTCAAGAGGGGTTACGCTATAAATGGGTTACTTCTCGAAACTGACAACCATACAACTCGATTCCTATGGTAATTATGCATTGAAATCAATGATGGAATTCTTGGCACATTTCGATTTATTTATTTTTGGCACTTTTCGATTTATTTATTTTATTCAATAGAAACTGTATATACAAGCATATGAGGAATTTTCAACTCAAGAGGGGTTACGCTATAAACGGCTTACTTCTCGAAAGTGACAACCATACAACTCGATTTCTATAGTAATTGTACATTGAAATCAATTATGGAACTTTTGGCACTTTCGATTTATTTATTTTTGGCGCTTTTCGATTTATTTATTTTATTCAATAGAAACTGTATATACAGGCATATGAGTAATTTTCAACTCAAGAGGGGTTACCCTATAAACGGCTAATTTTTCGAAAGTGACAACCATACAACTCGATTCCTATGGTAATTATGCATTGAAATCAATGATGGAATTTTTGGAACTTTTCGATTTATTGATTTTATTCTATAGAAACTGTATATACAGGCATGTGAGTAATTTTCAACTCAAGAGGAGTTACGTTATAAACGGCTTATTTCTCGAAAGTGACAACCATACAACTCGATTCCTATGATAATTATGCATTGAAATCAATGATGGAATTTTTGGCACATTTCGGTTTATTAATTTTTGGCACTTTTCGATTAATTTATTTTATTCAATATAAACTGTATATACAGGCATATGAGTAATTTTCAACTCAAGAGGGGTTACGCTATAAACGGCTTACTTCTCGAAAGTGACAACCACACAACTCGATTCCTATGGTAATTATGCATTGAAACCAATGATGGAATTCTTGGCACATTTCGATTTATTTATTTTTGGCACTTTTCGATTTATTTATTTTATTCAATAGAAACTGTATACAGGCATATGAGTAATTTTCAACTCAAGAGGGTTTACCCTATAAACGGCGAATTTTTCGAATTTTTCGAAAGTGACAACCATACAACTCGATTCCTATGGTAATAATGCATTGAAATCAATGATGGAATTTTTGGAACTTTTCGATTTATTGATTTTATTCAATAGAAACTGTATATACAGGCATATGAGTAATTTTCAACTCAAGAGGAGTTACGCTACAAACGGTTTACTTCTCGAAAGTGACAACCATACAACTCGATTCCTATGATAATTATGCATTGAAATCAATGATAGAATTTTTGGCACATTTCGATTTATTTATTTTTGGCACTTTTCGATTTATTTATTTTATTCAATAGAAACTGTATATACAGGCATATGAGTAATTTTCAACTCAAGAGGGGTTACGCTATAAACGGCTAACTTCTCGAAAGTGACAACCATACACCTCGATTCCTATGGTAATTATGCATTGAAATCAATGATGGAATTCTTGGCACATTTCGATTTATTTATTTTTGGCACTTTTCGATTTATTTATTTTATTCAATAGAAACTGTATACCCAGGCATATGAGTAATTTTCAACGGCGAATTTTTCGAAAGTGACAACCATACAACTCGATTCCTATGGTAATTATGCATTGAAATCAATGATAGAATTTTTGGAACTTTTCGATTTATTTATTTTATTCAATAGAAACTGTATATACAGGCATATGAGTAATTTTCAACTCAAGAGGGGTTACGCTATAAACGGCTTACTTCTCGAAAGTGACAACCATACAACTCGATTTCTATAGTAATTGTACATTGAAATCAATTATGGAATTTTTGGCACTTTCGATTTATTTATTTTTGGCACTTTTCGATTTATTTATTTTATTCAATAGAAACTGTATATACCGGCATATGAGTAATTTTCAACTCAAGAGGGGTTACCCTATAAACGGCTAATTTTTCGAAAGTGACAACCATACAACTCGATTCCTATGATAATTATGCATTGAAATAAATGATAGAATTTTTGGCACATTTCGATTTATTTATTTTTGGCACTTTTCGATTAATTTATTTTATTCAATAGAAACTGTATATACAGGCATATGAGTAATTTTCAACTCAAGAGGGGTTACGCTATAAACGCCTAACTTCTCGAAAGTGACAACCATACAACTCGATTCCTATGATAATTATGCATTGAAATAAATGATAGAATTTTTGGCACATTTCGATTTATTTATTTTTGGCACTTTTCGATTAATTTATTTTATTCAATAGAAACTGTATATACAGGCATATGAGTAATTTTCAACTCAAGAGGGGTTACGCTATAAACGCCTAACTTCTCGAAAGTGACAACCATACATCTCGATTCCTATGATAATTATGCATTGAAATCAATTATGGAATTTTTGGCACGTCCGATTTATTTATTTTTGGCACTTTTCGATTTATTGATTTTATTCAATAGAAATTGTGTATACAGGCATATGAGTAATTTTCAACTCAAGAGGAGTTACGCTATAAAGGGCTAACTTCTCGAAAGTGACAACCGTACAACTCGATTCCTATGATAATTATGCATTGAAATAAATGATAGAATTTTTGGCACATTTCGATTTATTTATTTTTGGCACTTTTCGATTAAGTTATTTTATTCAATAGAAACTGTATATACAGGCATATGAGTAATTTTCAACTCAAGAGGGGTTACGCTATAAACGCCTAACTTCTCGAAAGTGACAACCATACAACTCGATTCCTATGGTAATTATGCATTGAAATCAATGATGGAATTATTGGCACATTTCGATTTATCTATTTTATTCAATAGAAACTGTATATCCAGGCATATGAGTAATTTTCAACTCAAGAGGGGTTACGCTATAAACGGGTTACTTCTCGAATCTGACAACCATACAACTCAAAATTATGCATTGAAATCAATGATGGAATTCTTGGCACATTTCGATTTATTTATTTTTGGCACTTTTCGATTTATTTATTTTATGCAATAGAAACTATATATACAGGCATATGAGTAATTTTCAACTCAAGAGGGGTTACGCTATAAACGCCTAACTTCTCGAAAGTGACAACCATACAACTCGATTCCTATGGTAATTATGCATTGAAATCAATGATGGAATTTTTGGAACTTTTCGATTTATTGATTTTATATAAAACAATTTGCTTTATTGGTTAATATTACTGCTCTTTATTAGATCAGGAAGACAAAAGCTTAAAAACTAAAGTCGCACACTCGTTTTATACAACTTCATGCTGGCTTTGTAAATACACTCTTTTTCTCTATAGAATTAAATCTAACAATAATTCTCTTAAAAGTTAATATTACAACGTAAAGGTAAATATTTAATAATGCAATGTGAGTAATTATAAGTGTGATATTACAATGTTTATCTAAATATTCTATTCAACAATTGGAGTAACTTTGTGTGTGGTATATTTAATAGTGTTAAATAACAATTGGGTTTTGATTGTAAAAAGATTTCTGTTTACTGTAAGAATTTACTGTGTTGGGTAAAACTCCCCCGGACGAAGATCGATTCCCAAGTTCAGAAGGAATGACGGGAAGCGAAATTAGAGTCTTATTGATAGTTTTTTTAGGCTTCAACTTCAAAATAGAATACACAACAATTACTGACAACACAATTGCAATTACAATATATATAATCATATCTGTTGTTTTTTGCTTAGTTTTTAGTTCTTCTATATATTCTATATTTCTAATATGTTGGTAAGTTAAGTTTTGTAAAGATAGTTCTTCTTCAATATTAATTTGTATCTCTTTGGATAAATTAGGTATTATTATATTTTCTCCATAAACGTTTTTGTCATACCACCTATCAAGGATCATAATTTTACATTGTTCAATTTTGATAAGGTAATGACCGCTTAAATCTATCGGTATATCGTTGCAATTATGTTCAACGGTTACATTTTTCATATTTACAGCAAAAATTAGATTTGTGTCAACTTCTATTACAGATGTTACATGATTTTTCTTAAAGCTACAATTCATCTTTCTATTATTTAGTACGTTTTCTAAACATCCATCTCCAACAAGTGTTAGATTTTCTTTATTATCCGTATCAAAGTAAATTGTTTTATCAAAGCTTAAATACTTATGATGTTTTTCAATTAATTCTAATTCATTATTATTTGGGATGTGTTGTATATAAATTTTATTGTATACTTCGGGAGTTAGTCTTGGGAATCTAATTATAAAAAGGATATTTTCCCAGATGTTGCTATCGCCATTTTGATACTTTGCAATTTTTCAAAAGTTATTTCATTTTTATTTATTTCTTCGTCAGTCAATATATTTTGACTTAAAAGTCCTAAGCTTGAGGTCAACAATATTCCTTGTACCCGGTCAACGATTCTTTCTAAACCCAAAATTTGAAATGACAAGTATCTGTCTTGGATTTCTGATTGTCCCTTTTTGGTTTTGTTTTTTAGTAATTGATATTCAAAATATGTATCTTTGACCTGTTGTTCATAAATCCTTGACAATTTTGCCAATTGTTCATCGAAATGTTTATTTATTTGTATCTGGTTATTTGATTGCTCTATTATGTTGTGGTTGTTAGTTTCAATAACATTTAACCTATTTTCTATCTCCTGCCTATCATTGTCGTCCATCGTTCCGTAGATATACTTTAGTCCTGTCCCGGCTATGTTGATAAGTCCTCTTTTCTGTCTTCTGGGAATTAAGGTTTTCAACTCCATTTTCAAATGTTGAATTTGATGTTTAAGGTATTCGTCCTCTGTGTTTGACAAGTTTTTCTCTATGGTATCCATATATTGTTCGTATTTTGTAGCGTTGAAAATGTGTAAGATATTGTCATATCCCTCGATCAGTTTTGTTTGTCCCAAAGCAATAGTTGAGAATCCCTTGCCATGAGTTAGATCAGTTATATCAATTTTCTGAGAGTATATCATTAGTATGTTCATCAGCAGGATCGACCAAAACATCCAAAGACCTGAAAGAATTTTTTGCACGTATTAATTGGTCTTTATAAACCTTTTGGTTTTTGTGCCTATAGTTCTTTTTGTAAATTTTCTCCAGTGTCACTTTCTCGTGCCTGGTGTCAGTCTTATGTGCCCTAAAATCTTTTTTGAAGGCCTCATTTACACGTTCATCCCTTCTGTTCCTATTAAGATGTGCTAAATTTTTTATCTTTCTTTCCTCAATTATTTTGCTGATCTTTTCGTTTTTCACAGGGTCATTCTGGAAGTGAATTTCCACAGGTTTCTCACGAGTTGTTAGGTGAAAAGTATTGTTATAAATAAAGTTAGCCTGAATTGGTAAATCCACGTTATAAGCTATATCCGATGTTTCCTCCCTCTTTTTCAGTATTCTTATATTTTCATTAAGACTACTATGAAACCTTTCTATATCCGAATTTCCGGTGTGTCGATATGGAGTAGTAAAATGAGTTTCTACATTGTTTCTCTCCAGAAAATCTTTAAAAAGTGCTGAAGTAAAACCTGGCTCATGGTCCAGGATGAGTTTCCTTGGAATTTTCATTAAATTAAACAACATAGTAAAATTCTTCATTAAATTTAGCGGAGTTCTGTCCTCGATCTTTTGAATAAGTGCATATTTAGAGAATTTATCAATCATCGTTACATAAGCGTCTCTTGTATCTAAAAACCATATATCAGCGTAATAAATCTCGTGTGGACCTTTGGGGGTTTCTGTTTTCTCAAATGGGATTTTAAGAGGGTTTCTTTCAATTTTGTAGTTGCAAATCTCGCAGTTATTTATAATTCTAGCTATCTCCTTTCTCATATTTGGGTAATAGTACTTCCTTTTTAGCTCTAGGTACGTTTTATCAATACCGGGATGATTATTTTTATATTTATGATGCATCATTATAATTTCCAACAAATCCTGCTTATCTACATTCTTTAATAACGTATATGTTCTACGTATTTTAAATCTTTTAATGTTTCTCATTTTTATTACCTGATCCTGGATCATAGAATACAATTCTTCATCATTACAATAGATTACTATATTTTCCTCAGTTTCGATTATTTCAAGTATTTTCTTAAAAACTACCTCGCAATCATTTGCATCGACCCCGAACTTATATAACTTTTTATTAAATTGTGTTTTTTCCTCATATGAGTTACTCCCTTTTTTTCGATCAACATTTGTCTATTAGCGAACTGCAAAGGGCTTTCTGTTACCTGGATATGGTCCATTCCGTCATCCTGCGCGCTATGCACAGTTGGTATTGGTGAACCTTTTCTTCTCCTATTTCCCCCTTCTTACCTTGTGACTGAAACACCTCCCTGTCTACAGTTCTAAAATCTATTTTTTTATCTTTATGTTTTCGCATGAAATGTCTTCTCAAACCTGTCCTATCCTCAAAATTGCTTTCGCAGAGTTTACATTGAAAAAGTTGTGTACCGTATTTCCGAACAATATGCTGATTTAAGACTTCCTTTCTTTTAAAAGCCTTCCGGCACACGTCACACTCAAAGAGATTTATTTCTGCCCTTTTTGCCGGTATTCTTGGCAAAGCATCTGCCACCTTATTTTCTTTTCCCTGCACGTGATGAATATCAAACTCATATTCGTTGAGCCTAATTTTCCATCGTACCAACTTTGAATTTGGCTCCTTTAATGAGGCTAACCATTTTAATGGTCTATGGTCGGTGTTCAGTCGAAACTTCCTACCATATAAATAATGTCTGAGTTGACCGCAAGCCCATACCATTGCCAACAATTCTTTTTCAATTGTGCTATAATTAACTTCGTGCCTATTTAATGTTCTAGAAACAAACGCCAAGGGTCCGTTCTCCTGAGACAACATCGCACCAAGAGCAAAACTGCTTACATCAGTGGTAAGTATGAACTCCTTCTTGAAATCCGGATACCTTAACACCATATCTGGGGCTAATATCTTCCTCAGTTTCCCGAAAGACTCCTTGTAGTCAGTATCATTTTCGTTGATCTTGCCATCTTTTTTGAGCCTCAAGGTAAGGGGTTTTGCTGTCCTGGCATAGTCTGGGATAAACTTTCTATAATATCCGCTCAGTCCCAAGAACGCTTGTAGTTCCTTCACCGTCTTTGGTATTGGGAAGTTTCTTATGCACTCTACCTTTTTCGGGTCTGGCGTTATGCCGTCTGTAGTCACTATATGCCCAAGGAAACTAGTCTCCTTTCTCAGGAATCCACTCTTATTCAAAGACACCTTTAAGTTTGCTTTTCTTAATGTTTCAAATATTTTCGTTAAATTATCCAAATGCTCCTGAAGTGACGTTCCAAAAATTAATATATCGTCCATATATATAACACATATTTTGTTGATGTATTTTCTTAATACATTGTTCAACATTCTCTGGAATGTAGCTGGGGTATTTTTTAGTCCGAATGGCATACGTTTGAACTCGTAGTGACCCTCATTTGTTGAAAAAGCGGTTTTTTCCTGATCGTTTTCGTCGACCTCAATTTGATAAAATCCCTTCGTCAAATCTAACGAGGAGAAATAATTAGCCCTTCCCAGTTTATCCAACACATCATCAATGAGTGGTATTGGATATTTATCATCTCTAGTTGCGGCATTTAATTTTCTATAATCTATAACTATTCTCCATTCCTTATTTCCAACCTTGTCTTCTTTTTTAGGAACGACCCAAATGGGAGAATTGTAAGGAGAATTACTTGGGACGATTATACCCTGTTCCAACATCTCATTCATCTGTTTTTTTACTTCGACTCTATGTATTTCTGGGTATCTATAAGATTTAGTGTAAATTGGTCTATCATTATTTGTAGGAATCCTATGCTTTATCTCACTTGTAAATGTTAAATCATCTCCTTTCTTATAAAATATACCTGAAAACTTTTGTACAAGATTCTTAAGGGCGCGTTCCTCTTCCCTATTTAAATGTGTCAATCTCAATTGTTCCACCACTCCTAATTCATCCAGATGGTATAATTCAGGCAGTACTTCTATATTCCCTAATTCTTGTTCAACATTTATTTCATGTTCATCCTCATTTTGACCCTCAAAGAATAATGGCAGCTCCTGATGATTTATAGTAATGCATTTCCTTTCGTAATCTATAATGGCGTTATTTTCCTTTAATAAGCTTGAACCAAATATTCCATTAAACCAATCGTGAAATTTGAAAATCTTGAAGTTTATGTTCTCTCTTAGTGTAATAGGTAAGCAATCTTTGGAAACCTTCGCTTCCTTTGTTATAACGACATAACCAGCCGCTGTATTTACTTTAACCGGACCCTCTAAAACTTGTATGAATTCTTCTGGACAATGACCCTCTTCGATAATATTTTCTGTTGATCCTGTATCTACTAACATTCGGGTGACGTCTGCTCCTTTCCTAAACAAAACATAGGGCAACCCTGGTTTTTCGGGGGTCCCCTGCCTTGAAGGCCGAATACTGAAAATTTGTTGCCTGGGAACATTGGGGTTTCTCATATAAACAGTGATTCTGTCTCGTCTGTCCACTTATGTCCATTGGTTCGGGTCTGGGATAATTTTGTATTACGAAATTATTTTGCCCTCGGTTGTTAGGATAGGGACTAGGGTTAAATTTTTGGGGAAATGAATTTTTATTATTATTTTGGTTTGAATACTTTTTTTGTACATTCCTATTATTATTATACTTCTCGCCCATTCTATGGTTATCATAATGTTTAACTTTTTCAGTTGTTAGCAAACTTGCTTCACCCAGCTCGTGAAGAGCCATTTCCAAAGAGCTTGGTTTTAGTGCACAAAGTACTGTTCTTAAATTAAGAGGAAGCTTGTTAATGAATACCTTAAGAGCTACCTTATTATTATTTGGTATTTCCTCTGACCTTCCGTTTAATCGGTATCTTTGATTTAATAAAGATAGTTTATTCTGGACAAAATTGTAAAACTGGAGAGTATCACCTCTAAATTGTGCACTTCTTAAGTCCTCGTACAGCTGCTCTGCTGAAGCGAGTCCACCAAAATTCAATTCTAACAATTCTTTTATTTGCTCCCACCTCTTTAGGTGCGGGTGAATTTCCAATATTAATCTAGCTTTACCTTTGATTTTTCCTTTTATAATGGACAGGAACATTATCTGGGCCGTTGGGCTATACTGAGCCATCGCGGGAATTACATTATCAATATTCTCCAAGAATGGGTACAATTCCTCCCTCCTTCCATCAAATTCGGGTGTCAGCCCCAAGAACTTCAATGGATCTATATCCCGTTGTCCGTTGATCATTTCGGGTGGCTGTTGTTGCTGGTTCATTTTATTTCGATTTGCACAAAAGATTCTTGCTCTTGTAATACTTCTTAGCCTTTGTATATCCACTTTAAAGTCTTTTAAATTGTTCACTTATTTTTTGTTTTCCAATTTTAAAATTTTCTTATATTTCTTATTCTCCATAAGTTCACTTAAAAAATTTTTGATTTAAAATTTTCACTACTAATTTAATTGCTAATATTATGTTATAATCCTGGAGGGTCCCGTAGGATTCGCAAGATCTTCTATTTTTATTTTGTTTATCCTTTTTCGTAGGATTAATAATTTTTTTGTTTATCCTTTTTCGTAGGATTAATAATTTTATTTTTCCTTTTACGTAGGATTCTTTTTTGGGGATAGAAAATCACCTTTTTTTCCATCCTACCGACTGCGCCAATTATAATAAAACAATTTGCTTTATTGTTTAATATTACTGCTCTTTATTACATCAGGAAGACAAAAGCTTAAAAACTAAAGTCGCACACTCGTTTTATACAACTTCATGCTGGCTTTGTAAATACACTCTTTTTCTCTATAGAATTAAATCTAACAATAATTCTCTTAAAAGTTAATATTACAACGTAAAGGTAAATATTTAATAATGCAATGTGAGTAATTATAAGTGTGATATTACGATGTTTATCTAAATATTCTATTCAACAATTGGAGTAACTTTGGGTGTGGTATATTTAATAGTGTTAAATAACAATTGGGTTTTGATTGTAAAAAGATTTCTGTTTACTGTAAGAATTTACTGTGTTGGGTAAAACTCATGCATATGAGTAATTTTCAACTCAAGAGGAGTTACGCTATAAACGGCTTTCTTCTCGAAAGTGACAACCATACAACTCGATTCCTATGGTAATTATGCATTGAAATCAATGATGGAGTTCTTGGCACATTTCGATTTATTTATTTTTGGCACTTTTCGATTTATTTATTTTATTCAATAGAAACTGTATATACAGGCATATGAGTAATTTTCAACTCAAGAGGGTTTACCCTATAAACGGGTTACTTCTCGAAAGTGACAACCATACAACTCGATTCCTATGGTAATTATACATTGAAATCAATGATGGAATTCTTGGCACATTTCGATTTATTTATTTTTGGCACTTTTCGATTTATTTATTTTATTCAATAGAAACTGTATATACAGGCATATGAGGAATTTTCAACTCAAGAGGGGTTACGCTATAAACGGCTTACTTCTCGAAAGTGACAACCATACAACTCGATTTCTATAGTAATTGTACATTGAAATCAATTATGGAATTTTTGGCACTTTCCATTTATTTATTTTTGGCACTTTTCGATTTATTTATTTTATTCAATAGAAACTGTATATACAGGCATACGAGTAATTTTCAACTCAAGAGGTGTTACGCTATAAACGGCATACTTCTCGAAAGTGACAACCACACAACTCGATTCCTATGATAATTATGCACTGAAATCAATGATGGAATTTTTGGCACATTTCCATTTATTTATTTTTGGCACTTTTCGATTAATTTATTTTATTCAATAGAAACTGTATATACAGGCATATGAGTAATTTTCAACTCAAGAGGGGTTACGCTATTAACGCCTAACTTCTCGAAAGTGACAACCACACAACTCGATTCCTATGGTAATTATGCATTGAAATCAATGATGGAATTCTTCGCACATTTCGATTTATTTATTTTTGGCACTTTTCGATTTATTTATTTTATTCAATAGAAACTGTATATACAGGCATATGAGGAATTTTCAACTCAAGAGGGGTTACGCTATAAACGGCTTACTTCTCGAAAGTGACAACCATACAACTCGATTTCTATAGTAATTGTACATTGAAATCAATTATGGAATTTTTGGCACTTTCCATTTATTTATTTTTGGCACTTTTCGATTTATTTATTTTATTCAATAGAAACTGTATATACAGGCATACGAGTAATTTTCAACTCAAGAGGTGTTACGCTATAAACGGCATACTTCTCGAAAGTGACAACCACACAACTCGATTCCTATGATAATTATGCACTGAAATCAATGATGAAATTCTTGGCTAATTTTTCGAAAGTGACAACCACACAACTCGATTCCTATGGTAATTATGCATTGAAATCAATGATTGAATTTTTGGAACTTTTCGATTTATTGATTTTATTCAATAGAAACTGTATATACAGGCATATGAGTAATTTTCAACTCAAGAGGAGTTACGCTATAAACGGCATACTTCTCGAAAGTGACAACCACACAACTCGATTCCTATGATAATTATGCACTGAAATCAATGATGGAATTTTTGGCACATTTCCATTTATTTATTTTTGGCACTTTTCGATTAATTTATTTTATTCAATAGAAACTGTATATACAGGCATATGAGTAATTTTCAACTCAAGAGGGGTTACGCTATAAACGCCTAACTTCTCGAAAGTGACAACCACACAACTCGATTCCTATGGTAATTATGCATTGAAATCAATGATGGAATTCTTTGCACATTTCGATTTATTTATTTTTGTCACTTTTCGATTTATTTATTTTATTCAATAGAAACTGTATATACAGGCATATGAGTAATTTTCAACTCAAGAGGGGTTACGCTATAAACGGCTAACTTCTCGAAAGTGACAACCATACAACTCGATTCCTATGATAATTATGCATTGAAATCAATGGTGGAATTTTTTGCACATTTCGATTTATTTATTTTTGGCACTTTTCGATTTATTTATTTTATTCAATAGAAACTGTATATACAGGCATATGAGTAATTTTCAACTCAAGAGGGGTTACGCTATAAACGGCTAACTTCTCGAAAGTGACAACCATACAACTCGATTCCTATTGTAATTATGCATTGAAATCAATGATGAAATTCTTGGCACATTTCGATTTATTTATTTTTGGCACTTTTCGATTTATTTATTTTATTCAATAGAAACTGTATATACAGGCATATGAGTAATTTTCAACTCAAGAGGGGTTACCCTATAAACGGCGAATTTTTCGAATTTTTCGAAAGTGACAACCATACAACTCGATTCCTATGGTAATTATGCATTGAAATCAATGATAGAATTTTTGGAACTTTTCGATTTATTTATTTTATTCAATAGAAACTGTATATACAGGCATATGAGTAATTTTCAACTCAAGAGGGGTTACGCTATAAACGGCTAACTTCTCGAAAGTGACAACCATACAACTCGATTCCTATGGTAATTATGTATTGAAATCAATGATGGTATTCTTGGCACATTTCGATTTATTTATTTTTGTCACTTTTCGATTTATTTATTTTATTCAATAGAAGCTGTATATACAGGCCTATGAGGAATTTTCAACTCAAGAGGGTTTACCCTATAAACGGCAAATTTTTCGAAAGTGACAGCCATACAACTCGATTTCTATGGTAATTATACATTGAAATCAATGATGGAATTTTTGGCACATTTCAATTTATTTATTTTATTCAATAGAAACTGTATATCCAGGCATATGAGTAATTTTCAACTCAAGAGGGGTTACGCTATAAACGGGTTACTTCTCGAAAGTGACAACCATACAACTCGATTCGTATGATAATTATGCATTGAAGTCAATGATGGAATTTTTGGCACATTTCGATTTATTTATTTTTGGCACTTTTCGATTAATTTATTTTATTCAATAGAAACTGTATATACAGGCATATGAGTAATTTTTAACTCAAAGGGGTTACGCTATAAACGCCTAACTTCTCGAAAGTGACAACCATACAACTCGATTTCTATGGTAATAACTCAAGAGGGGTTACGCTATAAACGGCTAACTTCTCGAAAGTGACAACCATACAACTCAATTCCTATGGTAATTATGCATTGAAATCAAAGATGGAATTCTTGGCACATTTCGATTTATTTATTTTTGGCACTTTTCGATTTATTTATTTTATTCAATAGAAACTGTATATACAGGCATATGAGTAATTTTCAACTCAAGAGGGGTTACGCTATAAAAGGCTTACTTCTCGAAAGTGACAACCATACAATTCGATTTCTATAGTAATTGTACATTGAAATCAATTATGGAATTTTTGGCACTTTCGATTTATTTATTTTTGGCACTTTTCGATTTATTTATTTTATTCAATAGAAACTGTATATACAGGCATATGAGTAATTTTCAACTCAAGAGGAGTTACCCTATAAACGGCTAATTTTTCAAAAGTGACAACCATACAACTCGATTCCTATGGTAATTATGCATTGAAATCAATGATGGAATTTTTGGAACTTTTCGATTTATTGATTTTATTCAATAGAAACTGTATATACAGGCATATGAGTAATTTTCAACTGAAGAGGAGTTACGCTATAAACGGCTTACTTCTCGAAAGTGACAACCATACAACTCGATTCCTATGATAATTATGCATTGAAATCAATGATGGAATTTTTGGCACATTTCGATTTATTTATTTTTGGCACTTTTCGATTAATTTATTTTATTCAATAGAAACTGTATATACAGGAATATGAGTAATTTTCAACTCAAGAGGGGTTACGCTATAAACGCCTAACTTCTCGAAAGTGACAACCATACAACTCGATTCCTATGGTAATTATGCATTGAAATCAATGATGGAATTCTTGGCACATTTCGATTTATTTATTTTATTCAATAGATACTGTATATCCAGGCATATGAGTAATTTTCAACTCAAGAGGGGTTACGCTATAAACGGGTTACTTCTCGAAACTGACAACCATACAACTCGATTTCTATGGTAATTATGCATTGAAATCAATGATGGAATTCTTGGCACATTTCTATTTATTTATTTTTGGCACTTTTCGATTTATTTATTTTATTCAATAGAAACTGTATATACAGGCATATGAGTAATTTTCAACTCAAGAGGGTTTACCCTATAAACGGGTTACTTCTCGAAAGTGACAACCATACAACTCGATTCCTATGGTAATTATGCATTGAAATCAATTATGGAATTTTTGGCACTTTCGATTTATATATTTTTGGCACTTTTCGATTTATTTATTTTATTCAATAGAAACTGTATATACAGGCATATGAGTAATTTTCAACTCAAGAGGGGTTACCCTATAAACGGCTAATTTTTCGAAAGTGACAACCATACAACTCGATTCCTATGGTAATTATGCATTGAAATCAATGATGGAATTTTTGGCACTTTCGATTTATATATTTTTGGCACTTTTCGATTTATTTATTTTATTCAATAGAAACTGTATATACAGGCATATGAGTAATTTTCAACTCAAGAGGGGTTACCCTATAAACGGCTAATTTTTCGAAAGTGACAACCATACAACTCGATTCCTATGGTAATTATGCATTGAAATCAATGATGGAATTTTTGGCACATTTCGATTTATTTATTTTTGGCACTTTTCGATTTATTTATTTTATTCAATAGAAACTGTATATACAGGCATATGAGTAATTTTTTGAACTCAAGAGGGGTTACGCTATAAACGGCTTACTTCTCGAAAGTGACAACCATACAACTCGATTTCTATGGTAATTATGCATTGAAATCAATGATGGAATTCTTGGCACATTTCGATTTATTTATTTTTGGCACTTTTCGATTTATTTATTTTATTCAATAGAAACTGTATATACAGGCATATGAGTAATTTTCAACTCAAGAGGGGTTACGCTCTAAACGGCTTACTTCTCGAAAGTGACAACCATACAACTCGATTCCTATGGTAATTATGCATTGAAATCAATGATGGAATTTTTGGAACTTTTCGATTTATTGATTTTATTCAATAGAAACTGTATATCCAGGCATATGAGTAATTTTCAACTCAAGAGGGGTTACGCTATAAACGGGTTACTTCTCGAAACTGACAACCATACAACTCGATTCCTATGATAATTATGCATTGAAATCAATGATGGAATTTTTGGAACATTTCGATTTATTTATTTTTGGCATTTTTCGATTAATTTATTTTATTCAATAGAAACTGTATATACAGGCATATGAGTAATTTTCAACTCAAGAGGGGTTACGCTATAAACGCCTAACTTCTCGAAAGTGACAACCATACAACTCGATTCCTATGGTAATTATGCATTGAAATCAATGATGGAATTCTTGGCACATTTCGATTTATTTATTTTATTCAATAGAAACTGTATATCCAGGCATATGAGTAATTTTCAACTCAAGAGGGGTTACGCTATAAACGGGTTACTTCTCGAAACTGACAACCATACAACTCGATTCCTATGATAATTATGCATTGAAATCAATGATGGAATTTTTGGAACATTTCGATTTATTTATTTTTGGCACTTTTCGATTAATTTATTTTATTCAATAGAAACTGTATATACAGGCATATGAGTAATTTTCAACTCAAGAGGGGTTACGCTATAAACGCCTAACTTCTCGAAACTGACAACCATACAACTCGATTCCAATGGTAATTATGCATTGAAAGCAATGATGGAATTCTTGGCACATTTCGATTTATTTATTTTTGGCACTTTTCGATTTATTTATTTTATTCAATAGAAACTATATATATGAGTAATTTTCAACTCAAGATGGGTTACGCTATAAACGGCTAATTTTTCGAAAGTGACAACCATACAACTCGATTCCTATGGTAATTATGCATTGAAATCAATGATGGAATTCTTGGCACATTTCGATTTATTTATTTTTGGCACTTTTCGATTTATTTATTTTATTCAATAGAAACTATATATACAGGCATATGAGTAATTTTCAACTCAAGATGGGTTACGCTATAAACGGCTAATTTTTCGAAAGTGACAACCATACAACTCGATTCCTATTGTAATTATGCATTGAAATCAATGATGGAATTCTTGGCACATTTCGATTTATTTATTTTTGGCACTTTTCGATTTATTTATTTTATTCAATAGAAACTATATATACAGGCATATGAGTAATTTTCAACTCAAGATGGGTTACGCTATAAACGGCTAATTTTTCGAAAGTGACAACCATACAACTCGATTTCTATTGTAATTATGCATTGAAATCAATGATGGAATTCTTAGCACATTTCGATTTATTTATTTTTGGCACTTTTCGATTTATTTATTTTATTCAATAGAAACTGTATATCCAGGCATATGAGTAATTTTCAACTCAAGAGGGGTTACGCTATAAACGGGTTACTTCTCGAAACTGACAACCATACAACTCGATTCCAATGGTAATTATGCATTGAAATCAATGATGGAATTCTTGGCACATTTCGATTTATTTATTTTTGGCACTTTTCGATTTATTTATTTTATTCAATAGAAACTATATATACAGGCATATGAGTAATTTTCAACTCAAGATGGGTTACGCTATAAACGGCTAATTTTTCGAAAGTGACAACCATACAACTCGATTCCTATGGTAATTATGCATTGAAATCAATGATGGAATTCTTGGCACATTTCGATTTATTTATTTTTGGCACTTTTCGATTTATTTATTTTATTCAATAGAAACTGTATATCCAGGCATATGAGTAATTTTCAACTCAAGAGGGGTTACGCTATAAACGGGTTACTTCTCGAAACTGACAACCATACAACTCGATTCCAATGGTAATTATGCATTGAAATCAATGATGGAATTCTTGGCACATTTCGATTTATTTATTTTTGGCACTTTTCGATTTATTTATTTTATTCAATAGAAACTATATATACAGGCATATGAGTAATTTTCAACTCAAGATGGGTTACGCTATAAACGGCTAATTTTTCGAAAGTGACAACCATACAACTCGATTCCTATGGTAATTATGCATTGAAATCAATAATGGAATTTTTGGAACTTTTCGATTTATTTATTTTATTCAATAGAAACTGTATATACAGCATATGAGTAATTTTCAACTCAAGAGGGGTTACGCTATAAACGGCTAACTTCTCGATTCCTATGGTAATTATGCATTGAAATCAATGATGGAATTCTTGGCACATTTCGATTTATTTATTTTTGGCACTTTTCGATTTATTTATTTTATTCAATAGAAACTGTATATACAGGCATATGAGTAATTTTCAACTCAACAGGGGTTACGCTATAAACGGCTTACTTCTCGAAAGTGACAACCATACAACTCGATTTCTATAGTAATTGTACATTGAAATCAATTATGGAATTTATGGCACATTTCGATTTATTTATTTTATTCAATAGAAACTGTATATCCAGGCATATGAGTAATTTTCAACTCAAGAGGGGTTACGTTATAAACGGGTTACTTCTCGAAAGTGACAACCATACAACTCGATTCCTATGATAATTATGCATTTAAGTCAATGATGGAATTCTTGGCACTTTCCATTTATTTATTTTTGGCACTTTTCGATTAATTTATTTTATTCAATAGAAACTGTATATACAGGCATATAAATAATTTTCAACTCAAGAGGGGTTACCCTATAAACGGCTAATTTTTCAAAAGTGACAACCATACAACTCGATTCCTATGGTAATTATGCATTGAAATCAATGATGGAATTTTTGGCACATTTCGATTTATTTATTTTTGGAACTTTTCGATTTATTGATTTTATTCAATAGAAACTGTATATACAGGCATATGAGTAATTTTCAACTCAAGAGGAGTTACGCTATAAACGGCTTACTTCTCGAATGTGACAACCATACAACTCGATTCCTATGATAATTATGCATTGAAATCAATGATGGAATTTTTGGCACATTTCGATTTATTTATTTTTGGCACTTTTCGATTAATTTATTTTATTCAATAGAAACTGTATATACAGGAATATGAGTAATTTTCAACTCAAGAGGGGTTACGCTATAAACGCCTAACTTCTCGAAAGTGACAACCATACAACTCGATTCCTATGGTAATTATGCATTGAAATCAATGATGGAATTCTTGGCACATTTCGATTTATTTATTTTATTCAATAGAAACTCTATATCCAGGCATATGAGTAATTTTCAACTCAAGAGGGGTTACGCTATAAACGGGTTACTTCTCGAAACTGACAACCATACAACTCGATTTCTATGGTAATTATGCATTGAAATCAATGATGGAATTCTTGGCACATTTCGATTTATTTATTTTTGGCACTTTTCGATTTATATATTTTATTCAATAGAAACTGTATATACAGGCATATAAGGAATTTTCAACTCAAGAGGGGTTACGCTATAAACGGCTAACTTCTCGAAAGTGACAACCATACAACTCAATTCCTATGTTAATTATGCATTGAAATCAATGATGGAATTCTTGGCACATTTCGATTTATTTATTTTTGGCACTTTTCGATTTATTTATTCTATTCAATAGAAACTGTATATACAGGCATATGAGTAATTTTCAACTCAAGAGGGGTTACCCTATAAACGGCTAATTTTTCGAAAGTGACAACCATACAACTCGATTCCTATGGTAATTATGCATTGAAATCAATTATGGATTTTTGGCACTTTCGATTTATATATTTTTGGCACTTTTCGATTTATTTATTTTATTCAATAGAAACTGTATATACAGGCATATGAGTAATTTTCAACTCAAGAGGGGTTACCCTATAAACGGCTAATTTTTCGAAAGTGACAACCATACAACTCGATTCCTATGGTAATTATGCATTGAAATCAATGATGGAATTTTTGGAACTTTTCGATTTATTGATTTTATTCAATAGAAACTGTATATACAGGCATATGAGTAATTTTCAACTCAAGAGGAGTTACGCTATAAACGGCTTACTTCTCGAAAGTGACAACCATACAACTCGATTTCTATGGTAATTATGCATTGAAATCAATGATGCAATTCTTGGCACATTTCGATTTATTTATTTTTGGCACTTTTCGATTTATTTATTTTATTCAATAGAAACTGTATATACAGGCATATGAGTAATTTTCAACTCAAGAGGGTTACTTCTCGAAAGTGACAACCATACAACTCGATTCCTATGGTAATTATGCATTGAAATCAATGACGGAATTCTTGGCACATTTCGATTTATTTATTTTTGGCACTTTTCGATTTATTTATTTTATTCAATAGAAACTGTATATACAGGCATATGAGTAATTTTCAACTCAAGAGGGTTTACCCTATAAAAGGCGAATTTTTCGCATTTTTCGAAAGTGACAACCATACAACTCGATTGCTATGGTAATTATGCATTGAAATCAATAATGGAATTTTTGGAACTTTTCGATTTATTTATTTTATTCAATAGAAACTGTATATACAGCATATGAGTAATTTTCAACTCAAGAGGAGTTACGCTATAAACGGCTTACTTCTCGAAAGTGACAACCATACAACTCGATTCCTATGATAATTATGCATTGAAATCAATGATGGAATTTTTGGCACATTTCGATTTATTTATTTTTGGCACTTTTCGATTAATTTATTTTATTCAATAGAAACTGTATATACAGGAATATGAGTAATTTTCAACTCAAGGGGGGTTACGCTATAAACGCCTAACTTCTCGAAAGTGACAACCATACAACTCGATTCCTATGGTAATTATGCATTGAAATCAATGATGGAATTCTTGGCACATTTCGATTTATTTATTTTTGGCACTTTTCGATTTATTTATTTTATTCAATAGAAACTGTATATGCAGGCATATGAGTAATTTTCAACTCAAGAGGGGTTACCCTATAAACGGCTAATTTTTAAAAAGTGACAACCATACAACTCGATTCCTATGGTAATTATGCATTGAAATCAATGATGGAATTTTTGGCACATTTCGATTTATTTATTTTTGGAACTTTTCGATTTATTGATTTTATTCAATAGATACTGTATATACAAGCATATGAGTAATTTTCAACTCAAGAGGAGTTACGCTATAAACGGCTTACTTCTCGAAAGTGACAACCATACAACTCGATTCCTATGATAATTATGCATTGAAATCAATGATGGAATTTTTGGCACATTTCGATTTATTTATTTTTGGCACTTTTCGATTAATTTATTTTATTCAATAGAAACTGTATATACAGGAATATGAGTAATTTTCAACTCAAGAGGTGTTACGCTATAAACGCCTAACTTCTCGAAAGTGACAACCATAAAACTCGATTCCTATGGTAATTATGCATTGAAATCAATGATGGAATTCTTGGCACATTTCGATTTATTTATTTTATTCAATAGAAACTGTATATCCATGCATATGAGTAATTTTCAACTCAAGGGGGTTACGCTATAAACGGGTTACATCACGAAACTGACAACCATACAACTCGATTTCTATGGTAATAATGCATTGAAATCAATGATGGAATTCTTGGCACATTTCGATTTATTTATTTTTGGCACTTTTCGATTTATTTATTTTATTCAATAGAAACTGTATATACAGGCATATGAGGAATTTTCAACTCAAGAGGGGTTACGCTATAAACGGCTAACTTCTCGAAAGTGACAACCATAAAACTCAATTCCTATGGTAATTATGCATTGAAATCAATGATGGAATTCTTGGCACATTTCGATTTATTTATTTTTGGCACTTTTCGATTTATTTATTTTATTCAATAGAAACTGTATATACAGGCATATGAGGAGTTTTCAACTCAAGAGGGGTTACGCTATAAACGGCTAACTTCTCGAAAGTGACAACCATACAACTCGATTCCTATGGTAATTATGCATTGAAATCAATGATGGAATTTTTGGCACATTTCGATTTATTTATTTTTGGAACTTTTCGATTTATTGATTTTATTCAATAGAAACTATATATACAGGCATATGAGTAATTTTCAACTCAAGATGGGTTACGCTATAAACGGCTAATTTTTCGAAAGTGACAACCATACAACTCGATTCCTATTGTAATTATGCATTGAAATCAATGATGGAATTCTTGGCACATTTCGATTTATTTATTTTTGGCACTTTTCGATTTATTTATTTTATTCAATAGAAACTATATATACATGCATATGAGTAATTTTCAACTCAAGATGGGTTACGCTATAAACGGCTAATTTTTCGAAAGTGACAACCATACAACTCAATTCCTATGGTAATTATGCATTGAAATCAATGATGGAATTCTTGGCACATTTCGATTTATTTATTTTTGGCACTTTTCGATTTATTTATTTTATTCAATAGAAACTATATATACAGGCATATGAGTAATTTTCAACTCCAGATGGGTTACGCTATAAACGGCTAATTTTTCGAAAGTGACAACCATACAACTCGATTCCTATGGTAATTATGCATTGAAATCAATAATGGAATTTTTGGAACTTTTCGATTTATTTATTTTATTCAATAGAAACTGTATATACAGCATATGAGTAATTTTCAACTCAAGAGGGGTTACGCTATAAACGGCTAACTTCTCGATTCCTATGGTAATTATGCATTGAAATCAATGATGGAATTCTTGGCACATTTCGATTTATTTATTTTTGGCACTTTTCGATTTATTTATTTTATTCAATAGAAACTGTATATACAGGCATATGAGTAATTTTCAACTCAAGAGGGGTTACGCTATAAACGGCTTACTTCTCGAAAGTGACAACCATACAACTCGATTTCTATAGTAATTGTACATTGAAATCAATTATGGAATTTATGGCACATTTCGATTTATTTATTTTATTCAATAGAAACTGTATATCCAGGCATATGAGTAATTTTCAACTCAAGAGGAGTTACGCTATAAACGGCTTACTTCTCGAATGTGACAACCATACAACTCGATTCCTATGATAATTATGCATTGAAATCAATGATGGAATTTTTGGCACTTTTCGATTTATTTATTTTTGGCACTTTTCGATTAATTTATTTTATTCAATAGAAACTGTATATACAGGAATATGAGTAATTTTCAACTCAAGAGGGGTTACGCTATAAACGCCTAACTTCTCGAAAGTGACAACCATACAACTCGATTCCTATGGTAATTATGCATTGAAATCAATGATGGAATTCTTGGCACATTTCGATTTATTTATTTTATTCAATAGAAACTCTATATCCAGGCATATGAGTAATTTTCAACTCAAGAGGGGTTACGCTATAAACGGGTTACTTCTCGAAACTGACAACCATACAACTCGATTTCTATGGTAATTATGCATTGAAATCAATGATGGAATTCTTCGCACATTTCGATTTATTTATTTTTGGCACTTTTCGATTTATTTATTTTATTCAATAGAAACTGTATATACAGGCATATGAGGAATTTTCAACTCAAGAGGGGTTACGCTATAAACGGCTAACTTCTCGAAAGTGACAACCATACAACTCAATTCCTATGGTAATTATGCATTGAAATCAATGATGGAATTCTTGGCACATTTCGATTTATTTATTTTTGGCACTTTTCGATTTATTTATTCTATTCAATAGAAACTGTATATACAGGCATATGAGTAATTTTCAACTCAAGAGGGGTTACCCTATAAACGGCTAATTTTTCGAAAGTGACAACCATACAACTCGATTCCTATGGTAATTATGAATTGAAATCAATTATGGATTTTTGGCACTTTCGATTTATATATTTTTGGTACTTTTCGATTTATTTATTTTATTCAATAGAAACTGTATATACAGGCATATGAGTAATTTTCAACTCAAGAGGGGTTACCCTATAAACGGCTAATTTTTCGAAAGTGACAACCATACAACTCGATTCCTATGGTAATTATGCATTGAAATCAATGATGGAATTTTTGGAACTTTTCGATTTATTGATTTTATTCAATAGAAACTGTATATACAGGCATATGAGTAATTTTCAACTCAAGAGGAGTTACGCTATAAACGGCTTACTTCTCGAAAGTGACAACCATACAACTCGATTTCTATGGTAATTATGCATTGAAATCAATGATGGAATTCTTGGCACATTTCGATTTATTTATTTTTGGCACTTTTCGATTTATTTATTTTATTCAATAGAAACTGTATATACAGGCATATGAGTAATTTTCAACTCAAGAGGGTTACTTCTCGAAAGTGACAACCATACAACTCGATTCCTATGGTAATTATGCATTGAAATCAATGACGGAATTCTTGGCACATTTCGATTTATTTATTTTTGGCACTTTTCGATTTATTTATTTTATTCAATAGAAACTGTATATACAGGCATATGAGTAATTTTCAACTCAAGAGGGTTTACCCTATAAAAGGCGAATTTTTCGCATTTTTCGAAAGTGACAACCATACAACTCGATTGCTATGGTAATTATGCATTGAAATCAATAATGGAATTTTTGGAACTTTTCGATTTATTTATTTTATTCAATAGAAACTGTATATACAGCATATGAGTAATTTTCAACTCAAGAGGAGTTACGCTATAAACGGCTTACTTCTCGAAAGTGACAACCATACAACTCGATTCCTATGATAATTATGCATTGAAATCAATGATGGAATTTTTGGCACATTTCGATTTATTTATTTTTGGCACTTTTCGATTAATTTATTTTATTCAATAGAAACTGTATATACAGGAATATGAGTAATTTTCAACTCAAGAGGGGTTACGCTATAAACGCCTAACTTCTCGAAAGTGACAACCATACAACTCGATTCCTATGGTAATTATGCATTGAAATCAATGGTGGAATTCTTGGCACATTTCGATTTATTTATTTTTGGCACTTTTCGATTTATTTATTTTATTCAATAGAAACTGTATATACAGGCATATGAGTAATTTTCAACTCAAGAGGGGTTACCCTATAAACGGCTAATTTTTCAAAAGTGACAACCATACAACTCGATTCCTATGGTAATTATGCATTGAAATCAATGATGGAATTTTTGGCACATTTCGATTTATTTATTTTTGGAACTTTTCGATTTATTGATTTTATTCAATAGAAACTGTATATACAAGCATATGAGTAATTTTCAACTCAAGAGGAGTTACGCTATAAACGGCTTACTTCTCGAAAGTGACAACCATACAACTCGATTCCTATGATAATTATGCATTGAAATCAATGATGGAATTTTTGGCACATTTCGATTTATTTATTTTTGGCACTTTTCGATTAATTTATTTTATTCAATAGAAACTGTATATACAGGAATATGAGTAATTTTCAACTCAAGAGGTGTTACGCTATAAACGCCTAACTTCTCGAAAGTGACAACCATACAACTCGATTCCTATGGTAATTATGCATTGAAATCAATGATGGAATTCTTGGCACATTTCGATTTATTTATTTTATTCAATAGAAACTGTATATCCATGCATATGAGTAATTTTCAACTCAAGGGGGTTACGCTATAAACGGGTTACATCTCGAAACTGACAACCATACAACTCGATTTCTATGGTAATAATGCATTGAAATCAATGATGGAATTCTTGGCACATTTCGATTTATTTATTTTTGGCACTTTTCGATTTATTTATTTTATTCAATAGAAACTGTATATACAGGCATATGAGGAATTTTCAACTCAAGAGGGGTTACGCTATAAACGGCTAACTTTTCGAAAGTGACAACCATAAAACTCAATTCCTATGGTAATTATGCATTGAAATCAATGATGGAATTCTTGGCACATTTCGATTTATTTATTTTTGGCACTTTTCGATTTATTTATTTTATTCAATAGAAACTGTATATACAGGCATATGAGGAATTTTCAACTCAAGAGGGGTTACGCTATAAACGGCTAACTTCTCGAAAGTGACAACCATACAACTCGATTCCTATGGTAATTATGCATTGAAATCAATGATGGAATTTTTGGCACATTTCGATTTATTTATTTTTGGAACTTTTCGATTTATTGATTTTATTCAATAGAAACTGTATATACAGGCATATGAGTAATTTTCAACTCAAGAGGAGTTACGCTATAAACGGCTTACTTCTCGAAAGTGACAACCATACAACTCGATTCCTATGATAATTATGCATTGAAATCAATGATGGAATTTTTGGCACATTTCGATTTATTTATTTTTGGCACTTTTCGATTAATTTATTTTATTCAATAGAAACTGTATATACAGGAATATGAGTAATTTTCAACTCAAGAGGGGTTACGCTATAAACGCCTAACTTCTCGAAAGTGATAACCATACCACTCGATTCGTATGGTAATTATGCATTGAAATCAATGATGGAATTCTTGGCACATTTCGATTTATTTATTTTTGGCACTACTTTTCGATTTATTTATTTTATTCAATAGAAACTGTATATACAGGCATATGAGTAATTTTCAACTCAAGAGGGGTTACCCTATAAACGCCTAACTTCTCGAAAGTGACAACCATACAACTCGATTTCTATAGTAATTGTACATTGAAATCAATTATGGAATTTATGGCACATTTCGATTTATTTATTTTATTCAATAGAAACTGTATATCCAGGCATATGAGCAATTTTCAACTCAAGAGGGGTTACGTTATAAACGGGTTACTTCTCGAAAGTGACAACCATACAACTCGATTCCTATGATAATTATGCATTGAAGTCAATGATGGAATTTTTGGCACATTTCGATTTATTTATTTTTGGCACTTTTCGATTAATTTATTTTATTCAATAGAAACTGTATATACAGGCATATGAGTAATTTTCAACTCAAGAGGGGTAACGCTATAAACGCCTAACTTCTCGAAAGTGACAACCATACAACTCGATTTCTATGGTAATTATGCATTGAAATCAATGATGGAATTCTTGGCACATTTCGATTTATTTATTTTCGGCACTTTTCGATTTATTTATTTTATTCAATAGAAACTGTATATACAGGCATATGAGTAATTTTCAACTCAAGAGGGGTTACCCTATAAACGGCTAATTTTTCAAAAGTGACAACCATACAACTCGATTCCTATGGTAATTATGCATTGAAATCAATGATGGAATTTTTAGCACATTTCGATTTATTTATTTTTGGAACTTTTCGATTTATTGATTTTATTCAATAGAAACTGTATATACAGGCATATGAGTAATTTTCAACTCAAGAGGAGTTCAAGAGGAGTTACGCTATAAACGGCTTACTTCTCGAAAGTGACAACCATACAACTCGATTCCTATGATAATTATGCATTGAAATCAATGATGGAATTTTTGGCACATTTCGATTTATTTATTTTTGGCACTTTTCGATTAATTTATTTTATTCAATAGAAACTGTATATACAGGAATATGAGTAATTTTCAACTCAAGAGGGGTTACGCTATAAACGCCTAACTTCTCGAAAGTGACAACCATACAACTCGATCCCTATGGTAATTATGCATTGAAATCAATGATGGAATTCTTGGCACATTTCGATTCATTTATTTTATTCAATAGAAACTGTATATCCATGCATATGAGTAATTTTCAACTCAAGGGGGTTACGCTATAAACGGGTTACTTCTCGAAACTGACAACCATACAACTCGATTTCTATGGTAATAATGCATTGAAATCAATGATGGAATTTGTGGAACTTTTCGATTTATTGATTTTATTCAATAGAAACTGTATATACAGGCATATGAGTAATTTTCAACTCAAGAGGGGTTACGCTATAAACGGCTAACTTCTCGAAAGTGACAACCATACAACTCAATTCCTATGGTAATTATGCATTGAAATCAATGATGGAATTCTTGGCACATTTCGATTTATTTATTTTTGTCACTTTTCGATTTATTTATTTTATTCAATAGAAACTGTATATACAGGCATATGAGTAATTTTCAACTCAAGAGGAGTTACCCTATAAACGGCTAATTTTTCGAAAGTGACAACCATACAACTCGATTCCTATGGTAATTATGCATTGAAATCAATTATGGAATTTTTGGCACTTTCGATTTATATATTTTTGGCACTTTTCGATTTTTTTATTTTATTCAATAGAAATTGTATATACAGGCATATGAGTAATTTTCAACTCAAGAGGAGTTACGCTATAAACGGCTTACTTCTCGA
The DNA here is from genome assembly GCA_963932375.1 of Phania funesta. Lineage (NCBI taxonomy): Eukaryota > Metazoa > Arthropoda > Insecta > Diptera > Tachinidae > Phania > Phania funesta. The sequence goes on from OZ010653.1 coordinate 60,164,933, forward strand.
AAGTGACAACCATACAACTCGATTTCTATGGTAATTATGCATTGAAATCAATGATGGAATTCTTGGCACATTTCGATTTATTTATTTTTGCACTTTTCGATTTATTTATTTTATTCAATAGAAACTGTATATACAGGCATATGAGTAATTTTCAACTCAAGAGGGTTTACCCTATAAACGGGTTACTTCTCGAAAGTGACAACCATACAACTCGATTCCTATGGTAATTATGCATTGAAATCAATGATGGAATTCTTGGCACATTTCGATTTATTTATTTTTGGCACTTTTCGATTTATTTATTTTATTCAATAGAAACTGTATATACAGGCATATCAGGAATTTTCAACTCAAGAGGGGTTACGCTATAAACGGCTAACTTCTCGAAAGTGACAACCATACAACTCAATTCCTATGGTAATTAGGCATTGAAATCAATGATGGAATTCTTGGCACATTTCGATTTATTCATTTTTGGCACTTTTCGATTTATTTATTTTATTCAATAGAAACTGTATATACAGGCATATGAGTAATTTTCAACTCAAGAGGGGTTACGCTCTAAACGGCTTACTTCTCGAAAGCGACAACCATACAACTCGATTCCTATGGTAATTATGCATTGAAATCAATGATGGAATTTGTGGAACTTTTCGATTTATTGATTTTATTCAATAGAAACTGTATATACAGGCATATGAGTAATTTTCAACTCAAGAGGGGTTACGCTCCAAACGGCTTACTTCTCGAAAGTGACAACCATACAACTCGATTCCTATGATAATTATGCATTGAAATCAATGATGGAATTTTTGGCACATTTCGATTTATTTATTTTTGGCACTTTTCGATTAATTTATTTTATTCAATAGAAACTGTATATACAGGCATATGAGTAATTTTCAACTCAAGAGGGGTTACGCTATAAACGCCTAACTTCTCGAAAGTGACAACCATACAACTCGATTCCTATGGTAATTATGCATTGAAATCAATGATGGTATTCTTGGCACATTTCGATTTATTTATTTTATTCAATAGAAACTGTATATCCAGGCATATGAGTAATTTTCAACTCAAGAGGGGTTACGCTATAAACGGGTTACTTCTCGAAACTGACAACCATACAACTCGATTCCAATGGTAATTATGCATTGAAATCAATGATGGAATTCTTGGCACATTTCGATTTATTTATTTTTGGCACTTTTCGATTTATTTATTTTATTCAATAGAAAGTATATATACAGGCATATGAGTAATTTTCAACTCAAGAGGGGTTACGCTATAAACGCCTAACTTCTCGAAAGTGACAACCATACAACTCGATTCCTATGGTAATTATGCATTGAAATCAATGATGGAATTCTTGGCACATTTCGATTTATTTATTTTATTCAATGGAAACTGTATATACAGCATATGAGTAATTTTCAACTCAAGAGGGGTTACGCTATAAACGGCTAACTTCTCGATTCCTATGGTAGTTATGCATTGAAATCAATGATGGAATTCTTGGCACATTTCGATTTATTTATTTTTGGCACTTTTCGATTTATCTATTTTATTCAATAGAAACTGTATATACAGGCATATGAGTAATTTTCAACTCAAGAGGGTTTACCCTATAAAAGGCGAATTTTTCGCATTTTGCGAAAGTGACAACCATACAACTCGATTCCTATGGTAATTATGCATTGAAATCAATAATGGAATTTTTGGAACTTTTCGATTTATTTATTTTATTCAATAGAAACTGTATATACAGCAATTATGAGTAATTTTCAACTCAAGAGGGGTTACGCTATAAACGGCTAACTTCTCGATTCCTATGGTAGTTATGCATTGAAATCAATGATGGAATTCTTGGCACATTTCGATTTATTTATTTTTGGCACTTTTCGATTTATTTATTTTATTCAATAGAAACTGTATATACAGGCATATGAGTAATTTTCAACTCAAGAGGGGTTACGTTATAAACGGGTTACTTCTCGAAAGTGACAACCATACAACTCGATTCCTATGATAATTATGCATTGAAGTCAATGATGGAATTTTTGGCACATTTCGATTTATTTATTTTTGGCACTTTTCGATTAATTTATTTTATTCAATAGAAACTGTATATACAGGCATATGAGTAATTTTCAACTCAAGAGGGGTTACGCTATAAACGCCTAACTTCTCGAAAGTGACAACCATACAACTCGATTTCTATGGTAATTATGCATTGAAATCAATGATGGAATTCTTGGCACATTTCGATTTATTTATTTTTGGCACTTTTCGATTTATTTATTTGATTCAATAGAAACTGTATATACAGGCATATGAGTAATTTTCAACTCAAGAGGGTTTACCCTATAAACGGGTTACTTCTCGAAAGTGACAACCATACAACTCTATTTCTATCGTAATTGTACATTGAAATCAATTATGGAATTTTTGGCACTTTCGATTTATTTATTTTTGGCACTTTTCGATTTATTTATTTTATTCAATAGAAACTGTATATACAGGCATATGAGTAATTTTCAACTCAAGAGGGGTTACCCTATAAACGGCTAATTTTTCAAAAGTGACAACTATACAACTCGATTCCTATGGTAATTATGCATTGAAATCAATGATGGAATTTTTGGGACTTTTCGATTTATTGATTTTATTCAATAGAAACTGTATATACAGGCATATGAGTAATTTTCAACTCAAGAGGAGTTACGCTATAAACGGCTTACTTCTCGAAAGTGACAACCATACAACTCGATTCCTAAGATAATTATGCATTGAAATCAATGATGGAATTTTTGGCACATTTCGATATATTTATTTTTGGCACTTTTCGATTAATTTATTTTATTCAATAGAAACTGTATATACAGGCATATGAGTAATTTTCAACTCAAGATGGGTTACGCTATAAACGGCTTACTTCTTGAAAGTGACAACCATACAACTCGATTCCTATGGTAATTATGCATTGAAATCAATGATGGGATTTTTGGAACTTTTCGATTTATTGATTTTATTCAATAGCAACTGTATATACAGGCATATGAGTAATTTTCAACTCAAGAGGAGTTACGCTATAAACGGCTAACTTCTCGAAAGTGACAACCATACAACTCGATTCCTATGGTAATTATGCCTTGAAATCAATGATGGAATTCTTGGCACATTTCAATTTATTTATTTTTGGCGGTTTTTGATTTATTTATTTTATTCAATAGAAACTATATATACAGGCATATGAGTAATTTTCAACTCAAGATGGGTTACGCTATAAACGGCTTACTTCTTGAAAGTGACAACCATACAACTCGATTCCTATGGTAATTATGCATTGAAATCAATGATGGGATTTTTGGAACTTTTCGATTTATTGATTTTATTCAATAGCAACTGTATATACAGGCATATGAGTAATTTTCAACTCAAGAGGAGTTACGCTATAAACGGCTAACTTCTCGAAAGTGACAACCATACAACTTGATTCCTATGGTAATTATGCCTTGAAATCAATGATGGAATTCTTGGCACATTTCGATTTATTTATTTTTGGCACTTTTCGATTTATTTATTTTATTCAATAGAAACTATATATACAGGCATATGAGTAATTTTCAACTCAAGATGGGTTACGCTATAAACGGCTTACTTCTTGAAAGTGACAACCATACAACTCGATTCCTATGGTAATTATGCATTGAAATCAATGATGGGATTTTTGGAACTTTTCGATTTATTGATTTTATTCAATAGAAACTGTATATACAGTCATATGAGTAATTTTCAATTCAAGAGGGTTTACCGTATAAACGGGTTACTTATCGAAAGTGACAACCATACAACTCGATTCCTATGGTAATTATGCATTGAAATCAATGATGGAATTCTTGGCACATTTCGATTTATTTATTTTTGGCACTTTTCGATTTATTTATTTTATTCAATAGAAACTATATATACAGGCATATGAGTAATTTTCAACTCAAGATGGGTTACGCTATAAACGGCTTACTTCTTGAAAGTGACAACCATACAACTCGATTCCTATGGTAATTATGCATTGAAATCAATGATGGGATTTTTGGAACTTTTCGATTTATTGATTTTATTCAATAGCAACTGTATATACAGGCATATGAGTAATTTTCAACTCAAGACGAGTTACGCTATAAACGGCTAACTTCTCGAAAGTGACAACCATACAACTCGATTCCTATGGTAATTATGCCTTGAAATCAATGATGGAATTCTTGGCACATTTCAATTTATATATTTTTGGCGCTTTTTGATTTATTTATTTTATTCAATAGAAACTATATATACAGGCATATGAGTAATTTTCAACTCAAGATGGGTTACGCTATAAACGGCTTACTTCTTGAAAGTGACAACCATACAACTCGATTCCTATGGTAATTATGCATTGAAATCAATGATGGGATTTTTGGAACTTTTCGATTTATTGATTTTATTCAATAGCAACTGTATATACAGGCATATGAGTAATTTTCAACTTAAGAGGAGTTACGCTATAAACGGCTAACTTCTCGAAAGTGACAACCATACAACTTGATTCCTATGGTAATTATGCCTTGAAATCAATGATGGAATTCTTGGCACATTTCGATTTATTTATTTTTGGCACTTTTCGATTTATTTATTTTATTCAATAGAAACTATATATATAGGCATATGAGTAATTTTCAACTCAAGATGGGTTACGCTATAAACGGCTTACTTCTTGAAAGTGACAACCATACAACTCGATTCCTATGGTAATTATGCATTGAAATCAATGATGGGATTTTTGGAACTTTTCGATTTATTGATTTTATTCAATAGAAACTGTATATACAGTCATATGAGTAATTTTCAATTCAAGAGGGTTTACCGTATAAACGGGTTACTTATCGAAAGTGACAACCATACAACTCGATTCCTATGGTAATTATGCATTGAAATCAATGATGGAATTCTTGGCACATTTCGATTTATTTATTTTTGGCACTTTTCGATCTATTTATTTTATTCAATAGAAACTGTATATACAGGCATATAAGGAATTTTCAACTCCAGAGGGGTTACGCTATAAACGGCTAACTTCTCGAAAGTGACAACCATACAACTCGATTCCTATGGTAATTATGCATTGCAATCAATGATGGAATTCTTGGCACATTTCGATTTATTTATTTTTGGCACTTTTCGATTTATTTTATTCAATGGAAACTGTATATACAGGCATATGAGTAATTTTCAACTCAAGAGGGGTTACGCTATAAACGGCTTACTTCTCGAAAGTGACAACCATACAACTCTATATCTATAGTAATTGTACATTGAAATCAATTATGGAATTTTTGGCACATTTCGATTTATTTATTTTTGGCACTTTTCGATTTATTTATTTTATCCAATAGAAACTATATATACAGGCATATGAGTAATTTTCAAATCAAGAGGGGTTACCCTATAAACGGCTAATTTTTCAAAAGTGACAACCATACAACTCGATTCCTGTGGTAATTATGCATTGAAATCAATGATGGAATTTTTGGAACTTTTCGATTTATTGATTTTTTTCAATAGAAACTGTATATACAGGCATATGAGTAATTTTCAACTCAAGAGGAGTTACGCTATAAACGGCTTACTTCTCGAAAGTGACAACCATACAACTCGATTCCTATGATAATTATGCATTGAAATCAATGATGGAATTTTTGGCACATTTCGATTAATTTATTTTATTCAATAGAAACTATATATACAGGCATATGAGTAATTTTCAACTCAAGATGGGTTACGCTATAAACGGCTTACTTCTTGAAAATGACAACCATACAACTAGATTCCTATGGTAATTATGCATTGAAATCAATGATGGAATTTTTGGAACTTTTCGATTTATTGATTTTATTCAATAGAAACTGTATATACAGGCATATGAGTAATTTTCAACTCAAGAGGAGTTACGCTATAAACGGCTAACTTCTCGAAAGTGACAACCATACAACTCGATTCCTATGGTAATTATGCCTTGAAATCATTGATGGAATTCTTGGCACATTTCGATTTATTTATTTTTGGCACTTTTCGATTTATTTATTTTATTCAATAGAAACTATATATACAGGCATATGAGTAATTTTCAACTCAAGATGGGTTACGCTATAAACGGCTTACTTCTTGAAAGTGACAACCACACAACTCGATTCCTATGATAATTATGCATTGAAATCAATGATGGAATTTTTGACACTTTCGATTTATTTATTTTTGGCACTTTTCGATTTATTTTATTCAATGGAAACTGTATATACAGGCATATGAGTAATTTTCAACTCAAGAGGGGTTACGCTATAAACGGCTTACTTCTCGAAAGTGACAACCATACAACTCTATATCTATAGTAATTGTACATTGAAATCAATTATGGAATTTTAGGCACATTTCAATTTATTTATTTTTGGCACTTTTCGATTTATTTATTTTATTCAATAGAAACTATATATACAGGCATATGAGTAATTTTCAACTCAAGATGGGTTACCCTATAAACGGCTAATTTCTTGAAAGTGACAACCATACAACTCGTGTCCTATGGTAATTATGCATTGAAATCAATGTTGGAATTTTTGACACTTTCGATTTATTTATTTTTGGCACTTTTCGATTTATTTTATTCAATGGAAACTGTATATACAGGCATATGAGTAATTTTCAACTCAAGAGGGGTTACGCTATAAACGGCTTACTTCTCGAAAGTGACAACCATACAACTCTATATCTATAGTAATTGTACATTGAAATCAATTATGGAATTTTTGGCACTTTCGATTTATTTATTTTTGGCACTTTTCGATTTATTTATTTTATCCAATAGAAACTGTATATACAGGCATATGAGTAATTTTCAACTCAAGAGGGGTTACCCTATAAACGGCTAATTTTTCAAAAGTGACAACCATACAACTCGATTCCTATGGTAATTATGCATTGAAATCAATGATGGAATTTTTGAAACTTTTCGATTTATTGATTTTTTTCAATAGAAACTGTATATACAGGCATATGAGTAATTTTCAACTCAAGAGGAGTTACGCTATAAACGGCTTACTTCTCGAAAGTGACAACCATACAACTCGATTCCTATGATAATTATGCATTGAAATCAATGATGGAATTTTTGGCACATTTCGATTTATTTATTTTTGGCACTTTTCGATTAATTTATTTTATTCAATAGAAACTATATATACAGGCATATGAGTAATTTTCAACTCAAGATGGGTTATGCTATAAACGGCTTACTTCTTGAAAGTGACAACCATACAACTAGATTCCTATGGTAATTATGCATTGAAATCAATGGTGGAATTTTTGGAACTTTTCGATTTATTGATTTTATTCAATAGAAACTGTATATACAGGCATATGAGTAATTTTCAACTCAAGAGGAGTTACGCTATAAACGGCTAACTTCTCGAAAGTGACAACCATACAACTCGATTCCTATGGTAATTATGCCTTGAAATCAATGATGGGATTCTCGGCACATTTCGGTTTATTTATTTTTGGTACTTTTCGATTTATTTATTTTATTCAATAGAAACTATATATACAGGCATATGAGTAATTTTCAACTCAAGATGGGTTACGCTATAAACGGCTTACTTCTTGAAAGTGACAACCATACAACTCGATTCCTATGGTAATTATGCATTGAAATCACTGATGGGATTTTTGGAACTTTTCAATTTATTGATTTTATTCAATAGAAACTGTATATACAGGCATATGAGTAATTTTCAACTCAAGATGAGTTACGCTATAAACGGCTAACTTCTCGAAAGTGACAACCATACAACTCGATTCCTATGGTAATTATGCATTGAAATTAATGATGGAATTCTTGGCACATTTCGATTTATTTATTTTTGGCACTTTTCGATTTATTTATTTTATTCAATAGAAACTATATATACAGGCATATGAGTAATTTTCAACTCAAGATGGGTTACGCTATAAACGGCTTACTTCTTGAAAGTGACAACCATACAACTCGATTCCTATGGTAATTATGCATTGAAATCAATGATGGAATTTTTGGAACTTTCGATTTATTAATTTTATTCAATAGAAACTGTATATACAGGCATATGAGTAATTTTCAACTCAAGAGGAGTTACGCTATAAACGGCTAACTTCTCGAAAGTGACAACCATACAACTCGATTCCTATGGTAATTATGCCTTGAAATCAATGATGGAATTCTTGGCACATTTCGATTTATTTATTTTTGGCACTTTTCGATTTATTTATTTTATTCAATAGAAACTATATATACAGGCATATGAGTAATTTTCAACTCAAGATGGGTTACGCTATAAACGGCTTACTTCTTGAAAGTGACAACCATACAACTCGATTCCTATGGTAATTATGCATTGAAATCAATGATGGGATTTTTGGAACTTTTCGATTTATTGATTTTATTCAATAGAAACTGTATATACAGGCATATGAGTAATTTTCAATTCAAGAGGGTTTACCCTATAAACGGGTTACTTATCGAAAGTGACAACCATACAACTCGATTCCTATGGTAATTATGCATTGAAATCAATGATGGAATTCTTGGCACATTTCGATTTATTTATTTTTGGCACTTTTCGATTTATTTATTTTATTCAATAGAAACTGTATATACAGGCATATAAGGAATTTTCAACTCCAGAGGGGTTACGCTATAAACGGCTAACTTCTCGAAAGTGACAACCATACAACTCGATTCCTATGGTAATTATGCATTGCAATCAATGATGGAATTCTTGGCACATTTCGATTTATTTATTTTTGGCACTTTTCGATTTATTTTATTCAATGGAAACTGTATATACAGGCATATGAGTAATTTTCAACTCAAGAGGGGTTACGCTATAAACGGCTTACTTCTCGAAAGTGACAACCATACAACTCTATATCTATAGTAATTGTACATTGAAATCAATTATGGAATTTTTGGCACTTTCGATTTATTTATTTTTGGCACTTTTCGATTTATTTATTTTATCCAATAGAAACTGTATATACAGGCATATGAGTAATTTTCAAATCAAGAGGGGTTACCCTATAAACGGCTAATTTTTCAAAAGTGACAACCATACAACTCGATTCCTGTGGTAATTATGCATTGAAATCAATGATGGAATTTTTGGAACTTTTCGATTTATTGATTTTTTTCAATAGAAACTGTATATACAGGCATATGAGTAATTTTCAACTCAAGAGGAGTTACGCTATAAACGGCTTACTTCTCGAAAGTGACAACCATACAACTCCATTCCTATGATAATTATGCATTGAAATCAATGATGGAATTTTTGGCACATTTCGATTTATTTATTTTTGGCACTTTTCGATTAATTTATTTTATTCAAAAGAAACTATATATACAGGCATATGAGTAATTTTCAACTCAAGATGGGTTACGCTATAAACGGCTTACTTCTTGAAAGTGACAACCATACAACTAGATTCCTATGGTAATTATGCATTGAAATCAATAATGGAATTTTTGGAACTTTTCGATTTATTGATTTTATTCAATAGAAACTGTATATACAGGCATATGAGTAATTTTCAACTCAAGAGGAGTTACGCTATAAACGGCTAACTTCTCGAAAGTGACAACCATACAACTCGATTCCTATGGTAATTATGCCTTGAAATCATTGATGGAATTCTTGGCACATTTCGATTTATTTATTTTTGGCACTTTTCGATTTATTTATTTTATTCAATAGAAACTATATATACAGGCATATGAGTAATTTTCAACTCAAGATGGGTTACGCTATAAACGGCTTACTTCTTGAAAGTGACAACCACACAACTCGATTCCTATGGTAATTATGCATTGAAATCAATGATGGGATTTTTGGAACTTTTCAATTTATTGATTTTATTCAATAGAAACTGTATATACAGGCATATGAGTAATTTTCAACTCAAGAGGAGTTACGCTATAAACGGCTAACTTCTCGAAAGTGACAACCATACAACTCGATTCCTATGGTAATTATGCATTGAAATCAATGATGGAATTCTTGGCACATTTCGATTTATTTATTTTTGGCACTTTTCGATTAATTTATTTTATTCAATAGAAACTATATATACAGGCATATGAGTAATTTTCAACTCAAGATGGGTTACGCTATAAACGGCTTACTTCTTGAAAGTGAGAACCATACAACTCGATTCCTATGGTAATTATGCATTGAAATCAATCATGGAATTTTTGGAACTTTTCGATTTATTGATTTTATTCAATAGAAACTGTATATACAGGCATATGAGTAATTTTCAACTCAAGAGGAGTTACGCTATAAACGGCTAACTTCTCGAAAGTGACAACCATACAACTCGATTCCTATGGTAATTATGCCTTGAAATCAATGATGGAATTCTTGGCACATTTCGATTTATTTATTTTTGGCACTTTTCGATTTATTTATTTTATTCAATAGAAACTATATATACAGGCATATGAGTAATTTTCAACTCAAGATGGGTTACGCTATAAACGGCTTACCTCTTGAAAGTGACAACCATACAACTCGATTCCTATGGTAATTATGCATTGAAATCAATGATGGTTTTTTGGAACTTTTCGATTTATTGATTTTATTCAATAGAAACTGTATATACAGGCATATGAGTAATTTTCAACTCAAGAGGAGTTACGCTATAAACGGCTAACTTCTCGAAAGTGACAACCATACAACTCGATTCCTATGGTAATTATGCATTGAAATCAATGATGGAATTCTTGGCACATTTCGATTTATTTATTTTTGGCACTTTTCGATTAATTTATTTTATTCAATAGAAACTATATATACAGGCATATGAGTAATTTTCAACTCAAGATGGGTTACGCTATAAACGGCTTACTTCTTGAAAGTGACAACCATACAACTCGATTCCTATGGTAATTATGCATTGAAATCAATGATGGTTTTTTGGAACTTTTCGATTTATTGATTTTATTCAATAGAAACTGTATATACAGGCATATGAGTAATTTTCAACTCAAGATGAGTTACGCTATAAACGGCTAACTTCTCGAAAGTGACAACCATACAACTCGATTCCTATGGTAATTTTGCATTGAAATCAATGATGGAATTCTTGGCACATTTCGATTTATTTATTTTTGGCACTTTTCGATTAATTTATTTTATTCAATAGAAACTATATATACAGGCATATGAGTAATTTTCAACTCAAGATGGGTTACGCTATAAACGGCTTACTTCTTGAAAGTGAGAACCATACAACTCGATTCCTATGGTAATTATGCATTGAAATCAATCATGGAATTTTTGGAACTTTTCGATTTATTGATTTTATTCAATAGAAACTGTATATACAGGCATATGAGTAATTTTCAACTCAAGAGGAGTTACGCTATAAACGGCTAACTTCTCGAAAGTGACAACCATACAACTCGATTCCTATGGTAATTATGTCTTGAAATCAATGATGGAATTCTTGGCACATTTCGATTTATTTATTTTTGGCACTTTTCGATTTATTTATTTTATTCAATAGAAACTATATATACAGGCATATGAGTAATTTTCAACTCAAGATGGGTTACGCTATAAACGGCTTACTTCTTGAAAGTGACAACCATACAACTCGATTCCTATGGTAATTATGCATTGAAACAATGATGGTTTTTTGGAACTTTTCGATTTATTGATTTTATTCAATAGAAACTGTATATACAGGCATATGAGTAATTTTCAACTCAAGAGGAGTTACGCTATAAACGGCTAACTTCTCGAAAGTGACAACCATACAACTCGATTCCTATGGTAATTATGCATTGAAATCAATGATGGAATTCTTGGCACATTTCGATTTATTTATTTTTGGCACTTTTCGATTAATTTATTTTATTCAATAGAAACTATATATACAGGCATATGAGTAATTTTCAACTCAAGATGGGTTACGCTATAAACGGCTTACTTCTTGAAAGTGACAACCATACAACTCGATTCCTATGGTAATTATGCATTGAAATCAATGATGGTTTTTTGGAACTTTTCGATTTATTGATTTTATTCAATAGAAACTGTATATACAGGCATATGAGTAATTTTCAACTCAAGATGAGATACGCTATAAACGGCTAACTTCTCGAAAGTGACAACCATACAACTCGATTCCTATGGTAATTTTGCATTGAAATCAATGATGGAATTCTTGGCACATTTCGATTTATTTATTTTTGGCACTTTTCGATTTATTTATTTTATTCAATAGAAACTATATATACAGGCATATGAGTAATTTTCAACTCAAGATGGGTTACGCTATAAACGGCTTACTTCTTGAAAGTGACAACCATACAACTCGATTCCTATGGTAATTATGCATTGACAGCAATGATGGAATTTTTGGAACTTTTCGATTTATTGATTTTATTCAATAGAAACTGTATATACAGGCATATGAGTAATTTTCAACTCAAGAGGAGTTACGCTATAAACGGCTAACTTCTCGAAAGTGACAACCATACAACTCGATTCCTATGGTAGTTATGCATTGAAATCAATGATGGAATTCTTGGCACATTTCGATTTATTTATTTTTGGCACTTTTCGATTAATTTATTTTATTCAATAGAAACTATATATACAGGCATATGAGTAATTTTCAACTCAAGATGGGTTACGCTATAAACGGCTTACTTCTTGAAAGTGACAACCATACAACTCGATTCCTATGGTAATTATGCCTTGAAATCAATGATGGAATTTTTGGAACTTTTCGATTTATTGATTTTATTCAATAGAAACTGTATATACAGGCATATGAGTAATTTTCAACTCAAGATGAGTTACGCTATAAACGGCTAACTTCTCGAAAGTGACAACCATACAACTCGATTCCTATGGTAATTATGCATTGAAATCAATGATGGAATTCTTGGCACATTTCGATTTATTTATTTTTGGCACTTTTCGATTTATTTATTTTATTCAATAGAAACTATATATACAGGCATATGAGTAATTTTCAACTCAAGATGGGTTACGCTATAAACGGCTTACTTCTTGAAAGTGACAACCATACAACTCGATTCCTATGGTAATTTTGCATTGAAATCAATGATGGAATTCTTGGCACATTTCGATTTATTTATTTTTGGCACTTTTCGATTAATTTATTTTATTCAATAGAAACTATATATACAGGCATATGAGTAATTTTCAACTCAAGATGGGTTACGCTATAAACGGCTTACTTCTTGAAAGTGAGAACCATACAACTCGATTCCTATGGTAATTATGCATTGAAATCAATCATGGAATTTTTGGAACTTTTCGATTTATTGATTTTATTCAATAGAAACTGTATATACAGGCATATGAGTAATTTTCAACTCAAGAGGAGTTACGCTATAAACGGCTAACTTCTCGAAAGTGACAACCATACAACTCGATTCCTATGATAATTATGCATTGAAATCAATGATGGAATTCTTGGCACATTTCGATTTATTTATTTTTGGCACTTTTCGATTTATTTATTTTATTCAATAGAAACTATATATACAGGCATATGAGTAATTTTCAACTCAAGATGGGTTACGCTATAAACGGCTTACTTCTTGAAAGTGACAACCATACAACTCGATTCCTATGGTAATTATGCATTGAAATCAATGATGGTTTTTTGGAACTTTTCGATTTATTGATTTTATTCAATAGAAACTGTATATACAGGCATATGAGTAATTTTCAACTCAAGAGGAGTTACGCTATAAACGGCTAACTTCTCGAAAGTGACAACCATACAACTCGATTCCTATGGTAGTTATGCATTGAAATCAATGATGGAATTCTTGGCACATTTCGATTTATTTATTTTTGGCACTTTTCGATTAATTTATTTTATTCAATAGAAACTATATATACAGGCATATGAGTAATTTTCAACTCAAGATGGGTTACGCTATAAACGGCTTACTTCTTGAAAGTGACAACCATACAACTCGATTCCTATGGTAATTATGCATTGAAATCAATGATGGTTTTTTGGAACTTTTCGATTTATTGATTTTATTCAATAGAAACTGTATATACAGGCATATGAGTAATTTTCAACTCAAGATGAGATACGCTATAAACGGCTAACTTCTCGAAAGTGACAACCATACAACTCGATTCCTATGGTAATTTTGCATTGAAATCAATGATGGAATTCTTGGCACATTTCGATTTATTTATTTTTGGCACTTTTCGATTTATTTATTTTATTCAATAGAAACTATATATACAGGCATATGAGTAATTTTCAACTCAAGATGGGTTACGCTATAAACGGCTTACTTCTTGAAAGTGACAACCATACAACTCGATTCCTATGGTAATTATGCATTGACAGCAATGATGGAATTTTTGGAACTTTTCGATTTATTGATTTTATTCAATAGAAACTGTATATACAGGCATATGAGTAATTTTCAACTCAAGAGGAGTTACGCTATAAACGGCTAACTTCTCGAAAGTGACAACCATACAACTCGATTCCTATGGTAGTTATGCATTGAAATCAATGATGGAATTCTTGGCACATTTCGATTTATTTATTTTTGGCACTTTTCGATTAATTTATTTTATTCAATAGAAACTATATATACAGGCATATGAGTAATTTTCAACTCAAGATGGGTTACGCTATAAACGGCTTACTTCTTGAAAGTGACAACCATACAACTCGATTCCTATGGTAATTATGCCTTGAAATCAATGATGGAATTTTTGGAACTTTTCGATTTATTGATTTTATTCAATAGAAACTGTATATACAGGCATATGAGTAATTTTCAACTCAAGATGAGTTACGCTATAAACGGCTAACTTCTCGAAAGTGACAACCATACAACTCGATTCCTATGGTAATTATGCATTGAAATCAATGATGGAATTCTTGGCACATTTCGATTTATTTATTTTTGGCACTTTTCGATTTATTTATTTTATTCAATAGAAACTATATATACAGGCATATGAGTAATTTTCAACTCAAGATGGGTTACGCTATAAACGGCTTACTTCTTGAAAGTGACAACCATACAACTCGATTCCTATGGTAATTATACATTGAAATCAATGATGGAATTTTTGGAACTTTTTGATTTATTGATTTTATTCAATAGAAACTGTATATACAGGCATATGAGTAATTTTCAACTCAAGAGGAGTTACGCTATAAACGGCTTACTTCTCGAAAGTGACAACCATACAACTCGATTCCTATGATAATTATGCATTGAAATCAATGATGGAATTTTTGGCACTTTTCGATTAATTTATTTTATTCAATAGAAACTATATATACAGGCATATGAGTAATTTTCAACTCAAGATGGGTTACGCTATAAACGGCTTACTTCTTGAAAGTGACAACCATACAACTCGATTCCTATGGTAATTATGCATTGAAATCAATGATGGAACTTTTCGATTTATTGATTTTATTCAATAGAATCTGTATATACAGGCATTTGAGTAATTTTCAACTCAAGAGGAGTTACGCTATAAACGGCTAACTTCTCGAAAGTGACAACCATACAACTCGATTCCTATGGTAATTATGCCTTGAAATCAATGATGGAATTCTTGGCACATTTAGATTTATTTATTTTTGGCACTTTTCGATTTATTTATTTTATTCAATAGAAACTATATATACAGGCATATGAGTAATTTTCAACTCAAGATGGGTTACGCTATAAACGGCTTACTTCTTGAAAGTGACAACCATACAACTCGATTCCTATGATAATTATGCATTGAAATCAATGATGGGATTTTTGGAACTTTTCGATTTATTGATTTTATTCAATAGAAACTGTATATACAGGCATATGAGTAATTTTCAATTCAAGAGGGTTTACCCTATAAACGGGTTACTTATCGAAAGTGACAACCATACAACTCGATTCCTATGGTAATTATGCATTGAAATCAATGATGGAATTCTTGGCACATTTCGATTTATTTATTTTTGGCACTTTTCGATTTATTTATTTTATTCAATAGAAACTGTATATACAGGCATATAAGGAATTTTCAACTCTAGAGGGGTTACGCTATAAACGGCTAACTTCTCGAAAGTGACAACCATACAACTCGATTCCTATGGTAATTATGCATTGCAATCAATGATGGAATTCTTGGCACATTTCGATTTATTTATTTTTGGCACTTTTCGATTTATTTTATTCAATGGAAACTGTATATACAGGCATATGAGTAATTTTCAACTCAAGAGGGGTTACGCTATAAACGGCTTACTTCTCGAAAGTGACAACCATACAACTCTATATCTATAGTAATTGTACATTGAAATCAATTATGGAATTTTTGGCACTTTCGATTTATTTATTTTTGGCACTTTTCGATTTATTTATTTTATCCAATAGAAACTGTATATACAGGCATATGAGTAATTTTCAAATCAAGAGGGGTTACCCTATAAACGGCTAATTTTTCAAAAGTGACAACCATACAACTCGATTCCTGTGGTAATTATGCATTGAAATCAATTATGGAATTTTTGGAACTTTTCGATTTATTGATTTTTTTCAATAGAAACTGTATATACAGGCATATGAGTAATTTTCAACTCAAGAGGAGTTACGCTATAAACGGCTTACTTCTCGAAAGTGACAACCATACAACTCGATTCCTATGATAATTATGCATTGAAATCAATGATGGAATTTTTTGCACATTTCGATTTATTTATTTTTGGCACTTTTCGATTAATTTATTTTATTCAATAGAAACTATATATGCAGGCATATGAGTAATTTTCAACTCAAGATGGGTTACGCTATAAACGGCTTACTTCTTGAAAGTTACAACCACACAACTCGATTCCTATGGTAATTATGCATTGAAATCAATGATGGGATTTTTGGAACTTTTCAATTTATTGATTTTATTCAATAGAAACTGTATATACAGGCATATGAGTAATTTTCAACTCAAGAGGAGTTACGCTATAAACGGCTAACTTCTCGAAAGTGACAACCATACAACTCGATTCCTATGGTAATTATGCATTGAAATCAATGATGGAATTCTTGGCACATTTCGATTTATTTATTTTTGGCACTTTTCGATTAATTTATTTTATTCAATAGAAACTATATATACAGGCATATGAGTAATTTTCAACTCAAGATGGGTTACGCTATAAACGGCTTACTTCTTGAAAGTGACAACCATACAACTCGATTCCTATGGTAATTATGCATTGAAATCAATGATGGAATTTTTGGAACTTTTCGATTTATTGATTTTATTCAATAGAAACTGTATATACAGGCATATGAGTAATTGTCAACTCAAGAGGAGTTACGCTATAAACGGCTAACTTCTCGAAAGTGACAACCATACAACTCGATTCCTATGGTAATTATGCCTTGAAATCAATGATGGAATTCTTGGCACATTTCGATTTATTTATTTTTGGCACTTTTCGATTTATTTATTTTATTCAATAGAAACTATATATACAGGCATATGAGTAATTTTCAACTCAAGATGGGTTACGCTATAAACGGCTTACTTCTTGAAAGTGACAACCATACAACTCGATTCCTATGGTAATTATGCATTGAAATCAATGATGGTTTTTTGGAACTTTTCGATTTATTGATTTTATTCAATAGAAACTGTATATACAGGCATATGAGTAATTTTCAACTTAAGAGGAGTTACGCTATAAGCGGCTAACTTCTCGAAAGTGACAACCATACAACTCGATTCCTATGGTAATTATGCATTGAAATCAATAATGGAATTCTTGGCACATTTCGATTTATTTATTTTTGGCACTTTTCGATTAATTTATTTTATTCAATAGAAACTATATATACAGGCATATGAGTAATTTTCAACTCAAGATGGGTTACGCTATAAACGGCTTACTTCTTGAAAGTGACAACCATACAACTCGATTCCTATGGTAATTATGCATTGACAGCAATGATGGAATTTTTGGAACTTTTCGATTTATTGATTTTATTCAATAGAAACTGTATATACAGGCATATGAGTAATTTTCAACTCAAGAGGAGTTACGCTATAAACGGCTAACTTCTCGAAAGTGACAACCATACAACTCGATTCCTATGGTAATTATGCATTGAAATCAATGATGGAATTCTTGGCACATTTCGATTTATTTATTTTTGGCACTTTTCGATTAATTTATTTTATTCAATAGAAACTATATATACAGGCATATGAGTAATTTTCAACTCAAGATGGGTTACGCTATACGCGGCTTACTTCTTGAAAGTGACAACCATACAACTCGATTCCTATGGTAATTATGCATTGAAATCAATGATGGTTTTTTGGAACTTTTCGATTTATTGATTTTATGCAATAGAAACTGTATATACAGGCATATGAGTAATTTTCAACTCAAGATGAGTTACGCTATAAACGGCTAACTTCTCGAAAGTGACAACCATACAACTCGATTCCTATGGTAATTTTGCATTGAAATCAATGATGGAATTCTTGGCACATTTCGATTTATTTATTTTTGGCACTTTTCGATTTATTTATTTTATTCAATAGAAACTATATATACAGGCATATGAGTAATTTTCAACTCAAGATGGGTTACGCTATAAACGGCTTACTTCTTGAAAGTGACAACCATACAACTCGATTCCTATGGTAATTATGCATTGACAGCAATGATGGAATTTTTGGAACTTTTCGATTTATTGATTTTATTCAATAGAAACTGTATATACAGGCATATGAGTAATTTTCAACTCAAGAGGAGTTACGCTATAAACGGCTAACTTCTCGAAAGTGACAACCATACAACTCGATTCCTATGGTAATTATGCATTGAAATCAATGATGGAATTCTTGGCACATTTCGATTTATTTATTTTTGGCACTTTTCGATTAATTTATTTTATTCAATAGAAACTATATATACAGGCATATGAGTAATTTTCAACTCAAGATGGGTTACGCTATAAACGGCTTACTTCTTGAAAGTGACAACCATACAACTCGATTCCTATGGTAATTATGCATTGAAATCAATGATGGAATTTTTGGAACTTTTCGATTTATTGATTTTATTCAATAGAAACTGTATATACAGGCATATGAGTAATTTTCAACTCAAGATGAGTTACGCTATAAACGGCTAACTTCTCGAAAGTGACAACCATACAACTCGATTCCTATGGTAATTATGCATTGAAATCAATGATGGAATTCTTGGCACATTTCGATTTATTTATTTTTGGCACTTTTCGATTTATTTATTTTATTCAATACAAACTATATATACAGGCATATGAGTAATTTTCAACTCAAGATGGGTTACGCTATAAACGGCTTACTTCTTGAAAGTGAGAACCATACAACTCGATTCCTATGGTAATTATACATTGAAAGCAATGATGGAATTTTTGGAACTTTTTGATTTATTGATTTTATTCAATAGAAACTGTATATACAGGCATATGAGTAATTTTCAACTCAAGAGGAGTTACGCTATAAACGGCTTACTTCTCGAAAGTGACAACCATACAACTCGATTCCTATGATAATTATGCATTGAAATCAATGATGGAATTTTTGGCACATTTCGATTTATTTATTTTTGGCACTTTTCGATTAATTTATTTTATTCAATAGAAACTATATATACAGGCATATGAGTAATTTTCAACTCAAGATGGGTTACGCTATAAACGGCTTACTTCTTGAAAGTGACAACCATACAACTCGATTCCTATGGTAATTATGCATTGACATCAATGATGGAATTTTTGGAACTTTTCGATTTATTGATTTTATTCAATAGAAACTGTATATACAGGCATATGAGTAATAAACAGCTAACTTCTCGAAAGTGACAACCATACAACTCGATTCCTATGGTAATTATGCATTGAAATCAATGATGGAATTCTTGGCACATTTCGATTTATTTATTTTTGGCACTTTTCGATTAATTTATTTTATTCAATAGAAACTATATATACAGGCATATGAGTAATTTTCAACTCAAGATGGGTTACGCTATAAACGGCTTACTTCTTGAAAGTGACAACCATACAACTCGATTCCTATGGTAATTATGCATTGAAATCAATGATGGAATTTTTGGAACTTTTCGATTTATTGATTTTATTCAATAGAAACTGTATATACAGGCATATGAGTAATTTTCAACTCAAGATGAGTTACGCTATAAACGGCTAACTTCTCGAAAGTGACAACCATACAACTCGATTCCTATGGTAATTACGCATTGAAATCAATGATGGAATTCTTGGCACATTTCGATTTATTTATTTTTGGCACTTTTCGATTTATTTATTTTATTCAATAGAAACTGTATATACAGGCATATGAGTAATTTTCAACTCAAGAGGGTTTACCCTATAAAAGGCGAATTTTTCGCATTTATCGAAAGTGACAAGCATACAACTCGATTCCTATGGTAATTATGCATTGAAATCAATGATGGAATTTTTGGAACTTTTCGATTTATTGATTTTATTCAGTAGAAACTGTATATACAGGCATATGAGTAATTTTCAACTCAAGAGGAGTTACGCTATAAACGGCTTACTTCTCGAAAGTGACAACCATACAACTCGATTCCTATAGTAATTATGCATTGAAATCAATGATGGAATTCTTGGCATATTTCGATTTATTTATTTTTGGCACTTTTCGATTTATTTATTTTATTCAATAGAAACTGTATATACAGGCATATGAGTAATTTTCAACTCAAGAGGGTTTACCCTATAAAAGGCGAATTTTTCGCATTTTTCGAAAGTGACAACCATACAACTCGATTCCTATGGTAATTATGCATTGAAATCAATAATGGAATTTTTGGAACTTTTCGATTTATTTATTTTATTCAATAGAAACTGTATATACAGGCATATGAGTAATTTTCAACTCAAGAGGGGTTACGCTATAAACGGTTAACTTATCGAAAGTGACAACCACACAACTCGATTCCTATGGTAATTATGCATTGAAATCAATGATGGAATTTTTGGCACATTTCGATTTATTTATTTTTGGCACTTTTCGATTTATTTATTTTATTCAATAGAAACTGTATATACAGGCATATGAGTAATTTTCAACTCAAGAGGGGTTACGCTATAAACGGCTTACTTCTCGAAAGTGACAACCATACAACTCAATTTCTATAGTAATTGTACATTGAAATCAATTATGGAATTTTTGGCACATTTCGATTTATTTATTTTATTCAATAGAAACTGTATATAGTCACATCCGAGACACCCCAACTAATAATACGACTCGTAAGAGTGTAGGGAGCACACATTAAGTTTTAGATTACACTTTATGTTTTGTCGTTCCCACATTCCTCCAGACAGCAACGTAAAGATTTTAATGCTTACGTTGCTTAGCTATTTTTAGTAATTATTTAAAATTATAAAACAGCAACATAAGCATAAAATGCTTATGTTGCTGAGCTTATGTTAATTTTAAGAATATATTTTTGTCAGTAGTTATAGAGAACTCACTTCATTATTATAAGCACATACATGTTTGTTTTATTTAATAAATTAAATAAATCACAGTCATATGAGATACAAAATTATAAATCTATAAATTAAAAAATAAAGAGAAAATAATTATAAATATATCACACCCGTCAGTTGCGTTATTGGCGACGAGGATAAAAATAAAAAAAAAAATAATAAATAAAAAGTTTTGTTCCCGCCGACACTTAAGAAGTAAAGCGAAAATATAAGAAACTTTTAAATAAAGCTAAAAGCTGCTCTTAAAAGCTGTTTAATTTAATTAATTAACTGGAGAACCAACAACTAAAGTAACAACTTAAAAATAAGTAATAAATAGAAACTTTTGTTCTTGCCGACACTTAAGAAGTAAAGTGAAAATATATTATAAACTTTTAAATAAGGCTCAAATGAAAGCTGCTCTTAAAAGCTGTTTAAATAAACTGGGGAACCAACAACTATATTGAAACAAAGTAACCAAAAGCCGTAACCAAAAGCCGTAGCCAAAAGCCGTAACCCAAAGGCGTAACCAAAAACTTACCAAAAGGAAGGACCGAGGAAACGAGATTATAAGAAAAGGGAACGTTTTACATATCTTATTATATTTAAAGTAAGTAAGAGTAAAATAAAAACTGTAAAAATAAAATAAAGCACTAACCTTACTTTTAATCGAACGACTAAGAAAAATGGACGTACAAAAGTTCAGCTTAATTTTAGATTGTATCAAAAATATGAGTACATTAGATGGTTCATACAGGAGTCAGTTGCCAGACTTTCTTAACCAAGTAGAAAATATTTTACCAACAATTCAAGAATTCGACGCAAACCATAGGGGCATACTCATTGATTATGTAAAGGGTAAAATAGTAGGGAAATGTAGAGAAGCTTTACACAGACAGGGAAACCCGAGTGCTTGGGACCAAATTAAAGAAATACAAAAAAATAATTTTGGAGAGAAAGAAAGTAGTAACGTTCTAATGGATAGACTTAGGTTATATCGAATGACCGATACTATAGAAATATATTACTCACAAATTACGGAAATAATGAATAGAATACAGAACAGAAACTTACTATTTGGAGACAATGTATACTCCACTGCAGCATTAAATAGAATTGCACTACAAACCTTTCGGGAGAACTTACCAGAACCAACAAAAACTATGTTATTTGCCCGAAATCCTAACAATATGGAGGAGGCATACAAGATTATCAGAGAAGCAAGACATTTGAATTACAGAGTAACAAAAAATAGAAATGATAAGTTTAATCACCAAGTGTTTAATTTAAATTATGCCAGAAATGACAACAATAGCCAATCAGGGAATTATCAAAGACAGAATAACCAATCAGGAAACTACCAAAGACAAAACCAGTCAGGGAACTATCAAAGACAGAATAACCAATCAGGAAACTACCGAAGACAAAATCAGTCAGGGAGCTATCAAAGACAGAATAACCAATCAGGAAATTACCAAAGACAAAACCAATCAGGGAATTATCAAAGACAAAATAATCAATCGGGAAACTACAATAAATGGCAAGATAACTACTCAGGAAATTATGGCGCGAGAGGTGGTACTGGGTCGCACCAGAATAGAAACCTTAACGGACGTCAGGATATAGTTCCTACGGATATTGGGTCCTCAAATTTTTCAACGGAAGCCCTAAACAACTTCCCTATATAGTGATAGAATCCCCAGTAAGAAAATTATATTTCGTGATTGACAGCGGGACAGAATTTAGTATTTTAGATGTCGGAGTATGTTCACCAAAATGGAAAACACAAATATCTCTGCAGGCAAGAGCCTTAGAGAAAACATTTTTAATGAAACATCTTTGTAAGTTTCCATTCTTTAAAGAATTCAATACTAAAAATTATTATTGCGAATTTTTGGAGTGCGAACTTAAAACCGGGTATGACGGTTTAATAGGAAACAATATACTACAGGGACTGAAAAGTATCATTGATTATCCGAATCGGCAACTTATTACAGAAAATGCAACCTTGTAATTGTTCATGAATAAAGACGAAGAAGTCTATCATGATATATCTTATAAGGAAAACAAAATAGAACTAGGGAACAATGAAATAATAAGAGACAATTTTCTTTCCTACGTAAAAACAGATCATTTGAGCAACTTTGAAATAAACAAATTAAGGCCAATTTTATTAAAATATAAAGAAATATTTTACAGATCAGATCAAAAATTATCATTTACGAACGATATTAAACACAAAATAAAAACTAGGCATGATATGCCTATTTATTCTAAAATGTATCGGTACCCAGAGGTACACAAGGAGGAAGTGAACCGACAAATTGAGGAAATGCTTAAAAATGGCATTATTAGAGAATCAAACAGCCCATATAACAGCCCTATTTGGGTTGTTCCCAAAAAATTAGGTCGTGATAATGAACAAAAATGGAGAATCGTAATCGATTTCAGAAAATTGAACGCTGTTACCAATGAAGACAGATTCCCCATGCCCAATGTGGAAGATATATTTGATAAATTGGGAAACTGTCAATATTTTTCTACGATTGATTTAGCCAAGGGATTCCATCAAGTTGAAATGGATCCCGGCGATATTCACAAAACAGTGTTTTCGACCGCAAACGGTCATTTCGAATTTCTGCGAATGCCTTTTGGCCTTCGCAATGCACCCGCCACATTCCAGAGGTTGATTAACAATATCTTGCGGGAGTTTATAGGCAAAATTTGCCTCGTCTACCTTGATGATATTATAGTATTCTCTACAAGTATAGAGGAACATATAGAATCTCTAGGTAAAGTCCTTAAATGCCTTCAAAATGCAAACCTCAAGATTCAACCGGATAAGTGTCTATTCTTATCCAGGGAAACTGAATTTTTAGGCCATATTATTACGCCCGAAGGAATTAAAACCAATCCCAAAAAGATCGAGGCCATCGACGCCATACAACTACCTAGAACACAAAAACAGATCAAGTCGTTCTTAGGTATAACGGGCTACTATAGGCGATTTATTAGAGGCTATTCAAAAATAGCCCACCACCTCGTAAAGTATTTGAAAAAGAACACTAAAGTTAACATAAAAGACCCTGAATATGTGGAAGCATTTCGTAAATTAAAAATTCTACTGAAGAACGACCCCATACTTATCCATCCAGATTTCCGTAAACATTTTACGCTGACTACTGATGCCAGCAATTTTGCGCTGGGTGCAGTGCTCATGCAAGATAATAGACCTGTTGCTTATGCCAGTCGTTCCCTTAACGGCCATGAACAAAGATATAGTACTATAGAAAAAGAATTACTGGCCATGGTTTGGGGAACAAAACATTTTCGACCTTACTTATACGGTCGTAAATTCACAATAAGAACCGATCATAGGCCATTGGTTTGGCTGAATAACATGAAAGAACCTAATTCTAAAATGCAACGTTGGAAGGTAAAGTTAAATGAATTCGACTTCCAAATCGAATACATAAAAGGAAAGGAAAACGTAGTCGCGGATGGTTTAAGCAGAATAGTGTATGAGGCCAAAATAGATGAGAAACAAGAAGAGACAGCCACTGAATCAGACGTTTTTATTAATTTGAATGAAATGTTCAACCCTGAAGAAAATAATGTTGAAAATGACATCGAAACGGTTCACAGTCCAGAAACTGATGATACCAATTTCATATCGATTACTGAAAAGCCTTTAAACTTATTTAAAAATCAGATTGTTCTTGGCTATGGGACCAGGGAAGTAATGAAATTAAAAATTGTTTATAAAAGAAAATTTAGGAAAATTGCAGTAATAACAAGTGAAACTGACCCACGAGGTATGATGCTGAAATGTCTACCGGAGAAGGGACTGGTAGTTATCTTTTGTGCAGATGACGGTCTTTTTCTAAAGATTCAGGACATCTACAGGGCATACTTTGCTAATAACAAAAATCTGAGAGTTTTAAGGTCTAAAACGTTGTTGGAAGACATCACAGACAGAGAGATTGCGCTAAGGAAAATTGAAACCGAACATCTTAGAAATAATCATCGTGGAATAAACGAAGTTTTTGCAAATTTGAAAAAGGTATGTTTTTATCCAAACTTTATCACATGGATATTTGGTATCCACAGAAGAACATAATGTACCTTACTAGTATAGATAAGCTCACAAAGTATGCCACGGCCGAAAAACTAAAGGACAGAACTTGGCTTTCTATTATTAATGGACTACAAAAACGAATCCAATACTTGGGAAAACCAAGGCTAATCATAATGGATAACGAGTTCGACACCCTAAACGTAAAACAGTTTCTTGACGATAACCGAATCAGTTATCACCTAACAACTACATACCTGAAAACTGGGAATGCGGACGTTGAAAGGTTACATTCTACTCTGAACGAACATATTAGATTGCTCAACGCCAACCCCAATAATGAATCCGACTTAGACGGTAATGTATTTAGAGCAATAACAGCCTACAATGATACAATTCATTCAACAACGAGATGTAAACCGATTGATTTCCTCAATAACCTAATCTCGACGCAGGACCTGGAGATCTTTGCTGGAAAGCAACACGAAGCAAAAGAAAGAAGGATTCAGTTATTGAACCAAGGAAGGGAGGAAGTAAGTGATTTCGCGAACGCGTTTGTGGATAATAATAGGGCTAGCAAATCCCGACCAAAATATAGGAGAATTGAAAATTTTGTGACGCAGGGAAACTACTTAGCATCAGATAGTGATAACTTTAAGAAGGTTTAAAAAACTCAAGTGAAGAGAAGACAGAAATACCAAAACTAAATATTACAAAATATTTTTCGTTTCATCTTTGATAAAGGGAAACTGAAGACACCTTCGTATTTTCTTTTTTGTTTTCTTTCCCAGAATGGCACCACGTTGTGTACTGCTGGCAATGCTTTTGGGGCTGGTGCTTGAACGAGCCATGACTGTTTTGTGCATATTGCAGGTGACTCCAATTAGCGAACAGTCGGGCTTTGTAAGGATACACCTATTTGAGACGCAGGTTGTTAACTTAACAAACACTTTGATACATGTAATTAACCCATACGAGATAAATACAATTTTTGAGGGGATAGAGAATAATATAAAAAATATAGATTTATATAATAGGGATATTATAGAAACGGAAATTAAAATTATTAAGGCTAAAGTAAAGGCTATCACCCCGCCAATTAATTGTAGGAATAAGAGAGGATTACTTAACGTAGTAGGATCAATCTACAAATGGGGTTTCGGACTGATGGACGAAAATGACAGGCAGGAAATTTTAGAACACCTTAGAGTAACTGATGAAAGCAATCATAATGCTATACAGACTCTTAATCAACAGATTACGATAAATAGACACCTTAACGACAGTATCAATATTCTTAAAGATGCTGTCGAGAGTGATAGAATCAAAATCGAAGAAGCTTTCCGGGAAATTACTAATCGTAATAGGGAAATCGTCAGGCATTTGTTATATAGTGACCAAATGCTTAAATTGAGATACCTGGAGGGTAAGTTGGACATAATTTTGGATAGTATAGCTTCAGCTCGGAATGGTATAGCACACCCAAGCATCCTAACCTCCGAAGAAATTGAACAATTCCATATCAATTTTATAAAGCTGAAATTAATTAGAGTAGGGGTTATGTTGGATGCATCCAATTCGATCATAATTGCAATAAAGATTCCTAAGAGTTACATAAATGTCGAAGTCCAACTGCTGAGTCCAATGCCGAATAAGGAACATTTTCAAATTGTAGGAACTGACGAACTGATAGTGACAGTAGATGGGAAGGCGTACACTTACGATAAGAACTTATTGATGAAAGAATTGAGACCCGCAACAAACTGTGTTTACCGAAACAACTGTAGATTTGAATTTAATGACAAACTTCATATAGAATACATAGATGACGAGACTATATTGGTTAAAAACGCTGGTTCTGAAGAATTAAAGCAAAACTGTCATGGTAGAAATATTACCCTTAACGGTAACCATTTGCTGTCATTTTAAAATTGCGAAATAATAATCGGAAGCAATGTTTACTTTAACAAAAAGACGGAAATTAGAGATACATTTTTCTACCCAGGGGAAAAAAGTAGTTTAACTGTTAACGAAACTATCGGTTTTGAGAAAATGTCAATGCCACATTTTGAGAATATAAAAGAAATTAGAGAGTTGAAGTATCATAGGAATGTGTCATACGGAATCAGCTTAGGAATGTTTCTTTTCATGGTCGCGCTGACCGTTGCTTTGTGCCTTAAATGTAAATATACCAAGGGCAGGCAGGACGTAAAAGTTGAGCTTGGGGTATCTTCTACAGCCGACGTTGCTAAAGAAAAGAATAGGGCTGTAGTGCAGGGTCCACTAACACTTGCATAAGTAAAATATATGAACAATAAAAAATAAAAAAAATCTAATATATAATGTATTTAAAATGTATAAGTTAGCAATGTAAGGAAATTTATAAAAAAAATATATTGTATACTTATTAAACGTATCTTTCTATATTATAAGGAAATCCAGGAGTATTTCCTACATGGGGTGGAGGAGTCACATCCGAGATACCCCAACTAATAATACGGCTGGTAAGAGTGTAGGGAGCACACATTAAGTTTTAGATTACACTTTATGTTTTGTCGTTCCCACATTCCTCCAGACAGCAACGTAAAGATTTTAATGCTTACGTTGCTTAGCTATTTTTAGTAATTATTTAAAATTATAAAACAGCAACATAAGCATAAAATGCTTATGTTGCTGAGCTTTTATTAATTTTAAGAATATATTTTTGTCAGTAGTTATAGAGAACTCACTTACTTCAGTTTCATTATTATAAGCACATACATGTTTGTTTTATTTAATAAATTAAATAAATAACAGTCATCTGAGATACAAAATTATAAATCTATAAATTAAAAAATAAAGAGAAAATAATTATAAATATATCACACCCGTCAGTTGCGTTATTATATACAGGCATATGAGTAATTTTCAACTCAAAAGGGGTTACGCTATAAACGGGTTATTTCTCGAAAGTGACAACCATATAACTCGATTCCTATGGTAATTATGCATTGAAATCAATGATGGAATTCTTGGCACATTTCGATTTATTTATTTTTGGCACTTTTCGATTTATTTATTTTATTCAATAGAAACTGTATATACAGGCATATGAGTAATTTGCAACTCAAGAGGGTTTACACTATAAACGGCGAATTTTTCGAAAGTGACAACCATACAACTCGATTCCTATGGTAATTATGTATTGAAATCAATAATGGAATTTTTGGAAGTTTTCGATTTATTTATTTTATTCAATAGAAACTGTATATACAGGCATATGAGTAATTTTCAACTCAAGAGGGGTTACGCTATAAACAGCTAACTTCTCGAAAGTGACAACCATACAACTCGATTCCTATCGTAATTATGCATTGAAATCAATGATGGAATTCTTGGCACATTTCGATTTATTTATTTTTGGCAATTTTCGATTTATTTATTTTATTCAATAGAAACTGTATATACAGGCATATGAGTAATTTTCAACTCAAGAGGAGTTACGCTATAAACGGCTTACTTCTCGAAAGTGACAACCATACAACTCGATTCCTATGATAATTATGCATTGAAATCAATGATGGAATTTTGGCACATTTCGATTTATTTATTTTTGGCACTTTTCGATTAATTTATTTTATTAAATAGAAACTGTATATACAGGCATATGAGTAATTTTCAACTCAAGAGGGGTTACGCTATAAACGCCTAACTTCTCGAAAGTGACAACCATACAACTCGATTCCTATGATAATTATGCATTGAAATCAATGATGGAATTCTTGGCACATTTCGATTTATTTATTGTTGGCACTTTTCGATTTATTTATTTTATTCAATAGAAACTGTATATACAGAAATATGAGTAATTTTCAACTCAAGAGGGTTTACCCTATAAACGGGTTACTTCTCGAAAGTGACAACCATACAACTCGAAACCTATGGTAATTATGCATTGAAATCAATGATGGAATTCTTGGCACATTTCGATTTATTTATTTTTGGCACTTTTCGATTAATTTATTTTATTCAATAGAAACTATATATACAGGCATATGAGTAATTTTCAACTCAAGATGGGTTACGCTATAAACGGCTTACTTCTTGAAAGTGACAACCATACAACTCGATTCCTATGGTAATTATGCATTGACATCAATGATGGAATTTTTGGAACTTCTCGATTTATTGATTTTATTCAATAGAAACTGTATATACAGGCATATGAGTAATTTTCAACTCAAGAGGAGTTACGCTATAAACGGCTAACTTCTCGAAAGTGACAACCATACAACTCGATTCCTATGGTAATTATGCATTGAAATCAATGATGGAATTTTGGCACATTTCGATTTATTTATTTTTGGCACTTTTCGATTAATTTATTTTATTCAATAGAAACTATATATACAGGCATATGAGTAATTTTCAACTCAAGATGGGTTACACTATAAACGGATTACTTCTTGAAAGTTACAACCATACAACTCGATTCCTATGGTAATTATGCATTGACATCAATGATGGAATTTTTGGAACTTTTCGATTTATTGATTTTATTCAATAGAAACTGTATATACAGGCATATGAGTAATTTTCAACTCAAGAGGAGTTACGCTATAAACGGCTAACTTCTCGAAAGTGACAACCATACAACTCGATTCCTATGGTAATTATGCATTGAAATCAATGATGGAATTCTTGGCACATTTCGATTTATTTATTTTTGGCACTTTTCGATTAATTTATTTTATTCAATAGAAACTATATATACAGGCATATGAGTAATTTTCAACTCAAGATGGGTTACGCTATAAACGGCTTACTTCTTGAAAGTGACAACCATACAACTCGATTCCTATAGTAATTATGCATTGAAATCAATGATGGAATTTTTGGAACTTTTCGATTTATTGATTTTATTCAATAGAAACTGTATATACAGGCATATGAGTAATTTTCAACTCAAGATGAGTTACGCTATAAACGGCTAACTTCTCGAAAGTGACAACCATACAACTCGATTCCTATGGTAATTATGCATTGAAATCAATGATGGAATTCTTGGCACATTTCGATTTATTTATTTTTGGCACTTTTCGATTAATTTATTTTATTCAATAGAAACTGTATATACAGGCATATGAGTAATTTTCAACTCAAGAGGGGACACGATATAAACGGCTTACTTCTTGAAAGTGACAACCAAACAACTCGATATCTATGGTAATTATGCATTGACATCAATGATGGAATTTTTGGAACTTTTCGATTTATTTATTTTATTCAATAGAAACTGTATATACAGGCATATGAGTAATTTTCAACTCAAGAGGGTTTACCCTATAAAAGGCGAATTTTTCGCATTTTTCGAAAGTGACAAGCATACAACTCGATTCCTACGGTAATTATGCATTGAAATCAATGATGGAATTTTTGGAACTTTTCGATTTATTGATTTTATTCAGTAGAAACTGTGTATACATGCATATGAGTAATTTTCAACTCAAGAGGAGTTACGCTATAAACGGCTTACTTCTCGAAAGTGACAACCATACAACTCGATTCCTATGATAATTATGCATTGAAATCAATGATGGAATTTTTGGCACATTTCGATTTATTTATTTTTGGCACTTTTCGATTAATTTATTTTATTCAATAGAAACTGTATATACAGGCATATGAGTAATTTTCAACTCAAGAGGGGACACGATATAAACGGCTAACTTCTCGAAAGTGACAACCATACAACTCGATTCCTATGGTAATTATGCATTGAAATCATTGATGAAATTCTTGGTATATTTCGATTTATTTATTTTTGGCACTTTTCGATTTATTTATTTTATTCAATAGAAACTGTATATACAGGCATATGAGTAATTTTCAACTCAAGAGGGTTTACCCTATAAAAGGCGAATTTTTCGCATTTTTCGAAAGTGACAACCATACAACTCGATTCCTATGGTAATTATGCATTGAAATCAATAATGGAATTTTTGCAACTTTTCGATTTATTTATTTTATTCAATAGAAACTGTATATACAGGCATATGAGTAATTTTCAACTCAAGAGGAGTTACGCTATAAACGGCTTACTTCTCGAAAGTGACAACCATACAACTCGATTCCTATGATAATTATGCATTGAAATCAATGATGGAATTCTTGGCACATTTCGATTTATTTATTGTTGGCACTTTTCGATTTATTTATTTTATTCAATAGAAACTGTATATACAGAAATATGAGTAATTTTCAACTCAAGAGGGTTTACCCTATAAACGGGTTACTTCTCGAAAGTGACAACCATACAACTCGATTCCTATGGTAATTATGCATTGAAATCAATGATGGAATTCTTGGCACATTTCGATTTATTTATTTTTGGCGCTTTTCGATTAATTTATTTTATTCAATAGAAACTATATATACAGGCATATGAGTAATTTTCAACTCAAGATGGGTTACGCTATAAACGGCTTACTTCTTGAAAGTGACAACCATACAACTCGATTCCTATGGTAATTATGCATTGACATCAATGATGGAATTTTTGGAACTTTTCGATTTATTGATTTTATTCAATAGAAACTGTATATACAGGCATATGAGTTATTTTCAACTCAAGAGGAGTTACGCTGTAAACGGCTAACTTCTCGAAAGTGACAACCATACAACTCGATTCCTAGGGTAATTATGCATTGAAATCAATGATGGAATTCTTGGCACATTTCGATTTATTTATTTTTGGCACTTTTCGATTAATTTATTTTATTCAATAGAAACTATATATACAGGCATATGAGTAATTTTCAACTCAAGATGGGTTACGCTATAAACGGCTTACTTCTTGAAAGTGACAACCATACAACTCGATTCCTATAGTAATTATGCATTGAAATCAATGATGGAATTTTTGGAACTTTTCGATTTATTGATTTTATTCAATAGAAACTGTATATACAGGCATATGAGTAATTTTCAACTCAAGATGAGTTACGCTATAAACGGCTAACTTCTCGAAAGTGACAACCATACAACTCGATTCCTATGGTAATTATGCATTGAAATCAATGATGGAATTCTTGGCACATTTCGATTTATTTATTTTTGGCACTTTTCGATTTATTTATTTTATTCAATAGAAACTATATATACAGGCATATGAGTAATTTTCAACTCAAGATGGGTTACGGTATAAACGGCTTAGTTCTTGAAAGTGACAACCATACAACTCGATTCCTATGGTAATTATGCATTGAAGTCAATGATGGAATTTTTGGAACTTTTTGATTTATTGATTTTATTCAATAGAAACTGTATATACAGGCATATGAGTAATTTTCAACTCAAGAGGAGTTACGCTATAAACGGCTTACTTCTCGAAAGTGACAAACATACAACTCGATTCCTATGATAATTATGCATTGAAATCAATGATGGAATTTTTGGCACATTTCGATTTATTTATTTTTGGCACATTTCGATTAATTTATTTTATTCAATAGAAACTATATATACAGGCATATGAGTAATTTTCAACTCAAGATGGGTTACGGTATAAACGGCTTAGTTCTTGAAAGTGACAACCATACAACTCGATTCCTATGGTAATTATGCATTGAAGTCAATGATGGAATTTTTGGAACTTTTTGATTTATTGATTTTATTTAATAGAAACTGTATATACAGGCATATGAGTAATTTTCAACTCAAGAGGAGTTACGCTATAAACGGCTTACTTCTCGAAAGTGACAAACATACAACTCGATTCCTATGATAATTATGCATTGAAATCAATGATGGAATTTTTGGCACATTTCGATTTATTTATTTTTGGCACTTTTCGATTAATTTATTTTATTCAATAGAAACTATATATACAGGCATATGAGTAATTTTCAACTCAAGATGGGTTACGCTATAAACGGCTTAGTTCTTGAAAGTGACAACCATACAACTCGATTCCTATGGTAATTATGCATTGAAGTCAATGATGGAATTTTTGGAACTTTTTGATTTATTGATTTTATTCAATAGAAACTGTATATACAGGCATATGAGTAATTTTCAACTCAAGAGGAGTTACGCTATAAACGGCTTACTTCTCGAAAGTGACAAACATACAACTCGATTCCTATGATAATTATGCATCGAAATCAATGATGGAATTTTTGGCACATTTCGATTTATTTATTTTTGGCACTTTTCGATTAATTTATTTTATTCAATAGAAACTATATATACAGGCATATGAGTAATTTTCAACTCAAGATGGGTTACGGTATAAACGGCTTAGTTCTTGAAAGTGACAACCATACAACTCGATTCCTATGGTAATTATGCATTGAAGTCAATGATGGAATTTTTGGAACTTTTTGATTTATTGATTTTATTCAATAGAAACTGTATATACAGGCATATGAGTAATTTTCAACTCAAGAGGAGTTACGCTATAAACGGCTTACTTCTCGAAAGTGACAAACATACAACTCGATTCCTATGATAATTATGCATTGAAATCAATGATGGAATTTTTGGCACATTTCGATTTATTTATTTTTGGCACTTTTCGATTAATTTATTTTATTCAATAGAAACTATATATACAGGCATATGAGTAATTTTCAACTCAAGATGGGTTACGGTATAAACGGCTTAGTTCTTGAAAGTGACAACCATACAACTCGATTCCTATGGTAATTATGCATTGAAATCAATGATGGAATTCTTGGCACATTTCGATTTATTTATTTTTGGCACTTTTCGATTAATTTATTTTATTCAATAGAAACTATATATACAGGCATATGAGTAATTTTCAACTCAAGATGGGTTACGCTATAAACGGCTTACTTCTTAAAAGTGACAACCATACAACTCGATTCCTATGGTAATTATGCATTGAAATCAATGATGGAATTTTTGGAACTTTTTGATTTATTGATTTTATTCAATAGAAACTGTATATACAGGCATATGAGTAATTTTCAACTCAAGAGGAGTTACGCTATAAACGGCTTACTTCTCGAAAGTGACTAACATACAACTCGATTCCTATGATAATTATGCATTGAAATCAATGATGGAATTTTTGGCACATTTCGATTTATTTATTTTTGGCACTTTTCGATTAATTTATTTTATTCAATAGAAACTATATACAGGCATATGAGTAATTTTCAACTCAAGATGGGTTACGGTATAAACGGCTTAGTTCTTGAAAGTGACAACCATACAACTCGATTCCTATGGTAATTATGCATTGAAGTCAATGATGGAATTTTTGGAACTTTTCGATTTATTGATTTTATTCAATAGAAACTGTATATACAGGCATATGAGTAATTTTCAACTCAAGAGGAGTTACGCTATAAACGGCTAACTTCTCGAAAGTGACAACCATACAACTCGATTCCTATGGTAATTATGCCTTGAAATCAATGATGGAATTCTTGGCACATTTCGATTTATTTATTTTTGGCACTTTTCGATTTATTTATTTTATTCAGTAGAAACTATATATACAGGCATATGAGTAATTTTCAACTCAAGATGGGTTACGCTATAAACGGCTTACTTCTTGAAAGTGACAACCATACAACTCGATTCCTATGGTAATTATGCATTGAAATCAATGATGGATATTTTTGGAACTTTTCGATTTATTGATTTTATTCAATAGAAACTGTATATACAGGCATATGAGTAATTTTCAACTCAAGAGGAGTTACGCTATAAACGGCTAACTTCTCGAAAGTGACAACCATACAACTCGATTCCTATGGTAATTATGCATTGAAATCAATGATGGAATTCTTGGCACATTTCGATTTATTTATTTTTGGCACTTTTCGATTAATTTATTTTATTCAATAGAAACTATATATACAGGCATATGAGTAATTTTCAACTCAAGATGGGTTACGCTATAAACGGCTTACTTCTTGAAAGTAACAACCATACAACTCGATTCCTATGGTAATTATGCATTGAAATCAATGATGGAATTTTTGGAACTTTTCGATTTATTGATTTTATTCAATAGAAACTGTATATACAGGCATATGAGTAATTTTCAACTCAAGATGAGTTACGCTATAAACGGCTAACTTCTCGAAAGTGACAACCATACAACTCGATTCCTATGGTAATTATGCATTGAAATCAATGATGGAATTCTTGGCACATTTCGATTTAATTATTTTTGGCACTTTTCGATTTATTTATTTTATTCAATAGAAACTGTATACACAGGCATATGAGTAATTTTCAACTCAAGAGGGTTTACCCTATAAAAGGCGAATTTTTCGCATTTTTCGAAAGTGACAAGCATACAACTCGATTCCTATGGTAATTATGCATTGAAATCAATGATGGAATTTTTGGAACTTTTCGATTTATTGATTTTATTCAGTAGAAACTGTATATACAGGCATATGAGTAATTTTCAACTCAAGAGGAGTTACGCTATAAACGGCTTACTTCTCGAAAGTGACAACCATACAACTCGATTCCTATGATAATTATGCATTGAAATCAATGATGGAATTTTTGGCACATTTCGATTTATTTATTTTTGTCACTTTTCGATTAATTTATTTTATTCAATAGAAACTGTATATACAGGCATATGAGTAATTTTCAACTCAAGAGGGGTTACGCTATAAACGGCTAACTTCTCGAAAGTGACAACCATACAACTCGATTCCTATGGTAATTATGCATTGAAATCAATGATGGAATTCTTGGCATATTTCGATTTATTTATTTTTGGCACTTTTCGATT
Organism: Phania funesta; assembly: GCA_963932375.1. Classification (NCBI taxonomy): domain Eukaryota; kingdom Metazoa; phylum Arthropoda; class Insecta; order Diptera; family Tachinidae; genus Phania; species Phania funesta. The sequence goes on from OZ010653.1 coordinate 60,201,458, forward strand.
TTATTCAATAGAAACTGTATATACAGGCATATGAGTAATTTTCAACTCAAGAGGGTTTACCCTATAAAAGGCGAATTTTTCGCATTTTTCGAAAGTGACAACCATACAACTCGATTCCTATGGTAATTATGCATTGAAATCAATAATGGAATTTTTGGAACTTTTCGATTTATTTATTTTATTCAATAGAAACTGTATATACAGGCATATGAGTAATTTTCAACTCAAGAGGGGTTACGCTATAAACGGCTAACTTCTCGAAAGTGACAACCACACAACTCGATTCCTATGGTAATTATGCATTGAAATCAATGATCGAATTCTTGACACATTTCGATTTATTTATTTTTGGCACTTCTCGATTTATTTATTTTATTCAATAGAAACTGTATATACAGGCATATGAGTAATTTTCAACTCAAGAGGGGTTACGCTATAAACGGCTTACTTCTCGAAAGTGTCAACCATACAACTCGATTTCTATAGTAATTGTACATTGAAATCAATTATGGAATTTTTGGCACATTTCGATTTATTTATTTTATTCAATAGAAACTGTATATACAGGCATATGAGTAATTTTCAACTCAAAAGGGGTTACGCTATAAACGGGTTATTTCTCGAAATTGACAACCATACAACTCGATTCCTATGGTAATTATGCATTGAAATCAATGATGGAATTTTTGGAACTTTTCGATTTATTGATTTTATTCAATAGAAACTGTATATACAGGCATATGGGTAATTTTCAACTCAAGATGAGTTACGCTATAAACGGCTAACTTCTCGAAAGTGACAACCATACAACTCGATTCCTATGGTAATTATGCATTGAAGTCAATGATGGAATTCTTGGCACATTTCGATTTATTTATTTTTGGCACTTTTCGATTTATTTATTTTATTCAATAGAAACTGTATATACAGGCATATGAGTAATTTTCAACTCAAGAGGGTTTACCCTATAAAAGGCGAATTTTTCGCATTTTTCGAAAGTGACAAGCATACAACTCGATTGCTATGGTAATTATGCATTGAAATCAATGATGGAATTTTTGGAACTTTTCGATTTATTGATTTTATTCAGTAGAAACTGTGTATACAGGCATATGAGTAATTTTCAACTCAAGAGGAGTTGCGCTATAAACGGCTTACTTCTCGAAAGTGACAACCATACAACTCGATTCCTATGATAATTATGCATTGAAATCAATGATGGAATTTTTGGCACATTTCGATTTATTTATTTTTGGCACTTTTCGATTAATTTATTTTATTCAATAGAAACTGTATATACAGGCATATGAGAAATTTTCAACTCAAGAGGGGTTACGCTATAAACGGCTAACTTCTCGAAAGTGACAACCATACAACTCGATTCCTATGGTAATTATGCATTGAAATCAATGATGAAATTCTTGGCATATTTCGATTTATTTATTTTTGGCACTTTTCGATTTATTTATTTTATTCAATAGAAACTGTATATACAGGCATATGAGTAATTTTCAACTCAAGAGGGTTTACCCTATAAAAGGCGAATTTTTCGCATTTTTCGAAAGTGGAAACCATACAACTCGATTCCTATGGTAATTATGCATTGAAATCAATAATGGAATTTTTGGAACTTTTCGATTTATTTATTTTATTCAATAGAAACTGTATATACAGGCATATGAGTAATTTTCAACTCAAGAGGAGTTACGCTATAAACGGCTTACTTCTCGAAAGTGACAACCATACAACTCGATTCCTATGATAATTATGCATTGAAATCAATGATGGAATTTTGGCACATTTCGATTTATTTATTTTTGGCACTTTTCGATTAATTTATTTTATTCAATAGAAACTGTATATACAGGCATATGAGTAATTTTCAACTCAAGAGGGGTTACGCTATAAACGCCTAACTTCTCAAAAGTGACAACCATACAACTCGATTCCTATGATAATTATGCATTGAAATCAATGATGGAATTCTTGGCACATTTCGATTTATTTATTGTTGGCACTTTTCGATTTATTTATTTTATTCAATAAAAACTGTATATACAGAAATATGAGTAATTTTCAACTCAAGAGGGTTTACCCTATAAAACGGGTTACTTCTCGAAAGTGACAACCATACAACTCGATTCCTATGGTAATTATGCATTGAAATCAATGATGGAATTCTTGGCACATTTCGATTTATTTATTTTTGGCACTTTTCGATTTATTTATTTTATTCAATAGAAACGATATATACAGACATATGAGTAATTTTCAACTCAAGATGGGTTACGCTATAAACGGCTTACTGCTTGAAAGTGACAACCATACAACTCGATTCCTATGGTAATTATGCATTGACATCAATGATGGAATTTTTGGAACTTTTCGATTTATTGATTTTATTCAATAGAAACTGTATATACAGGCATATGAGTAATTTTCAACTCAAGAGGAGTTACGCTATAAACGGCTAACTTCTCGAAAGTGACAACCATACAACTCGATTCCTATGGTAATTATGCATTGAAATCAATGATGGAATTCTTGGCACATTTCGATTTATTTTTTTTTTGGCACTTTTCGATTAATTTATTTTATTCAATAGAAACTGTATATACAGGCATATGAGTAATTTTCAACTCAAGATGGGTTACGCTATAAACGGCTTACTTCTTGAAAGTGACAACCATACAGCTCGCTTCCTATGGTAATTATGCATTGAAATCAATGATGGATATTTTTGGAACTTTGCGATTTATTGATTTTATTCAATAGAAACTGTATATACAGGCATATGAGTAATTTTCAACTCAAGATGGGTTACGCTATAAACGGCTTACTTCTTGAAAGTGACAACCATACAGCTCGATTCCTATGGTAATTATGCATTGACATCAATGATGGAATTTTTGGAACTTTTCGATTTATTGATTTTATTCAATAGAAACTGTATATACAGGCATATGAGTAATTTTCAACTCAAGATGGGTTACGCTATAAACGGCTTACTTCTTGAAAGTGACAACCATACAGCTCGATTCCTATGGTAATTATGCATTGAAATCAATGATGGATATTTTTGGAACTTTTCGATTTATTGATTTTATTCAATAGAAACTGTATATACAGGCATATGAGTAATTTTCAACTCAAGATGAGTTACGCTATAAACGGCTAACTTCTCGAAAGTGACAACCATACAACTCGATTCCTATGGTAATTATGATGGAATTCTTGGCACATTTCGATTTATTTATTTTTGGCACTTTTCGATTTATTTATTTTATTCAATAGAAACTATATATACAGGCATATGAGTAATTTTCAACTCAAGATGGGTTACGCTATAAACGGCTTACTTCTTGAAAGTGACAACCATACAACTCGATTCCTATGGTAATTATGCATTGAAATCAATGATGGAATTTTTGGAACTTTTTGATTTATTGATTTTATTCAATAGAAACTGTATATACAGGCATATGAGTAATTTTCAACTCAAGAGGAGTTACGCTATAAACGGCTTACTTCTCGAAAGTGACAACCATACAACTCGATTCCTATGATAATTATGCATTGAAATCAATGATGGAATTTTTGGCACATTTCGATTAATTTATTTTTGGCACTTTTCGATTAATTTATTTTATTCAATAGAAACTATATATACAGGCATATGAGTAATTTTCAACTCAAGATGGGTTACGCTATAAACGGCTTACTTCTTGAAAGTGACAACTCGATTCCTATGGTAATTATGCATTGACATCAATGATGGAATTTTTGGAACTTTTCGATTTATTGATTTTATTCAATAGAAACTGTATATACAGGCATATGAGTAATTTTCAACTCAAGAGGAGTTACGCTATAAACGGCTAACTTCTCGAAAGTGACAACCATACAACTCGATTCCTATGGTAATTATGCATTGAAATCAATGATGGAATTCTTGGCACATTTCGATTTATTTATTTTTGGCACTTTTCGATTAATTTATTTTATTCAATAGAAACTATATATACAGGCATATGAGTAATTTTCAACTCAAGATGGATTACGCTATAAACGGCTTACTTCTTGAAACTGACAACCATACAACTCGATTCCTATGGTAATTATGCATTGAAATCAATGATGGAATTTTTGGAACTTTTCGATTTATTGATTTTATTCAATAGAAACTGTATATACACGCATATGATTAATTTTCAACTCAAGATGAGTTACGCTATAAACGGCTAACTTCTCGAAAGTGACAACCATACAACTGGATTCCTATGGTAATTATGCATTGAAATCAATGATGGAATTCTTGGCACATTTCGATTTATTTATTTTTGGCACTTTTCGATTTATTTATTTTATTCAATAGAAACTGTATATATAGGCATATGAGTAATTTTCAACTCAAGAGGGTTTACCCTATAAAAGGCGAATTTTTCGCATTTTTCGAAAGTGACAAGCATACAACTCGATTCGTATGGTAATTATGCATTGATTTAATGATGGAATTTTTGGAAATTTTCGATTTATTGATTTTATTCAGTAGAAACTGTATATACAGGCATATGAGTAATTTTCAACTCAAGAGGAGTTACGCTATAAACGGCTTACTTCTCGAAAGTGACAACCATACAACTCGATTACTATGATAATTATGCATTGAAATCAATGATGGAATTTTTGGCACATTTCGATTTATTTATTTTTGGCACTTTTCGATTAATTTATTTTATTCAATAGAAACTGTATATACAGGCATATGAGTAATTTTCAACTCAAGAGGGGTTACGCTATAAACGGCTAACTTCTCGAAAGTGACAACCATACAACTCGATTCCTATGGTAATTATGCATTGAAATCAATGATGGAATTCTTGGCGTATTTCGATTTATTTATTTTTGGCACTTTTCGATTTATTTATTTTATTCAATAGAAACTGTATATACAGGCATATGAGTAATTTTCAACTCAAGAGGGTTTACCCTATAAAAGGCGAATTTTTCGCATTTTTCGAAAGTGACAACCATACAACTCGATTCCTATGGTAACTATGCATTGAAATCAATAATGGAATTTTTGGAACTTTTCGATTTATTTTATTCAATAGAAACTGTATATACAGGCATATGAGTAATTTTCAACTCAAGAGGGGTTACGCTATAAACGGCTAACTTCTTGAAAGTGACAACCACACAACTCGATTCCTATGGTAATTATGCATTGAAATCAATGATGGAATTCTTGGCACATTTCGATTTATTTATTTTTGGCACTTTTCGATTTATTTATTTTATTCAATAGAAACTGTATATACAGGCATATGAGTAATTTTCAACTCAAGAGGGGTTACGCTATAAACGGCTTACTTCTCGAAAGTGACAACCATACAACTCGATTTCTATAGTAATTGTACATTGAAATCAATTATGGAATTTTTGGCACATTTCGATTTATTTATTTTATTCAATAGAAACTGTATATACAGGCATATGAGTAATTTTCAACTCAAAAGGGGTTACGCTATAAACGGGTTATTTCTCGAAAGTGACAACCATACAACTCGATTCCTATGGTAAATATGCATTGAAATCAATGATAGAATTCTTGGCACATTTCGATTTATTTATTTTTGGCACTTTTCGATTAATTTATTTTATTCAATAGAAACTGTATATACAGACATATGAGTAATTTTCAACTCAAGAGGGTTTACCCTATAAACGGCGAATTTTTCGAAAGTGACAACCATACAACTCGATTCCTATGGTAATTATGCATTGAAATCAATAATGGAATTTTTGGAAGTTTTCGATTTATTTATTTTATTCAATAGAAACTGTATATACAGGCATATGAGTAATTTTCAACTCAAGAGGGGTTACGCTATAAACGGCTAACTTCTCGAAAGTGACAACCATACAACTCGATTCCTATGATAATTATGCATTGAAATCAATGATGGAATTCTTGGCACATTTCGATTTATTTATTTTTGGCAATTTTCGATTTATTTTATTCAATAGAAACTGTATATACAGGCATATGAGTAATTTTCAACTCAAGAGGAGTTACGCTATAAACGGCTTACTTCTCGAAAGTGACAACCATACAAATCGATTCCTATGATAATTATGCATTGAAATCAATGATGGAATTTTGGCACATTTCGATTTATTTATTTTTGGCACTTTTCGATTAATTTATTTTATTCAATAGAAAGTGTATATACAGGCATATGAGTAATTTTCAACTCAAGAGGGGTTACGCTATAAACGCCTAACTTCTCGAAAGTGACAACCACACAACCCGATTCCTATGATAATTATGCAATGAAATCAATGTTGGAATTCTTGGAACTTTTCGATTTATTGATTTTATTCAATAGAAACTGTATATACAGGCATCTGAGTAATTTTCAACTCAAGAGGGATTACCCTATAAACGGCTTAGTTTTCGAAAGTGACAACCATACAAATCGATTCCTATGATAATTATGCATTGAAATCAATGATGGAATTCTTGGCACATTTCGATTTATTTATTTTTGGCAATTTTCGATTTATTTTATTCAATAGAAACTGTATATACAGGCATATGAGTAATTTTCAACTCAAGAGGAGTTACGCTATAAACGGCTTACTTCTCGAAAGTGACAACCATACAAATCGATTCCTGTGATAATTATGCATTGAAATCAATGATGGAATTCTTGGCACATTTCGATTTATTTATTGTTGGCACTTTTCGATTTATTTATTTTATTCAATAGAAACTGTATATACAGAAATATGAGTAATTTTCAACTCAAGAGGGTTTACCCTATAAACGGGTTACTTGTCGAAAGTGACAACCACACAACTCAATTCCTATGGTATTTATGCATTGAAATCAATGATGGAATTTTTGGAACTTTTCGATTTATTGATTTTATTCAATAGAAACTGTATATACAGGCATCTGAGTAATTTTCAACTCAAGAGGGATTACCCTATAAACGGCTTAGTTTTCGAAAGTGACAACCATACAACTCGATTCCTATGGTAATTATGCATTGAAATCAATGATGGAATTTTTGGAACTTTTCGATTTATTGATTTTATTCAATAGAAACTGTATATACAGGCATCTGAGTAATTTTCAACTCAAGAGGGATTACCCTATAAACGGCTTAGTTTTCGAAAGTGACAACCATACAACTCGATTCCTATGATAATTATGCAATGAAATCAATGTTGGAATTTTTGGGTTATTTCGATTTATTTATTTTTGGCTCTTTTCGATTAATTTATTTTATTCAATAGAAACTGTATATACAGGCATATGAGTAATTTTCAACTCAAGAGGGGTTACCTTATAAACGGCGAATTTTTCGAAAGTGACAGCCATACAACTCGATTTCTATGGTCTTTGTACATTGAAATCAATGATGGAATTTTTGGCACATTTCGATTTATTTATTTTATTCAATAGAAACTGTATATCCAGGCATATGAGTAATTTTCAACTTAAGAGGGGTTACGTTATATACGGCTTACTTCTCGAAAGTGGCAACCATACAACTTGATTCCTATGGTAATTATGCATTGAAATCAATGATGGAATTTTTGGCACATTTCGATTTATTTATTTTATTCAATAGAAACTCTATATAGAGGCATATGAGTAATTTTCAACTCAAGAGGGGTTACGCTAGAAACGGGTTACTTCTCGAAAGTGACAACCATACAACTCGATTCCTATGATAATTATGCATTGAAATCAATGATGGGATTTTTGGAACTTTTCGATTTATTGATTTTATTCAATAGAAACTGTATATACAGGCATATGAGTAATTTTCAACTCAAGAGGGGTTACGCTATAAACGGCTTACTTCTCGAAAGTGACAACCATACAACTCGATTCCTATGATAATTATGCATTGAAATCAATGATGGAATTTTTGGAACTTTTCGATTTATTGATTTTATTCAATAGAAACTGTATATACAGGCATATGAGTAATTTTCAACTCAAGAGGAGTTACGCTACAAACGGCTAACTTCTCGAAAGTGACAACCATACAACTCGATTCCTATGATAATTATGCATTGAAATCAATGATGGAATTTTTGGCACATTTCGATTTATTTATTTTTGGCACTTTTCGATTAATTTATTTTATTCAATAGAAACTGTATATACAGGCATATGAGTAATTTTCAACTCAAGAGGGGTTACGCTATAAACGGCTAACTTCTCGAAAGTGACAACCATACAACTCGATTCCTATGGTAATTATGCATTGAAATCAATGATGGAATTCTTGGCACATTTCGATTTATTTATTTTTGGAACTTTTCGATTTATTTATTTTATTCAATAGAAACTGTATATACAGGCATATGAGTAATTTTCAACTCAAGAGGGGTTACCCTATAAACGGCGAATTTTTCGCAAGTGACAACCATACAACTCGATTCCTATGGTAATTATGCATTGAAATCAATGATGAAATTTTTGGCACATTTCGATTAATTTATTTTATTCAATAGAAACTCTATAAATTAAATTCTTTATACTAGAATTTTTAAAAAAAATTTATTTGTTGTGTGTCCGTTAGAACAACACAACGTTCTTTATTGGTTTATGGTAAAAATACAAGTAATCTTTTAATTTTAATTTTAACTTAAATTACCCTAACAGTCAGCCGATCACGCCACCTCTTCATGTTGTTTGTGTATTCGCCGGTCAGCAATATCGATGGGAACAACTTTGTAATTGTAGACGCAATCGTCAGCTTAATGTTGGCTTGTGTATTGGCCAGACGCATAGTCAGCAATATCAATGGGAACAAAGTTACGTTGCTGTTGGAATGTGTTGTAATTTTAGACGCAACGTCAACTTTGTTAATGTGTGAATTATTTTTATATTTTTGGAGTTTTAAATCTTTTCTGTGTTAACTCCTCCCCTTCTAAGATCATACGTCCTCGTATGATAATTTTTCAAAAAAATGGTAAGTTGTGAATTTTGCTTTTTCCTAAACCTCCTGTTGGCGATGATAAATGTTCTATCTGGTTCAGGCAGACATTAATGTCCTCTGTTGTCTTTACCTCTTCTTGAGGAGTTTGTGTTTTCTTGTCGGTTTCAGAAACTTTATGTTCCTTGATTGCATTATTACGATTTCGCCTTATGATCGAGATAATAATGATCAGTATTAACACGGCTGATATTAGCGCAATATTAATGGACAAATTAACTTTGTTTTCAATTTGTAGCTGTTGTATAAAGTGGGAATTGTTAACATTTAAAGCTGCCATCCTTCCCAAGGTTATAACTTGTTCTTGAAAATTCACATTAACCGGCTGGAACAATGCAGGTAACGGCCTAGTAAAGGTAACCTGGGTTGTTGAATATGTTTGGTTACCTATCCGTATTGTAGAATTTAGATGATGAATCAAAAAGGTTCCGTTTAGCACAGTTGTTGAATTATCGATTGATATATTTCCTGCGAACTGGTTCAGTAGTATCATACTTTCGTCAATTTTTTCGACAAGAGGCACATGTTCGTCGTTAGTTGTTACGCACCGTGATGGCTTACTCTTCAGCAAATTAGGGATGCACTCAGATTCACTTAGATCTATGGTATTTTCTTTTTCGCAAATACTTAGCTTATTGTAATTTTTACATTCATTTTTAATTCCATATATTTTACCATAACATTTTAAGATATTTTTAAAATTTGTCTTAATCACTACGTTCTCACTTTTTACAGGTCTAATTAAAAGGTTTTCGCAATTCTGTTTATTCGTTGTTGCATTTGAAGCTACTTTAATTTTGGAAAAATTTAACAATTCATCTATGTTCCCAAATGGAATATTATCATTATTAAAAATATTTCTTAGAATTTCAATTTCAGAATTTGAAAAAATAAAAGAATTTACAATATTTGATTTCGCCCAATGAATTGCGTACTCAAGGTTAGATAGTTCTTCCTTAACAATCTCTAACTTATATTTAAAATCTATTAAAGGTTTTTCTTGAATTTAACTCTCTAACAATTTTGAAATATTATTCGTCATGATTGATAATTTGTTCACTTTATCCAGTGCCATTTGATTAATTATAACTTGGTTATTATTATTTTGCAAAACATTATTAATTTTGTTCTCTATAATTTCAAAATCAGAATGATCTGGATTACCGGCCAACTACTTCCACGCACTTCCAATAAAGTCAAGTGATCGCCTTGTCCTTGTCCTGGATCGAAGTCTGGTTAGACTGGATTTTATTTGGGATATGGTGTACGATAGGTAGGGTAGAATCGAGTTGCCAGTGTCATTATACATGTGAATTCCATCCTCAAGTTTCTGCACTAATTCCTCATATTGTCCCAAGTCAATCGTGTGAATCAATCTAAAGACACCGGTTTGAATTTTCGCCGGGCCGGTGTTTACAACGACCAATCTCGAATTGGAATAATCCATTATCTGAAACTCACCCATAACAGACCTGAAGGTTAGAAGTATCCTGAAAAAAAATTAGTAGTGTTTAAGCTCAATTCGTTCCCAGGGGTACAGTAGTCCGAAGAAAAAGAGGAGAATTTCTAATTCCTAATGTGACTCTTATGGATCACACGGCCACTATTCGTGACAATTGTTGTATCCCTGTTTTCCTTCACTATTTCGCCCTTAAAGCGATTACTCAATTTCGTGCCCAATCTTTTGTTGTTCCTCACATATACCAGTTGACCAGGCACATAATTCTTAGTAGGTAATTTTTTCCTGTTATGGTAAGCAAGATCCTGTTCCTGTTTTCGTTTCAGTCATTCGATGTTTGACAGTCTTGTTTTCTCATAATCCTGTGGGGAAAACTCGACCGTGCGTCCAAAATAAAGATCTACAGGCCTTTTCCTAGTAGTAGAAAGAATTGTGTGATTATATTCATTTACCGATCTTTCCAGCAATTCGTCAAAATCCCTCGATGTTCGATCTTCCTTTAGACACCTCATTAATTCCGCTAGTGTGGAGTGAAATCGTTCTATCTGCCCGTTTGATTCGCTCCTATAAGAAGGTGTAGTAAAAACATTAATTTTTAAGTCGTCCTTCATCATAAACATGATCGATGCAGAGTTTAATGAAGGTTCGTTGTCCATGACGACGTTCTTTGGCACTCCATAAAAAAACAGGAGTTCTCTTAGACGCCTCCTAATATTTTCGATAGATCTGCTCTGTAGTTTCCTGACTTGTACATATTTAGAGAATTTATCAATTGACGTTAATATTAATTTCTTGTCTGTGGAAAATATGTCGATATGAATGGTGTGGCCTGGCGTTCTTGAGATAAAAGATATTGGCCTGTCATCTTGGCTCAATACAGCTCCTAACGCAACATTAGATGCGTCAGTGGTTAACTGGAATTCTTTCTCAAAATCGGGATAAGACAGTATTACTTCCTGTGATACCAAAGCGTTTTTCAGCTCATCAAAAGATTGCTTGGCTTCTTCGTCGAGTATTATCATTCCCCTACTCGATTCTGTTTTAGATATCATGCCCCCATCTCCCCATAAGAGTTTGGTCAATGGTTTGGCGATATCCGCATAACCTTTAATAAACCTCCTATAGTATCCTGAAAGGCCAAGAAAGGATCGGAGTTCCTTTACGTTCTTTGGATAAGGGAATTCTACAATTGCATCCACTTTTTTCGGGTTCGCTTTAATTCCGTCACGAGAAACAATAAATCCGAGAAATTCAACCTCCTCCTTGAAAAATTCGCACTTACATATCTAATTGCACCTTCATGTTCGCCTTATTTAATGTTCTAAAAATGGCATCCAGATATCTAAAATGAGATTCCTCATCTTTACTGAAAATTATAATGTCATCAATATAGACATAACACATCTTCCCGATGTGTTCTCTAAGAATATCATCAAGTGCGCGTTGGAATATAGAAGGGGCATTTTTTAACCCAAAAGGTAATCGCAAAAATTCGTACTTCCCATTATTAACTGAGAAAGCTGTTTTCTCAACATCTTCCTTTCTCAGGGGTATTTGATGGAAACCACTCTTTAGGTCAATAACCGTGAAGTATTTGTTTCCCCCCAGATGCGAAAGCACGTCATTTATATCAGGTATAGGGTACTTATCTGGAATCGTTATAGTGTTAAGTTTCCTGAAATCTACAACAACCCTATACTTTTCCTTTTCTGATGCATCCTGTTTTTTGGGTACTACCCAAATTGGCGAGTTATACGGAGAACGTGATGGCCTTATAATTCCATCCTTTAGCAATTTGCCGATTTCCTCCTCAACTACTCCTTTCAATGCCATAGGGTAAGGGTAATTCCTAGAATAGGTTGGGGTATTAGTTGAAGTACGAATGTCCCCTATTACTTTCGTTGTGTAAGTAAGTCTTTCATCTGGATCTGCAAATAAACTCTTATGATGGTCTACAATCTTCTCCAAACCCTTCCTATGATTCTCCGACAGATGGTCCGTCCTGATCTCGATGTTGTTAACATCCTGAGAAACACATTGGTATAAAAGAATCTTTCTTCCTCCCTTGATTGTAAAGTAATTCTCCGAGGTATAGATGACAGCCGATAATTCCTTAAGACTATCGTGACCCAGTATTCCATCGAAGGACTTAAGCTCCGGTAGAATGAAAAATTTGATGTGGATGTCATTGATACCAAACATATTTAAAAAGGTGTGATGAGTTATTTCCAGGTTCCCTGCGACTGATTTCGCGCTGAATTTTTTTATGTTAGGTATGTGATTCGTAGTTAAATTAGATTTTATATAATTCTTATTGCTGCCTGTATCCAAAAGAAATCTTAATATTTGTCCGTTCCTCGTTTTTAGTTTAAAGTATGGTAACGAGGAACAATTTAATCTAAAAAATTGGCTTCATATTGAATCTCCTCAAGTGGGTTCTCTTCATTTTCGAGTGCAGCTACTTCTTTGGGAATATGTTGGAAGTGTTCCTGAACATCATCAGGTTCTTCGTTTTCCGGCCGCTGATCTACCTCGCTTCCCTCTGGTGGATATCCGTAATCAAATAGTTCCTCTGGCATATAGTTAGTATTTATATGAAAGTTCCTCTGCAACTTGTAACCTGGACCTTGGAAAGATGCCGTTGTTTGTCTTTTAAAAGGCATGTTATCCTGCGGTCTATTGGTATAATTGACTTGTCGTGTTTGAATCGATTGGTCTATATCCATTGGCTCTACTCTAGTTTGTCCTTGAATATTAGGGGTTCGGTTCCAGTATTGTGTCTGAGTCTGTTGATTCGGAGGCTTACCCTGCTCAAACTGGGGTCTCGGTCCCGAATTTTGATAGACAGTAGGACTCGCGTTCCGGTAATGATAATTCGGTTTAAAATTTGGGTTATTATTATAACGAGGCGGTAGTGGTGGTCTGTTAGACATCACTCCACCGGCATGAGCAAGTTCAGGATAAAATTTCCCATTCCCCAGAGGTGACCTTGTTGTGCCAATTCCATCCCTATACCCATTTGCCCTGGGTATTCGGCCATTAGCATAATTCGCTCTGAATGTCATATTGTCTAGCTTAAGACAAATGTGTAATGCCTGGGGCAAGGAGTTCGGTTCACGGATACTTAATAATCTCGGGAGATCTCCGTTCAGACCTCTAATGAAGGTATCTAATGCCTTCTCACGGTAAGTATTCGTCATTGTGCGAAGGCTGCTTTCCCTAAATCTAAACAAGAAACCTTATCAAGGATCAGCGACAGGTGTTGGTACACGGTTTGGTAGAACTCCGTTATTGTTCTAAATCTCTGACACAGACTAGTCATCTGATACTCCAACGTGCCTATGTCACGTTTGTCAGAGTAGTGCATCATGAGGCACTTCTTAATTCTGGGCCAATCTAGAGGAGTCCTGTATGACTCTAAGGCTGCGTCTGCTTCCCCAGTAACTTTTGTGCGAATAGTATGCAAGATTGCATAGTATCGCCCAGTCCCCTTCACAGATTCGTATAGTCCTAAGACTCTATCGACGGATTTCCTCCAAGAATTGAATTCCCCTTGTTTGCCGGAGAATTCTCTTAGAGATTTTACTATATCAGGAACCTTATCCAGTTCCTCTAATCTAGTTGTATTCAAAACTATAGGGTGGTCCGCCCCCTCTTCCGATAAAAGATCGGTGGGTGGCCTAAGGGCCTCCTTTATCATTGAAGCGATTTGCTCCCTCTGAATCGTGGTCAAGCCCCCTGTAGCGGCTGTTCCACCACCCGGTTGTGTCACTGTGAGACTTCTGCCCAACCTTTCGGTTAACTGTTCTATGGTCTCCTCTGGCATGGTAACTGATAGGGACGGATCTCGCTCTTAAGGGTTGTTTTACAAAATTCTGAATACCAGAGAACTTATGATTGAATAGTCAATCTAAAACCCTTGTGGATTTTCACAGCTGGTGTTGATACAGATGTTGTGTTGAGTGTTGCATACAGATGTTGAATTGAATGTTGATGTTGGGAGCTGATGTTGGAATTGTCTTGTTTCACTGCTCCTTTAGAAATTTTCACTTTACTTTGGTTTCTTTCACACTTAAATGTTCAAAAATTTGAAATTCTTCTTACTGATTTTAGTTTGCCTCAATGTTCCTTTGAAGGGTTTACACTATTTTTTTCTTTCGTCTTAATTTATAAAAATTTTTTTTTTGTGTTTAATAAAAATTTTTTATTAATGATTTTAATTTGCTTCAATGTTCCTTTGAAGGGTTTACACTATTTTTTCTTTCGTCTTAATTTATAAAAAAATTTTTTTTTTTTTGTGTTTAATAAAAATTTTTTATTAATGATTTTAATTTGCTTCAATGTTCCTTTGAAGTATTTACACTATTTTGTTCTTTCGTTTTAATTTATTTTTTTAAAAAAATTTTTATGAAAATTTTGTTTTTTATGTTTAATTTAACTTTTTTATTACTATATTCTTTATTTATTATTTTTACACGTATCTTTCCTTTATATATGAAATTTTGGTTTTTTTTCACGTTCACGATTTTACCTTATTTTTTTTTTTATTAAGTTCACTTAGTTTAGGATTCCGAGTTATCGGGCTTAACGGGCGTTTGCGTACGCAAAACCGGTTTGTCTTTTCCTTTTTAAGGACTACTACGGATCCACGTCAAGGCTTGACTTGATTTCTACTTTTTATACCGGAGGACCTTTTCCGAAGGGTCCCTGCTCGGGCGCCAATTAAATTCTTTATATTAGAATTTTTTAAAAAAATTAATTTGTTGTGTGTCCGTTAGAACAACACAACGTTCTTTATTGGTTTATGGTAAAAATACAAGTAATCTTTTAATTTTAATTTTAACTTAAATTACCCTAACAGTCAGCCGATCACGCCACCTCTTCATGTTGTTTGTGTATTCGCCGGTCAGCAATATCGATGGGAACAACTTTGTAATTGTAGACGCAATCGTCAGCTTAATGTTGGCTTGTGTATTGGCCAGACGGATAGTCAGCAATATCAATGGGAACAAAGCTACGTTGCTGTTGGAATGTGTTGTAATTGTAGACGCAACGTCAGCTTTGTTAATGTGTGAATTATTTTTATATTTTTGGAGTTTTAAATGTTTTCTGTGTTAACTTATATACAGGCATATGAGTAATTTTCAACTCAAGAGGGGTTACGCTATAAACGGGTTACTTCTCGAAAGTGACAACCATACAACTCGATTCCTATGGTAATTATGCATTGAAATCCATGATGGAATTTTTGGCACTTTCGATTTATTTATTTTTGGCACTTTTCGATTTATTTATTTTATTCAATTGAAACTGTATATACAGGCATATGAGTAATTTTCAACTCAAGAGGGGTTACGCTATAAACGGCTAACTTCTCGAAAGTGACAACCATACACCTCGATTCCTATGGTAATTATGCATTGAAATCAATGATGGAATTTTTGGCACATTTCAATTTATTTATTTTATTCAATAGAAACTGTATATACAGGCATATGAGTAATTTTCAACTCAAGAGGGGTTACGCTATAAACGGCTAACTTCTCGAAAGTGACAACCATACAACTCGATTCCTATGGTAATTATGCATTGAAATCAATGATGGAATTCTTGGCACATTTGGATTCATTTATTTTTGGCACTTTTCGATTTATTTATTTTATTCAATAGAAACTGTATATACAGGCATATGAATAATTTTCAACTCAAGAGGGGTTTCACTATAAACGGCTTACTTCTCGAAAGTGACAACCATACAACTCGATTTCTATGGTAATTATGCATTGAAATCAATGATGGAATTTTTGGCACATTTAGATTTATTTATTTTATTCAATAGAAACTGTATATACAGGCATATGAGTAATTTTCAACTCAAGAGGGGTTACGCTATAAACGGGTTACTTCTCGAAAGTGACAACCATACAACTCGATTCCTATGGTAATTATGCATTGAGATCAATGATGGAATTTTTGGCACTTTCGATTTATTTATTTTTGGCACTTTTCGATTTATTTATTTTATTCAATAGAAACTGTATATACAGGCATATGAGGAATTTTCAACTCAAGAGGGTTTACCCTATAAACGGCTAATTTTTCGAAAGTGACAGCCATACAACTCGATTTCTATGGTAACTAAACATTGAAATCAATGATAGAATTTTTGGCACATTTCGATTTATTTATTTTTGGCACTTTTCGATTTATTTATTTTATTCAATAGAAACTGTATATACAGGCATATGAATAATTTTCAACTCAAGAGGGTTTACCCTATAAACGGCTAAGTTTTCGAAAGTGACAGCCATACAACTCGATTTCTATGGTAATTATACATTGAAATCAATGATGGAATTTTTGGCAGTTTCGATTTATTTATTTTTGGCACTTTTCGATTTATTTATTTTATTCAATAGAAACTGTATATAGAGTCATATGAGTAATTTTCAACTCAAGAGGCGTTACGCTATAAACGGCTAACTTCTCGAAAGTGACAACCATACAACTCGATTCCTATGGTAATTATGCATTGAAATCAATGATGGAATTTTTGGAACTTTTCGATTTATTGATTTTATTCAACAGAAACTGTATATACAGGCATATGAGTAATTTTCAACTCAAGAGGAGTTACGCTATAAACGGCTAACTTCTCGAAAGTGACAACCATACAACTCGATTCCTATGGTAATTATGCATTGAAATCAATGATGGAATTCTTGGCACATTTCGATTTATTTATTTTTGGCACTTTTGGAATTATTTATTTTATTCAATAGAAACTATATATACAGGCATATGAGTAATTTTCAACTCAAGATGGGTTACGCTATAAACGGCTTACTTCTTGAAAGTGACAACCATACAACTCGATTCCTATGGCACATTTCGATTTATTTATTTTATTCAATAGAAACTGTATATACAGGCATATGAGTAATTTTCAACTCAAGAGGGGTTACGCTATAAACGGCTTACTTCTCAAAAGTGACAACCATACAACTCGATTCCTATGATAATTATGCATTGAAATCAATGATGGAATTTTTGGAACTTTTCGATTTATTGATTTTATTCAATAGAAACTGTATATACAGGCATATGAGTAATTTTCAACTCAAGAGGAGTTACGCTACAAACGGCTTACTTCTCGAAAGTGACAACCATACAACTCGATTCCTATGGTAATTATGCATTGAAATCAATGATGGAATTTTTGGCACATTTGGATTCATTTATTTTTGGCACTTTTCGATTTATTTATTTTATTCAATAGAAACTGTATATACAGGCATATGAGTAATTTTAAACTCAAGAGGGGTTACCCTATAAACGGCGAATTTTTCGAAAGTTACAACCATACAAATCGATTCCTATGGTAATTATGCATTGAAATCAATAATGGAATTTTTGGAACTTTTCGATTTATTTATTTTATTCAATAGAAACTGTATATACAGGCATATGAATAATTTTCAACTCAAGAGGGGTTTCACTATAAACGGCTTACTTCTCGAAAGTGACAACCATACAACTCGATTTCTATGGTAATTATGCATTGAAATCAATGATGGAATTTTTGGCACATTTCGATTTATTTATTTTATTCAATAGAAACTGTATATACAGGCATATGCGTAATTTTCAACTCAAGAGGGGTTACGCTATAAACGGGTTACTTCTCGAAAGTGACAACCATACAACTCGATTCCTATGGTAATTATGCATTGAGATCAATGATGGAATTTTTGGCACTTTCGATTTATTTATTTTTGGCACTTTTCGATTTATTTATTTTATTCAATAGAAACTGTATATACAGGCATATGAGGAATTTTCAACTCAAGAGGGTTTACCCTATAAACGGCTAATTTTTCGAAACTGACAGCCATACAGCTCGATTTCTATGGTAATTATACATTGAAATCAATGATAGAATTTTTGGCACATTTCGATTTATTTATTTTATTCAATAGAAACAGGCATATGAGTAATTTTCAACCCAGGAGGGGTTACGCTATAAACGGCTTACTTCTCGAAAGTGACAACCATACAACTCGATTCCTATGGTAATTATGCATTGATATCAATGATGGAATTTTTGGCACTTTAGATTTATTTATTTTTGGCACTTTTCGATTTATTTATTTTATTCAATAAAAACTGTATATACAGGCATATGAGTAATTTTCAACTCAAGAGGGGTTACGCTATAAACGGCTAACTTCTCGAAAGTGACAACCATACAACTCGATTCCTATGGTAATTATGCATTGAAATCAATGATGGAATTTTTGGCACATTTCGATTTATTTATTTTATTCAATAGAAACTGTATATACAGGCATATGAGTAATTTTCAACTCAAGAGGGGTTACGCTATAAACGGCTAACTTCTCGAAAGTGACAACCATACAACTCGATTCCTATGGTAATTATGCATTGAAACCAATGATGAAATTTTTGGAACTTTTCGATTTATTGATTTTATTCAATAGAAACTGTATATACAGGCATATGAGTAATTTTCAACTCAAGAGGAGTTACGCTATAAACGGCTAACTTCTGGAAAGTGACAACCATACAACTCGATTCCTATGGTAATTATGCATTGAGATCAATGATGGAATTTTTGGCACTTTCGATTTATTTATTTTTGGCTCTTTTCGATTTATTTATTTTATTCAATAGAAACTGTATATACAGGCATATGAGGAATTTTCAACTCAAGAGGGTTTACCCTATAAACGGCTAAGTTTTCGAAAGTGACAGCCATACAACTCGATTTCTATGGTAATTATACATTGAAATCAATGATAGAATTTTTGGCACATTTCGATTTATTTATTTTATTCAATAGAAACTGTATATACAGGCATATGAGTAATTTTCAACTCAAGAGGGGTTACGCTATAAACGGGTTACTTCTCGAAAGTGACAACCATACAACTCCATTCCTATGGTAATTATGCATTGAAATCAATGATGGAATTTTTGGAACTTTTCGATTTATTGATTTTATTCAATAGAAACTGTATATACAGGCATATGAGTAATTTTCAACTCAAGAGGAGTTACGCTATAAACGGCTAACTTCTCGAAAGTGACAACCATACAACTCGATTCCTATGGTAATTATGCATTGAAATCAATGATGGAATTCTTGGCACATTTCGATTTATTTATTTTTGGCACTTTTCGATTAATTTATTTTATTCAATAGAAACTATATATACAGGCATATGAGTAATTTTCATCTCAAGATGGGTTACGCTATAAACGGCTTACTTCTTGAAAGTGACAACCATACAACTCGATTCCTATGGTAATTATGCATTGAAATCAATGATGGAATTTTTGGAACTTTTCGATTTATTGATTTTATTCAATAGAAACTGTATATACAGGCATATGAGTAATTTTCAACTCAAGAGGAGTTACGCTATAAACGGCTAACTTCTCGAAAGTGACAACCATACAACTCGATTCCTATGGTAATTATGCATTGAAATCAATGATGGAATTGTTGGCACATTTCGATTTATTTATTTTTGGCACTTTTCGATTAATTTATTTTATTCAATAGAAACTATATATACAGGCATATGAGTAATTTTCATCTCAAGATGGGTTACGCTATAAACGGCTTACTTCTTGAAAGTGACAACCATACAACTCGATTCCTATGGTAATTATGCATTGAAATCAATGATGGAATTTTTGGAACTTATCGATTTATTGATTTTATTCAGTAGAAACTCTATATACAGGCATATGAGTAATTTTCAACTCAAGATGAGTTACGCTATAAACGGCTTACTTCTCGAAAGTAACAACCATACAACTCGATTCCTATGATAATTATGCATTGAAATCAATGATGGAATTTTTGGCTCATTTCGATTTATTTATTTTTGGCACTTTTCGATTAATTTATTTTATTCAATAGAAACTGTATATACAGGCATATGAGTAATTTTCAACTCAAGAGGGGTTACGCTATAAACGGCTAACTTCTCGAAAGTGACAACCATACAACTCGATTCCTATGGTAATTATGCATTGAAACCAATGATGAAATTTTTGGAACTTTTCGATTTATTGATTTTATTCAATAGAAACTGTATATACAGGCATATGAGTAATTTTCAACTCAAGAGGAGTTACGCTATAAACGGCTAACTTCTGGAAAGTGACAACCATACAACTCGATTCCTATGGTAATTATGCATTGAGATCAATGATGGAATTTTTGGCACTTTCGATTTATTTATTTTTGGCTCTTTTCGATTTATTTATTTTATTCAATAGAAACTGTATATCCAGGCATATGAGGAATTTTCAACTCAAGAGGGTTTACCCTATAAACGGCTAAGTTTTCGAAAGTGACAGCCATACAACTCGATTTCTATGGTAATTATACATTGAAATCAATGATAGAATTTTTGGCACATTTCGATTTATTTATTTTATTCAATAGAAACTGTATATACAGGCATATGAGTAATTTTCAACTCAAGAGGGGTTACGCTATAAACGGGTTACTTCTCGAAAGTGACAACCATACAACTCCATTCCTATGGTAATTATGCATTGAAATCAATGATGGAATTTTTGGAACTTTTCGATTTATTGATTTTATTCAATAGAAACTGTATATACAGGCATATGAGTAATTTTCAACTCAAGAGGAGTTACGCTATAAACGGCTAACTTCTCGAAAGTGACAACCATACAACTCGATTCCTATGGTAATTATGCATTGAAATCAATGATGGAATTGTTGGCACATTTCGATTTATTTATTTTTGGCACTTTTCGATTAATTTATTTTATTCAATAGAAACTATATATACAGGCATATGAGTAATTTTCATCTCAAGATGGGTTACGCTATAAACGGCTTACTTCTTGAAAGTGACAACCATACAACTCGATTCCTATGGTAATTATGCATTGAAATCAATGATGGAATTTTTGGAACTTATCGATTTATTGATTTTATTCAGTAGAAACTCTATATACAGGCATATGAGTAATTTTCAACTCAAGATGAGTTACGCTATAAACGGCTTACTTCTCGAAAGTAACAACCATACAACTCGATTCCTATGATAATTATGCATTGAAATCAATGATGGAATTTTTGGCTCATTTCGATTTATTTATTTTTGGCACTTTTCGATTAATTTATTTTATTCAATAGAAACTGTATATACAGGCATATGAGTAATTTTCAACTCAAGAGGGGTTACGCTATAAACGGCTAACTTCTCGAAAGTGACAACCATACAACTCGATTCCTATGGTAATTATGCATTGAAACCAATGATGGAATTCTTGGCACATTTCGATTTATTTATTTTTGGCACTTTTCGATTTATTTATTTTATTCAATAGAAACTGTATATACAGGCATATGAGTAATTTTCATCTCAAGAGGGTTTACCCTATAAAAGGCGACTTTTTCGCATTTTTCGAAAGTGACAACCATACAACTCGATTCTTATGCTAATTATGCATTCAAAACAATAATGGAATTTTTGGAACTTTTCGATTTATTTATTTTATTCAATAGAAACTGTATATACAGGCATATGAGTAATTTTCAACTCAAGAGGGGTTACGCTATAAACGGCTTACTTCTCGAAAGTGACAACCATACAACTCGATTCCTATGGTAATTATGCATTGAAATCAATGATGGAATTCTTGGCACATTTCGATTTATTTATTTTTGGACCTTTAGATTTATTGATTTTATTCAGTAGAAACTCTATATACAGGCATATGAGTAATTTTCAACTCAAGATGAGTTACGCTATAAACGGCTTACTTCTCGAAAGTAACAACCATACAACTCGATTCCTATGATAATTATGCATTGAAATCAATGATGGAATTTTTGGCTCATTTCGATTTATTTATTTTTGGCACTTTTCGATTAATTTATTTTATTCAATAGAAACTGTATATACAGGCATATGAGGAATTTTCAACTCAAAAGGGGTTACGCTATAAACGGGTTATTTCTCGAAAGTGACAACCCTACAACTCGATTCCTATGGTAATTATGCATTGAAATCAATGATGGAATTCTTGGCACATTTCGATTTATTTATTTTTGGCACTTTTCGATTTATTTATTTTATTCAACAGAAACTGTATATACAGGCATATGAGTAATTTTCAACTCAAAAGGGGTTATGCTATAAACGGGTTATTTCTCGAAAGTGACAACCATATAACTCGATTCCTATGGTAATTATGCATTAAAATCAATGATGGAATTCTTGGCACATTTCGATTTATTTATTTTTGGCACTTTTCGATTTATTTATTTTATTCAATAGAAACTGTATATACAGGCATATGAGTAATTTTCAACTCAAAAGGGGTTACGCTATAAACGGGTTATTTCTCGAAAGTGACAACCATAAAACTCGATTCCTATGGTAATTATGCATTGAAATCAATGATGGAATTCTTGGCACATTTCGATTTATTTATTTTTGGCACTTTTCGATTTATTTATTTTATTCAATAGAAACTGTATATACAGGCATATGAGTAATTTTCAACTCAAAAGGGGTTACGCTATAAACGGGTTATTTCTCGAAAGTGGCAACCATACAACTCGATTCCTATGGTAATTATGCATTGAAATCAATGATGGAATTCTTGGCACATTTCGATTTATTTATTTTTAGCACTTTTCGATTTATTTATTTTATTCAATAGAAACTGTATATACAGGCATATGAGTAATTTTCAACTCAAAAGGGGTTACGCTATAAACGGGTTATTTCTCGAAAGTGACAACCATACAACTCGATTCCTATGGTAATTATGCATTGAAATCAATGATGGAATTCTTGGCACATTTCAATTTATTTATTTTTGGCACTTTTCGATTTATTTATTTTATTCAATAGAAACTGTATATACAGGCATATGAGGAATTTTCAACTCAAATGGGTTATGCTATAAACGGGTTATTTCTCGAAAGTGACAACCATACAACTCGATTCCTATGGTAATTATGCATTGAAATCAATGATGGAATTCTTGGCACATTTCGATTTATTTATTTTTGGCACTTTTCGATTTATTTATTTTATTCAATAGAAACTGTATATACAGGCATATGAGTAATTTTCAACTCAAAAGGGGTTACGCTATAAACGGGTTATTTCTCGAAAGTGACAACCATACAACTCGATTCCTATGGTAATTATGCATTGAAATCAATGATGGAATTCTTGGCACATTTCGATTTATTTATTTTTGGCACTTTTCGATTTATTTATTTTATTCAATAGAAACTGTATATACAGGCATATGAGTAATTTTCAACTCAAGAGGGGTTACGCTATAAACGGCTTACTTCTCGAAAGTGACAACCATACAACTCGATTTCTATAGTAATTGTACATTGAAATCAATTATGGAATTTTTGGCACATTTCGATTTATTTATTTTTGGCACTTTTCGATTTATTTATTTTATTCAATAGAAACTGTATATACAGGCATATGAGGAATTTTCAACTCAAAAGGGGTTACGCTATAAACGGGTTATTTCTCGAAAGTGACAACCATACAACTCGATTCCTATGGTAATTATGCATTGAAATCAATGATGGAATTCTTGGCACATTTCGATTTATTTATTTTTGGCACTTTTCGATTTATTTATTTTATTCAATAGAAACTGTATATACAGGCATATGAGTAATTTTCAACTCAAAAGGGGTTACGCTATAAACGGGTTATTTCTCGAAAGTGACAACCATACAACTCGATTCCTATGGTAATTATGCATTAAAATCAATGATGGAATTCTTGGCACATTTCGATTTATTTATTTTTGGCACTTTTCGATTTATTTATTTTATTCAATAGAAACTGTATATACAGGCATATGAGGAATTTTCAACTCAAGAGGGGTTACGCTATAAACGGCTAACTTCTCGAAAGTGACAACCATACAACTCGATTCCTATGGTAATTATGCATTGAAATCAATGTTGGAATTCCTGGCACATTTCGATTTATTTATTAGTTTTGGCACTTTTCGATTTATTTATTTTATTCAATAGAAACTGTATATACAGGCATATGAGTAATTTTCAACTCAAGAGGGTTTACCCTATAAACGGCGAATTTTTCGAATTTTTGGAATTTTTCGAATGTGACAACCATACAACTCGATTCCTATGGTAATTATGCATTGAAATCAATAATGGAATTTTTGGAACTTTTCGATTTATTTATTTTATTCAATAGAAACTGTATATACAGGCATATGAGTAATTTTCAACTCAAGAGGGGTTACGCTATAAACGGCTAACTTCTCGAAAGTGACAACCATACAACTCGATTCCTATGGTAATTATGCATTGAAATCAATAATGGAATTTTTGGAACTTTTCGATTTATTTATTTTATTCAATAGAAACTGTATATACAGGCATATGAGTAATTTTCAACTCAAGAGGGGTTACGCTATAAACGGCTAACTTCTCGAAAGTGACAACCATACAACTCGATTCCTATGGTAATTATGCATTGAAATCAATGATGGAATTTTTGGAACTTTTCGATTTATTGATTTTATTCAATAGAAACTGTATATACGGGCATATGAGTAATTTTCAACTCAAGAGGAGTTACGCTATAAACGGCTAACTTCTCGAAAGTGACAACCATACAACTCGATTCCTATGGTAATTATGCATTGAAATCAATAATGGAATTTTTGGAACTTTTCGATTTATTTATTTTATTCAATAGAAACTGTATATACAGGCATATGAGTAATTTTCAACTCAAGAGGGGTTACGCTATAAACGGCTAACTTCTCGAAAGTGACAACCATACAACTCGATTCCTATGGTAATTATGCATTGAAATCAATGATGGAATTTTTGGAACTTTTCGATTTATTGATTTTATTCAATAGAAACTGTATATACGGGCATATGAGTAATTTTCAACTCAAGAGGAGTTACGCTATAAACGGCTAACTTCTCGAAAGTGACAACCATACAACTCGATTCCTATGGTAATTATGCATTGAAATCAATGATGGAATTCTTGGCACATTTCGATTTATTTATTTTTGGCACTTTTCGATTAATTTATTTTATTCAATAGAAACTATATATACAGGCATATGAGTAATTTTCATCTCAAGATGGGTTACGCTATAAACGGCTTACTTCTTGAAAGTGACAACCATACAACTCGATTCCTATGGTAATTATGCATTGAAATCAATGATGGAATTTTTGGAACTTTTCGATTTATTGATTTTATTCAATAGAAACTGTATATACAGGCATATGAGTAATTTTCAACTCAAGAGGAGTTACGCTATAAACGGCTAACTTCTCGAAAGTGACAACCATACAACTCGATTCCTATGGTAATTATGCATTGAAATCAATGATGGAATTGTTGGCACATTTCGATTTATTTATTTTTGGCACTTTTCGATTTATTTATTTTATTCAATAGAAACTATATATACAGGCATATGAGTAATTTTCAACTCAAGATGGGTTATGCTATAAACGGCTTACTTCTTGAAAGTGACAACCATACAACTCGATTCCTATGGTAATTATGCATTGAAATCAATGATGGAATTTTTGGAACTTATCGATTTATTGATTTTATTCAGTAGAAACTGTATATACAGGCATATGAGTAATTTTCAACTCAAGATGAGTTACGCTATAAACGGCTTACTTCTCGAAAGTAACAACCATACAACTCGATTCCTATGATAATTATGCATTGAAATCAATGATGGAATTTTTAGCTCATTTCGATTTATTTATTTTTGGCACTTTTCGATTAATTTATTTTATTCAATAGAAACTGTATATACAGGCATATGAGTAATTTTCAACTCAAGAGGGGTTACGCTATAAACGGCTAACTTCTCGAAAGTGACAACCATACAACTCGATTCCTATGGTAATTATGCATTGAAATCAATGATGGAATCCTTGGCACATTTCGATTTATTTATTTTTGGCACTTTTCGATTTATTTATTTTATTCAATTGAAACTGTATATACAGGCATATGAGTAATTTTCATCTCAAGAGGGTTTACCCTATAAAAGGCGACTTTTTCGCATTTTTCGAAAGTGACAACCATACAACTCGATTCCTATGGTAATTATGCATTGAAATCAATAATGGAATTTTTGGAACTTTTCGATTTATTTATTTTATTCAATAGAAACTGTATATACAGGCATATGAGTAATTTTCAACTCAAGAGGGGTTACGCTATAAACGGCTTACTTCTCGAAAGTGACAACCATACAACTCGATTCCTATGGTAATTATGCATTGAAATCAATGATGGAATTCTTGGCACATTTCGATTTATTTATTTTTGGCACTTTTCGATTTATTTATTTTATTCAATAGAAACTGTATATACAGGCATATGAGTAATTTTCAACTCAAGAGGGGTTACGCTATAAATGGCTTACTTCTCGAAAGTGACAACCACACAACTCGATTTCTATAGTAATTGTACATTGAAATCAATTATGGAATTTTTGGCACATTTCGATTTATTTATTTTTGGCACTTTTCGATTTATTTATTTTATTCAATAGAAACTGTATATACAGGCATATGAGGAATTTTCAACTCAAAAAGGGTTACGCTATAAACGGGTTATTTCTCGAAAGTGACAACCATACAACTCGATTCCTATGGTAATTATGCATTGAAATCAATGATGGAATTCTTGGCACATTTCGATTTATTTATTTTTGGCACTTTTCGATTTATTTATTTTATTCAATAGAAACTGTATATACAGGCATATGAGTAATTTTCAACTCAAAAGGGGTTACGCTATAAACGGGTTATTTCTCGAAAGTGACAACCATACAACTCGATTCCTATGGTAATTATGCATTAAAATCAATGATGGAATTCTTGGCACATTTCGATTTATTTATTTTTAGCACTTTTCGATTTATTTATTTTATTCAATAGAAACTGTATATACAGGCATATGAGTAATTTTCAACTCAAAAGGGGTTACGCTATAAACGGGTTATTTCTCGAAAGTGACAACCATACAACTCGATTCCTATGGTAATTATGCATTGAAATCAATGATGGAATTCTTGGCACATTTCGATTTATTTATTTTTGGCACTTTTCGATTTATTTATTTTATTCAATAGAAACTGTATATACAGGCATATGAGGAATTTTCAACTCAAATGGGTTACGCTATAAACGGGTTATTTCTCGAAAGTGACAACCATACAACTCGATTCCTATGGTAATTATGCATTGAAATCAATGATGGAATTCTTGGCACATTTCGATTTATTTATTTTTGGCACTTTTCGATTTATTTATTTTATTCAATAGAAACTGTATATACAGGCATATGAGTAATTTTCAACTCAAAAGGGGTTACGCTATAAACGGGTTATTTCTCGAAAGTGACAACCATACAACTCGATTCCTATGGTAATTATGCATTGAAATCAATGAAGGAATTCTTGGCACATTTCGATTTATTTATTTTTGGCACTTTTCGATTTATTTATTTTATTCAATAGAAACTGTTTATACAGGCATATGAGTAATTTTCAACTCAAGAGGGGTTACGCTATAAACGGCTTACTTCTCGAAAGTGACAACCATACAACTCGAATTCTATAGTAATTGTACATTGAAATCAATTGTGGAATTTTTGGCACATTTCGATTTATTTATTTTTGGCACTTTTCGATTTATTTATTTTATTCAATAGAAACTGTATATACAGGCATATGAGGAATTTTCAACTCAAAAGGGGTTACGCTATAAACGGGTTATTTCTCGAAAGTGACAACCATACAACTCGATTCCTATGGTAATTATGCATTGAAATCAATGATGGAATTCTTGGCACATTTCGATTTATTTATTTTTGGCACTTTTCGATTTATTTATTTTATTCAATAGAAACTGTATATACAGGCATATGAGGAATTTTCAACTCAAGAGGGGTTACGCTATAAACGGCTAACTTCTCGAAAGTGACAACCATACAACTCGATTCCTATGGTAATTATGCATTGAAATCAATGATGGAATTCCTGGCACATTTCGATTTATTTATTAGTTTTGGCACTTTTCGATTTATTTATTTTATTCAATAGAAACTGTATATACAGGCATATGAGTAATTTTCAACTCAAGAGGGTTTACCCTATAAACGGCGAATTTTTCGAATTTTTGGAATTTTTCGAATGTGACAACCATACAACTCGATTCCTATGGTAATTATGCATTGAAATCAATAATGGAATTTTTGGAAGTTTTCGATTTATTTATTTTATTCAATATATTGTATATACAGGCATATGAGTAATTTTCAACTCAATAGGGGTTACGCTATAAACGGCTAACTTCTCGAAAGTGACAACCATACAACTCGATTCCTATGGTAATTATGCATTGAAATCAATAATGGAATTTTTGGAACTTTTCGATTTATTTATTTTATTCAATAGAAACTCTATATACAGGCATATGAGTAATTTTCAACTCAAGAGGGGTTACGCTATAAACGGCTAACTTCTCGAAAGTGACAATCACACAACTCGATTCCTATGGTAATTATGCATTGAAATCAATGATGGAATTTTTGGCACA
Source organism: Phania funesta (assembly GCA_963932375.1). Classification (NCBI taxonomy): domain Eukaryota; kingdom Metazoa; phylum Arthropoda; class Insecta; order Diptera; family Tachinidae; genus Phania; species Phania funesta. Next base: position 60,230,640 of record OZ010653.1, read on the forward strand.
TTTCGATTTATTTATTTTATTCAATATAAACTCTATATACAGGCATATGAGTAATTTTCAACTCAAGAGGGGTTACGCTATAAACGGCTTACTTCTCGAAAGTGACAACCATACAACTCGATTCCTATGGTAATTATGCATTGAAATCAATGGTGGAATTCTTGGCACATTTCGATTTATTAATTTTTGGCACTTTTCGATTTATTTATTTTATTCAATAGAAACTGTATATACAGGCATATGAGTAATTTTCAACTCAAGAGAGGTTACGCTATAAACAGCTTACTTCTCGAAAGTGACAACCATACAACTCAATTCCTATGGTAATTATGCATTGAAATCAATGATGGAATTCTTGGCACATTTCGATTTATTTATTAGTTTTGGCACTTTTCGATTTATTTATTTTATTCAATAGAAACTGTATATACAGGCATATGAGTAATTTTCAACTCAAGAAGGGTTACGCTATAAACGGCTTACTTCTCGAAAGTGACAACCATACAACTCGATTCCTATGGTAATTATGCATTGAAATCAATGATGGAATTCTTGGCACATTTCGATTTATTTATTTTTGGCACTTTTCGATTTATTTATTTTATTCAATAGAAACTGTATATACAGGCATATGAGGAATTTTCAACTCAAATGGGTTACGCTATAAACGGGTTATTTCTCGAAAGTGACAACCATACAACTCGATTCCTATGGTAATTATGCATTGAAATCAATGATGGAATTCTTGGCACATTTCGATTTATTTATTTTTGGCACTTTTCGATTTATTTATTTTATTCAATAGAAACTGTATATACAGGCATATGAGTAATTTTCAACTCAAGAGGGGTTACGCTATAAACGGCTTACTTCTCGAAAGTGACAACCATACAACTCGATTTCTATAGTAATTGTACATTGAAATCAATTATGGAATTTTTGGCACATTTCGATTTATTTATTTTTGGCACTTTTCGATTTATTTATTTTATTCAATAGAAACTGTATATACAGGCATATGAGGAATTTTCAACTCAAAAGGGGTTACGCTATACACGGGTTATTTCTCGAAAGTGACAACCATACAACTCGATTCCTATGGTAATTATGCATTGAAATCCATGATGGAATTCTTGGCACATTTCGATTTATTTATTTTTGGCACTTTTCGATTTATTTATTTTATTCAATAGAAACTGTATATACAGGCATATGAGTAATTTTCAACTCAAGAGGGGTTACGCTATAAACGGCTTACTTCTCGAAAGTGACAACCATACAACTCGATTTCTATAGTAATTGTACATTGAAATCAATTATGGAATTTTTGGCACATTTCGATTTATTTATTTTTGGCACTTTTCGATTTATTTATTTTATTCAATAGAAACTGTATATACAGGCATATGAGGAATTTTGAACTCAAAAGGGGTTACGCTATAAACGGGTTATTTCTCGAAAGTGACAACCATACAACTCGATTCCTATGGTAATTATGCATTGAAATCAATGATGGAATTCTTGGCACATTTCGATTTATTTATTTTTGGCACTTTTCGATTTATTTATTTTATTCAATAGAAACTGTATATACAGGCATATGAGTAATTTTCAACTCAAAAGGGGTTACGCTATAAACGGGTTATTTCTCGAAAGTGACAACCATACAACTCGATTCCTATGGTAATTATGCATTAAAATCAATGATGGAATTCTTGGCACATTTTGATTTATTTATTTTTGGCACTTTTCGATTTATTTATTTTATTCAATAGAAACTGTATATACAGGCATATGAGGAATTTTCAACTCAAGAGGGGTTACGCTATAAACGGCTAACTTCTCGAAAGTGACAACCATACAACTCGATTCCTATGGTAATTATGCATTGAAATCAATGATGGAATTCCTGGCACATTTCGATTTATTTATTAGTTTTGGCACTTTTCGATTTATTTATTTTATTCAATAGAAACTGTATATACAGGCATATGAGTAATTTTCAACTCAAGAGGGGTTACGCTATAAACGGCTTACTTCTCGAAAGTGACAACCATACAACTCGATTTCTATAGTAATTGTACATTGAAATCAATTATGGAATTTTTGGCACATTTCGATTTATTTATTTTTGGCACTTTTCGATTTATTTATTTTATTCAATAGAAACTGTATATACAGGCATATGAGGAATTTTCAACTCAAAAGGGGTTACGCTATAAACGGGTTATTTCTCGAAAGTGACAACCATACAACTCGATTCCTATGGTAATTATGCATTGAAATCAATGATGGAATTCTTGGCACATTTCGATTTATTTATTTTTGGCACTTTTCGATTTATTTATTTTATTCAATAGAAACTGTATATACAGGCATATGAGTAATTTTCAACTCAAAAGGGGTTACGCTATAAACGGGTTATTTCTCGAAAGTGACAACCATACAACTCGATTCCTATGGTAATTATGCATTAAAATCAATGATGGAATTCTTGGCACATTTCGATTTATTTATTTTTGGCACTTTTCGATTTATTTATTTTATTCAATAGAAACTGTATATACAGGCATATGAGGAATTTTCAACTCAAGAGGGGTTACGCTATAAACGGCTAACTTCTCGAAAGTGACAACCATACAACTCGATTCCTATGGTAATTATGCATTGAAATCAATGATGGAATTCCTGGCACATTTCGATTTATTTATTAGTTTTGGCACTTTTCGATTTATTTATTTTATTCAATAGAAACTGTATATACAGGCATATGAGTAATTTTCAACTCAAGAGGGTTTACCCTATAAACGGCGAATTTTTCGAATTTTTGGAATTTTTCGAATGTGACAACCATACAACTCGATTTCTATGGTAATAATGCATTGAAATCAATAATGGAATTTTTGGAAGTTTTCGATTTATTTATTTTATTCAATATATTGTATATACAGGCATATGAGTAATTTTCAACTCAAGAGGGGTTACGCTATAAACGGCTAACTTCTCGAAAGTGACAACCATACAACTCGATTCCTATGGTAATTATGCATTGAAATCAATAATGGAATTTTTGGAACTTTTCGATTTATTTATTTTATTCAATAGAAACTGTATATACAGGCATATGAGTAATTTTCAACTCAAGAGGGGTTATGCTATAAACGGCTAACTTCTCGAAAGTGACAACCATACAACTCGATTCCTATGGTAATTATGCATTGAAATCAATGATGGAATTTTTGGAACTTTTCGATTTATTGATTTTATTCAATAGAAACTGTATATACGGGCATATGAGTAATTTTCAACTCAAGAGGAGTTACGCTATAAACGGCTAACTTCTCGAAAGTGACAACCATACAACTCGATTCCTATGGTAATTATGCATTGAAATCAATGATGGAATTCTTGGCACATTTCGATTTATTTATTTTTGGCACTTTTCGATTTATTTATTTTATTCAATAGAAACTGTATATACAGGCATATGAGGAATTTTCAACTCAAATGGGTTACGCTATAAACGGGTTATTTCTCGAAAGTGACAACCATACAACTCGATTCCTATGGTAATTATGCATTGAAATCAATGATGGAATTCTTGGCACATTTCGATTTATTTATTTTTGGCACTTTCGATTTATTTATTTTATTCAATAGAAACTGTATATACAGGCATATGAGTAATTTTCAACTCAAAAGGGGTTACGCTATAAACGGGTTATTTCTCGAAAGTGACAACCATACAACTCGATTCCTATGGTAATTATGCATTGAAATCAATGATGGAATTCTTGGCACATTTCGATTCATTTATTTTTGGCACTTTTCGATTTATTTATTTTATTCAATAGAAACTGTATATACAGGCATATGAGTAATTTTCAACTCAAGAGGGGTTACGCTATAAACGGCTTACTTCTCGAAAGTGACAACCATACAACTCGATTTCTATAGTAATTGTACATTGAAATCAATTATGGAATTTTTGGCACATTTCGATTTATTTATTTTTGGCACTTTTCGATTTATTTATTTTATTCAATAGAAACTGTATATACAGGCATATGAGGAATTTTCAACTCAAAAGGGGTTACGCTATACACGGGTTATTTCTCGAAAGTGACAACCATACAACTCGATTCCTATGGTAATTATGCATTGAAATCAATGATGGAATTCTTGGCACATTTCGATTTATTTATTTTTGGCACTTTTCGATTTATTTATTTTATTCAATAGAAACTGTATATACAGGCATATGAGTAATTTTCAACTCAAGAGGGGTTACGCTATAAACGGCTTACTTCTCGAAAGTGACAACCATACAACTCGATTTCTATAGTAATTGTACATTGAAATCAATTATGGAATTTTTGGCACATTTCGATTTATTTATTTTTGGCACTTTTCGATTTATTTATTTTATTCAATAGAAACTGTATATACAGGCATATGAGGAATTTTCAACTCAAAAGGGGTTACGCTATAAACGGGTTATTTCTCGAAAGTGACAACCATACAACTCGATTCCTATGGTAATTATGCATTGAAATCAATGATGGAATTCTTGGCACATTTCGATTTATTTATTTTTGGCACTTTTCGATTTATTTATTTTATTCAATAGAAACTGTATATACAGGCATATGAGTAATTTTCAACTCAAAAGGGGTTACGCTATAAACGGGTTATTTCTCGAAAGTGACAACCATACAACTCGATTCCTATGGTAATTATGCATTAAAATCAATGATGGAATTCTTGGCACATTTCGATTTATTTATTTTTGGCACTTTTCGATTTATTTATTTTATTCAATAGAAACTGTATATACAGGCATATGAGGAATTTTCAACTCAAGAGGGGTTACGCTATAAACGGCTAACTTCTCGAAAGTGACAACCATACAACTCGATTCCTATGGTAATTATGCATTGAAATCAATGATGGAATTCCTGGCACATTTCGATTTATTTATTAGTTTTGGCACTTTTCGATTTATTTATTTTATTCAATAGAAACTGTATATACAGGCATATGAGTAATTTTCAACTCAAGAGGGTTTACCCTATAAACGGCGAATTTTTCGAATTTTTGGAATTTTTCGAATGTGACAACCATACAACTCGATTTCTATGGTAATAATGCATTGAAATCAATAATGGAATTTTTGGAAGTTTTCGATTTATTTATTTTATTCAATATATTGTATATACAGGCATATGAGTAATTTTCAACTCAAGAGGGGTTACGCTATAAACGGCTAACTTCTCGAAAGTGACAACCATACAACTCGATTCCTATGGTAATTATGCATTGAAATCAATAATGGAATTTTTGGAACTTTTCGATTTATTTATTTTATTCAATAGAAACTGTATATACAGGCATATGAGTAATTTTCAACTCAAGAGGGGTTATGCTATAAACGGCTAACTTCTCGAAAGTGACAACCATACAACTCGATTCCTATGGTAATTATGCATTGAAATCAATGATGGAATTTTTGGAACTTTTCGATTTATTGATTTTATTCAATAGAAACTGTATATACGGGCATATGAGTAATTTTCAACTCAAGAGGAGTTACGCTATAAACGGCTAACTTCTCGAAAGTGACAACCATACAACTCGATTCCTATGGTAATTATGCATTGAAATCAATGATGGAATTCTTGGCACATTTCGATTTATTTATTTTTGGCACTTTTCGATTAATTTATTTTATTCAATAGAAACTATATATACAGGCATATGAGTAATTTTCATCTCAAGATGGGTTACGCTATAAACGGCTTACTTCTTGAAAGTGACAACCATACAACTCGATTCCTATGGTAATTATGCATTGAAATCAATGATGGAATTTTTGGAACTTTTCGATTTATTGATTTTATTCAATAGAAACTGTATATACAGGCATATGAGTAATTTTCAACTCAAGAGGAGTTACGCTATAAACGGCTAACTTCTCGAAAGTGACAACCATACAACTCGATTCCTATGGTAATTATGCATTGAAATCAATGATGGAATTGTTGGCACATTTCGATTTATTTATTTTTGGCACTTTTCGATTTATTTATTTTATTCAATAGAAACTATATATACAGGCATATGAGTAATTTTCAACTCAAGATGGGTTATGCTATAAACGGCTTACTTCTTGAAAGTGACAACCATACAACTCGATTCCTATGGTAATTATGCATTGAAATCAATGATGGAATTTTTGGAACTTATCGATTTATTGATTTTATTCAGTAGAAACTGTATATACAGGCATATGAGTAATTTTCAACTCAAGATGAGTTACGCTATAAACGGCTTACTTCTCGAAAGTAACAACCATACAACTCGATTCCTATGATAATTATGCATTGAAATCAATGATGGAATTTTTAGCTCATTTCGATTTATTTATTTTTGGCACTTTTCGATTAATTTATTTTATTCAATAGAAACTGTATATACAGGCATATGAGTAATTTTCAACTCAAGAGGGGTTACGCTATAAACGGCTAACTTTTCGAAAGTGACAACCATACAACTCGATTCCTATGGTAATTATGCATTGAAATCAATGATGGAATTCTTGGCACATTTCGATTTATTTATTTTTGGCACTTTTCGATTTATTTATTTTATTCAATAGAAACTGTATATACAGGCATATGAGTAATTTTCATCTCAAGAGGGTTTACCCTATAAAAGGCGACTTTTTCGCATTTTTCGAAAGTGACAACCATACAACTCGATTCCTATGGTAATTATGCATTGAAATCAATAATGGAATTTTTGGAACTTTTCGATTTATTTATTTTATTCAATAGAAACTGTATATACAGGCATATGAGTAATTTTCAACTCAAGAGGGGTTACGCTATAAACGGCTTACTTCTCGAAAGTGACAACCATACAACTCGATTCCTATGGTAATTATGCATTGAAATCAATGATGGAATTCTTGGCACATTTCGATTTATTTATTTTTGGCACTTTTCGATTTATTTATTTTATTCAATAGAAACTGTATATACAGGCATATGAGTAATTTTCAACTCAAGAGGGGTTACGCTATAAATGGCTTACTTCTCGAAAGTGACAACCATACAACTCGATTTCTATAGTAATTGTACATTGAAATCAATTATGGAATTTTTGGCACATTTCGATTTATTTATTTTTGGCACTTTTCGATTTATTTATTTTATTCAATAGAAACTGTATATACAGGCATATGAGGAATTTTCAACTCAAAAAGGGTTACGCTATAAACGGGTTATTTCTCGAAAGTGACAACCATACAACTCGATTCCTATGGTAATTATGCATTGAAATCAATGATGGAATTCTTGGCACATTTCGATTTATTTATTTTATTCAATAGAAACAGGCATATGAGTAATTTTCAACCCAGGAGGGGTTACGCTATAAACGGCTTACTTCTCGAAAGTGACAACCATACAACTCGATTCCTATGGTAATTATGCATTGATATCAATGATGGAATTTTTGGCACTTTAGATTTATTTATTTTTGGCACTTTTCGATTTATTTATTTTATTCAATAAAAACTGTATATACAGGCATATGAGTAATTTTCAACTCAAGAGGGGTTACGCTATAAACGGCTAACTTCTCGAAAGTGACAACCATACAACTCGATTCCTATGGTAATTATGCATTGAAATCAATGATGGAATTTTTGGCACATTTCGATTTATTTATTTTATTCAATAGAAACTGTATATACAGGCATATGAGTAATTTTCAACTCAAGAGGGGTTACGCTATAAACGGCTAACTTCTCGAAAGTGACAACCATACAACTCGATGCCTATGGTAATTATGCATTGAAACCAATGATGAAATTTTTGGAACTTTTCGATTTATTGATTTTATTCAATAGAAACTGTATATACAGGCATATGAGTAATTTTCAACTCAAGAGGAGTTACGCTATAAACGGCTAACTTCTGGAAAGTGACAACCATACAACTCGATTCCTATGGTAATTATGCATTGAGATCAATGATGGAATTTTTGGCACTTTCGATTTATTTATTTTTGGCTCTTTTCGATTTATTTATTTTATTCAATAGAAACTGTATATACAGGCATATGAGGAATTTTCAACTCAAGAGGGTTTACCCTATAAACGGCTAATTTTTCGAAAGTGACAGCCATACAACTCGATTTCTATGGTAATTATACATTGAAATCAATGATAGAATTTTTGGCACATTTCGATTTATTTATTTTATTCAATAGAAACTGTATATACAGGCATATGAGTAATTTTCAACTCAAGAGGAGTTACGCTATAAACGGCTAACTTCTCGAAAGTGACAACCATACAACTCGATTCCTATGGTAATTATGCATTGAAATCAATGATGGAATTCTTGGAACTTTTCGATTTATTGATTTTATTCAATAGAAACTGTATATACAGGCATATGAGGAATTTTCAACTCAAAAAGGGTTACGCTATAAACGGGTTATTTCTCGAAAGTGACAACCATACAACTCGATTCCTATGGTAATTATGCATTGAAATCAATGATGGAATTGTTGGCACATTTCGATTTATTTATTTTTGGCACTTTTCGATTAATTTATTTTATTCAATAGAAACTATATATACAGGCATATGAGTAATTTTCATCTCAAGATGGGTTACGCTATAAACGGCTTACTTCTTGAAAGTGACAACCATACAACTCGATTCCTATGGTAATTATGCATTGAAATCAATGATGGAATTTTTGGAACTTATCGATTTATTGATTTTATTCAGTAGAAACTCTATATACAGGCATATGAGTAATTTTCAACTCAAGATGAGTTACGCTATAAACGGCTTACTTCTCGAAAGTAACAACCATACAACTCGATTCCTATGATAATTATGCATTGAAATCAATGATGGAATTTTTGGCTCATTTCGATTTATTTATTTTTGGCACTTTTCGATTAATTTATTTTATTCAATAGAAACTGTATATACAGGCATATGAGTAATTTTCAACTCAAGAGGGGTTACGCTATAAACGGCTAACTTCTCGAAAGTGACAACCATACAACTCGATTCCTATGGTAATTATGCATTGAAACCAATGATGGAAATCTTGGCATATTTCGATTTATTTATTTTTGGCACTTTTCGATTTATTTATTTTATTCAATAGAAACTGTATATACAGGCATATGAGTAATTTTCATCTCAAGAGGGTTTACCCTATAAAAGGCGACTTTTTCGCATTTTTCGAAAGTGACAACCATACAACTCGATTCCTATGCTAATTATGCATTCAAAACAATAATGGAATTTTTTGAACTTTTCGATTTATTTATTTTATTCAATAGAAACTGTATATACAGGCATATGAGTAATTTTCAACTCAAGAGGGGTTACGCTATAAACGGCTTACTTCTCGAAAGTGACAACCATACAACTCGATTCCTATGGTAATTATGCATTGAAATCAATGATGGAATTCTTGGCACATTTCGATTTATTTATTTTTGGCACTTTTCGATTTATTTATTTTATTCAATAGAAACTGTATATACAGGCATATGAGTAATTTTCAACTCAAGAGGGGTTACGCTATAAACGGCTTACTTCTCGAAAGTGACAACCATACAACTCGATTTCTATAGTAATTGTACATTGAAATCAATTATGGAATTTTTGGCACATTTCGATTTATTTATTTTTGGCACTTTTCGATTTATTTATTTTATTCAATAGAAACTGTATATACAGGCATATGAGGAATTTTCAACTCAAAAGGGGTTACGCTATAAACGGGTTATTTCTCGAAAGTGACAACCATACAACTCGATTCCTATGGTAATTATGCATTGAAATCAATGATGGAATTCTTGGCACATTTCGATTTATTTATTTTTGGCACTTTTCGATTTATTTATTTTATTCAACAGAAACTGTATATACAGGCATATGAGTAATTTTCAACTCAAAAGGGGTTACGCTATAAACGGGTTATTTCTCGAAAGTGACAACCATATAACTCGATTCCTATGGTAATTATGCATTAAAATCAATGATGGAATTCTTGGCACATTTCGATTTATTTATTTTTGGCACTTTTCGATTTATTTATTTTATTCAATAGAAACTGTATATACAGGCATATGAGTAATTTTCAACTCAAAAGGGGTTACGCTATAAACGGGTTATTTCTCGAAAGTGACAACCATAAAACTCGATTCCTATGGTAATTATGCATTGAAATCAATGATGGAATTCTTGGCACATTTCGATTTATTTATTTTTGGCACTTTTCGATTTATTTATTTTATTCAATAGAAACTGTATATACAGGCATATGAGTAATTTTCAACTCAAAAGGGGTTACGCTATAAACGGGTTATTTCTCGAAAGTGGCAACCATACAACTCGATTCCTATGGTAATTATGCATTGAAATCAATGATGGAATTCTTGGCACATTTCGATTTATTTATTTTTAGCACTTTTCGATTTATTTATTTTATTCAATAGAAACTGTATATACAGGCATATGAGTAATTTTCAACTCAAAAGGGGTTACGCTATAAACGGGTTATTTCTCGAAAGTGACAACCATACAACTCGATTCCTATGGTAATTATGCATTGAAATCAATGATGGAATTCTTGGCACATTTCAATTTATTTATTTTTGGCACTTTTCGATTTATTTATTTTATTCAATAGAAACTGTATATACAGGCATATGAGGAATTTTCAACTCAAATGGGTTACGCTATAAACGGGTTATTTCTCGAAAGTGACAACCATACAACTCGATTCCTATGGTAATTATGCATTGAAATCAATGATGGAATTCTTGGCACATTTCGATTTATTTATTTTTGGCACTTTTCGATTTATTTATTTTATTCAATAGAAACTGTATATACAGGCATATGAGTAATTTTCAACTCAAAAGGGGTTACGCTATAAACGGGTTATTTCTCGAAAGTGACAACCATACAACTCGATTCCTATGGTAATTATGCATTAAAATCAATGATGGAATTCTTGGCACATTTCGATTTATTTATTTTTGGCACTTTTCGATTTATTTATTTTATTCAATAGAAACTGTATATACAGGCATATGAGGAATTTTCAACTCAAGAGGGGTTACGCTATAAACGGCTAACTTCTCGAAAGTGACAACCATACAACTCGATTCCTATGGTAATTATGCATTAAAATCAATGATGGAATTCCTGGCACATTTCGATTTATTTATTAGTTTTGGCACTTTTCGATTTATTTATTTTATTCAATAGAAACTGTATATACAGGCATATGAGTAATTTTCAACTCAAGAGGGTTTACCCTATAAACGGCGAATTTTTCGAATTTTTGGAATTTTTCGAATGTGACAACCATACAACTCGATTCCTATGGTAATAATGCATTGAAATCAATAATGGAATTTTTGGAAGTTTTCGATTTATTTATTTTATTCAATATATTGTATATACAGGCATATGAGTAATTTTCAACTCAAGAGGGGTTACGCTATAAACGGCTAACTTCTCGAAAGTGACAACCATACAACTCGATTCCTATGGTAATTATGCATTGAAATCAATAATGGAATTTTTGGAACTTTTCGATTTATTTATTTTATTCAATAGAAACTGTATATACAGGCATATGAGTAATTTTCAACTCAAGAGGGGTTACGCTATAAACGGCTTACTTCTCGAAAGTGACAACCATACAACTCGATTCCTATGGTAATTATGCATTGAAATCAATGATGGAATTCTTGGAACATTTCGATTTATTTATTTTTGGCACTTTTCGATTTATTTATTTTATTCAATAGAAACTGTATATACAGGCATATGAGTAATTTTCAACTCAAGAGGGGTTACGCTATAAATGGCTTACTTCTCGAAAGTGACAACCATACAACTCGATTTCTATAGTAATTGTACATTGAAATCAACTTTTCGATTTATTTATTTTATTCAATAGAAACTGTATATACAGGCATATGAGTAATTTTCAACTCAAGAGGGGTTACGCTATAAACGGCTTACTTCTCGAAAGTGACAACCATACAACTCGATTCCTATGGTAATTATGCATTGAAATCAATGATGGAATTCTTGGAACATTTCGATTTATTTATTTTTGGCACTTTTCGATTTATTTATTTTATTCAATAGAAACTGTATATACAGGCATATGAGTAATTTTCAACTCAAGAGGGGTTACGCTATAAATGGCTTACTTCTCGAAAGTGACAACCATACAACTCGATTTCTATAGTAATTGTACATTGAAATCAATTATGGAATTTTTGGCACATTTCGATTTATTTATTTTTGGCACTTTTCGATTTATTTATTTTATTCAATAGAAACTGTATATACAGGCATATGAGTAATTTTCAACTCAAGAGGGGTTACGCTATAAACGGCTAACTTCTCGAAAGTGACAACCATACAACTCGATTCCTATGGTAATTATGCATTGAAATCAATGATGGAATTCTTGGCACATTTCGATTTATTTATTTTTGGCACTTTTCGATTAATTTATTTTATTCAATAGAAACTGTATATACAGGCATATGAGTAATTTTCAACTCAAGAGGGGTTACGCTATAAACGGCTAACTTCTCGAAAGTGACAACCATACAACTCGATTCCTATGGTAATTATGCATTGAAATCAATGATGGAATTGTTGGCACATTTCGATTTATTTATTTTTGGCACTTTTCGATTTATTTATTTTATTCAATAGAAACTATATATACAGGCATATGAGTAATTTTCAACTCAAGATGGGTTATGCTATAAACGGCTTACTTCTTGAAAGTGACAACCATACAACTCGATTCCTATGGTAATTATGCATTGAAATCAATGATGGAATTTTTGGAACTTTTCGATTTATTGATTTTATTCAATAGAAACTGTATATACAGGCATATGAGTAATTTTCAACTCAAGAGGAGTTACGCTATAAACGGCTAACTTCTCGAAAGTGACAACCATACAACTCGATTCCTATGGTAATTATGCATTGAAATCAATGATGGAATTGTTGGCACATTTCGATTTATTTATTTTTGGCACTTTTCGATTTATTTATTTTATTCAATAGAAACTATATATACAGGCATATGAGTAATTTTCAACTCAAGATGGGTTACGCTATAAACGGCTTACTTCTCGAAAGTGACAACCATACAACTCGATTTCTATAGTAATTATGCATTGAAATCAATGATGGAATTCTTGGCACATTTCGATTTATTTATTTTTGGCACTTTTCGATTTATTTATTTTATTCAATAGAAACTGTATATACAGGCATATGAGTAATTTTCAACTCAAGAGGGGTTACGCTATAAATGGCTTACTTCTCGAAAGTGACAACCATACAACTCGATTTCTATAGTAATTGTACATTGAAATCAATTATGGAATTTTTGGCACATTTCGATTTATTTATTTTTGGCACTTTTCGATTTATTTATTTTATTCAATAGAAACTGTATATACAGGCATATGAGGAATTTTCAACTCAAAAAGGGTTACGCTATAAACGGGTTATTTCTCGAAAGTGACAACCATACAACTCGATTCCTATGGTAATTATGCATTGAAATCAATGATGGAATTCTTGGCACATTTCGATTTATTTATTTTTGGCACTTTTCGATTTATTTATTTTATTCAATAGAAACTGTATATACAGGCATATGAGTAATTTTCAACTCAAAAGGGGTTACGCTATAAACGGGTTATTTCTCGAAAGTGACAACCATACAACTCGATTCCTATGGTAATTATGCATTAAAATCAATGATGGAATTCTTGGCACATTTCGATTTATTTATTTTTGGCACTTTTCGATTTATTTATTTTATTCAATAGAAACTGTATATACAGGCATATGAGTAATTTTCAACTCAAAAGGGGTTACGCTATAAACGGGTTATTTCTCGAAAGTGACAACCATAAAACTCGATTCCTATGGTAATTATGCATTGAAATCAATGATGGAATTCTTGGCACATTTCGATTTATTTATTTTTGGCACTTTTCGATTTATTTATTTTATTCAATAGAAACTGTATATACAGGCATATGAGTAATTTTCAACTCAAAAGGGGTTACGCTATAAACGGGTTATTTCTCGAAAGTGACAACCATACAACTCGATTCCTATGGTAATTATGCATTGAAATCAATGATGGAATTCTTGGCACATTTCGATTTATTTATTTTTAGCACTTTTCGATTTATTTATTTTATTCAATAGAAACTGTATATACAGGCATATGAGTAATTTTCAACTCAAAATGGGTTACGCTATAAACGGGTTATTTCTCGAAAGTGACAACCATACAACTCGATTCCTATGGTAATTATGCATTGAAATCAATGATGGAATTCTTGGCACATTTCGATTTATTTATTTTTGGCACTTTTCGATTTATTTATTTTATTCAATAGAAACTGTATATACAGGCATATGAGGAATTTTCAACTCAAATGGGTTACGCTATAAACGGGTTATTTCTCGAAAGTGACAACCATACAACTCGATTCCTATGGTAATTATGCATTGAAATCAATGATGGAATTCTTGGCACATTTCGATTTATTTATTTTTGGCACTTTTCGATTTATTTATTTTATTCAATAGAAACTGTATATACAGGCATATGAGTAATTTTCAACTCAAAAGGGGTTACGCTATAAACGGGTTATTTCTCGAAAGTGACAACCATACAACTCGATTCCTATGGTAATTATGCATTGAAATCAATGAAGGAATTCTTGGCACATTTCGATTTATTTATTTTTGGCACTTTTCGATTTATTTATTTTATTCAATAGAAACTGTATATACAGGCATATGAGTAATTTTCAACTCAAGAGGGGTTACGCTATAAACGGCTTACTTCTCGAAAGTGACAACCATACAACTCGATTTCTATAGTAATTGTACATTGAAATCAATTATGGAATTTTTGGCACATTTCGATTTATTTATTTTTGGCACTTTTCGATTTATTTATTTTATTCAATAGAAACTGTATATACAGGCATATGAGGAATTTTCAACTCAAAAGGGGTTACGCTATAAACGGGTTATTTCTCGAAAGTGACAACCATACAACTCGATTCCTATGGTAATTATGCATTGAAATCAATGATGGAATTCTTGGCACATTTCGATTTATTTATTTTTGGCACTTTTCGATTTATTTATTTTATTCAATAGAAACTGTATATACAGGCATATGAGGAATTTTCAACTCAAGAGGGGTTACGCTATAAACGGCTAATTTCTCGAAAGTGACAACCATACAACTCGATTCCTATGGTAATTATGCATTGAAATCAATGATGGAATTCCTGGCACATTTCGATTTATTTATTAGTTTTGGCACTTTTCGATTTATTTATTTTATTCAATAGAAACTGTATATACAGGCATATGAGTAATTTTCAACTCAAGAGGGTTTACCCTATAAACGGCGAATTTTTCGAATTTTTGGAATTTTTCGAATGTGACAACCATACAACTCGATTCCTATGGTAATTATGCATTGAAATCAATAATGGAATTTTTGGAAGTTTTCGATTTATTTATTTTATTCAATATATTGTATATACAGGCATATGAGTAATTTTCAACTCAAGAGGGGTTACGCTATAAACGGCTAACTTCTCGAAAGTGACAACCATACAACTCGATTCCTATGGTAATTATGCATTGAAATCAATAATGGAATTTTTGGAACTTTTCGATTTATTTATTTTATTCAATAGAAACTCTATATACAGGCATATGAGTAATTTTCAACTCAAGAGGGGTTACGCTATAAACGGCTAACTTCTCGAAAGTGACAATCACACAACTCGATTCCTATGGTAATTATGCATTGAAATCAATGATGGAATTTTTGGCACATTTCGATTTATTTATTTTATTCAATAGAAACTCTATATACAGGCATATGAGTAATTTTCAACTCAAGAGGGGTTACGCTATAAACGGCTTACTTCTCGAAAGTGACAACCATACAACTCGATTCCTATGGTAATTATGCATTGAAATCAATGGTGGAATTCTTGGCACATTTCGATTTATTTATTTTTGGCACTTTTCGATTTATTTATTTTATTCAATAGAAACTGTATATACAGGCATATGAGTAATTTTCAACTCAAGAGAGGTTACGCTATAAACAGCTTACTTCTCGAAAGTAACAACCATACAACTCAATTCCTATGGTAATTATGCATTGAAATCAATGATGGAATTCTTGGCACATTTCGATTTATTTATTAGTTTTGGCACTTTTCGATTTATTTATTTTATTCAATAGAAACTGTATATACAGGCATATGAGTAATTTTCAACTCAAGAAGGGTTACGCTATAAACGGCTTACTTCTCGAAAGTGACAACCATACAACTCGATTCCTATGGTAATTATGCATTGAAATCAATGGTGGAATTCTTGGCGCATTTCGATTTATTTATTTTTGGCACTTTTCGATTAATTTATTTTATTCAATAGAAACTATATATACAGGCATATGAGTAATTTTCAACTCAAGAGGGGTTACGCTATAAACGGGTTATTTCTCGAAAGTGACAACCATACAACTCGATTCCTATGGTAATTATGCATTGAAATCAATGATGGAATTCTTGGCACATTTCGATTTATTTATTTTTGGCACTTTTCGATTTATTTATTTTATTCAATAGAAACTGTATATACAGGCATATGAGGAATTTTCAACTCAAATGGGTTACGCTATAAACGGGTTATTTCTCGAAAGTGACAACCATACAACTCGATTCCTATGGTAATTATGCATTGAAATCAATGATGGAATTCTTGGCACATTTCGATTTATTTATTTTTGGCACTTTCGATTTATTTATTTTATTCAATAGAAACTGTATATACAGGCATATGAGTAATTTTCAACTCAAAAGGGGTTACGCTATAAACGGGTTATTTCTCGAAAGTGACAACCATACAACTCGATTCCTATGGTAATTATGCATTGAAATCAATGATGGAATTCTTGGCACATTTCGATTTATTTATTTTTGGCACTTTTCGATTTATTTATTTTATTCAATAGAAACTGTATATACAGGCATATGAGTAATTTTCAACTCAAGAGGGGTTACGCTATAAACGGCTTACTTCTCGAAAGTGACAACCATACAACTCGATTTCTATAGTAATTGTACATTGAAATCAATTATGGAATTTTTGGCACATTTCGATTTATTTATTTTTGGCACTTTTCGATTTATTTATTTTATTCAATAGAAACTGTATATACAGGCATATGAGGAATTTTCAACTCAAAAGGGGTTACGCTATACACGGGTTATTTCTCGAAAGTGACAACCATACAACTCGATTCCTATGGTAATTATGCATTGAAATCAATGATGGAATTCTTGGCACATTTCGATTTATTTATTTTTGGCACTTTTCGATTTATTTATTTTATTCAATAGAAACTGTATATACAGGCATATGAGTAATTTTCAACTCAAAAGGGGTTACGCTATAAACGGGTTATTTCTCGAAAGTGACAACCATACAACTCGATTCCTATGGTAATTATGCATTAAAATCAATGATGGAATTCTTGGCACATTTCGATTTATTTATTTTTGGCACTTTTCGATTTATTTATTTTATTCAATAGAAACTGTATATACAGGCATATGAGTAATTTTCAACTCAAAAGGGGTTACGCTATAAACGGGTTATTTCTCGAAAGTGACAACCATAAAACTCGATTCCTATGGTAATTATGCATTGAAATCAATGATGGAATTCTTGGCACATTTCGATTTATTTATTTTTGGCACTTTTCGATTTATTTATTTTATTCAATAGAAACTGTATATACAGGCATATGAGTAATTTTCAACTCAAAAGGGGTTACGCTATAAACGGATTATTTCTCGAAAGTGACAACCATACAACTCGATTCCTATGGTAATTATGCATTGATCACTGATGGAATTCTTGGCACATTTCGATTTATTTATTTTTGGCACTTTTCGATTTATTTATTTTATTCAATAGAAACTGTATATACAGGCATATGAGGAATTTTCAACTCAAATGGGTTACGCTATAAACGGGTTATTTCTCGAAAGTGACAACCATACAACTCGATTCCTATGGTAGTTATGCATTGAAATCAATGATGGAATTCTTGGCACATTTCGATTTATTTATTTTTGGCACTTTTCGATTTATTTATTTTATTCAATAGAAACTGTATATACAGGCATATGAGTAATTTTCAACTCAAAAGGGGTTACGCTATAAACGGGTTATTTCTCGAAAGTGACAACCATACAACTCGATTCCTATGGTAATTATGCATTGAAATCAATGATGGAATTCTTGGCACATTTCGATTTATTTATTTTTGGCACTTTTCGATTTATTTATTTTATTCAATAGAAACTGTATATACAGGCATATGAGTAATTTTCAACTCAAGAGGGGTTACGCTATAAACGGCTTACTTCTCGAAAGTGACAACCATACAACTCGATTTCTATAGTAATTGTACATTGAAATCAATTATGGAATTTTTGGCACATTTCGATTTATTTATTTTTGGCACTTTTCGATTTATTTATTTTATTCAATAGAAACTGTATATACAGGCATATGAGGAATTTTCAACTCAAAAGGGGTTACGCTATAAACGGGTTATTTCTCGAAAGTGACAACCATACAACTCGTTTCCTATGGTAATTATGCATTGAAATCAATGATGGAATTCTTGGCACATTTCGATTTATTTATTTTTGGCACTTTTCGATTTATTTATTTTATTCAATAGAAACTGTATATACAGGCATATGAGTAATTTTCAACTCAAAAGGGGTTACGCTATAAACGGGTTATTTCTCGAAAGTGACAACCATACAACTCGATTCCTATGGTAATTATGCATTAAAATCAATGATGGAATTCTTGGCACATTTCGATTTATTTATTTTTGGCACTTTTCGATTTATTTATTTTATTCAATAGAAACTGTATATACAGGCATATGAGGAATTTTCAACTCAAGAGGGGTTACGCTATAAACGGCTAACTTCTCGAAAGTGACAACCATACAACTCGATTCCTATGGTAATTATGCATTGAAATCAATGATGGAATTCCTGGCACATTTCGATTTATTTATTAGTTTTGGCACTTTTCGATTTATTTATTTTATTCAATAGAAACTGTATATACAGGCATATGAGTAATTTTCAACTCAAGAGGGTTTACCCAATAAACGGCGAATTTTTCGAATTTTTGGAATTTTTCGAATGTGACAACCATACAACTCGATTCCTATGGTAATTATGCATTGAAATCAATAATGGAATTTTTGGAAGTTTTCGATTTATTTATTTTATTCAATATATTGTATATACAGGCATATGAGTAATTTTCAACTCAAGAGGGGTTACGCTATAAACGGCTAACTTCTCGAAAGTGACAACCATACAACTCGATTCCTATGGTAATTATGCATTGAAATCAATAATGGAATTTTTGGAACTTTTCGATTTATTTATTTTATTCAATAGAAACTCTATATACAGGCATATGAGTAATTTTCAACTCAAGAGGGGTTACGCTATAAACGGCTAACTTCTCGAAAGTGACAATCACACAACTCGATTCCTATGGTAATTATGCATTGAAATCAATGATGGAATTTTTGGCACATTTCGATTTATTTATTTTATTCAATAGAAACTCTATATACAGGCATATGAGTAATTTTCAACTCAAGAGGGGTTACGCTATAAACGGCTTACTTCTCGAAAGTGACAACCATACAACTCGATTCCTATGGTAATTATGCATTGAAATCAATGGTGGAATTCTTGGCACATTTCGATTTATTTTTTTTTACCACTTTTCGATTTATTTATTTTATTCAATAGAAACTGTATATACAGGCATATGAGTAATTTTCAACTCAAGAGAGGTTACGCTATAAACAGCTTACTTCTCGAAAGTGACAACCATACAACTCAATTCCTATGGTAATTATGCATTGAAATCAATGATGGAATTCTTGGCACATTTCGGTTTATTTATTAGTTTTGGCACTTTTCGATTTATTTATTTTATTCAATAGAAACTGTATATACAGGCATATGAGTAATTTTCAACTCAAGAGGGGTTACGCTATAAACGGCTTACTTCTCGAAAGTGACAACCATACAACTCGATTCCTATGGTAATTATGCATTGAAATCAATGGTGGAATTCTTGGCGCATTTCGATTTATTTATTTTTGGCACTTTTCGATTAATTTATTTTATTCAATAGAAACTATATATACAGGCATATGAGTAATTTTCAACTCAAGAGGGGTTACGCTATAAACGGCTAACTTCTCGAAAGTGACAACCATACAACTCGATTCCTATGGTAATTATGCATTGAAATCAATGATGGAATTCCTGGCACATTTCGATTTATTTATTAGTTTTGGCACTTTTCGATTTATTTATTTTATTCAATAGAAACTGTATATACAGGCATATGAGTAATTTTCAACTCAAGAGGGTTTACCCTATAAACGGCGAATTTTTCGAATTTTTGGAATTTTTCGAATGTGACAACCATACAACTCGATTCCTATGGTAATTATGCATTGAAATCAATAATGGAATTTTTGGAAGTTTTCGATTTATTTATTTTATTCAATATATTGTATATACAGGCATATGAGTAATTTTCAACTCAAGAGGGGTTACGCTATAAACGGCTAACTTCTCGAAAGTGACAACCATACAACTCGATTCCTATGGTAATTATGCATTGAAATCAATGATGGAATTTTTGGAACTTTTCGATTTATTGATTTTATTCAATAGAAACTGTATATACAGGCATATGAGTAATTTTCAACTCAAGAGGAGTTACGCTATAAACGGCTAACTTCTCGAAAGTGACAACCATACACCTCGATTCCTATGGTAATTATGCATTGAAATCAATGATGGAATTCTTAGCACATTTCGATTTATTTATTTTTGGCACTTTTCCATTAATTTATTTTATTCAATAGAAACTATATATACAGGCATATGAGTAATTTTCATCTCAAGATGGGTTACGCTATAAACGGCTTACTTCTTGAAAGTGACAACCATACAACTCGATTCCTATGGTAATTATGCATTGAAATCAATGATGGAATTTTTGGAACTTTTCGATTTATTGATTTTATTCAATAGAAACTGTATATACAGGCATATGAGTAATTTTCAACTCAAGAGGAGTTACGCTATAAACGGCTAACTTCTCGAAAGTGACAACCATACAACTCGATTCCTATGGTAATTATGCATTGAAATCAATGATGGAATTGTTGGCACATTTCGATTTATTTATTTTTGGCACTTTTCGATTTATTTATTTTATTCAATAGAAAGTATATATACAGGCATATGAGTAATTTTCAACTCAAGATGGGTTACGCTATAAACGGCTTACTTCTTGAAAGTGACAACCATACAACTCGATTCCTATGGTAATTATGCATTGAAATCAATGATGGAATTTTTGGAACTTTTCGATTTATTGATTTTATTCAGTAGAAACTGTATATACAGGCATATGAGTAATTTTAAACTCAAGATGAGTTACGCTATAAACGGCTTACTTCTCGAAAGTGACAACCATACAACTCGATTCCTATGATAATTATGCATTGAAATCAATGATGGAATTTTTGGCTCATTTCGATTTATTTATTTTTGGCACTTTTCGATTAATTTATTTTATTCAATAGAAACTGTATATACAGGCATATGAGTAATTTTCAACTCAAGAGGGGTTACGCTATAAACGGCTAACTTCTCGAAAGTGACAACCATACAACTCGATTCCTATGGTAATTATGCATTGAAATCAATGATAGAATTCTTGGCACATTTCGATTTATTTATTTTTGGCACTTTTCGATTTATTTATTTTATTCAATAGAAACTGTATCTACAGGCATATGAGTAATTTTCATCTCAAGAGGGTTTACCCTATAAAAGGCGACTTTTTCGCATTTTTCGAAAGTGACAACCATACAACTCGATTCCTATGGTAATTATGCATTGAAATCAATAATGGAATTTTTGGAACTTTTCGATTTATTTATTTTATTCAATAGAAACTGTATATACAGGCATATGAGTAATTTTCAACTCAAGAGGGGTTACGCTATAAACGGCTTACTTCTCGAAAGTGACAACCATACAACTCGATTCCTATGGTAATTATGCATTGAAATTAATGATGGAATTCTTGGCACATTTCGATTTATTTATTTTTGGCACTTTTCGATTTATTTATTTTATTCAATAGAAACTGTATATACAGGCATATGAGTAATTTTCAACTCAAGAGGGGTTGCGCTATAAACGGCTTACTTCTCGAAAGTGAAAACCATACAACTCGATTTCTATAGTAATTGTACATTGAAATCAATTATGGAATTTTTGGCACATTTCGATTTATTTATTTTTGGCACTTTTCGATTTATTTATTTTATTCAATAGAAACTGTATATACAGGCATATGAGGAATTTTCAACTCAAATGGGTTACGCTATAAACGGGTTATTTCCGAAAGTGACAACCATACAACTCGATTCCTATGGTAATTATGCATTGAAATCAATGATGGAATTCTTGGCACATTTCGATTTATTTATTTTTGGAACTTTTCGATTTATTTATTTTATTCAATAGAAACTGTATATACAGGCATATGAGTAATTTTCAACTCAAAAGGGGTTACGCTATAAACGGGTTATTTCTCGAAAGTGACAACCATACAACTCGATTCCTATGGTAATTATGCATTGAAATCAATGATGGAATTCTTGGCACATTTCGATTTATTTATTTTTGGCACTTTTCGATTTATTTATTTTATTCAATAGAAACTGTATATACAGGCATATGAGTAATTTTCAACTCAAGAGGGGTTACGCTATAAACGGCTTACTTCTCGAAAGTGACAACCATACAACTCGATTTCTATAGTAATTGTACATTGAAATCAATTATGGAATTTTTGGCACATTTCGATTTATTTATTTTTGGCACTTTTCGATTTATTTATTTTATTCAATAGAAACTGTATATACAGGCATATGAGGAATTTTCAACTCAAAAGGGGTTACGCTATAAACGGGTTATTTCTCGAAAGTGACAACCATACAACTCGATTCCTATGGTAATTATGCATTGAAATCAATGATGGAATTCTTGGCACATTTCGATTTATTTATTTTTGGCACTTTTCGATTTATTTATTTTATTCAATAGAAACTGTACATACAGGCATATGAGTAATTTTCAACTCAAAAGGGGTTACGCTATAAACGGGTTATTTCTCGAAAGTGACAACCATACAACTCGATTCCTATGGTAATTATGCATTAAAATCAATGATGGAATTCTTGGCACATTTCGATTTATTTATTTTTGGCACTTTTCGATTTATTTATTTTATTCAATAGAAACTGTATATACAGGCATATGAGGAATTTTCAACTCAAGAGGGGTTACGCTATAAACGGCTAACTTCTCGATAGTGACAACCATACAACTCGATTCCTATGGTAATTATGCATTGAAATCAATGATGGAATTCCTGGCACATTTCGATTTATTTATTAGTTTTGGCACTTTTCGATTTATTTATTTTATTCAATAGAAACTGTATATACAGGCATATGAGTAATATCCAACTCAAGAGGGTTTACCCTATAAACGGCGAATTTTTCGAATTTTTGGAATTTTTCGAATGTGACAACCATACAACTCGATTCCTATGGTAATTATGCATTGAAATCAATAATGGAATTTTTGGAAGTTTTCGATTTATTTATTTTATTCAATATATTGTATATACAGGCATATGAGTAATTTTCAACTCAAGAGGGGTTACGCTATAAGCGGCTAACTTCTCGAAAGTGACAACCATACAACTCGATTCCTATGGTAATTATGCATTGAAATCAATGGTGGAGTTCTTGGCACATTTCGATTTATTTATTTTTGGCACTTTTCGATTTATTTATTTTATTCAATAGAAACTGTATATACAGGTATATGAGTAATTTTCAACTCAAGAGGGGTTACGCTGTAAACGGCTTACTTCTCGAAAGTGACAACCATACAACTCGATTTCTATAGTAAATGTACATTGAAATCAATTATGGAATTTTTGGCACCTTTCGATTTATTTATTTTATTCAATAGAAACTGTATATACAGGCATATGAGTAATTTTCAACTCAAAAGGGGTTACGCTATAAATGGGTTATTTCTCGAAAGTGACAACCATATAACTCGATTCCTATGGTAATTATGCATTGAAATCAATGATGGAATTCTAGGAGCTTTTCGATTTATTTATTTTATTCAATAGAAACTGTATATACAGGCATATGAGGAATTTTCAACTCAAGAGGGGTTACGCGATAAACGGCTAACTTCTCGAAAGTGACAACCATACAAATCGATTCCTATGGTAATTATGCATTGAAATCAATGATGGAATTCTTGGCACATTTCGATTTATTTATTAGTTTTGGCACTTTTCGATTTATTTATTTTATTCAATAGAAACTGTATATACAGGCATATGAGTAATTTTCAACTCAGGAGGGTTTACCCTATAAACGGCGAATTTTTCGAATTTTTCGAATTTTTCGAATGTGACAACCATACAACTCGATTCCTATGGTAATTATGCATTGAAATCAATGATGGAATTTTTGGCACATTTCGATTTATTTATTTTATTCAATAGAAACTGTATATACAGGCATATGAGTAATTTTCAACTCAAGAGGGGTTTCACTATAAACGGCTTACTTCTCGAAAGTGACAACCATACAACTCGATTCCTATGGTAATTATGCATTGAAATCAATGATGGAATTCTTGGCACATTTGGATTAATTAATTTTTGGCACTTTTCGATTTATTTATTTTATTCAATAGAAACTGTATATACAGGCATATGAGTAATTTTAAACTCAAGAGGGGTTACCCTATAAACGGCGAATTTTTCGAAAGTTACAACCATACAAATCGATTCCTATGGTAATTATGCATTGAAATCAATGATGGAATTTTTGGAACTTTTCGATTTATTTATTTTATTCAATAGAAACTGTATATACAGGCATATGAGTAATTTTCAACTCAAGAGGGGTTTCACTATAAACGGCTTACTTGTCGAAAGTGACAACCATACAACTCGATTTCTATGGTAATTATGCATTAAAATCAATGATGGGATTTTTGGCACATTTCGATTTATTTATTTTATTCAATAGGAACTGTATATACAGGCATATGAGTAATTTTCAAATCAAGAGGGGTTACGCTATAAACGGGTTACTTCTCGAAAGTGACAACCATACAACTCGATTCCTATGGTAATTATGCATTGAGGTCAATGATGGAATTTTTGGCACTTTCGATTTATTTATTTTTGGCACTTTTCGATTTATTTATTTTATTCAATAGAAACTGTATATGCAGGCATATGAGGAATTATCAACTCAAGAGGGTTTACCCTATAAACGGCTAATTTTTCGAAAGTGACAGCCATACAACTCGATTTCTATGGTAATTATGCATTGAAATCAATAATGGAATTTTTGGCAATTTTCGATTTATTTATTTTATTCAATAGAAACTGTATATACAGGCATATGAGTAATTTTCAACTCAAGAGGGGTTACGCTATAAACGGCTAACTTCTCGAAAGTGACAACCACACAACTCGATTCCTATGGTAATTATGCATTGAAATCAATGATGGAATTTTTGGCACATTTCGATTTATTTATTTTATTCAATAGAAACTGTATATACAGGCATATGAGTAATTTTCAACTCAAGAGGAGTTACGCTATAAACGGCTAACTTCTCGAAAGTGACAACCATACAACTCGATTCCTATGGTAATTATGCATTGAAATCAATGATGGAATTCTTGGCACATTTCTATTTATTTATTTTTGGCACTTTTCGATTAATTTATTTTATTCAATAGAAACTATATATACAGGCATATGAGTAATTTTCAACTCAAGATGGGTTACGCTATAAACGGCTTACTTCTTGAAAGTGACAACCATACAACTCGATTCCTATGGTAATTATGCATTGAAATCAATGATGGACTTTTTGGAACTTTTCGATTTATTGATTTTATTCAATAGAAACTGTATATACAGGCATATGAGTAATTTTCAACTCAAGAGGAGTTACGCTATAAACGGCTAACTTCTCGAAAGTGACAACCATACAACTCGATTCCTATGGTAATTATGCATTGAAATCAATGATGGAATTTTTGGAACTTTTCGATTTATTGATTTTATTCAGTAGAAACTGTATATACAGGCATATGAGTAATTTTCAACTCAAGATGAGTTACGCTATAAACGGCTTACTTCTCGAAAGTGACAACCATACAACTCGATTCCTATGATAATTATGCATTGAAATCAATGATGGAATTTTTGGCTCATTTCGATTTATTTATTTTTGGCACTTTTCGATTAATTTATTTTATTCAATAGAAACTGTATATACAGGCATATGAGTAATTTTCAACTCAAGAGGGGTTACGCTATAAACGGCTTACTTCTCGAAAGTGACAACCATACATCTCGATTCCTATGGTAATTATGCATTGAAATCAATGATGGAATTCTTGGCACATTTCGATTTATTTATTAGTTTTGGCACTTTTCGATTTATTTATTTTATTCAATAGAAACTGTATATACAGGCATATGAGTAATTTTCAACTCAAGAGGGGTTACGCTATAAACGGCTTACTTCTCGAAAGTGACAACCATACAATTGAAATCAATTATGGAATTTTTGGCACATTTCGATTTATTTATTTTATTCAATAGAAACTGTATATACAGGCATATGAGTAATTTTCAACTCAAAAGGGGTTACGCTATAAACGGCTTACTTCTCGAAAGTGACAACCATACAACTCGATTCCTATGGTAATTATGCATTGAAATCAATGATGGAATTCTTGGCACATTTCGATTTATTTATTTTTGGCACTTTTCGATTTATTTATTTTATTCAATAGAAACTGTATATACAGGCATATGAGTAATTTTCAACTCAAGAGGGGTTACGCTATAAACGGCTTACTTCTCGAAAGTGACAACCATACAACTCGATTCCTATGGTAATTATGCATTGAAATCAATGATGGAATTCTTGGCACATTTCGATTTATTTATTAGTTTTGGCACTTTTCAATTTATTTATTTTATTCAATAGAAACTGTATATACAGGCATATGAGTAATTTTCAACTCAAGAGGGGTTACGCTATAAACGGCTTACTTCTCGGAAGTGACAACCATACAACTCGATTCCTATGGTAATTATGCATTGAAATCAATTATGGAATTTTTGGCACATTTCGATTTATTTATTTTATTGAATAGAAACTGTATATACAGGCATATGAGTAATTTTCAACTCAAAAGGGGTTACGCTATAAACGGGTTATTTCTCGAAAGTGACAACCATACAACTCGATTCCTATGGTAATTATGCATTGAAATCAATTATGGAATTCTTGGCACATTTCGATTTATTTATTTTTGGCACTTTTCGATTTATTTATTTTATTCACTAGAAACTGTATATACAGGCATATGAGTAATTTTCATCTCAAGAGGGTTTACCCTATAAAAGGCGAATTTTTCGAAAGTGACAACCATACAACTCGATTCCTATGGTAATTATGCATTGAAATCAATAATGGAATTTTTGGAACTTTTCGATTTATTTATTTTATTCAATAGAAACTCTATATACAGGCATAGGAGTAATTTTCAACTCAAGAGGGGTTACGCTATAAACGGCTTACTTCTCGAAAGTGACAACCATACAACTCGATTCCTATGGTAATTATGCATTGAAATCAATGGTGGAATTCGTGGCGCATTTCGATTTATTTATTTTTGGCACTTTTCGATTAATTTATTTTATTCAATAGAAACTGTATATACAGGCATATGAGTAATTTTCAACTCAAGAGGGGTTACGCTATAAACGGCTAACTTCTCGAAAGTGACAACCATACAACTCGATTCCTATGGTAATTATGCATTGAAATCAATTATGGAATTCTTGGCACTTTTCGATTTATTTATTTTTGGCACTTTTCGATTTATTTATTTTATTCACTAGAAACTGTATATACAGGCATATGAGTAATTTTCATCTCAAGAGGGTTTACCCTATAAAAGGCGAATTTTTCGAATTTTTCGAAAGTGACAACCATACAACTCGATTCCTATGGTAATTATGCATTGAAATCAATAATGGAATTTTTGGAACTTTTCGATTTATTTATTTTTGGCACTTTTCGATTTATTTATTTTATTCAATAGAAACTGTATATACAGGCATATGAGTAATTTTCAACTCAAGAGAGGTTACGCTATAAACAGCTTACTTCTCGAAAGTGACAACCATACAACTCAATTCCTATGGTAATTATGCATTGAAATCAATGATGGAATTCTTGGCACATTTCGATTTATTTATTAGTTTTGGCACTTTTCGATTTATTTATTTTATTCAATAGAAACTGTATATACAGGCATATGAGTAATTTTCAACTCAAGAGGGGTTACGCTATAAACGGCTTACTTCTCGAAAGTGACAACCATACAACTCGATTCCTATGGTAATTATGCATTGAAATCAATGATGGAATTCTTGGCACATTTCGATTTATTTATTAGTTTTGGCACTTTTCGATTTATTTATTTTATTCAATAGAAACTGTATATACAGGCATATGAGTAATTTTCAACTCAAGAGGGGGTATGAGTAATTTTCAACTCAAGAGGGTTTACCCTATAAACGGCGAATTTTTCGAATTTTTCGAATTTTTCGAATGTGACAACCATACAACTCGATTCCTATGGTAATTATGCATTGAAATCAATGATGGAATTTTTGGCACATTTCGATTTATTTATTTTATTCAATAGAAACTGTATATACAGGCATATGAGTAATTTTCAACTCAAGAGGGGTTTCACTATAAACGGCTTACTTCTCGAAAGTGACAACCATACAACTCGATTCCTATGGTAATTATGCATTGAAATCAATGATGGAATTCTTGGCACATTTGGATTAATTAATTTTTGGCACTTTTCGATTTATTTATTTTATTCAATAGAAACTGTATATACAGGCATATGAGTAATTTTAAACTCAAGAGGGGTTACCCTATAAACGGCGAATTTTTCGAAAGTTACAACCATACAAATCGATTCCTATGGTAATTATGCATTGAAATCAATGATGGAATTTTTGGAACTTTTCGATTTATTTATTTTATTCAATAGAAACTGTATATACAGGCATATGAGTAATTTTCAACTCAAGAGGGGTTTCACTATAAACGGCTTACTTCTCGAAAGTGACAACCATACAACTCGATTTCTATGGTAATTATGCATTAAAATCAATGATGGGATTTTTGGCACATTTCGATTTATTTATTTTATTCAATAGGAACTGTATATACAGGCATATGAGTAATTTTCAAATCAAGAGGGGTTACGCTATAAACGGGTTACTTCTCGAAAGTGACAACCATACAACTCGATTCCTATGGTAATTATGCATTGAGGTCAATGATGGAATTTTTGGCACTTTCGATTTATTTATTTTTGGCACTTTTCGATTTATTTATTTTATTCAATAGAAACTGTATATGCAGGCATATGAGGAATTATCAACTCAAGAGGGTTTACCCTATAAACGGCTAATTTTTCGAAAGTGACAGCCATACAACTCGATTTCTATGGTAATTATACATTGAAATCAATGATAGAATTTTCGGCACATTTCGATTTATTTATTTTATTCAATAGAAACTGTATATACAGGCATATGAGTAATTTTCAACTCAAGAGGGGTTACGCTATAAACGGGTTACTTCTCGAAAGTGACAACCATACAACTCGATTCCTATGGTAATTATGCATTGAAATCAATAATGGAATTTTTGGCAATTTTCGATTTATTTATTTTATTCAATAGAAACTGTATATACAGGCATATGAGTAATTTTCAACTCAAGAGGGGTTACGCTATAAACGGCTAACTTCTCGAAAGTGACAACCATACAACTCGATTCCTATGGTAATTATGCATTGAAATCAATGATGGACTTTTTGGAACTTTTCGATTTATTGATTTTATTCAATAGAAACTGTATATACAGGCATATGAGTAATTTTCAACTCAAGAGGAGTTACGCTATAAACGGCTAACTTCTCGAAAGTGACAACCATACAACTCGATTCCTATGGTAATTATGCATTGAAATCAATGATGGAATTCTTGGCACATTTCGATTTATTTATTTTTGGCACTTTTCGATTTATTTACTTTATTCAATAGAAACTATATATACAGGCATATGAGTAATTTTAAACTCAAGATGGGTTACGCTATAAACGGCTTACTTCTTGAAAGTGACAACCATACAACTCGATTCCTATGGTAATTATGCATTGAAATCAATGATGGAATTTTTGGAACTTTTCGATTTATTGATTTTATTCAGTAGAAACTGTATATACAGGCATATGAGTAATATTCAACTCAAGATGAGTTACGCTATAAACGGCTTACTTCTCGAAAGTGACAACCATACAACTCGATTCCTATGATAATTATGCATTGAAATCAATGATGGAATTTTTGGCTCATTTCGATTTATTTATTTTTGGCACTTTTCGATTAATTTATTTTATTCAATAGAAACTGTATATACAGGCATATGAGTAATTTTCAACTCAAGAGGGGTTACGCTATAAACGGCTTACTTCTCGAAAGTGACAACCATACATCTCGATTCCTATGGTAATTATGCATTGAAATCAATGATGGAATTCTTGGCACATTTCGATTTATTTATTAGTTTTGGCACTTTTCGATTTATTTATTTTATTCAATAGAAACTGTATATACAGGCATATGAGTAATTTTCAACTCAAGAGGGGTTACGCTATAAACGGCTTACTTCTCGAAAGTGACAACCATACAACTCGATTCCTATGGTAATTATGCATTGAAATCAATTATGGAATTTTTGGCACATTTCGATTTATTTATTTTATTCAATAGAAACTGTATATACAGGCATATGAGTAATTTTCAACTCAAAAGGGGTTACGCTATAAACGGCTTACTTCTCGAAAGTGACAACCATACAACTCGATTCCTATGGTAATTATGCATTGAAATCAATGATGGAATTCTTGGCACATTTCGATTTATTTATTTTTGGCACTTTTCGATTTATTTATTTTATTCAATAGAAACTGTATATACAGGCATATGAGTAATTTTCAACTCAAGAGGGGTTACGCTATAAACGGCTTACTTCTCGAAAGTGACAACCATACAACTCGATTCCTATGGTAATTATGCATTGAAATCAATGATGGAATTCTTGGCACATTTCGATTTATTTATTAGTTTTGGCACTTTTCAAATTATTTATTTTATTCAATAGAAACTGTATATACAGGCATATGAGTAATTTTCAACTCAAGAGGGGTTACGCTATAAACGGCTTACTTCTCGGAAGTGACAACCATACAACTCGATTCCTATGGTAATTATGCATTGAAATCAATTATGGAATTTTTGGCACATTTCGATTTATTTATTTTATTCAATAGAAACTGTATATACAGGCATATGAGTAATTTTCAACTCAAAAGGGGTTACGCTATAAACGGGTTATTTCTCGAAAGTGACAACCATACAACTCGATTCCTATGGTAATTATGCATTGAAATCAATTATGGAATTCTTGGCACATTTCGATTTATTTATTTTTGGCACTTTTCGATTTATTTATTTTATTCACTAGAAACTGTATATACAGGCATATGAGTAATTTTCATCTCAAGAGGGTTTACCCTATAAAAGGCGAATTTTTCGAAAGTGACAACCATACAACTCGATTCCTATGGTAATTATGCATTGAAATCAATAATGGAATTTTTGGAACTTTTCGATTTATTTATTTTATTCAATAGAAACTCTATATACAGGCATATGAGTAATTTTCCACTCAAGAGGGGTTACGCTATAAACGGCTTACTTCTCGAAAGTGACAACCATACAACTCGATTCCTATGGTAATTATGCATTGAAATCAATGGTGGAATTCTTGGCGCATTTCGATTTATTTATTTTTGGCACTTTTCGATTAATTTATTTTATTCAATAGAAACTGTATATACAGGCATATGAGTAATTTTCAACTCAAGAGGGGTTACGCTATAAACGGCTAACTTCTCGAAAGTGACAACCATACAACTCGATTCCTATGGTAATTATGCATTGAAATCAATTATGGAATTCTTGGCACTTTTCGATTTATTTATTTTTGGCACTTTTCGATTTATTTATTTTATTCACTAGAAACTGTATATACAGGCATATGAGTAATTTTCATCTCAAGAGGGTTTACCCTATAAAAGGCGAATTTTTCGAATTTTTCGAAAGTGACAACCATACAACTCGATTCCTATGGTAATTATGCATTGAAATCAATAATGGAATTTTTGGAACTTTTCGATTTATTTATTTTTGGCACTTTTCGATTTATTTATTTTATTCAATAGAAACTGTATATACAGGCATATGAGTAATTTTCAACTCAAGAGAGGTTACGCTATAAACAGCTTACTTCTCGAAAGTGACAACCATACAACTCAATTCCTATGGTAATTATGCATTGAAATCAATGATGGAATTCTTGGCACATTTCGATTTATTTATTAGTTTTGGCACTTTTCGATTTATTTATTTTATTCAATAGAAACTGTATATACAGGCATATGAGTAATTTTCAACTCAAGAGGGGTTACGCTATAAACGGCTTACTTCTCGAAAGTGACAACCATACAACTCGATTCCTATGGTAATTATGCATTGAAATCAATGATGGAATTCTTGGCACATTTCGATTTATTTATTAGTTTTGGCACTTTTCGATTTATTTATTTTATTCAATAGAAACTGTATATATAGGCATATGAGTAATTTTCAACTCAAGAGGGGTTACGCTATAAACGGCTTACTTCTCGAAAGTGACAACCATACAACTCGATTCCTATGGTAATTATGCATTGAAATCAATTATGGAATTTTTGCCACATTTCGATTTATTTATTTTATTCAATAGAAACTGTATATACAGGCATATGAGTAATTTTCAACTCAAAAGGGGTTACGCTATAAACGGCTTACTTCTCGAAAGTGACAACCATACAACTCGATTCCTATGGTAATTATGCATTGAAATCAATGATGGAATTCTTGGCACATTTCGATTTATTTATTTTTGGCACTTTTCGATTTATTTATTTTATTCAATAGAAACTGTATATACAGGCATATGAGTAATTTTCAACTCAAGAGGGGTTACGCTATAAACGGCTTACTTCTCGGAAGTGACAACCATACAACTCGATTCCTATGGTAATTATGCATTGAAATCAATAATGGAATTTTTGGCAATTTTCGATTTATTTATTTTATTCAATAGGAACTGTATATACAGGCATATGAGTAATTTTCAACTCAAGAGGGGTTACGCTATAAACGGCTTACTTCTTGAAAGTGACAACCATACAACTCAATTCCTATGGTAATTATGCATTGAAATCAATGATGGACTTTTTGGAACTTTTCGATTTATTGATTTTATTCAATAGAAACTGTATATACAGGCATATGAGTAATTTTCAACTCAAGAGGAGTTACGCTATAAACGGCTAACTTCTCGAAAGTGACAACCATACAACTCGATTCCTATGGTAATTATGCATTGAAATCAATGATGGAATTCTTGGCACATTTCGGTTTATTTATTTTTGGCACTTTTCGATTTATTTACTTTATTCAATAGAAACTATATATACAGGCATATGAGTAATTTTCAACTCAAGATGGGTTACGCTATAAACGGCTTACTTCTTGAAAGTGACAACCATACAACTCGATTCCTATGGTAATTATGCATTGAAATCAATGATGGAATTTTTGGAACTTTTCGATTTATTGATTTTATTCAGTAGAAACTGTATATACAGGCATATGAGTAATTTTCAACTCACGATGAGTTACGCTATAAACGGCTTACTTCTCGAAAGTGACAACCATACAACTCGATTCCTATGATAATTATGCATTGAAACCAATGATGGAATTTTTTGCTCATTTCGATTTATTTATTTTTGGCACTTTTCGATTAATTTATTTTATTCAATAGAAACTGTATATACAGGCATATGAGTAATTTTCAACTCAAGAGGGGTTACGCTATAAACGGCTTACTTCTCGAAAGTGACAACCATACAACTCGATTCCTATGGTAATTATGCATTGAAATCA
This sequence comes from Phania funesta, assembly GCA_963932375.1. Classification (NCBI taxonomy): domain Eukaryota; kingdom Metazoa; phylum Arthropoda; class Insecta; order Diptera; family Tachinidae; genus Phania; species Phania funesta. Next base: position 60,265,250 of record OZ010653.1, read on the forward strand.
ATGATGGAATTCTTGGCACATTTCGATTTATTTATTAGTTTTGGCACTTTTCGATTTATTTATTTTATTCAATAGAAACTGTATATACAGGCATATGAGTAATTTTCAACTCAAGAGGGGTTACGCTATAAACGGCTTACTTCTCGAAAGTGACAACCATACAACTCGATTCCTATGGTAATTATGCATTGAAATCAATTATGGAATTTTTGGCACATTTCGATTTATTTATTTTATTCAATAGAAACTGTATATACAGGCATATGAGCAATTTTCAACTCAAAAGGGGTTACGCTATAAACGGCTTACTTCTCGAAAGTGACAACCATACAACTCGATTCCTATGGTAATTATGCATTGAAATCAATGATGGAACTCTTGGCACATTTCGATTTATTTATTTTTGGCACTTTTCGATTTATTTATTTTATTCAATAGAAACTGTATATACAGGCATATGAGTAATTTTCAACTCAAGAGGGGTTACGCTATAAACGGCTTACTTCTCGAAAGTGACAACCATACAACTCGATTCCTATGGTAATTATGCATTGAAATCAATGATGGAATTCTTGGCACATTTCGATTTATTTATTAGTTTTGGCACTTTTCAATTTATTTATTTTATTCAATAGAAACTGTATATACAGGCATATGAGTAATTTTCAACTCAAGAGGGGTTACGCTATAAACGGCTTACTTCTCGGAAGTGACAACCATACAACTCGATTCCTATGGTAATTATGCATTGAAATCAATTATGGAATTTTTGGCACATTTCGATTTATTTATTTTATTCAATAGAAACTGTATATACAGGCATATGAGTAATTTTCAACTCAAAAGGGGTTACGCTATAAACGGGTTATTTCTCGAAAGTGACAACCATACAACTCGATTCCTATGGTAATTATGCATTGAAATCAATTATGGAATTCTTGGCACATTTCGATTTATTTATTTTTGGCACTTTTCGATTTATTTATTTTATTCACTAGAAACTGTATATACAGGCATATGAGTAATTTTCATCTCAAGAGGGTTTACCCTATAAAAGGCGAATTTTTCGAAAGTGACAACCATACAACTCGATTCCTATGGTAATTATGCATTGAAATCAATAATGGAATTTTTGGAACTTTTCGATTTATTTATTTTATTCAATAGAAACTCTATATACAGGCATATGAGTAATTTTCCACTCAAGAGGGGTTACGCTATAAACGGCTTACTTCTCGAAAGTGACAACCATACAACTCGGTTCCTATGGTAATTATGCATTGAAATCAATGGTGGAATTCTTGGCGCATTTCGATTTATTTATTTTTGGCACTTTTCGATTAATTTATTTTATTCAATAGAAACTGTATATACAGGCATATGAGTAATTTTCAACTCAAGAGGGGTTACGCTATAAACGGCTAACTTCTCGAAAGTGACAACCATACAACTCGATTCCTATGGTAATTATGCATTGAAATCAATTATGGAATTCTTGGCACTTTTCGATTTATTTATTTTTGGCACTTTTCGATTTATTTATTTTATTCACTAGAAACTGTATATACAGGCATATGAGTAATTTTCATCTCAAGAGGGTTTACCCTATAAAAGGCGAATTTTTCGAATTTTTCGAAAGTGACAACCATACAACTCGATTCCTATGGTAATTATGCATTGAAATCAATAATGGAATTTTTGGAACTTTTCGATTTATTTATTTTTGGCACTTTTCGATTTATTTATTTTATTCAATAGAAACTGTATATACAGGCATATGAGTAATTTTCAACTCAAGAGAGGTTACGCTATAAACAGCTTACTTCTCGAAAGTGACAACCATACAACTCAATTCCTATGGTAATTATGCATTGAAATCAATGATGGAATTCTTGGCACATTTCGATTTATTTATTAGTTTTGGCACTTTTCGATTTATTTATTTTATTCAATAGAAACTGTATATACAGGCATATGAGTAATTTTCAACTCAAGAGGGGTTACGCTATAAACGGCTTACTTCTCGAAAGTGACAACCATACAACTCGATTCCTATGGTAATTATGCATTGAAATCAATGATGGAATTCTTGGCACATTTCGATTTATTTATTAGTTTTGGCACTTTTCGATTTATTTATTTTATTCAATAGAAACTGTATATACAGGCATATGAGTAATTTTCAACTCAAGAGGGGTTACGCTATAAACGGCTTACTTCTCGAAAGTGACAACCATACAACTCGATTCCTATGGTAATTATGCATTGAAATCAATTATGGAATTTTTGCCACATTTCGATTTATTTATTTTATTCAATAGAAACTGTATATACAGGCATATGAGTAATTTTCAACTCAAAAGGGGTTACGCTATAAACGGCTTACTTCTCGAAAGTGACAACCATACAACTCGATTCCTATGGTAATTATGCATTGAAATCAATGATGGAATTCTTGGCACATTTCGATTTATTTATTTTTGGCACTTTTCGATTTATTTATTTTATTCAATAGAAACTGTATATACAGGCATATGAGTAATTTTCAACTCAAGAGGGGTTACGCTATAAACGGCTTACTTCTCGGAAGTGACAACCATACAACTCGATTCCTATGGTAATTATGCATTGAAATCAATAATGGAATTTTTGGCAATTTTCGATTTATTTATTTTATTCAATAGGAACTGTATATACAGGCATATGAGTAATTTTCAACTCAAGAGGGGTTACGCTATAAACGGCTTACTTCTTGAAAGTGACAACCATACAACTCAATTCCTATGGTAATTATGCATTGAAATCAATGATGGACTTTTTGGAACTTTTCGATTTATTGATTTTATTCAATAGAAACTGTATATACAGGCATATGAGTAATTTTCAACTCAAGAGGAGTTACGTTATAAACGGCTAACTTCTCGAAAGTGACAACCATACAACTCGATTCCTATGGTAATTATGCATTGAAATCAATGATGGAATTCTTGGCACATTTCGGTTTATTTATTTTTGGCACTTTTCGATTTATTTACTTTATTCAATAGAAACTATATATACAGGCATATGAGTAATTTTCAACTCAAGATGGGTTACGCTATAAACGGCTTACTTCTTGAAAGTGACAACCATACAACTCGATTCCTATGGTAATTATGCATTGAAATCAATGATGGAATTTTTGGAACTTTTCGATTTATTGATTTTATTCAGTAGAAACTGTATATACAGGCATATGAGTAATTTTCATCTCACGATGAGTTACGCTATAAACGGCTTACTTCTCGAAAGTGACAACCATACAACTCGATTCCTATGATAATTATGCATTGAAACCAATGATGGAATTTTTTGCTCATTTCGATTTATTTATTTTTGGCACTTTTCGATTAATTTATTTTATTCAATAGAAACTGTATATACAGGCATATGAGTAATTTTCAACTCAAGAGGGGTTACGCTATAAACGGCTTACTTCTCGAAAGTGACAACCATACAACTCGATTCCTATGGTAATTATGCATTGAAATCAATGATGGAATTCTTGGCACATTTCGATTTATTTATTAGTTTTGGCACTTTTCGATTTATTTATTTTATTCAATAGAAACTGTATATACAGGCATATGAGTAATTTTCAACTCAAGAGGGGTTACGCTATAAACGGCTCGCTTCTCGAAAGTGACAACCATACAACTCGATTCCTATGGTAATTATGCATTGAAATCAATTATGGAATTTTTGGCACATTTCGATTTATTTATTTTATTCAATAGAAACTGTATATACAGGCATATGAGCAATTTTCAACTCAAAAGGGGTTACGCTATAAACGGCTTACTTCTCGAAAGTGACAACCATACAACTCGATTCCTATGGTAATTATGCATTGAAATCAATGATGGAATTCTTGGCACATTTCGATTTATTTATTTTTGGCACTTTTCGATTTATTTATTTTATTCAATAGAAACTGTATATACAGGCATATGAGTAATTTTCAACTCAAGAGGGGTTACGCTATAAACGGCTTACTTCTCGAAAGTGACAACCATACAACTCGATTCCTATGGTAATTATGCATTGAAATCAATGATGGAATTCTTGGCACATTTCGATTTATTTATTAGTTTTGGCACTTTTCAATTTATTTATTTTATTCAATAGAAACTGTATATACAGGCATATGAGTAATTTTCAACTCAAGAGGGGTTACGCTATAAACGGCTTACTTCTCGGAAGTGACAACCATACAACTCGATTCCTATGGTAATTATGCATTGAAATCAATTATGGAATTTTTGGCACATTTCGATTTATTTATTTTATTCAATAGAAACTGTATATACAGGCATATGAGTAATTTTCAACTCAAAAGGGGTTACGCTATAAACGGGTTATTTCTCGAAAGTGACAACCATACAACTCGATTCCTATGGTAATTATGCATTGAAATCAATTATGGAATTCTTGGCACATTTCGATTTATTTATTTTTGGCACTTTTCGATTTATTTATTTTATTCACTAGAAACTGTATATACAGGCATATGAGTAATTTTCATCTCAAGAGGGTTTACCCTATAAAAGGCGAATTTTTCGAATTTTTCGAAAGTGACAACCATACAACTCGATTCCAATGGTAATTATGCATTGAAATCAATAATGGAATTTTTGGAACTTTTCGATTTATTTATTTTATTCAATAGAAACTCTATATACAGGCATATGAGTAATTTTCAACTCAAGAGGGGTTACGCTATAAACGGCTTACTTCTCGAAAGTGACAACCATACAACTCGATTCCTATGGTAATTATGCATTGAAATCAATGGTGGAATTCTTGGCGCATTTCGATTTATTTATTTTTGGCACTTTTCGATTAATTTATTTTATTCAATAGAAACTGTATATACAGGCATATGAGTAATTTTCAACTCAAGAGGGGTTACGCTATAAACGGCTAACTTCTCGAAAGTGACAACCATACAACTCGATTCCTATGGTAATTATGCATTGAAATCAATTATGGAATTCTTGGCACATTTCGATTTATTTATTTTTGGCACTTTTCGATTTATTTATTTTATTCACTAGAAACTGTATATACAGGCATATGAGTAATTTTCATCTCAAGAGGGTTTACCCTATAAAAGGCGAATTTTTCGAATTTTTCGAAAGTGACAACCATACAACTCGATTCCTATGGTAATTATGCATTGAAATCAATAATGGAATTTTTGGCACATTTCGATTTATTTATTTTATTCAATAGAAACTCTATATACAGGCATATGAGTAATTTTCAACTCAAGAGGGGTTACGCTATAAACGGCTTACTTCTCGAAAGTGACAACCATACAACTCGATTCCTATGGTAATTATGCATTGAAATCAATGGTGGAATTCTTGGCACATTTCGATTTATTTATTTTTGGCACTTTTCGATTTATTTATTTTATTCAATAGAAACTGTATATACAGGCATATGAGTAATTTTCAACTCAAGAGAGGTTACGCTATAAACAGCTTACTTCTCGAAAGTGACAACCATACAACTCAATTCCTATGGTAATTATGCATTGAAATCAATGATGGAATTCTTGGCACATTTCGATTTATTTATTAGTTTTGGCACTTTTCGATTTATTTATTTTATTCAATAGAAACTGTATATACAGGCATATGAGTAATTTTCAACTCAAGAGGGGTTACGCTATAAACGGCTTACTTCTCGAAAGTGACAACCATACAACTCGATTCCTATGGTAATTATGCATTGAAATCAATGGTGGAATTCTTGGCGCATTTCGATTTATTTATTTTTGGAACTTTTCGATTAATTTATTTTATTCAATAGAAACTATATATACAGGCATATGAGTAATTTTCAACTCAAGAGGGGTTACGCTATAAACGGCTAACTTCTCGAAAGTGACAACCATACAACTCGATTCCTATGGTAATTATGCATTGAAATCAATGATGGAATTCCTGGCACATTTCGATTTCAATTTTTCGAATTTTTCGAAAGTGACAACCATACAACTCGATTCCTATGGTAATTATGCATTGAAATCAATAATGGAATTTTTGGAACTTTTCGATTTATTTATTTTATTCAATAGAAACTCTATATACAGGCATATGAGTAATTTTCAACTCAAGAGGGGTTACGCTATAAACGGATTACTTCTCTAAAGTGACAACCATACAACTCGATTCCTATGGTAATTATGCATTGAAATCAATGGTGGAATTCTTGGCGCATTTCGATTTATTTATTTTTGGCACTTTTCGATTAATTTATTTTATTCAATAGAAACTGTATATACAGGCATATGAGTAATTTTCAACTCAAGAGGGGTTACGCTATAAACGGCTAACTTCTCGAAAGTGACAACCATACAACTCGATTCCTATGGTAATTATGCATTGAAATCAATTATGGAATTCTTGGCACATTTCGATTTATTTATTTTTGGCACTTTTCGATTTATTTATTTTATTCACTAGAAACTGTATATACAGGCATATGAGTAATTTTCATCTCAAGAGGGTTTACCCTATAAAAGGCGAATTATTCGAATTTTTCGAAAGTGACAACCATACAACTCGATTCCCATGGTAATTATGCATTGAAATCAATAATGGAATTTTTGGAACTTTCGATTTATTTATTTTATTCAATAGAAACTCTATATACAGGCATATGAGTAATTTTCAACTCAAGAGGGGTTACGCTATAAACGGCTAACTTCTCGAAAGTGACAACCACACAACTCGATTCCTATGGTAATTATGCATTGAAATCAATGATGGAATTTTTGGCACATTTCGATTTATTTATTTTATTCAATAGAAACTCTATATACAGGCATATGAGTAATTTTCAACTCAAGAGGGGTTACGCTATAAACGGCTTACTTCTCGAAAGTGACAACCATACAACTCGATTCCTATGGTAATTATGCATTGAAATCAATGGTGGAATTCTTGGCACATTTCGATTTATTTATTTTTGGCACTTTTCGATTTATTTATTTTATTCAATAGAAACTGTATATACAGGCATATGAGTAATTTTCAACTCAAGAGAGGTTACGCTATAAACAGCTTACTTCTCGAAAGTGACAACCATACAACTCAATTCCTATGGTAATTATGCATTGAAATCAATGATGGAATTCTTGGCACATTTCGATTTATTTATTAGTTTTGGCACTTTTCGATTTATTTATTTTATTCAATAGAAACTGTATATACAGGCATATGAGTAATTTTCAACTCAAGAGGGGTTACGCTATAAACGGCTTACTTCTCGAAAGTGACAACCATACAACTCGATTCCTATGGTAATTATGCATTGAAATCAATGGTGGAATTCTTGGCGCATTTCGATTTATTTATTTTTGGCACTTTTCGATTAATTTATTTTATTCAATAGAAACTATATATACAGGCATATGAGTAATTTTCAACTCAAGAGGGGTTACGCTATAAACGGCTAACTTCTCGAAAGTGACAACCATACAACTCGATTCCTATGGTAATTATGCATTGAAATCAATGATGGAATTCCTGGCACATTTCGATTTCAATTTTTCGAATTTTTCGAAAGTGACAACCATACAACTCGATTCCTATGGTAATTATGCATTGAAATCAATAATGGAATTTTTGGAACTTTTCGATTTATTTATTTTATTCAATAGAAACTCTATATACAGGCATATGAGTAATTTTCAACTCAAGAGGGGTTACGCTATAAACGGCTTACTTCTCGAAAGTGACAACCATACAACTCGATTCCTATGGTAATTATGCATTGAAATCAATGGTGGAATTCTTGGCGCATTTCGATTTATTTATTTTTGGCACTTTTCGATTAATTTATTTTATTCAATAGAAACTGTATATACAGGCATATGAGTAATTTTCAACTCAAGAGGGGTTACGCTATAAACGGCTAACTTCTCGAAAGTGACAACCATACAACTCGATTCCTATGGTAATTATGCATTGAAATCAATTATGGAATTCTTGGCACATTTCGATTTATTTATTTTTGGCACTTTTCGATTTATTTATTTTATTCACTAGAAACTGTATATACAGGCATATGAGTAATTTTCATCTCAAGAGGGTTTACCCTATAAAAGGCGAATTTTTCGAATTTTTCGAAAGTGACAACCATACAACTCGATTCCTATGGTAATTATGCATTGAAATCAATAATGGAATTTTTGGAACTTTTCGATTTATTTATTTTATTCAATAGAAACTCTATATACAGGCATATGAGTAATTTTCAACTCAAGAGGGGTTACGCTATAAACGGCTAACTTCTCGAAAGTGACAACCATACAACTCGATTCCTATGATAATTATGCATTGAAATCAATGATGGAATTTTTGGCTCATTTCGATTTATTTATTTTTGGCACTTTTCGATTAATTTATTTTATTCAATAGAAACTGTATATACAGGCATATGAGTAATTTTCAATTCAAGAGGGGTTACGCTATAAACGGCTTACTTCTCGAAAGTGACAACCATACAACTCGATTCCTATGGTAATTATGCATTGAAATCAATGATGGAATTCTTGGCACATTTCGATTTATTTATTAGTTTTGGCACTTTTCGATTTATTTATTTTATTCAATAGAAACTGTATATACAGGCATATGAGTAATTTTCAACTCAAGAGGGGTTACGCTATAAACGGCTTACTTCTCGAAAGTGACAACCATACAACTCGATTCCTATGGTAATTATGCATTGAAATCAATTATGGAATTTTTGGCACATTTCGATTTATTTATTTTATTCAATAGAAACTGTATATACAGGCATATGAGCAATTTTCAACTCAAAAGGGGTTACGCTATAAACGGCTTACTTCTCGAAAGTGACAACCATACAACTCGATTCCTATGGTAATTATGCATTGAAATCAATGATGGAATTCTTGGCACATTTCGATTTATTTATTTTTGGCACTTTTCGATTTATTTATTTTATTCAATAGAAACTGTATATACAGGCATATGAGTAATTTTCAACTCAAGAGGGGTTACGCTATAAACGGCTTACTTCTCGAAAGTGACAACCATACAACTCGATTCCTATGGTAATTATGCATTGAAATCAATGATGGAATTCTTCGCACATTTCGATTTATTTATTAGTTTTGGCACTTTTCAATTTATTTATTTTATTCAATAGAAACTGTATATACAGGCATATGAGTAATTTTCAACTCAAGAGGGGTTACGCTATAAACGGCTTACTTCTCGGAAGTGACAACCATACAACTCGATTCCTATGGTAATTATGCATTGAAATCAATTATGGAATTTTTGGCACATTTCGATTTATTTATTTTATTCAATAGAAACTGTATATACAGGCATATGAGTAATTTTCAACTCAAAAGGGGTTACGCTATAAACGGGTTATTTCTCGAAAGTGACAACCATACAACTCGATTCCTATGGTAATTATGCATTGAAATCAATTATGGAATTCTTGGCACATTTCGATTTATTTATTTTTGGCACTTTTCGATTTATTTATTTTATTCACTAGAAACTGTATATACAGGCATATGAGTAATTTTCATCTCAAGAGGGTTTACCCTATAAAAGGCGAATTTTTCGAATTTTTCGAAAGTGACAACCATACAACTCGATTCCTATGGTAATTATGCATTGAAATCAATAATGGAATTTTTGGAACTTTTCGATTTATTTATTTTATTCAATAGAAACTCTATATACAGGCATATGAGTAATTTTCAACTCAAGAGGGGTTACGCTATAAACGGCTTACTTCTCGAAAGTGACAACCATACAACTCGATTCCTATGGTAATTATGCATTGAAATCAATGGTGGAATTCTTGGCGCATTTCGATTTATTTATTTTTGGCACTTTTCGATTAATTTATTTTATTCAATAGAAACTGTATATACAGGCATATGATTCCTATGGTAATTATGCATTGAAATCAATTATGGAATTCTTGGCACATTTCGATTTATTTATTTTTGGCACTTTTCGATTTATTTATTTTATTTACTAGAAACAGTATATACAGGCATATGAGTAATTTTCATCTCAAGAGGGTTTACCCTATAAAAGGCGAATTTTTCGAATTTTTCGAAAGTGACAACCATACAACTCGATTCCTATGGTAATTATGCATTGAAATCAATAATGGAATTTTTGGCACATTTCGATTTATTTATTTTATTCAATAGAAACTCTATATACAGGCATATGAGTAATTTTCAACTCAAGAGGGGTTACGCTATAAACGGCTTACTTCTCGAAAGTGAAAACCATACAACTCGATTCCTATGGTAATTATGCATTGAAATCAATGGTGGAATTCTTGGCACATTTCGATTTATTTATTTTTGGCACTTTTCGATTTATTTATTTTATTCAATAGAAACTGTATATACAGGCATATGAGTAATTTTCAACTCAAGAGAGGTTACGCTATAAACAGCTTACTTCTCGAAAGTGACAACCATACAACTCGATTCCTATGGTAATTATGCATTGAAATCAATGGTGGAATTCTTGGCGCATTTCGATTTATTTATTTTTGGCACTTTTCGATTTATTTATTTTATTCAATAGAAACTGTATATACAGGCATATGAGTAACTTTCAACTCAAGAGGGGTTACGCTATAAACGGCTTACTTCTCGAAAGTGACAACCATACAACTCGATTCCTATGGTAATTATGCATTGAAATCAATGGTGGAATTCTTGGCGCATTTCGATTTATTTATTTTTGGCACTTTTCGATTAATTTATTTTATTCAATAGAAACTATATATACAGGCATATGAGTAATTTTCAACTCAAGAGGGGTTACGCTATAAACGGCTAACTTCTCGAAAGTGACAACCATACAACTCGATTCCTATGGTAATTATGCATTGAAATCAATGATGGAATTCCTGGCACATTTCGATTTCAATTTTTCGAATTTTTCGAAAGTGACAACCATACAACTCGATTCCTATGGTAATTATGCATTGAAATCAATAATGGAATTTTTGGAACTTTTCGATTTATTTATTTTATTCAATAGAAACTCTATATACAGGCATATGAGTAATTTTCAACTCAAGAGGGGTTACGCTATAAACGGCTTACTTCTCGAAAGTGACAACCATAGAACTCGATTCCTATGGTAATTATGCATTGAAATCAATGGTGGAATTCTTGGCGCATTTCGATTTATTTATTTTTGGCACTTTTCGATTAATTTATTTTATTCAATAGAAACTGTATATACAGGCATATGAGTAATTTTCAACTCAAGAGGGGTTACGCTATAAACGGCTAACTTCTCGAAAGTGACAACCATACAACTCGATTCCTATGGTAATTATGCATTGAAATCAATTATGGAATTCTTGGCACATTTCGATTTATTTATTTTTGGCACTTTTCGATTTATTTATTTTATTCACTAGAAACTGTATATACAGGCATATGAGTAATTTTCATCTCAAGAGGGTTTACCCTATAAAAGGCGAATTTTTCGAATTTTTCGAAAGTGACAACCATACAACTCGATTCCTATGGTAATTATGCATTGAAATCAATAATGGAATTTTTGGAACTTTTCGATTTATTTATTTTATTCAATAGAAACTCTATATACAGGCATATGAGTAATTTTCAACTCAAGAGGGGTTACGCTATAAACGGCTAACTTCTCGAAAGTGACAACCACACAACTCGATTCCTATGGTAATTATGCATTGAAATCAATGATGGAATTTTTGGCACATTTCGATTTATTTATTTTATTCAATAGAAACTCTATATACAGGCATATTAGTAATTTTCAACTCAAGAGGGGTTACGCTATAAACGGCTTACTTCTCGAAAGTGACAACCATACAACTCGATTCCTATGGTAATTATGCATTGAAATCAATGGTGGAATTCTTGGCACATTTCGATTTATTTATTTTTGGCACTTTTCGATTTATTTATTTTATTCAATAGAAACTGTATATACAGGCATATGAGTAATTTTCAACTCAAGAGAGGTTACGCTATAAACAGCTTACTTCTCGAAAGTGACAACCATACAACTCAATTCCTATGGTAATTATGCATTGAAATCAATGATGGAATTCTTGGCACATTTCGATTTATTTATTAGTTTTGGCACTTTTCGATTTATTTATTTTATTCAATAGAAACTGTATATACAGGCATATGAGTAATTTTCAACTCAAGAGGGGTTACGCTATAAACGGCTTACTTCTCGAAAGTGACAACCATACAACTCGATTCCTATGGTAATTATGCATTGAAATCAATGGTGGAATTCTTGGCGCATTTCGATTTATTTATTTTTGGCACTTTTCGATTAATTTATTTTATTCAATAGAAACTATATATACAGGCATATGAGTAATTTTCAACTCAAGAGGGGTTACGCTATAAACGGCTAACTTCTCGAAAGTGACAACCATACAACTCGATTCCTATGGTAATTATGCATTGAAATCAATGATGGAATTCCTGGCACATTTCGATTTATTTATTAGTTTTGGCACTTTTCGATTTATTTATTTTATTCAATAGAAACTGTATATACAGGCATATGAGTAATTTTCAACTCAAGAGGGTTTACCCTATAAACGGCGAATTTTTCGAATTTTTGGAATTTTTCGAATGTGACAACCATACAACTCGATTTCTATGGTAATTATGCATTGAAATCAATAATGGAATTTTTGGAAGTTTTCGATTTATTTATTTTATTCAATATATTGTATATACAGGCATATGAGTAATTTTCAACTCAAGAGGGGTTACGCTATAAACGGCTAACTTCTCGAAAGTGACAACCATACAACTCGATTCCTATGGTAATTATGCATTGAAATCAATGATGGAATTTTTGGAACTTTTCGATTTATTGATTTTATTTAATAGAAACTGTATATACAGGCATATGAGTAATTTTCAACTCAAGAGGAGTTACGCTATAAACGGCTAACTTCTCGAAAGTGACAACCATACATCTCGATTCCTATGGTAATTATGCATTGAAATCAATGATGGAATTCTTGGCACATTTCGATTTAATTATTTTTGGCACTTTTCGATTAATTTATTTTATTCAATAGAAACTATATATACAGGCATATGAGTAATTTTCATCTCAAGATGGGTTACGCTATAAACGGCTTACTTCTTGAAAGTGACAACCATACAACTCGATTCCTATGGTAATTATGCATTGAAATCAATGATGGAATTTTTGGAACTTTTCGATTTATTGATTTTATTCAATAGAAACTGTATATACAGGCATATGAGTAATTTTCAACTCAAGAGGAGTTACGCTATAAACGGCTAACTTCTCGAAAGTGACAACCATACAACTCGATTCCTATGGTAATTATGCATTGAAATCAATGATGGAATTGTTGGCACATTTCGATTTATTTATTTTTGGCACTTTTCGATTTATTTATTTTATTCAATAGAAAGTATATATACAGGCATATGAGTAATTTTCAACTCAAGATGGGTTACGCTATAAACGGCTTACTTCTTGAAAGTGACAACCATACAACTCGATTCCTATGGTAATTATGCATTGAAATCAATGATGGAATTTTTGGAACTTTTCGATTTATTGATTTTATTCAGTAGAAACTGTATATACAGGCATATGAGTAATTTTCAACTCAAGATGAGTTACGCTATAAACGGCTTACTTCTCGAAAGTGACAACCATACAACTCGATTCCTATGATAATTATGCATTGAAATCAATGATGGAATTTTTGGCTCATTTCGATTTATTTATTTTGGGCACTTTTCGATTAATTTATTTTATTCAATAGAAACTGTATATACAGGCATATGAGTAATTTTCAACTCAAGAGGGGTTACGCTATAAACGGCTAACTTCTCGAAAGTGACAACCATACAACTCGATTCCTATGGTAATTATGCATTGAAATCAATGATGGAATTCTTGGCACATTTCGATTTATTTATTTTTGGCACTTTTCGATTTATTTATTTTATTCAATAGAAACTGTATATACAGGCATATGAGTAATTTTCATCTCAAGAGGGTTTACCCTATAAAAGGCGACTTTTTCGCATTTTTCGAAAGTGACAACCATACAACTCGATTCCTATGGTAATTATGCATTGAAATCAATAATGGAATTTTTGGAACTTTTCGATTTATTTATTTTATTCAATAGAAACTGTATATACAGGCATATGAGTAATTTTCAACTCAAGAGGGGTTACGCTATAAACGGCTTACTTCTCGAAAGTGACAACCATACAACTCGATTCCTATGATAATTATGCATTGAAATCAATGATGGAATTCTTGGCACATTTCGATTTATTTATTTTTGGCACTTTTCGATTTATTTATTTTATTCAATAGAAACTGTATATACAGGCATATGAGTAATTTTCAACTCAAGAGGGGTTACGCTATAAACGGCTTACTTCTCGAAAGTGACAACCATACAACTCGATTTCTATAGTAATTGTACATTGAAATCAATTATGGAATTTTTGGCACATTTCGATTTATTTATTTTTGGCACTTTTCGATTTATTTATTTTATTCAATAGAAACTGTATATACAGGCATATGAGGAATTTTCAACTCAAAAGGGGTTACGCTATAAACGGGTTATTTCTCGAAAGTGACAACCATACAACTCGATTCCTATGGTAATTATGCATTGAAATCAATGATGGAATTCTTGGCACATTTCGATTTATTTATTTTGGGCACTTTTCGATTTATTTATTTTATTCAATAGAAACTGTATATACAGGCATATGAGTAATTTTCAACTCAAAAGGGGTTACGCTATAAACGGGTTATTTCTCGAAAGTGACAACCATACAACTCGATTCCTATGGTAATTAGGCATTGAAATCAATGATGGAATTCTTGGCACATTTCGATTTATTTATTTTTGGCACTTTTCGATTTATTTATTTTATTCAATAGAAACTGTATATACAGGCATATGAGTAATTTTCAACTCAAAAGGGGTTACGCTATAAACGGGTTATTTCTCGAAAGTGACAACCATAAAACTCGATTCCTATGGTAATTATGCATTGAAATCAATGATGAATTCTTGGCACATTTCGATTTATTTATTTTTGGCACTTTTCGATTTATTTATTTTATTCAATAGAAACTGTATATACAGGCATATGAGTAATTTTCAACTCAAAAGGGGTTACGCTATAAACGGGTTATTTCTCAAAAGTGACAACCATACAACTCGATTCCTATGGTAATTATGCATTGAAATCAATGATGGAATTCTTGGCACATTTCGATTTATTTATTTTTGGCACTTTTCGATTTATTTATTTTATTCAATAGAAACTGTATATACAGGCATATGAGGAATTTTCAACTCAAATGGGTTACGCTATAAACGGGTTATTTCTCGAAAGTGAAAACCATACAACTCGATTCCTATGGTAATTATGCATTGAAATCAATGATGGAATTCTTGGCACATTTCGATTTATTTATTTTTGGCACTTTTCGATTTATTTATTTTATTCAATAGAAACTGTATATACAGGCATATGAGTAATTTTCAACTCAAAAGGGGTTACGCTATAAACGGGTTATTTCTCGAAAGTGACAACCATACAACTCGATTCCTATGGTAATTATGCATTGAAATCAATGATGGAATTCTTGGCACATTTCGATTTATTTATTTTTGGCACTTTTCGATTTATTTATTTTATTCAATAGAAACTGTATATACAGGCATATGAGTAATTTTCAACTCAAGAGGGGTTACGCTATAAACGGCTTACTTCTCGAAAGTGACAACCATACAACTCGATTTCTATAGTAATTGTACATTGAAATCAATTATGGAATTTTTGGCACATTTCGATTTATTTATTTTTGGCACTTTTCGATTTATTTATTTTATTCAATAGAAACTGTATATACACGGTTTATTTCTCGAAAGTGACAACCATACAACTCGATTCCTATGGTAATTATGCATTGAAATCAATGATGGAATTCTTGGCACATTTCGATTTATTTATTTTTGGCACTTTTCGATTAATTTATTTTATTCAATAGAAACTGTACATACAGGCATATGAGTAATTTTCAACTCAAAAGGGGTTACGCTATAAACGGGTTATTTCTCGAAAGTGACAACCATACAACTCGATTCCTATGGTAATTATGCATTAAAATCAATGATGGAATTCTTGGCACATTTCGATTTATTTATTTTGGGCACTTTTCGATTTATTTATTTTATTCAATAGAAACTGTATATACAGGCATATGAGGAATTTTCAACTCAAGAGGGGTTACGCTATAAACGGCTAACTTCTCGAAAGTGACAACCATACAACTCGATTCCTATGGTAATTATGCATTGAAATCAATGATGGAATTCCTGGCACATTTCGATTTATTTATTAGTTTTGGCACTTTTCGATTTATTTATTTTATTCAATAGAAACTGTATATACAGGCATATGAGTAATTTTCAACTCAAGAGGGTTTACCCTATAAACGGCGAATTTTTCGAATTTTTGGAATTTTTCGAATGTGACAACCATACAACTCGATTTCTATGGTAATTATGCATTGAAATCAATAATGGAATTTTTGGAAGTTTTCGATTTATTTATTTTATTCAATATATTGTATATACAGGCATATGAGTAATTTTCAACTCAAGAGGGGTTACGCTATAAACGGCTAACTTCTCGAAAGTGACAACCATACAACTCGATTCCTATAGTAATTGTACATTGAAATCAATTATGGAATTTTTGGCACATTTCGATTTATTTATTTTTGGCACTTTTCGATTTATTTATTTTATTCAATAGAAACTGTATATACAGGCATATGAGTAATTTTCAACTCAAGAGGGGTTACGCTATAAACGGCTTACTTCTCGAAAGTGACAACCATACAACTCGATTCCTATGGTAATTATGCATTGAAATCAATGGTGGAATTCTTGGCGCATTTCGATTTATTTATTTTTGGCACTTTTCGATTAATTTATTTTATTCAATAGAAACTATATATACAGGCATATGAGTAATTTTCAACTCAAGAGGGGTTACGCTATAAACGGCTAACTTCTCGAAAGTGACAACCATACAACTCGATTCCTATGGTAATTATGCATTGAAATCAATGATGGAATTCCTGGCACATTTCGATTTATTTATTAGTTTTGGCACTTTTCGATTTATTTATTTTATTCAATAGAAACTGTATATACAGGCATATGAGTAATTTTCAACTCAAGAGGGTTTACCCTATAAACGGCGAATTTTTCGAATTTTTGGAATTTTTCGAATGTGACAACCATACAACTCGATTTCTATGGTAATTATGCATTGAAATCAATAATGGAATTTTTGGAAGTTTTCGATTTATTTATTTTATTCAATATATTGTATATACAGGCATATGAGTAATTTTCAACTCAAGAGGGGTTACGCTATAAACGGCTAACTTCTCGAAAGTGACAACCATACAACTCGATTCCTATGGTAATTATGCATTGAAATCAATGATGGAATTTTTGGAACTTTTCGATTTATTGATTTTATTTAATAGAAACTGTATATACAGGCATATGAGTAATTTTCAACTCAAGAGGAGTTACGCTATAAACGGCTAACTTCTCGAAAGTGACAACCATACATCTCGATTCCTATGGTAATTATGCATTGAAATCAATGATGGAATTCTTGGCACATTTCGATTTAATTATTTTTGGCACTTTTCGATTAATTTATTTTATTCAATAGAAACTATATATACAGGCATATGAGTAATTTTCATCTCAAGATGGGTTACGCTATAAACGGCTTACTTCTTGAAAGTGACAACCATACAACTCGATTCCTATGGTAATTATGCATTGAAATCAATGATGGAATTTTTGGAACTTTTCGATTTATTGATTTTATTCAATAGAAACTGTATATACAGGCATATGAGTAATTTTCAACTCAAGAGGAGTTACGCTATAAACGGCTAACTTCTCGAAAGTGACAACCATACAACTCGATTCCTATGGTAATTATGCATTGAAATCAATGATGGAATTGTTGGCACATTTCGATTTATTTATTTTTGGCACTTTTCGATTTATTTATTTTATTCAATAGAAAGTATATATACAGGCATATGAGTAATTTTCAACTCAAGATGGGTTACGCTATAAACGGCTTACTTCTTGAAAGTGACAACCATACAACTCGATTCCTATGGTAATTATGCATTGAAATCAATGATGGAATTTTTGGAACTTTTCGATTTATTGATTTTATTCAGTAGAAACTGTATATACAGGCATATGAGTAATTTTCAACTCAAGATGAGTTACGCTATAAACGGCTTACTTCTCGAAAGTGACAACCATACAACTCGATTCCTATGATAATTATGCATTGAAATCAATGATGGAATTTTTGGCTCATTTCGATTTATTTATTTTGGGCACTTTTCGATTAATTTATTTTATTCAATAGAAACTGTATATACAGGCATATGAGTAATTTTCAACTCAAGAGGGGTTACGCTATAAACGGCTAACTTCTCGAAAGTGACAACCATACAACTCGATTCCTATGGTAATTATGCATTGAAATCAATGATGGAATTCTTGGCACATTTCGATTTATTTATTTTTGGCACTTTTCGATTTATTTATTTTATTCAATAGAAACTGTATATACAGGCATATGAGTAATTTTCATCTCAAGAGGGTTTACCCTATAAAAGGCGACTTTTTCGCATTTTTCGAAAGTGACAACCATACAACTCGATTCCTATGGTAATTATGCATTGAAATCAATAATGGAATTTTTGGAACTTTTCGATTTATTTATTTTATTCAATAGAAACTGTATATACAGGCATATGAGTAATTTTCAACTCAAGAGGGGTTACGCTATAAACGGCTTACTTCTCGAAAGTGACAACCATACAACTCGATTCCTATGATAATTATGCATTGAAATCAATGATGGAATTCTTGGCACATTTCGATTTATTTATTTTTGGCACTTTTCGATTTATTTATTTTATTCAATAGAAACTGTATATACAGGCATATGAGTAATTTTCAACTCAAGAGGGGTTACGCTATAAACGGCTTACTTCTCGAAAGTGACAACCATACAACTCGATTTCTATAGTAATTGTACATTGAAATCAATTATGGAATTTTTGGCACATTTCGATTTATTTATTTTTGGCACTTTTCGATTTATTTATTTTATTCAATAGAAACTGTATATACAGGCATATGAGGAATTTTCAACTCAAAAGGGGTTACGCTATAAACGGGTTATTTCTCGAAAGTGACAACCATACAACTCGATTCCTATGGTAATTATGCATTGAAATCAATGATGGAATTCTTGGCACATTTCGATTTATTTATTTTGGGCACTTTTCGATTTATTTATTTTATTCAATAGAAACTGTATATACAGGCATATGAGTAATTTTCAACTCAAAAGGGGTTACGCTATAAACGGGTTATTTCTCGAAAGTGACAACCATACAACTCGATTCCTATGGTAATTATGCATTGAAATCAATGATGGAATTCTTGGCACATTTCGATTTATTTATTTTTGGCACTTTTCGATTTATTTATTTTATTCAATAGAAACTGTATATACAGGCATATGAGTAATTTTCAACTCAAAAGGGGTTACGCTATAAACGGGTTATTTCTCGAAAGTGACAACCATAAAACTCGATTCCTATGGTAATTATGCATTGAAATCAATGATGAATTCTTGGCACATTTCGATTTATTTATTTTTGGCACTTTTCGATTTATTTATTTTATTCAATAGAAACTGTATATACAGGCATATGAGTAATTTTCAACTCAAATGGGGTTACGCTATAAACGGGTTATTTCTCAAAAGTGACAACCATACAACTCGATTCCTATGGTAATTATGCATTGAAATCAATGATGGAATTCTTGGCACATTTCGATTTATTTATTTTTGGCACTTTTCGATTTATTTATTTTATTCAATAGAAACTGTATATACAGGCATATGAGGAATTTTCAACTCAAATGGGTTACGCTATAAACGGGTTATTTCTCGAAAGTGAAAACCATACAACTCGATTCCTATGGTAATTATGCATTGAAATCAATGATGGAATTCTTGGCACATTTCGATTTATTTATTTTTGGCACTTTTCGATTTATTTATTTTATTCAATAGAAACTGTATATACAGGCATATGAGTAATTTTCAACTCAAAAGGGGTTACGCTATAAACGGGTTATTTCTCGAAAGTGACAACCATACAACTCGATTCCTATGGTAATTATGCATTGAAATCAATGATGGAATTCTTGGCACATTTCGATTTATTTATTTTTGGCACTTTTCGATTTATTTATTTTATTCAATAGAAACTGTATATACAGGCATATGAGTAATTTTCAACTCAAGAGGGGTTACGCTATAAACGGCTTACTTCTCGAAAGTGACAACCATACAACTCGATTTCTATAGTAATTGTACATTGAAATCAATTATGGAATTTTTGGCACATTTCGATTTATTTATTTTTGGCACTTTTCGATTTATTTATTTTATTCAATAGAAACTGTATATACAGGCATATGAGGAATTTTCAACTCAAAAGGGGTTACGCTATAAACGGTTTATTTCTCGAAAGTGACAACCATACAACTCGATTCCTATGGTAATTATGCATTGAAATCAATGATGGAATTCTTGGCACATTTCGATTTATTTATTTTTGGCACTTTTCGATTAATTTATTTTATTCAATAGAAACTGTACATACAGGCATATGAGTAATTTTCAACTCAAAAGGGGTTACGCTATAAACGGGTTATTTCTCGAAAGTGACAACCATACAACTCGATTCCTATGGTAATTATGCATTAAAATCAATGATGGAATTCTTGGCACATTTCGATTTATTTATTTTGGGCACTTTTCGATTTATTTATTTTATTCAATAGAAACTGTATATACAGGCATATGAGGAATTTTCAACTCAAGAGGGGTTACGCTATAAACGGCTAACTTCTCGAAAGTGACAACCATACAACTCGATTCCTATGGTAATTATGCATTGAAATCAATGATGGAATTCCTGGCACATTTCGATTTATTTATTAGTTTTGGCACTTTTCGATTTATTTATTTTATTCAATAGAAACTGTATATACAGGCATATGAGTAATTTTCAACTCAAGAGGGTTTACCCTATAAACGGCGAATTTTTCGAATTTTTGGAATTTTTCGAATGTGACAACCATACAACTCGATTCCTATGGTAATTATGCATTGAAATCAATAATGGAATTTTTGGAAGTTTTCGATTTATTTATTTTATTCAATATATTGTATATACAGGCATATGAGTAATTTTCAACTCAAGAGGGGTTACGCTATAAACGGCTAACTTCTCGAAAGTGACAACCATACAACTCGATTCCTATGGTAATTATGCATTGAAATCAATGATGGAATTCTTGGCACATTTCGATTTATTTATTTTTGGCACTTTTCGATTTATTTATTTTATTCAATAGAAACTGTATATACAGGTATATGAGTAATTTTCAACTCAAGAGGGGTTACGCTATAAACGGCTTACTTCTCGAAAGTGACAACCATACAACTCGATTTCTATAGTAAATGTACATTGAAATCAATTATGGAATTTTTGGCACCTTTCGATTTATTTATTTTATTCAATAGAAACTGTATATACAGGCATATGAGTAATTTTCAACTCAAAAGGGGTTACGCTATAAACGGGTTATTTCTCGAAAGTGACAACCATACAACTCGATTCCTATGGTAATTATGCATTAAAATCAATGATGGAATTCTTGGAGCATTTCGATTTATTTATTTTATTCAATAGAAACTGTATATACAGGCATATGAGGAATTTTCAACTCAAGAGGGGTTACGCTATAAACGGCTAACTTCTCGAAAGTGACAACCATACAACTCGATTCCTATGGTAATTATGCATTGAAATCAATGATGGAATTCTTGGCACATTTCGATTTATTTATTAGTTTTGGCACTTTTCGATTTATTTATTTTATTCAATAGAAACTGTATATACAGGCATATGAGTAATTTTCAACTCAAGAGGGTTTACCCTATAAACGGCGAATTTTTCGAATTTTTCGAATGTGACAACCATACAACTCGATTCCTATGGTAATTATGCATTGAAATCAATTATGGAATTTTTGGCACATTTCGATTTATTTATTTTATTCAATAGAAACTGTATATACAGGCATATGAGTAATTTTCAACTCAAGAGGGGTTACGCTATAAACGGCTAACTTCTCGAAAGTGACAACCATACAACACGATTCCTATGGTAATTATGCATTGAAATCAATGATGGAATTCTTGGCACATTTGGATTAATTAATTTTTGGCACTTTTCGATTTATTTATTTTATTCAATAGAAACTGTATATACAGGCATATGAGTAATTTTAAACTCAAGAGGGGTTACCCTATAAACGGCGAATTTTTCGAAAGTTACAACCATACAAATCGATTCCTATGGTAATTATGCATTGAAATCAATGATGGAATTTTTGGAACTTTTCGATTTATTTATTTTATTCAATAGAAACTGTATATACAGGCATATGAGTAATTTTCAACTCAAGAGGGGTTTCACTATAAACGGCTTACTTCTCGAAAGTGACAACCATACAACTCGATTTCTATGGTAATTATGCATTAAAATCAATGATGGAATTTTTCGCACATTTCGATTTATTTATTTTATTCAATAGGAACTGTATATACAGGCATATGAGTAATTTTCAAATCAAGAGGGGTTACGCTATAAACGGGTTACTTCTCGAAAGTGACAACCATACAACTCGATTCCTATGGTAATTATGCATTGAGATCAATGATGGAATTTTTGGCACTTTCGATTTATTTATTTTTGGCACTTTTCGATTTATTTATTTTATTCAATAGAAACTGTATATGCAGGCATATGAGGAATTTTCAACTCAAGAGGGTTTACCCTATAAACGGCTAAATTTTCGAAAGTGACAGCCATACAACTCGATTTCTATGGTAATTATACATTGAAATCAATGATAGAATTTTTGGCACGTTTCGATTTATTTATTTTATTCAATAGAAACTGTATATACAGGCATATGAGTAATTTTCAACTCAAGAGGGGTTACGCTATAAACGGGTTACTTCTCGAAAGTGACAACCATACAACTCGATTCCTATGGTAATTATGCATTGAAATCAATAATGGAATTTTTGGCAATTTTCGATTTATTTATTTTATTCAATAGAAACTGTATATACAGGCATATGAGTAATTTTCAACTCAAGAGGGGTTACGCTATAAACGGCTAACTTCTCGAAAGTGACAACCACACAACTCGATTCCTATGGTAATTATGCATTGAAATCAATGATGGAATTTTTGGCACATTTCGATTTATTTATTTTATTCAATAGAAACTGTATATACAGGCATATGAGTAATTTTCAACTCAAGAGGAGTTACGCTATAAACGGCTAACTTCTCGAAAGTGACAACCATACAACTCGATTCCTATGGTAATTATGCATTGAAATCAATGATGGAATTCTTGGCACATTTCGATTTATTTATTTTTGGCACTTTTCGATTAATTTATTTTATTCAATAGAAACTATATATACAGGCATATGAGTAATTTTCAACTCAAGATGGGTTACGCTATAAACGGCTTACTTCTTGAAAGTGACAACCATACAACTCGATTCCTATGGTAATTATGCATTGAAATCAATGATGGACTTTTTGGAACTTTTCGATTTATTGATTTTATTCAATAGAAACTGTATATACAGGCATATGAGTAATTTTCAACTCAAGAGGAGTTACGCTATAAACGGCTAACTTCTCGAAAGTGACAACCATACAACTCGATTCCTATGGTAATTATGCATTGAAATCAATGATGGAATTCTTGGCACATTTCGATTTATTTATTTTTGGCACTTTTCGATTTATTTACTTTATTCAATAGAAACTATATATACAGGCATATGAGTAATTTTCAACTCAAGATGGGTTAAGCTATAAACGGCTTACTTCTTGAAAGTGACAACCATACAACTCGATTCCTATGGTAATTATGCATTGAAATCAATGATGGAATTTTTGGAACTTTTCGATTTATTGATTTTATTCAGTAGAAACTGTATATACAGGCATATGAGTAATTTTCAACTCAAGATGAGTTACGCTATAAACGGCTTACTTCTCGAAAGTGACAACCATACAACTCGATTCCTATGATAATTATGCATTGAAATCAATGATGGAATTTTTGGCTCATTTCGATTTATTTATTTTTGGCACTTTTCGATTAATTTATTTTATTCAATAGAAACTGTATATACAGGCATATGAGTAATTTTCAACTCAAGAGGGGTTACGCTATAAACGGCTTACTTCTCGAAAGTGACAACCAGACAACTCGATTCCTATGGTAATTATGCATTGAAATCAATGATGGAATTCTTGGCACATTTCGATTTATTTATTAGTTTTGGCACTTTTCGATTTATTTATTTTATTCAATAGAAACTGTATATACAGGCATATGAGTAATTTTCAACTCAAGAGGGGTTACGCTATAAACGGCTTACTTCTCGAAAGTGACAACCATACAACTCGATTCCTATGGTAATTATGCATTGAAATCAATTATGGAATTTTTGGCACATTTCGATTTATTTATTTTATTCAATAGAAACTGTATATACAGGCATATGAGTAATTTTCAACTCAAAAGGGGTTACGCTATAAACGGCTTACTTCTCGAAAGTGACAACCATACAACTCGATTCCTATGGTAATTATGCATTGAAATCAATGATGGAATTCTTGGCACATTTTGATTTATTTATTTTTGGCACTTTTCGATTTATTTATTTTATTCAATAGAAACTGTATATACAGGCATATGAGTAATTTTCAACTCAAGAGGGGTTACGCTATAAACGGCTTACTTCTCGGAAGTGACAACCATACAACTCGATTCCTATGGTAATTATGCATTGAAATCAATTATGGAATTTTTGGCACATTTCGATTTATTTATTTTATTCAATAGAAACTGTATATACAGGCATATGAGTAATTTTCAACTCAAAAGGGGTTACGCTATAAACGGGTTATTTCTCGAAAGTGACAACCATACAAATCGATTCCTATGGTAATTATGCATTGAAATCAATTATGGAATTCTTGGCACATTTCGATTTATTTATTTTTGGAACTTGTCGATTTATTTATTTTATTCACTAGAAACTGTATATACAGGCATATGAGTAATTTTCATCTCAAGAGGGTTTACCCTATAAAAGGCGAATTTTTCGAATTTTTCGAAAGTGACAACCATACAACTCGATTCCTATGGTAATTATGCATTGAAATCAATAATGGAATTTTTGGAACTTTTCGATTTATTTATTTTATTCAATAGAAACTCTATATACAGGCATATGAGTAATTTTCAACTCAAGATGGGTTACGCTATAAACGGCTTACTTCTTGAAAGTGACAACCATACAACTCGATTCCTATGGTAATTATGCATTGAAATCAATGATGGACTTTTTGGAACTTTTCGATTTATTGATTTTATTCAATAGAAACTGTATATACAGGCATATGAGTAATTTTCAACTCAAGAGGAGTTACGCTATAAACGGCTAACTTCTCGAAAGTGACAACCATACAACTCGATTCCTATGGTAATTATGCATTGAAATCAATGATGGAATTCTTGGCACATTTCGATTTATTTATTTTTGGCACTTTTCGATTTATTTACTTTATTCAATAGAAACTATATATACAGGCATATGAGTAATTTTCAACTCAAGATGGGTTAAGCTATAAACGGCTTACTTCTTGAAAGTGACAACCATACAACTCGATTCCTATGGTAATTATGCATTGAAATCAATGATGGAATTTTTGGAACTTTTCGATTTATTGATTTTATTCAGTAGAAACTGTATATACAGGCATATGAGTAATTTTCAACTCAAGATGAGTTACGCTATAAACGGCTTACTTCTCGAAAGTGACAACCATACAACTCGATTCCTATGATAATTATGCATTGAAATCAATGATGGAATTTTTGGCTCATTTCGATTTATTTATTTTTGGCACTTTTCGATTAATTTATTTTATTCAATAGAAACTGTATATACAGGCATATGAGTAATTTTCAACTCAAGAGGGGTTACGCTATAAACGGCTTACTTCTCGAAAGTGACAACCAGACAACTCGATTCCTATGGTAATTATGCATTGAAATCAATGATGGAATTCTTGGCACATTTCGATTTATTTATTAGTTTTGGCACTTTTCGATTTATTTATTTTATTCAATAGAAACTGTATATACAGGCATATGAGTAATTTTCAACTCAAGAGGGGTTACGCTATAAACGGCTTACTTCTCGAAAGTGACAACCATACAACTCGATTCCTATGGTAATTATGCATTGAAATCAATTATGGAATTTTTGGCACATTTCGATTTATTTATTTTATTCAATAGAAACTGTATATACAGGCATATGAGTAATTTTCAACTCAAAAGGGGTTACGCTATAAACGGCTTACTTCTCGAAAGTGACAACCATACAACTCGATTCCTATGGTAATTATGCATTGAAATCAATGATGGAATTCTTGGCACATTTTGATTTATTTATTTTTGGCACTTTTCGATTTATTTATTTTATTCAATAGAAACTGTATATACAGGCATATGAGTAATTTTCAACTCAAGAGGGGTTACGCTATAAACGGCTTACTTCTCGGAAGTGACAACCATACAACTCGATTCCTATGGTAATTATGCATTGAAATCAATTATGGAATTTTTGGCACATTTCGATTTATTTATTTTATTCAATAGAAACTGTATATACAGGCATATGAGTAATTTTCAACTCAAAAGGGGTTACGCTATAAACGGGTTATTTCTCGAAAGTGACAACCATACAAATCGATTCCTATGGTAATTATGCATTGAAATCAATTATGGAATTCTTGGCACATTTCGATTTATTTATTTTTGGAACTTGTCGATTTATTTATTTTATTCACTAGAAACTGTATATACAGGCATATGAGTAATTTTCATCTCAAGAGGGTTTACCCTATAAAAGGCGAATTTTTCGAATTTTTCGAAAGTGACAACCATACAACTCGATTCCTATGGTAATTATGCATTGAAATCAATAATGGAATTTTTGGAACTTTTCGATTTATTTATTTTATTCAATAGAAACTCTATATACAGGCATATGAGTAATTTTCAACTCAAGAGGGGTTACGCTATAAACGGCTAACTTCTCGAAAGTGACAACCACACAACTCGATTTCTATGGTAATTATGCATTGAAATCAATGATGGAATTTTTGGCACATTTCGATTTATGTATTTTATTCAATAGAAACTCTATATACAGGCATTTGAGTAATTTTCAACTCAAGAGGGGTTACGCTATAAACGGCTTACTTCTCGAAAGTGACAACCATACAACTCGATTCCTATGGTAATTATGCATTGAAATCAATGGTAGAATTCTTGGCACATTTCGATTTATTTATTTTTGGCACTTTTCGATTTATTTATTTTATTCAATAGAAACTGTATATACAGGCATATGAGTAATTTTCAACTCAAGAGAGGTTACGCTATAAACAGCTTACTTCTCGAAAGTGACAACCATACAACTCAATTCCTATGGTAATTATGCATTGAAATCAATGATGGAATTCTTGGCACATTTCGATTTATTTATTAGTTTTGGCACTTTTCGATTTATTTATTTTATTCAATAGAAACTGTATATACAGGCATATGAGTAATTTTCAACTCAAGAGGGGTTACGCTATAAACGGCTTACTTCTCGAAAGTGACAACCATACAACTCGATTCCTATGGTAATTAT
This sequence comes from Phania funesta, assembly GCA_963932375.1. Taxonomy (NCBI): domain Eukaryota; kingdom Metazoa; phylum Arthropoda; class Insecta; order Diptera; family Tachinidae; genus Phania; species Phania funesta. The sequence goes on from OZ010653.1 coordinate 60,293,403, forward strand.
GCATTGAAATCAATGATGGAATTCTTGGCACATTTCGATTTATTTATTAGTTTTGGCACTTTTCGATTTATTTATTTTATTCAATAGAAACTGTATATACAGGCATATGAGTAATTTTCAACTCAAGAGGGGTTACGCTATAAACGGCTTACTTCTCGAAAGTGACAACCATACAACTCGATTCCTATGGTAATTATGCATTGAAATCAATTATGGAATTTTTGGCACATTTCGATTTATTTATTTTATTCAATAGAAACTGTATATACAGGCATATGAGTAATTTTCAACTCAAAAGGGGTTACGCTATAAACGGCTTACTTCTCGAAAGTGACAACCATACAACTCGATTCCTATGGTAATTATGCATTGAAATCAATGATGGAATTCTTGGCACATTTCGATTTATTTATTTTTGGCACTTTTCGATTTATTTATTTTATTCAATAGAAACTGTATATACAGGCATATGAGTAATTTTCAACTCAAGAGGGGTTACGCTATAAACGGCTTACTTCTCGAAAGTGACAACCATACAACTCGATTCCTATGGTAATTATGCATTGAAATCAATGATGGAATTCTTGGCACATTTCGATTTATTTATTAGTTTTGGCACTTTTCAATTTATTTATTTTATTCAATAGAAACTGTATATACAGGCATATGAGTAATTTTCAACTCAAGAGGGGTTACGCTATAAACGGCTTACTTCTCGGAAGTGACAACCATACAACTCGATTCCTATGGTAATTATGCATTGAAATCAATTATGGAATTTTTGGCACATTTCGATTTATTTATTTTATTCAATAGAAACTGTATATACAGGCATATGAGTAATTTTCAACTCAAAAGGGGTTACGCTATAAACGGGTTATTTCTCGAAAGTGACAACCATACAACTCGATTCCTATGGTAATTATGCATTGAAATCAATGATGGAATTCTTGGCACATTTCGATTTATTTATTTTTGGCACTTTTCGATTTATTTATTTTATTCAATAGAAACTGTATATACAGGCATATGAGGAATTTTCAACTCAAGAGGGGTTACGCTATAAACGGCTAACTTCTCGAAAGTGACAACCATACAACTCGATTCCTATGGTAATTATGCATTGAAATCAATGATGGAATTCTTGGCACATTTCGATTTATTTATTAATTTTGGCACTTTTCGATTTATTTATTTTATTCAATAGAAACTGTATATATAGGCATATGAGTAATTTTCAACTCAAGAGGGGTTACGCTATAAACGGCTTACTTCTCGAAAGTGACAACCATACAACTCGATTCCTATGGTAATTATGCATTGAAATCAATGATGGAATTCTTGGCACATTTCGATTTATTTATTTTTGGCACTTTTCGATTTATTTATTTTATTCAATAGAAACTGTATATACAGGCATATGAGGAATTTTCAACTCAAGAGGGGTTACGCTATAAACGGCTAACTTCTCGAACGTGACAACCATACAACTCGATTCCTATGGTAATTATGCATTGAAATCAATGATGGAATTCTTGGCACATTTCGATTTATTTATTAGTTTTGGCACTTTTCGATTTATTTATTTTATTCAATAGAAACTGTATATACAGGCATATGAGTAATTTTCAACTCAAGAGGGGTTACGCTATAAACGGCTTACTTCTCGAAAGTGACAACCATACAACTCGATTCCTATGGTAATTATGCATTGAAATCAATGATGGAATTCTTGGCACATTTCGATTTATTTATTTTTGGCACTTTTCGATTTATTTATTTTATTCAATAGAAACTGTATATACAGGCATATGAGTAATTTTCAACTCAAGAGGGGTTACGCTATAAACGGCTTACTTCTTGAAAGTGACGACCATACAACTCGATTCCTATGGTAATTATGCATTGAAATCAATTATGGAATTTTTGGCACATTTCGATTTATTTATTTTATTCAATAGAAACTGTATATACAGGCATATGAGTAATTTTCAACTCAAAAGGGGTTACGCTATAAACGGGTTATTTTTGAAAGTGACAACCATACAACTCGATTCCTATGGTAATTATGCATTGAAATCAATAATGGAATTCTTGGCACATTTCGATTTATTTATTTTTGGCACTTTTCGATTTATTTATTTTATTCAATAGAAACTGTATATACAGGCATATGAGGAATTTTCAACTCAAGAGGGGTTACGCTATAAACGGCTAACTTCTCGAAAGTGACAACCATACAACTCGATGCCTATGGTAATTATGCATTGAAATCAATGATGGAATTCTTGGCACATTTCGATTTATTTATTAGTTTTGGCACTTTTCGATTTATTTATTTTATTCAATAGAAACTGTATATACAGGCATATGAGTAATTTTCAAATCAAGAGGGGTTACGATATAAACGGGTTACTTCTCGAAAGTGACAACCATACAACTCGATTCCTATGGTAATTATGCATTGGGATCAATGATGGAATTTTTGGCACTTTCGATTTATTTATTTTTGGCACTTTTCGATTTATTTATTTTATTCAATAGAAACTGTATATAGAGGCATATGAGGAATTTTCAACTCAAGAGGGTTTACCCTATAAACGGCTAATTTTTCGAAAGTGACAGCCATACAACTCGATTTCTATGGTAATTATACATTGAAATCAATGATAGAATTTTTGGCACATTTCGATTTATTTATTTTATTCAATAGAAACTGTATATACAGGCATATGAATAATTTTCAACTCAAGAGGGGTTTCACTATAAACGGCTTACTTCTCGAAAGTGACAACCATACAACTCGATTTCTATGGTAATTATGCATTGAAATCAATGATGGAATTTTTGGCACATTTCGATTTATTTATTTTATTCAATAGAAACTGTATATACAGGCATATGCGTAATTTTCAACTCAAGAGGGGTTACGCTATAAACGGGTTACTTCTCGAAAGTGACAACCATACAACTCGATTCCTATGGTAATTATGCATTGAGATCAATGATGGAATTTTTGGCACTTTCGATTTATTTATTTTTGGCACTTTTCGATTTATTTATTTTATTCAATAGAAACTGTATATACAGGCATATGAGGAATTTTCAACTCAAGAGGGTTTACCCTATAAACGGCTAATTTTTCGAAAGTGACAGCCATACAACTCGATTTCTATGGTAATTATACATTGAAATCAATGATAGAATTTTTGGCACATTTCGATTTATTTATTTTATTCAATAGAAACTGTATATACAGGCATATGAATTATTTTCAACTCAAGAGGGGTTTCACTATCAACGGCTTACTTCTCGAAAGTGACAACCATACAACTCGATTTCTATGGTAATTATGCATTGAAATCAATGATGGAATTTTTGGCACATTTCGATTTATTTATTTTATTCAATAGAAACTGTATATACAGGCATATGCGTAATTTTCAACTCAAGAGGGGTTACGCTATAAACGGGTTACTTCTCGAAAGTGACAACCATACAACTCGATTCCTATGGTAATTATGCATTGAAATCAATGATGGAATTTTTGGCACTTTCGATTTATTTATTTTTGGCACTTTTCGATTTATTTATTTTATTCAATAGAAACTGTATATACAGGCATATGAGTAATTTTCAACTCAAGAGGGGTTACGCTATAAACGGCTAACTTGTCGAAAGTGACAACCATACAACTCGATTCCTATGGTAATTATGCATTGAAATCAATTATGGAATTCTTGGCACATTTGGATTCATTTATTTTTGGCACTTTTCGATTTATTTATTTTATTCAATAGAAACTGTATATACAGGCATATGAGTAATTTTAAACACAAGAGGGGTTACCCTATAAACGGCGAATTTTTCGAAAGTTACAACCATACAAATCGATTCCTATGGTAATTATGCATTGAAATCAATGATGCAATTTTTGGAACTTTTCGATTTATTTATTTTATTCAATAGAAACTGTATATACAGGCATATGAATAATTTTCAACTCAAGAGGGGTTTCACTATAAACGGCTTACTTCTCGAAAGTGACAACCATACAACTCGATTTCTATGGTAATTATGCATTGAAATCAATGATGGAATTTTTGGCACTTACGATTTATTTATTTTTGACACTTTTCGATTTATTTATTTTATTCAATAGAAACTGTATATACAGGCATATGAGGAATTTTCAACTCAAGAGGGTTTACCCTATAAACGGCTAATTTTTCGAAAGTGACAGCCATACAACTCGATTTCTATGGTAATTATACATTGAAATCAATGATAGAATTTTTGGCACATTTCGATTTATTTATTTTATTCAATAGAAACTGTATATACAGGCATATGAGTAATTTTCAACCCAGGAGGGGTTACGCTATAAACGGGTTACTTCTCGAAAGTGACAACTATACAACTCGATTCCTATGGTAATTGTTTACGTGGCAGTTATTGTACCATTTACAATTATCATTTGAATTATTAATTGCCTTGTAACTATTAACCAAAGTGTATTGGAATATCATTTGTGTTATCCCTCTCTCTTGTTACAATTTCTTTTGTTTCTTGGTTCATGCATATATTGAAATTACCTAAAAATTCAGTATGTACGCAGACGTTGTAATAATCAGTAAATTTAATATACATAGAAGAATAAATAAAAGTGAACTTTAATATTGAAAGACATTAGTGTTTGTATTTTGTGACTTAAAAAATAGTGCATTTGAGACAATGAACTTAACCCTCTAATTAACCTATGGATTAAACCCCCCAACTAATCATTTGCTGGTCCTTCGAACCGGATTTCAAGAACCCCATATTATTATCATTTGACTCAGATGCTTTATTTTTAAAATTGTTACAAAAAAACTAAAACCCCCAATTAAAAATTGTAAAACCCAAGTGTAAAAATATCCCACGAGAATCTCTGAAAAAAAAGGTAAACGGCCACAAAATATAGTGCTACAACAATAATTTGTAAGAAATATGTATGTAAGTACAGATTCTGCAAGGTAAGCAAATATTTTCGTTTTACTTATGTATGTTTGTACATCATTCCCTAAATTACCAACAACGTAACAAAAAAATATATACAACCGTTATAAATTCTTCAACTTAAAAATTCCTTTCATCAGTAACAATAAAATCCCCACACAAAAAAAAAAAAAATCAATTGGTAACAAAATCCACTTTTAGTGTTACACAACGACTATCGCTCTCAGTCTACGACATCTTAAGCTCTTTCAACACGAGAACTAATTGAAGAGCAAATACATTCTTAAGTGGACCAAATGAAATATTTTCTCTTTCTCAATCGAAAGAAAAGATCATACACACAACAACATCTACGTATGTACATTTGTTTGAATCGAACGTCGTTAATTATAAATATTGTGCCCTCAAGTAAAGTTGTAATGTACTCTTAAAATAATTGTGTATGGAAACTTTTTACCATTTCAATTTCTCTTATTTTAATACTTTACAACAAACACACAAATTAACAAGTGCATAAACGTAAGTACAGCCAAATATATAATACACAAAAACAAACATTGATTTTGTTTTTCGTTTGCTTGTACTACGTGAAGTTATTAGTCAATATTATTTGACAGTGGCGAACAAAATTGGTCAGCCCCATAATTAAAACCACAAGGAATTAAATTAATACTTGTTTTATTCAGAGTTAACATTATTAATTTCGCCGGCAAAGTTCATATATAGATATGAATTTTTAAGCAAACGTGTCGTTGTTTATGCGTTGTATAATACATGCATTTACTAATTTTTGCTAACCCCATCCCCCCATTTATAACTTTATTTTATATCTCAAGGTCTACGAACAGAGTTATTGACAACACACACCTTTAATGTTGTACGTCGTTATTTAGTCATAAACGCCTATTTCTTCATTTATTAAAACATAAATCAGTAAAATTTTTCAGTCTTTCGTATAAATACCGGATACTTTCACTTGTTCCTTAATTGCTTATAATTAATAAGACAAGAATGTCCTTACTAGATAATTTTATCAAAACATCAGATAAAGTAGTCGAGTTTGAAGCCTACCTGGCTAGCCTCCCCATAACGAGTCATAATGTCTACACACTAGACATCCACAAAGATGAGATCCTGATACTATGGGCTGCCTTCCGATCAGCTTATGATAAAATTTTGATAGAATATGAGTCCCTAGAGGAAAAAGTTAGCTTGGAGTCGCTGAAGGATAGGTTTTATAAAACATACGCGTCGCATGTTAGGGCTTTATCAAACGCCAGGGAGATTCTAGATTCGCTTTCTAAAAAGGAGTTGCCGCCGTCGCAGATTACCGATTTCCCTGTTGGGTGTGTTCCGAACATTAGCCTTCCCCCATGCGACACGGAAGTTTTTTATGGAGATTATGTCTCCTGGCCGACTTTTCGCGATATGTTTTCCGCACTCTATGGAAATAATCCCCGTCTAACCAATATTGAAAAGCTCTGTCACCTTCTAAAAAAAACTCGGGGAGAAGCTCATGATATTTTAAGAACATGTCCGTTAAATAATGATGGCTTTCAACTGGCATGGAAAAACCTCATTGACAGGTACGAAAATAAAAGAGTTCTCATCAACGCCCAACTAAAAATACTTTTCAATTTATCCCCTGTCACTAAGGAATCAGGGCCCAATATAAAACAGATTCAAAGAACAATCAACGACTGTGTTACTAATCTTTCGCTCCTCGACATTAGAACTGATAACTGGGATGTAATTTTTGTTTTCGTGTGCTCCATTTCTCTTCCTGATTTAACACTCAATCTCTGGGAGCAATCTCTTCGCAGTAGTTCAGAACTACCCACCTGGAAACAGATGGACGCTTTTCTGACTGCCAGGTACCAAACACTCGAATCCGTAACTGACATTAGATCGTCTGTTACCAATAATTCCATAACCTCTAATAGGCAATTTAACCCCAATAAAAAAGTAAATTTTTCTGAACCCCGGAAGCTTAATAGCTATCAAACAAATATAACTCTAAACTCTCCAAAACAATGTTCTCTATGCGCTTCTTCACACCCCATAAGATTATGCCCATCATTTCTAAAAATGACTGTTGATGAGAGATTGAACGTCGTTAAACGGCTAAAACGTTGTACTAACTGTCTAGCCACCTCACACTCCTTTAAGCAATGCAAAAGCCAGTATGTCTGCTCGTTATGCAAAAAGAAACATAACTCCCTACTTCATCGGCCAGAGCCTCCCAATCAAGATCACTCAAAATGTTCTCACCCGAGTACAAACACAATACATAAATTATATACTCCTAGTAACCCCCGCTCAATAGATGTACCCCATGCAACAATGGCCCTAGAAGCAACCCCCACGACATCAGCACAAGCTGAAACAAGACCTAAACAAGTCTTTTCTACGCAATTACAGTCCACATTAAATAATCTCATTATATTAGGCACAGCCCTCGTAGACATTTGTCTGTATAATCACCGATATACTGTGCGCGCTCTAATAGACTCAGCGTCTGAAGCAACTTTTATCTCCAAAAGGCTACAAACAATGCTCTCTATACCCACCAAATCAACCAAAACGTCTGTAACTGGTTTAAGCGGTTCTTTAACTGCCACAGCTACCAGTAGCTGTACTATTTCTATTAGTTCCCCAATTGAGAAACAATTTAAAACCACCCTCGATGCGTATGTTGTTAAAAAGCTGATTACGGAACTACCATACGAAAACCTCTCTTCGTTTATAAGTTCTAAATTCCCCGATATTCAGCTGGCGGATACTTTCAACAAACCTTCTCATGTCGACCTACTACTAGGGGGAGACGTCTACCCCAAAGTTATTCGTCCTGGAATTCGATATGATTCCAATCAGTCTATTGTTGCGCAGAGAACTATCTTCGGATGGATCATAACGGGTAAGATAGCATCCCTTTCACGACAACCTTTTCATTCTATCTCGTCTTTAATGAATACCATCGAGTTAAATAAGCAATTATCCCGTTTCTGGGAATTAGAAGAGGTTCCAGATGCATCAACCATATCGGAAGAAGATAGATTTTGTGAAACTTTATATAAAACCACTACCTTTAGAAACTCTTGCGGTCGATTCGTTGTATCACTTCCATTTAGGTCGACTTTTCCGGAGTCTGTATCTCTTGGTCAATCACGAAGTGTGGCGTTATCGCAATTCATTAGAAATGAAACCCGACTACTCAAAAATCCAAATTTGAAGCATGATTATGATCGCGTAATAGAAGAATACGCAACACTCGGCCATATGAAAAGGGTAACGGTTGTTCACTCTGCCAACCCCAACACCTCATATTACTTACCCCATCACTCAGTTCTGAAACCTGAAAGTACCACTACCAAGCTTCGCGTTGTATTCAATGCATCGAGCCCAAGCTCGAATGGTACTAGTTTAAATGATTTATTATACCCCGGACCTACCCTACAGCAAGATTTAACGGTTCTTATTATACGATGGCGTCTGTTTCGCTTCGTCTTTAATGCCAATATCGAGAAGATGTACCGGCAAATACTCGTTCATCCCTCCCACACCCCCTTTCAGCGGATAATCTTCCGAAAATCACCCGATGAAGAACCCCAGGACTTCGAATTAAAAACCGTCACATTTGGCATTAATTGCGCCCCCTATCTTGCAATAAGGACTTTACTAGAACTTGCTCATCAATGCAAAGATCAGCATCCCGATGTTTCGAATATTCTTCGCAACCATATGTATGTAGACGACGTCTTAGCCGGTTGTCACGATTTATCTCACACTCTTATTGCTCGTGATAATCTCATCCGAGTTTTAGCCTCAGCTGGATTTCCCCTCCGCAAGTGGATTTCTAATGAAAAGACTGTTCTAGAAGGACTTAACCCCGATCACTTGCTTACTCATGATTTCCTAAAGCTGTCGAATAACACCACGACGAAAACCCTAGGGTTAAGATGGAATGCTGGGCAAGATTTTTTCTATTTTACACCGTCCGAACAGCCTATTGTACAAACTACTACCAAAAGAGAAGTCCTCTCCGAAATCGCCAGACTATTTGATCCTGCCGGCTGGTTAGCACCGAAAATAGTCACTGCTAAGATGATTATGCAACAAATATGGGTTGATAAAACAGATTGGGATGCAAAAATCACCGACGATACCCTTAGAAAATGGCGCTCGTTTTTGAAAGACTACCCCAATATTTCTAAAATTCAAATACCACGATTTGTTAATTACAACCCCTCATTCGCAGTTGAATTGCATGGGTTTTGCGATTCCTCAGAAAAGGCGTATTGCGCTACTATTTACCTAAGAACTGAGACCCCTAACGGAGAGATTTTTACCCACTTACTTCTAGCTAAAACTAAAGTGGCCCCAGTTAAATTTGTGACTCTCCCACGGAAAGAGCTATGTGGCGCCGAATTATTGGCCAAAATCGTTAAGTCATATCGTTCCCAAATTAATCTCCAGGCATGCGATCTCTATCTCTGGACAGACTCGATGATTGTCCTTGCCTGGTTAAAAAAGCACCCCTCATATTGGAATACGTTTGTCGCCAATCGACTTGCATTCATTGTCGAAACGGTAGGTAATCAACATTGGAACCATGTTAGCTCTAAAGATAATCCTGCAGATTTAGGTTCACGGGGACTTCCTGCCCGAGATTTGGTTTCTAATGAACTATGGTGGCATGGGCCCAAATGGCTGCGTCGCCCACATAATAACTGGCCTTCTAGAATCACTATTATCGAAACACATGAAGAAGAGCGACCAATCAAAACACTTGTTGTGCAACTATCCGATGAAGATATCCTTAGTCGCTTTTCTGATCTCGCCAGGGCCGTACGTGTTATTTCATATATATTCCGGTTTTATAACGCTACTCACCCCCTTCTTAAACGATCTTATAATCGTCCCTGTACAGAGTTGCAACAGTCAGAGATAACATTTGTTAAGTATCGTCTGGTAGCTATTTGCCAAAGTTTACACTTCCCTGAATACACCCTGCTATCACGAGGAGTAACTTTGCCACGTAAAAGTAATATCCTGACCTATAATCCCTTTATTGATTCGCAGGAGTTTCTTAGAATAAACGGAAGGTTATCGCAATCCCCTACTTTATCATATGAAGAAAAATTCCCGAAAATACTTCCCTATGAAGGTCGATTCACACGTCTATATGTAGAACTTCTTCACAAATACTCAGTTCATGGCGAAAACGCTCTTCTTTTACGTCTAATGCGGCTAGAATTCTGGGTCCCAAAACTAAAAAATTTAATAAAAACCGTGATTTTTAATTGTAAACTTTGCGTTTTATATAGACGTAAACGCAGCCAGCAAATTATGGCATCACTACCTCCTGAAAGGACCACGTTATCGCGCCCCTTTACAAATACCGGCGTCGACTTTGCGGGCCCCTTCAATATAAAAACATTTGCCGGCCGGGGATGTAGAATTAGTAAAGGCTACGTCTTGGTATTAGTATGTTTCTCCACAAAGGCGATACACTTGGAAGCTACGAGTGAACTGTCCACCCAAGCCTTCTTGGCAGCCTTTGCGCGTTTTTTCTCTCGACGTGGAACTCCGTGTGCCATTTTCTCTGACAATGGTACAGCCTTTGTAGGAGCCTCAAATGCACTCAAACAGGATTTGGCGCAATTGCTAACCTCTGTAAAAAATGGCCTCCTAGCTCGACAGACACTTCAAAATGTACAGTGGCATTTTATCCCCGCAGGCGCGCCTCATATGGGTGGCCTCTGGGAAGCAGGGGTCAAAAGTGTCAAGATCCACCTCAAGAAAATAACCCATGCTCAAAATTTCACCTTTGAGGAGTTTACCACGATGCTCACTAGAATAGAAGGATGCCTTAACTCGCGACCATTGAGTCCCATGAGCGACAACCCCGAAGACTTGTGTGCACTTACCCCGGGACATTTTTTAATCGGAGCACCCTTGCTAGCACCTCCGGAACCTGATTTCAGCAGCCACACCTTAAGTTATATAAACCGCTGGCAAAAACTAAAGGTTCTTCATCACTATTTTGCATGTAGATGGAAGAGGGAATATCTTCAAGAAATGCATAAGCGCATAAAATGGAAGTATCCCCACCGAAATTTTGAAAAGGGTGATCTAGTTGTCGTACGCCAAGATAACCTCCCTCCGCACGAATGGCGGATCGGGCGTATAGATAAATTAGGTCGCGGCATCGATAATAATGTCAGAGTTGTTTCTGTACGCACGTCATCAGGTCTTATTGTCAGGCCAATCGTAAAACTAGTCCTTCTCCCTTCACCTCATAATACTTAAGTAACCATTCCTTTTACTGTTTTTATATTACTTCCAGCACTATGACACCAAACTATTCCAGAAGCCTTTCACCTCTGCAAGAGAATCGACCCCATTATCGTCCTCGAAAATTGCCTGATTGTCGCTTCTGCAAAAGCGATCATCCGTTAAGAACATGCCGTCAATTTAGAAAATTACCCGTATCTAGAAAAATTAAAGTTGTCCAACAACACCGTTACTGTGAAAATTGTCTGGCTCACAGTCATTTACTTCGCAAATGTCGCAGCATTGATCGGTGCCGCCAATGTGGTGGAAGACACCATACATTACTTCACCAACGCGAAAGAATTCGGTCTCATTCACGCCCGAACGAAGCTGTAAGCCATACGGTATCCTTGATCCGACCTGTGACGTTAATCCCTACCGTCATCATAAAAATGAAATTAGGAAACGATTGGGGTAATATTCGTGGCCTTTTAGATCCGTGTACAGAAAATACTAAAATTGCCGAATTCATACCAAAACGATATCATTTGCCAATTGAAAGATCAGGATCAGATCGTTTATGTAAAATCACATTTAAATCTCATTTCGGCGATGGACCCACTTTAACAATTATGGCTCAAATCATTAACAATTTACCTCGAAAACTACGTTCACAAGATCTTGATGAACGAATTGCTGCTCCTTATCAAAATTTACGTTTAGCTGACCCCAACTTCTATACCTGCTGCGATATAACCGTTATACTAGCTGCGGATATATATCCTCAGATCGTCAAATCCACCATGCAGCCAGCAACACTTTCCACGCCAATGGCACAAGACACGCTTTTGGGATGGACCTTAATCGGAAAGTTTGGTATTTAGCTATATACTTATACACATGCGTTTGTAAAAATTCCTAAAGTATTATTTTATTATTTAAAGTTACATGAACTTAAACTGAAAATGTATCTCATAATTATATAAGTATCTCAAACACTGTTTGTAAGTACGAAGCTTATATATGAAGTTTTGTCTATGCAATTTATTATATCTTTAATGTATATTTACAATTAGAGTACATTTATGTTTCTACGCCACTTGCATTTCTGCCTCGATTAATTGCGTTATCGCAAGGGGGCCGGGATGTTTACGTGGCAGTTATTGTACCATTTACAATTATCATTTGAATTATTAATTGCCTTGTAACTATTAACCAAAGTGTATTGGAATATCATTTGTGTTATCCCTCTCTCTTGTTACAATTTCTTTTGTTTCTTGGTTCATGCATATATTGAAATTACCTAAAAATTCAGTATGTACGCAGACGTTGTAATAATCAGTAAATTTAATATACATAGAAGAATAAATAAAAGTGAACTTTAATATTGAAAGACATTAGTGTTTGTATTTTGTGACTTAAAAAATAGTGCATTTGAGACAATGAACTTAACCCTCTAATTAACCTATGGATTAAACCCCCCAACTAATCAGTAATTATGCATTGAAATCAATGATGGAATTTTTGGCACTTTCGATTTATTTATGTTTGGCACTTTTCGATTTATTTATTTTATTCAATAGAAACTGTATATACAGGCATATGAGTAATTTTCAACTCAAGAGGGGTTACGCTATAAACGGCTAGCTTCTCGAAAGTGACAACCATACAACTCGATTCCTATGGTAATTATGCATTGAAATCAATGATGGAATTTTTGGCACATTTCGATTTATTTATTTTATTCAATAGAAACTGTATATACAGGCATATGAGTAATTTTCAACTCAAGAGGGGTTACGCTATAAATGGCTAACTTCTCGAAAGTGACAACCATACAACTCGACTCCTATGGTAATTATGCATTGAAATCAATGATGGAATTTTTGGCACATTTCGATTTATTTATTTTATTCAATAGAAACTGTATATACAGGCATATGAGTAATTTTCAACTCAAGAGGGGTTACGCTATAAACGGCTTACTTCTCGACAGTGACAACCATACAACTCGATTCCTATGATAATTATGCATTGAAATCAATGATGGCATTTTGGAACTTTTCGATTTATTGATTTTATTCAATAGAAACTGTATATACAGGCATATGAGTAATTTTCAACTCAAGAGGAGTTACGCTACAAACGGCTTACTTCTCGAAAGTGACAACCATACAACTCGATTCCTATGGTAATTATGCAGTGAAATCAATGATGGAATTCTTGGCACATTTCGATTTATTTATTAGTTTTGGCACTTTTCGATTTATTTATTTTATTCAATAGAAACTGTATATACAGGCATATGAGTAATTTTCAAATCAAGAGGGGTTACGATATAAACGGGTTACTTCTCGAAAGTGACAACCATACAACTCGATTCCTATGGTAATTATGCATTGAGATCAATGATGGAATTTTTGGCACTTTCGATTTATTTATTTTTGGCACTTTTCGATTTATTTATTTTATTCAATAGAAACTGTATATACAGGCATATGAATAATTTTCAACTCAAGAGGGGTTTCACTATAAACGGCTTACTTCTCGAAAGTGACAACCATACAACTCGATTTCTATGGTAATTATGCATTGAAATCAATGATGGAATTTTTGGCACATTTCGATTTATTTATTTTATTCAATAGAAACTGTATATACAGGCATATGCGTAATTTTCAACTCAAGAGGGGTTACGCTATAAACGGGTTACTTCTCGAAAGTGACAACCATACGACTCGATTCCTATGGTAATTATGCATTGAGATCAATGATGGAATTTTTGGCACTTTCGAATTATATATTTTTGGCACTTTTCGATTTATTTATTTTATTCAATAGAAACTGTATATACAGGCATATGAGGAATTTTCAACTCAAGAGGGTTTACCCTATAAACGGCTAATTTTTCGAAAGTGACAGCCATACAACTCGATTTCTATGGTAATTATACATTGAAATCATGGATAGAATTTTTGGCTAATTTCGATTTATTTATTTTATTCAATAGAAACTGTATATACAGGCATATGAGTAATTTTCAACTCAAGAGGAGTTACGCTACAAACGGCTTACTTCTCGAAAGTGACAACCATACAACTCGATTCCTATGGTAATTATGCAGTGAAATCAATGATGGAATTCTTGGCACATTTCGATTTATTTATTAGTTTTGTCACTTTTCGATTTATTTATTTTATTCAATAGAAACTGTATATACAGGCATATGAGTAATTTTCAAATCAAGAGGGGTTACGATATAAACGGGTTACTTCTCGAAAGTGACAACCATACAACTCGATTCCTATGGTAATTATGCATTGAGATAAATGATGGAATTTTTGGCACTTTCGATTTATTTATTTTTGGCACTTTTCGATTTATTTATTTTATTCAATAGAAACTGTATATACAGGCATATGAATAATTTTCAACTCAAGAGGGGTTTCACTATAAACGGCTTACTTCTCGAAAGTGACAACCATACAACTCGATTTCTATGGTAATTATGCATTGAAATCAATGATGGAATTTTTGGCACATTTCGATTTATTTATTTTATTCAATAGAAACTGTATATACAGGCATATGCGTAATTTTCAACTCAAGAGGGGTTACGCTATAAACCATACAACTCGATTCCTATGGTAATTATGCATTGAAATCAATTATGGAATTCTTGGCACATTTGGATTCATTTATTTTTGGCACTTTTCGATTTATTTATTTTATTCAATAGAAACTGTATATACAGGCATATGAGTAATTTTAAACACAAGAGGGGTTACCCTATAAACGGCGAATTTTTCGAAAGTTACAACCATACAAATCGATTCCTATGGTAATTATGCATTGAAATCAATGATGCAATTTTTGGAACTTTTCGATTTATTTATTTTATTCAATAGAAACTGTATATACAGGCATATGAATAATTTTCAACTCAAGAGGGGTTTCACTATAAACGGCTTACTTCTCGAAAGTGACAACCATACAACTCGATTTCTATGGTAATTATGCATTGAAATCAATGATGGAATTTTTGGCACTTACGATTTATTTATTTTTGGCACTTTTCGATTTATTTATTTTATTCAATAGAAACTGTATATACAGGCATATGAGGAATTTTCAACTCAAGAGGGTTTACCCTATAAACGGCTAATTTTTCGAAAGTGACAGCCATACAACTCGATTTCTATGGTAATTATACATTGAAATCAATGATAGAATTTTTGGCACATTTCGATTTATTTATTTTATTCAATAGAAACTGTATATACAGGCATATGAGTAATTTTCAACCCAGGAGGGGTTACGCTATAAACGGGTTACTTCTCGAAAGTGACAACCATACAACTCGATTCCTATGGTAATTATGCATTGAAATCAATGATGGAATTTTTGGCACTTACGATTTATTTATTTTTGGCACTTTTCGATTTATTTATTTTATTCAATAGAAACTGTATATACAGGCATATGAGTAATTTTCAACTCAAGAGGGGTTACGCTATAAACGGCTAATTTTTCGAAAGTGACAGCCATACAACTCGATTTCTATGGTAATTATACATTGAAATCAATGATAGAATTTTTGGCACATTTCGATTTATTTATTTTATTCAATAGAAACTGTATATACAGGCATATGAGTAATTTTCAACCCAGGAGGGGTTACGCTATAAACGGGTTACTTCTCGAAAGTGACAACCATACAACTCGATTCCTATGGTAATTATGCATTGAAATCAATGATGGAATTTTTGACACTTTCGATTTATTTATGTTTGGCACTTTTCGATTTATTTATTTTATTCAATAGAAACTGTATATACAGGCATATGAGTAATTTTCAACTCAAGAGGGGTTACGCTATAAATGGCTAACTTCTCGAAAGTGACAACCATACAACTCGATTCCTATGGTAATTATGCATTGAAATCAATGATGGAATTTTTGGCACATTTCGATTTATTTATTTTATTCAATAGAAACTGTATATACAGGCATATGAGTAATTTTCAACTCAAGAGGGGTTACGCTATAAACGGCTTACTTCTCGACAGTGACAACCACACAACTCGATTCCTATGATAATTATGCATTGAAATCAATGATGGAATTTTGGAACTTTTCGATTTATTGATTTTATTCAATAGAAACTGTATATACAGGCATATGAGTAATTTTCAACTCAAGAGGAGTTACGCTACAAACGGCTTACTTCTCGAAAGTGACAACCATACAACTCGATTCCTATGCAAATTATGCATTGAAATCAATGATGGAATTTTTGGAACTTTTCGATTTATTGATTTTATTCAATAGAAACTGTATATACAGGCATATGAGTAATTTTCAACTCACGAGGGGTTACGCTATAAACGGCTTACTTCTCGACAGTGACAACCATACAACTCGATTCCTATGATAATTATGCAGTGAAATCAATGATGGAATTTTGGAACTTTTCGATTTATTGATTTTATTCAATAGAAACTGTATATACAGGCATATGAGTAATTTTCAACTCAAGAGGAGTTACGCTACAAACGGCTTACTTCTCGAAAGTGACAACCATACAACTCGATTCCTATAGTAATTATGCATTGAAATCAATGATGGAATTCTTGGCACATTTGGATTCATTTATTTTTTGCACTTTTCGATTTATTTATTTTATTCAATAGAAACTGTATATACAGGCATATGAGTAATTTTAAACTCAAGAGGGGTTACCCTATAAACGGCGAATTTTTCGAAAGTTACAACCATACAAATCGATTCCTATGGTAATTATGCAGTGAAATCAATGATGGAATTTTGGAACTTTTCGATTTATTGATTTTATTCAATAGAAACTGTATATACAGGCATATGAGTAATTTTCAACTCAAGAGGAGTTACGCTACAAACGGCTTACTTCTCGAAAGTGACAACCATACAACTCGATTCCTATGGTAATTATGCATTGAAATCAATGATGGAATTCTTGGCACATTTGGATTCATTTATTTTTTGCACTTTTCGATTTATTTATTTTATTCAATAGAAACTGTATATACAGGCATATGAGTAATTTTAAACTCAAGAGGGGTTACCCTATAAACGGCGAATTTTTCGAAAGTTACAACCATACAAATCGATTCCTATGGTAATTATGCATTGAAATCAATGATGGAATTTTTGGAACTTTTCGATTTATTTATTTTATTCAATAGAAACTGTATATACAGGCATATGAATAATTTTCAACTCAAGAGGGGTTTCACTATAAACGGCTTACGTCTCGAAAGTGACAACCATACAACTCGATTTCTATGGTAATTATGCATTAAAATCAATGATGGAATTTTTGGCACATTTCGATTTATTTATTTTATTCAATAGAAACTGTATATACAGGCATATGAGTAATTTTCAAATCAAGAGGGGTTACGCTATAAACGGGTTACTTCTCGAAAGTGACAACCATACAACTCGATTCCTATGGTAATTATGCATTGAGATCAATGATGGAATTTTTGGCACTTTCGATTTATTTATTTTTGGCACTTTTCGATTTATTTATTTTATTCAATAGAAACTGTATATACAGGCATATGAGGAATTTTCAACTCAAGAGGGTTTACCCTATAAACGGCTAATTTTTCGAAAGTGACAGCCATACAACTCGATTTCTATGGTAATTATACATTGAAATCAATGATAGAATTTTTGGCACATTTCGATTTATTTATTTTATTCAATAGAAACTGTATATACAGGCATATGAGTAATTTTCAACTCAAGAGGGGTTACGCTATAAACGGGTTACTTCTCGAAAGTGACAACCATACAACTCGATTCCTATGGTAATTATGCATTGAAATCAATAATGGAATTTTTGGCACTTTCGATTTATTTATTTTTGGCACTTTTCGATTTATTTATTTTATTCAATAGAAACTGTATATACAGGCATATGAGTAATTTTCAACTCAAGAGGGGTTACGCTATAAACGGCTAACTTCTCGAAAGTGACAACCATACAACTCGATTCCTATGGTAATTATGCATTGAAATCAATGATGGAATTTTTGGCACATTTCGATTTATTTATTTTATTCAATAGAAACTCTATATACAGGCATATGAGTAATTTTCAACTCAAGAGGGGTTACGCTATAAACGGCTAACTTCTCGAAAGTGACAACTATACAACTCGATTCCTATGTTAGTTATGCATTGAAATCAATGATGGAATTTTTGGAACTTTTCGATTTATTGATTTTATTCAATAGAAACTGTATATACAGGCATATGAGTAATTTTCAACTCAAGAGAAGTTACGCTATAAACGGCTAACTTCTCGAAAGTGACAACCATACAACTCGATTCCTATGGTAATTATGCATTGAAGTCAATGATGGAATTCTTGGCACATTTCGATTTATTTATTTTTGGCACTTTTCGATTAATTTATTTTATTCAATAGAAACTATATATACAGGCATATGAGTAATTTTCAACTCAAGATGGGTTACGCTATAAACGGCTTACTTCTTGAAAGTGACAACCATACAACTCGATTCCTATGGTAATTATGCATTGAAATCAATGATGGAATTTTTGGAACTTTTCGATTTATTGATTTTATTCAATAGAAACTGTATATACAGGCATATGAGTAATTTTCAACTCAAGAGGAGTTACGCTATTAACGGCTAACTTCTCGAAAGTGACAACCATACAACTCGATTCCTATGGTAATTATGCATTGAAATTAATGATGGAATTCTTGGCACATTTCGATTTATTTATTTTTGGCACTTTTCGATTTATTTATTTTATTCAATAGAAACTATATATACAGGCATATGAGTAATTTTCAACTCAAGATGGGTTACGCTATAAACGGCTTACTTCTTGAAAGTGACAACCATACAACTCGATTCCTATGGTAATTATGCATTGAAATCAATGATGGAATTTTTGGCACTTTTCGATTTATTTATTTTATTCAATAGAAACTGTATATACAGGCATATGAGTAATTTTCAACTCAAGAGGGGTTACGCTATAAACGGCTAACTTCTCGAAAGTTACAACCATACAACTCGATTCCTATGGTAATTATGCATTGAAATCAATGATGGAATTTTTGGCTCATTTCGATTTATTTATTTTTGGCACTTTTCGATTAATTTATTTTATTCAATAGAAACTGTATATACAGGCATATGAGTAATTTTCATCTCAAGAGGGGTTACGCTATAAACGGCTAACTTCTCGAAAGTTACAACCATACAACTCGATTCCTATGGTAATTATGCATTGAAATCAATGATGGAATTTTTGGCTCATTTCGATTTATTTATTTTTGGCACTTTTCGATTAATTTATTTTATTCAATAGAAACTGTATATACAGGCATATGAGTAATTTTCAACTCAAGAGGGGTTACGCTATAAACGGCTAACTTCTCGAAAGTGACAACCATACAACTCGAACCTATGGTAATTATGCATTGAAATCAATGATGGAATTCTTGGCACATTTCGATTTATTTATTTTTGGCACTTTTCGATTTATTTATTTTATTCAATAGAACCTGTATATACAGGCATATGAGTAATTTTAAACTCAAGAGGGGTTACCCTATAAACGGCGAATTTTTCGAAAGTTACAACCATACAAATCGATTCCTATGGTAATTATGCATTGAAATCAATGATGGAATTTTTGGAACTTTTCGATTTATTTATTTTATTCAATAGAAACTGTATATACAGGCATATGAATAATTTTCAACTCAAGAGGGGTTACCCTATAAACGGCTAATTTTTCGAAAGTGACAGCCATACAACTCGATTTCTATGGTAATACATTGAAATCAATGATAGAATTTTTGGCACATTTCGATTTATTTATTTTATTCAATAGAAACTGTATATACAGGCATATGAGTAATTTTCAACCCAGGAGGGGTTACGCTATAAACGGGTTACTTCTCGAAAGTGACAACCATACAACTCGATTCCTATGGTAATTATGCATTGAAATCAATAATGGAATTTTTGGCACTTTCGATTTATTTATTTTTGGCACTTTTCGATTTATTTATTTTATTCAATAGAAACTGTATATACAGGCATATGAGGAATTTTCAACTCAAGAGGGTTTACCCCATAAACGGCGAATTTTTCGAAAGTTACAACCATACAAATCGATTCCTATGGTAATTATGCATTGAAATCAATGATGGAATTTTTGGAACTTTTCGATTTATTTATTTTATTCAATAGAAACTGTATATACAGGCATATGAATAATTTTCAACTCAAGAGGGGTTTCACTATAAACGGCTTACTTCTCGAAAGTGACAACCATACAACTCGATTTCTATGGTAATTATGCATTGAAATCAATGATGGAATTTTTGGCACTTACGATTTATTTATTTTTGGCACTTTTCGATTTATTTATTTTATTCAATAGAAACTGTATATACAGGCATATGAGGAATTTTCAACTCAAGAGGGTTTACCCTATAAACGGCTAATTTTTCGAAAGTGACAGCCATACAACTCGATTTCTATGGTAATTATACATTGAAATCAATGATAGAATTTTTGGCACATTTCGATTTATTTATTTTATTCAATAGAAACTGTATATACAGGCATATGAGTAATTTTCAACCCAGGAGGGGTTACGCTATAAACGGGTTACTTCTCGAAAGTGACAACCATACAATTCGATTCCTATGGTAATTATGCATTGAAATCAATGATGGAATTTTTGGCACTTTCGATTTATTTATTTTTGGCACTTTTCGATTTATTTATTTTATTCAATAGAAACTGTATATACAGGCATATGAGTAATTTTCAAATCAAGAGGGGTTACGCTATAAACGGGTTACTTCTCGAAAGTGACAACCATACAACTCGATTCCTATGGTAATTATGCATTGAGATCAATGATGGAATTTTTGGCACTTTCGATTTATTTTTTTTTGGCACTTTTCGATTTATTTATTTTATTCAATAGAAACTGTATATACAGGCATGTAAGGAATTTTCAACTCAAGAGGGTTTACCCTATAAACGGCTAATTTTTCGAAAGTGACAGCCATACAACTCGATTTCTATGGTAATTATACATTGAAATCAATGATAGAATTTTTGGCACATTTCGATTTATTTATTTTATTCATTAGAAACTGTATATACAGGCATATGAGTAATTTTCAACTCAAGAGGGGTTACGCTATAAACGGGTTACTTCTCGAAAGTGACAACCATACAACTCGATTCCTATGGTAATTATGCATTGAGATCAATGATGGAATTTTTGGCACTTTCGATTTATTTATTTTTGGCACATTTCGATTTATTTATTTTATTCAATAGAAACTATATATACAGGCATATGAGTAATTTTCAACTCAAGATGGGTTACGCTATAAACGGCTTACTTCTTGAAAGTGACAACCATACAACTCGATTCCTATGGTAATTATGCATTGAAATCAATGATGGAATTTTTGGCACTTTTCGATTTATTTATTTTATTCAATAGAAACTGTATATACAGGCATATGAGTAATTTTCAACTCAAGAGGGGTTACGCTATAAACGGCTAACTTCTCGAAAGTTACAACCATACAACTCGATTCCTATGGTAATTATGCATTGAAATCAATGATGGAATTCTTGGCACATTTCGATTTATTTATTTTTGGCACTTTTCGATTTATTTATTTTATTCAATAGAAACTATATATACAGGCATATGAGTAATTTTCAACTCAAGATGGGTTACGCTATAAACGGCTTACTTCTTGAAAGTGACAACCATACAACTCGATTCCTATGGTAATTATGCATTGAAATCAATGATGGAATTTTTGGCACTTTTCGATTTATTTATTTTATTCAATAGAAACTGTATATACAGGCATATGAGTAATTTTCAACTCAAGAGGGGTTACGCTATAAACGGCTAACTTCTCGAAAGTTACAACCATACAACTCGATTCCTATGGTAATTATGCATTGAAATCAATGATGGAATTTTTGGCTCATTTCGATTTATTTATTTTTGGCACTTTTCGATTAATTTATTTTATTCAATAGAAACTGTATATACAGGCATATGAGTAATTTTCAACTCAAGAGGGGTTACGCTATAAACGGCTAACTTCTCGAAAGTTACAACCATACAACTCGATTCCTATGGTAATTATGCATTGAAATCAATGATGGAATTTTTGGCTCATTTCGATTTATTTATTTTTGGCACTTTTCGATTAATTTATTTTATTCAATAGAAACTGTATATACAGGCATATGAGTAATTTTCAACTCAAGAGGGGTTACGCTATAAACGGCTAACTTCTCGAAAGTGACAACCATACAACTCGAACCTATGGTAATTATGCATTGAAATCAATGATGGAATTCTTGGCACATTTCGATTTATTTATTTTTGGCACTTTTCGATTTATTTATTTTATTCAATAGAACCTGTATATACATGCATATGAGTAATTTTAAACTCAAGAGGGGTTACCCTATAAACGGCGAATTTTTCGAAAGTTACAACCATAGAAATCGATTCCTATGGTAATTATGCATTGAAATCAATGATGGAATTTTTGGAAATTTTCGATTTATTTATTTTATTCAATAGAAACTGTATATACAGGCATATGAATAATTTTCAACTCAAGAGGGGTTACCCTATAAACGGCTAATTTTTCGAAAGTGACAGCCATACAACTCGATTTCTATGGTAATACATTGAAATCAATGATAGAATTTTTGGCACATTTCGATTTATTTATTTTATTCAATAGAAACTGTATATACAGGCATATGAGTAATTTTCAACCCAGGAGGGGTTACGCTATAAACGGGTTACTTCTCGAAAGTGACAACCATACAACTCGATTCCTATGGTAATTATGCATTGAAATCAATAATGGAATTTTTGGCACTTTCGATTTATTTATTTTTGGCATTTTTCGATTTATTTATTTTATTCAATAGAAACTGTATATACAGGCATATGAGTAATTTTCAACTCAAGAGGGGTTACCCCATAAACGGCGAATTTTTCGAAAGTTACAACCATACAAATCGATTCCTATGGTAATTATGTATTGAAATCAATGATGGAATTTTTGGAAATTTTCGATTTATTTATTTTATTCAATAGAAACTGTATATACAGGCATATGGATAATTTTCAACTCAAGAGGGGTTTCACTATAAACGGCTTACTTCTCGAAAGTGACAACCATACAACTCGATTTCTATGGTAATTATGCATTGAAATCAATGATGGAATTTTTGGCACTTACGATTTATTTATTTTTGGCACTTTTCGATTTATTTATTTTATTCAATAGAAACTGTATATACAGGCATATGAGGAATTTTCAACTCAAGAGGGTTTACCCTATAAACGGCTAATTTTTCGAAAGTGACAGCCATACAACTCGATTTCTATGGTAATTATACATTGAAATCAATGATAGAATTTTTGGCACATTTCGATTTATTTATTTTATTCAATAGAAACTGTATATACAGGCATATGAGTAATTTTCAACCCAGGAGGGGTTACGCTATAAACGGGTTACTTCTCGAAAGTGACAACCATACAATTCGATTCCTATGGTAATTATGCATTGAAATCAATGATGGAATTTTTGGCACTTTCGATTTATTTATTTTTGGCACTTTTCGATTTATTTATTTTATTCAATAGAAACTGTATATACAGGCATATGAGTAATTTTCAAATCAAGAGGGGTTACGCTATAAACGGGTAACTTCTCGAAAGTGACAACCATACAACTCGATTCCTATGGTAATTATGCATTGAGATCAATGATGGAATTTTTGGCACTTTCGATTTATTTATTTTTGGCACTTTTCGATTTATTTATTTTATTCAATAGAAACTGTATATACAGGCATGTGAGGAATTTTCAACTCAAGAGGGTTTACACTATAAACGGCTAATTTTTCGAAAGTGACAGCCATACAACTCGATTTCTATGGTAATTATACATTGAAATCAATGATAGAATTTTTGGCACATTTCGATTTATTTATTTTATTCAATAGAAACTGTATATACAGGCATATGAGTAATTTTCAACTCAAGAGGGGTTACGCTATAAACGGGTTACTTCTCGAAAGTGACAAACATACAACTCGATTCCTATGGTAATTATGCATTAAAATCAATAATGGAATTTTTGGCACTTTCGATTTATTTATTTTTGGCACTTTTCGATTTATTTATTTTATTCAATAGAAACTGTATATACAGGCATATGAGTAATTTTCAACTCAAGAGGGGTTACGCTATAAACGGCTAACTTCTCGAAAGTGACAACCCTACAACTCGATTCCTATGGTAATTATGCATTGAAATCAATGATGGAATTTTTGGCACATTTCGATTTATTTATTTTATTCAATAGAAACTGTATATACAGGCATATGAGTAATTTTCAACTCAAGAGGGGTTACGCTATAAACGGCTAACTTCTCGAAAGTGACAACCATACAACTCGATTCCTATGTTAATTATGCATTGAAATCAATGATGGAATTTTTGGAACTTTTCGATTTATTGATTTTATTCAATAGAAACTGTATATACAGGCATATGAGTAATTTTCAACTCAAGAGGAGTTACGCTATAAACGGCTAACTTCTCGAAAGTGACAACCATACAACTTGATTCCTATGGTAATTATGCATTGAAATAAATGATGGAATTCTTGGCACATTTCGATTTATTTATTTTTGGCACTTTTCGATTAATTTATTTTATTCAATAGAAACTATATATACAGGCATATGAGTAATTTTCAACTCAAGATGGGTTACGCTATAAACGGCTTACTTCTTGAAAGTGACAACCATACAACTCGATTCCTATGGTAATTATGCATTGAAATCAATGATGGAATTTTTGGAACTTTTCGATTTATTGATTTTATTCAATAGAAACTGTATATACAGGCATATGAGTAATTTTCAACTCAAGAGGAGTTACGCTATAAACGGCTAACTTCTCGAAAGTGACAACCATACAACTCGATTCCTATGGTAATTATGCATTGAAATCAATGATGGAATTCTTGGCACATTTCGATTTATTTATTTTTGGCACTTTTCGATTTATTTATTTTATTCAATAGAAACTATATACACAGGCATATGAGTAATTTTCAACTCAAGATGGGTT
This sequence comes from Phania funesta, assembly GCA_963932375.1. NCBI lineage: Eukaryota > Metazoa > Arthropoda > Insecta > Diptera > Tachinidae > Phania > Phania funesta. Next base: position 60,318,939 of record OZ010653.1, read on the forward strand.
ACGCTATAAACGGCTTACTTCTTGAAAGTGACAACCATACAACTCGATTCCTATGGTAATTATGCATTGAAATCAATGATGGAATTTTTGGGACTTTTCGATTTATTGATTTTATTCAGTAGAAACTGTATATACAGGCATATGAGTAATTTTCAACTCAAGATGAGTTACGCTATAAACGGCTTACTTCTCGAAAGTGACAACCATACAACTCGATTTCTATGGTAATTATGCATTGAAATCAATGATGGAATTTTTGGCACTTACGATTTATTTATTTTTGGCACTTTTCGATTTATTTATTTTATTCAATAGAAACTGTATATACAGGCATATGAGGAATTTTCAACTCAAGAGGGTTTACCCTATAAACGGCTAATTTTTCGAAAGTGACAGCCATACAACTCGATTTCTATGGTAATTATACATTGAAATCAATGATAGAATTTTTGGCACATTTCGATTTATTTATTTTATTCAATGGAAACTGTGTATGCAGGCATATGAGTAATTTTCAACCCAGGAGGGGTTACGCTATAAACGGGTTACTTCACGAAAGTGACAACCATACAACTCGATTCCTATGGTAATTATGCATTGAAATCAATGATGGAATTTTTGGCACTTTCGATTTATTTATTTTTGGCACTTTTCGATTTATTTATTTTATTCAATAGAAACTGTATATACAGGCATATGAGTAATTTTCAAATCAAGAGGGGTTACGCTATAAACGGGTTACTTCTCGAAAGTGACAACCATACAACTCGATTCCTATGGTAATTATGCATTGAGATCAATGATGGAATTTTTGGCACTTTCGATTTATTTATTTTTGGCACTTTTCGATTTATTTATTTTATTCAATAGAAACTGTATATACAGGCATATGAGGAATTTTAAACTCAAGAGGGTTTACCCTATAAACGGCTAATTTTTCGAAAGTGACAGCCATACAACTCGATTTCTATGGTAATTATACATTGAAATCAATGATGGAATTTTTGGCACTTTCGATTTATTTATTTTTGGCACTTTTCGATTTATTTATTTTATTCAATAGAAACTGTATATACAGGCATATGAGTAATTTTCAACTCAAGAGGGGTTACGCTATAAACGGGTTACTTCTCGAAAGTGACAACCATACAACTCGATTCCTATGGTAATTATGCATTGAAATCAATAATGGAATTTTTGGCACTTTCGATTTATTTATTTTTGGCACTTTTCGATTTATTTATTTTATTCAATAGAAACTGTATATACAGGCATATGAGTAATTTTCAACTCAAGAGGGGTTACGCTAAAAACGGCTAACTTCTCGAAAGTGACAACCATACAACTCGATTCCTATGGTAATTATGCATTGAAATTAATGATGGAATTTTTGGCACATTTCGATTTATTTATTTTATTCAATAGAAACTGTATATACAGGCATATGAATAATTTTCAACTCAAGAGGGGTTTCACTATAAACGGCTTACTTCTCGAAAGTGACAACCATACAACTCGATTTCTATGGTAATTATGCACTGAAATCAATGATGGAATTTTTGGCACTTTCGATTTATTTATTTTTGGCACTTTTCGATTTATTTATTTTATTCAATAGAAACTGTATATACAGGCATATGAGGAATTTTCAACTCAAGAGGGTTTACCCTATAAACGGCTAAATTTTCGAAAGTGATAGCCATACAACTCGATTTCTATGGTAATACATTGAAATCAATGATAGAATTTTTGGCACATTTCGATTTATTTATTTTATTTAATAGAAACTGTATATACAGGCATATGAGTAATTTTCAACCCAGGAGGGGTTACGCTATAAACGGGTTACTTCTCGAAAGTGACAACCATACAACTCGATTCCTATGGTAATTATGCATTGAAATCAATAATGGAATTTTTGGCACTTTCGATTTATTTATTTTTGGCACTTTTCGATTTATTTATTTTATTCAATAGAAACTGTATATACAGGCATATGAGTAATTTTCAACTCAAGAGGGGTTACGCTATAAACGGCTAACTTCTCGAAAGTGACAACCATACAACTCGATTCCTATGGTAATTATGCATTGAAATCAATGATGGAATTTTTGGCACATTTCGATTTATTTATTTTATTCAATAGAAACTGTATATACAGGCATATGAGTAATTTTCAACTCAAGATGAGTTACGCTATAAACGGCTTACTTCTCGAAAGTGACAACCATACAACTCGATTCCTATGATAATTATGCATTGAAATCAATGATGGAATTTTTGGCTCATTTCGATTTATTTATTTTTGGCACTTTTCGATTAATTTATTTTATTCAATAGAAACTGTATATACAGGCATATGAGTAATTTTCAACTCAAGAGGGGTTACGCTATAAACGGCTAACTTCTCGAAAGTGACAACCATACAAATCGATTCCTATGGTAATTATGCATTGAAATCAATGATGGAATTTTTGGAACTTTTCGATTTATTTATTTTATTCAATAGAAACTGTATATACAGGCATATGAGTAATTTTAAACTCAAGAGGGGTTACCCTATAAACGGCGAATTTTTCGAAAGTTACAACCATACAAATCGATTCCTATGGTAATTATGCATTGAAATCAATGATGGAATTTTTTGAACTTTTCGATTTATTTATTTTATTCAATAGAAACTGTATATACAGGCATATGAATAATTTTCAACTCAAGAGGGGTTTCACTATAAACGGCTTACTTCTCGAAAGTGACAACCATACAACTCGATTTCTATTTAAATTATGCACTGAAATCAATGATGGAATTTTTGGCACTTTCGATTTATTTATTTTTGGCGCTTTTCGATTTATTTATTTTATTCAATAGAAACTGTATATACAGGCATATGAGGAATTTTCAACTCAAGAGGGTTTACCCTATAAACGGCTAACTTCTCGAAAGTGACAACCATACAACTCGATTCCTATGGTAATTATGCATTGAAATCAATGATGGAATTTTTGGCACATTTCGATTTATTTATTTTATTCAATAGAAACTGTATATACAGGCATATGAGTAATTTTCAACTCAAGAGGGGTTACGCTATAAACGGCTAACTTCTCGAAAGTGACAACCATACAACTCGATTCCTATGGTAATTATGCATTGAAATCAATGATGGAATTCTTGGCACATTTCGATTTATTTATTTTTGGCACTTTTTGATTTATTTATTTTATTCAATAGAAACTGTATATACAGGCATATGAGTAATTTTAAACTCAAGAGGGGTTACCCTATAAACGGCGAATTTTTCGAAAGTTACAACCATACAAATCGATTCCTATGGTAATTATGCATTGAAATCAATGATGGAATTTTTGGAACTTTTCGATTTATTTATTTTATTCAATAGAAACTGTATATACAGGCATATGAATAATTTTCAACTCAAGAGGGGTTTCACTATAAACGGCTTACTTCTCGAAAGTGACAACCATACAACTCGATTTCTATGGTAATTATGCATTGAAATCAATGATGGAATTTTTGGCACTTTCGATTTATTTATTTTTGGCACTTTTCGATTTATTTATTTTATTCAATAGAAACTGTATATACAGGCATATGAGGAATTTTCAACTCAAGAGGGTTTACCCTATAAACGGCTAATTTTTCGAAAGTGACAGCCATACAACTCGATTTCTATGGTAATACATTAAAATCAATGATAGAATTTTTGGCACATTTCGATTTATTTATTTTATTCAATAGAAACTGTATATACAGGCATATGAGTAATTTTCAGCCCAGGAGGGGTTACGCTATAAACGGGTTACTTCTCGAAAGTGACAACCATACAACTCGATTCCTATGGTAATTATGCATTGAAATCAATAATGGAATTTTTGGCACTTTCGATTTATTTATTTTTGGCACTTTTCGATTTATTTATTTTATTCAATAGAAACTGTATATACAGGCATATGAGTAATTTTCAACTCAAGAGGGGTTACGCTATAAACGGCTAACTTCTCGAAAGTGACAACCATACAACTCGATTCCTATGGTAATTATGCATTGAAATCAATGATGGAATTTTTGGCACATTTCGATTTATTTATTTTATTCAATAGAAACTGTATATACAGGCATATGAGTAATTTTCAACTCAAGAGGGGTTACGCTATAAACGGCTAACTTCTCGAAAGTGACAAACATACAACTCGATTCCTATGTTAATTATGCATTGAAATCAATGATGGAATTTTTGGAACTTTTCGATTTATTGATTTTATTCAATAGAAACTGTATATACAGGCATATGAGTAATTTTCAACTCAAGAGGAGTTACGCTATAAACGGCTAACTTCTCGAAAGTGACAACCAAACCACTCGATTCCTATGGTAATTATGCATTGAAATCAATGATGGAATTCTTGGCACATTTCGATTTATTTATTTTTGGCACTTTTCGATTAATTTATTTTATTCAATAGAAACTATATATACAGGCATATGAGTAATTTTCACCTCAAGATGGGTTACGCTATAAACGGCTTACTTCTTGAAAGTGACAACCATACAACTCGATTCCTATGGTAATTATGCATTGAAATCAATGATGGAATTTTTGGAACTTTTCGATTTATTGATTTTATTCAATAGAAACTGTATATACAGGCATATGAGTAATTTTCAACTCAAGAGGAGTTACGCTATAAACGGCTAACTTCTCGTAAGTGACAACCATACAACTCGATTCCTATGGTAATTATGCATTGAAATCAATGATGGAATTCTTGGCACATTTCGATTTATTTATTTTTGGCACTTTTCGATTTATTTATTTTATTCAATAGAAACTATATATACAGGCATATGAGTAATTTTCAACTCAAGATGGGTTACGCTATAAACGGCTTACTTCTTGAAAGTGACAACCATACAACTCGATTCCTATGGTAATTATGCATTGAAATCAATGATGGAATTTTTGGAACTTTTCGATTTATTGATTTTATTCAGTAGAAACTGTATATACAGGCATATGAGTAATTTTCAACTCAAGATGAGTTACGCTATAAACAGCTTACTTCTCGAAAGTGACAACCATACAACTCGATTCCTATGATAATTATGCATTGAAATCAATGATGGAATTTTTGGCTCATTTCGATTTATTTATTTTTGGCACTTTTCGATTAATTTATTTTATTCAATAGAAACTGTATATACAGGCATATGAGTAATTTTCAACTCAAGAGGGGTTACGCTATAAACGGCTAACTTCTCGAAAGTGACAACCATACAACTCGATTCCTATGGTAATTATGCATTAAAATCAATGATGGAATTCTTGGCACATTTCGATTTATTTATTTTTTGCACTTTTCGATTTATTTATTTTATTCAATAGAAACTGTATATACAGGCATATGAGTAATTTTAAACTCAAGAGGGGGTACCCTATAAACGGGGAATTTTTCGAAAGCTACAACCATACAAATCGATTCCTATGGTAATTATGCATTGAAATCAATGATGGAATTTTTGGAACTTTTCGATTTATTTATTTTATTCAATAGAAACTGTATATACAGGCATATGAATAATTTTCAACTCAAGAGGGGTTTCACTATAAACGGCTTACTTCTCGAAAGTGACAACCATACAACTCGATTTCTATGGTAATTATGCATTGAAATCAATGATGGAATTTTTGGCACTTTCGATTTATTTATTTTTGGCACTTTTCGATTTATTTATTTTATTCAATAGAAACTGTATATACAGGCATATGAGGAATTTTCAACTCAAGAGGGTTTACCCTATAAACGGCTAATTTTTCGAAAGTGACAGCCATACAACTCGATTTCTATGGTAATTATACATTGAAATCAATGATAGAATTTTTGGCACATTTCGATTTATTTATTTTATTCAATAGAAACTGTATATACAGGCATATGAGTAATTTTCAACCCAGGAGGTGTTACGCTATAAACGGGTTACTTCTCGAAAGGGACAACCATACAACTCGATTCCTATGATAATTATGCATTGAAATCAATGATGGAATTTTTGGCTCATTTCGATTTATTTATTTTTGGCACTTTTCGATTAATTTATTTTATTCAATAGAAACTGTATATACAGGCATATGAGTAATTTTCAACTCAAGAGGGGTTACGCTATAAACGGCTAACTTCTCGAAAGTGACAACCATACAACTCGATTCCTATGGTAATTATGCATTGAAATCAATGATGGAATTCTTGGCACATTTCGATTTATTTATTTTTGGCACTTTTCGATTTATTTATTTTATTCAATAGAAACTGTACATACAGGCATATGAGTAATTTTAAACTCAAGAGGGGTTACCCTATAAACGGCGAATTTTTCGAAAGTTACAACCATACAAATCCATTCCTATGGTAATTATGCATTGAAATCAATGATGGAATTTTTGGAACTTTTCGATTTATTTATTTTATTCAATAGAAACTGTATATACAGGCATATGAATAATTTTCAACTCAAGAGGGGTTTCACTATAAACGGCTTACTTCTCGAAAGTGACAACCATACAACTCGATTTCTATGGTAATTATGCATTGAAATCAATGATGGAATTTTTGGCACTTTCGATTTATTTATTTTTGGCACTTTTCGATTTATTTATTTTATTCAATAGAAACTGTATATACAGGCATATGAGTAATTTTCAACTCAAGAGGAGTTACGTTATAAACGGCTAACTTCTCGAAAGTGACAACCATACAACTCGATTCCTATGGTAATTATGCATTGAAATCAATGATGGAATTCTTGGCACATTTCGATTTATTTATTTTTGACACTTTTCGATTTATTTATTTTATTCAATAGAAACTATATATAGAGGCATATGAGTAATTTTCAACTCAAGATGGGTTACGCTATAAACGGCTTACTTCTTGAAAGTGACAACCATACAACTAAATTCCTATGGTAATTATGCATTGAAATCAATGATGGAATTTTTGGAACTTTTCGATTTATTGATTTTATTCAATAGAAACTGTATATACAGGCATATGAGTAATTTTCAACTCAAGAGGAGTTACGCTATAAACGGCTAACTTCTCGAAAGTGACAACCATACAACTCGATTCCTATGGTAATTATGCATTGAAATCAATGATGGAATTCTTGGCACATTTCGATTTATTTATTTTTGGCACTTTTCGATTTATTTATTTTATTCAATAGAAACTATATATACAGGCATATGAGTAATTTTCAACTCAAGATGGGTTACGCTATAAACGGCTTACTTCTTGAAAGTGACAACCATACAACTCGATTCCTATGGTAATTATGCATTGAAATCAATGATGGAATTTGTGGAACTTTTCGATTTATTGATTTTATTCAGTAGAATCTGTATATACAGCCATATGAGTAATTTTCAACTCAAGATGAGTTACGCTATAAACGGCTTACTTCTCGAAAGTGACAACCATACAACTCGATTCCTATGATAATTATGCATTGAAATCAATGATGGAATTTTTGGCTCATTTCGATTTATTTATTTTTGGCACTTTTCGATTAATTTATTTTATTCAATAGAAACTGTATATACAGGCATATGAGTAATTTTCAACTCAAGAGGGGTTACGCTATAAACGGCTAACTTCTCGAAAGTGACAACCATACAACTCGATTCCTATGGTAATTATGCATTGAAATCAATGTTGGAATTCTTGGTACATTTCGATTTATTTATTTTTGGCACTTTTCGATTTATTTATTTTATTCAATAGAAACTGTATATACAGGCATATGAGTAATTTTAAACTCAAGAGGGGTTACCCTATAAACGGCGAATTTTTCGAAAGTTACAACCATACAAATCGATTCCTATGGTAATTATGCATTGAAATCAATGATGGAATTTTTCGATTTATTTATTTTATTCAATAGAAACTGTATATACAGGCATATGAATAATTTTCAACTCAAGAGGGGTTTCACTATAAACGGCTTACTTCTCGAAAGTGACAACCATACAACTCGATTTCTATGGTAATTATGCATTGAAATCAATGATGGAATTTTTGGCACTTTCGATTTATTTATTTTTGGCACTTTTCGATTTATTTATTTTATTCAATAGAAACAGTATATACAGGCATATGAGTAATTTTCAACTCAAGAGGGGTTACGCTATAAACGGCTAACTTCTCGAAAGTGACAACCATACAACTCGATTCCTATGGTAATTATGCATTGAAATCAATGATGGAATTTTTGGCACATTTCGGTTTATTTATTTTTGGCACTTTTCGATTAATTTATTTTATTCAATAGAAACTATATATACAGGCATATGAGTAATTTTCAACTCAAGATGGGTTACGCTATAAACGGCTTACTTCTTGAAAGTTACAACCATACGAATCGATTCCTATGGTAATTATGCATTGAAATCAATGATGGAATTTTTGGAACTTTTCGATTTATTTATTTTATTCAATAGAAACTGTATATACAGGCATATGAATAATTTTCAACTCAAGAGGGGTTTCACTATAAACGGCTTACTTCTCGAAAGTGACAACCATACAACTCGATTTCTATGGTAATTATGCATTGAAATCAATGATGGAATTTTTGGCACTTTCGATTTATTTATTTTTGGCACATTTCGATTTATTTATTTTATTCAATAGAAACTGTATATACAGGCATATGAGTAATTTTCAACCCAGGAGGGGTTACGCTATAAACGGGTTACTTCTCGAAAGTGACAACCATACAACTCGATTCCTATGGTAATTATGCATTGAAATCAATGATGGAATTTTTGGCACTTTCGATTTATTTATTTTTGGCACTTTTCGATTTATTTATTTTATTCAATAGAAACTGTATATACATGCATATGAGTAATTTTCAACTCAAGAGGGGTTACGCTATAAACGGCTAACTTCTCGAAGGTGACAACCATACAACTCGATTCCTATGGTAATTATGCATTGAAATCAATGATGGAATTTTTGGCACATTTCGACTTATTTATTTTATTCAATAGAAACTGTATATACAGGCATATGAGTAATTTTCAACTCAAGAGGGGTTACGCTATAAACGGCTAACTTCTCGAAAGTGACAACCATACAACTTGATTCCTATGATAATTATGCATTGAAATCAATGATGGAATTTTTGGCACATTTCGATTTATTTATTTTATTCAATAGAAACTGTATATAGAGGCATATGAGTAATTTTCAACTCAAGAGGGGTTACGCTAGAAACCGGTTACTTCTCGAAAGTGACAACCATACAACTCGATTCCTATGATAATTATGCATTGAAATCAATGATGGAATTTTTGGCACATTTCGATTTATTTATTTTATTCAATAGAAACTGTATATAGAGGCATATGAGTAATTTTCAACTCAAGAGGGTTTACGCTAGAAACGGGTTACTTCTCGAAAGTGACAACCATACAACTCGATTCCTATGAAAATTATGCATTGAAATCAATGATGGAATTTTTGGAACTTTTTGATTTATTGATTTTATTCAATAGAAATTGTATATACAGGCATATGAGTAATTTTCAACTCAAGAGGGGTTACGCTACAAACGGCTTACTTCTCGAAAGTGACAACCATACAACTCGATTCCTATGATAATTATGCATTGAAATCAATGATGGAATTTTTGGAACTTTTCGATTTATTGTTTTTATTCAATAGAAACTGTATATATAGGCATATGAGTAATTTTCAACTCAAGAGGAGTTACGCTACAAACGGCTTACTTCTTGAAAGTGACAACCATACAACTCGATTCCTATGGTAATTATGCATTGAAATCAATGATGGAATTTTTGGCACTTTCGATTTATTTATTTTTGGCACTTTTCGATTTATTTATTTTATTCAATTGAAACTGTATATACAGGCATATGAGTAATTTTCAACTCAAGAGCGGTTACGCTATATACGGCTAACTTCTCGAAAGTGACAACCATACAACTCGATTCCTATGGTAATTATGCATTGAAATCAATGATGGAATTTTTGGCACATTTCGATTTATTTATTTTATTCAATAGAAACTGTATATACAGGCATATGAGTAATGTTCAACTCAAGAGGGGTTACGCTATAAACGGCTAACTTCTCGAAAGTGACAACCATACAACTCGATTCCTATGGTAATTATGCATTGAAATCAATGATGGAATTCTTGGCACATTTGGATTCATTTATTTTTTGCACTTTTCGATTTATTTATTATTCAATAGAAACTGTATATACAGGCATATGAGTAATTTTCAACTCAAGAGGAGTTACGCTACAAACGGCTTACTTCTCGAAAGTGACAACCATACAACTCGATTGCTATGGTAATTATGCATTGAAATCAATGATGGAATTTTTGGCACTTTCGATTTATTTATTTTATTCAATTGAAACTGTATATACAGTCATATGAGTAATTTTCAACTCAAGAGGGGTTACGCTATAAACGGCTAACTTCTCGAAAGTGACAACCATACAACTCGATTCCTATGGTAATTATGCATTGAAATCAATGATGGAATTTTTGGCACATTTCGATTTATTTATTTTATTCAATAGAAACTGTATATACAGGCATATGAGTAATTTTCAACTCAAGAGGTGTTACGCTATAAACGGCTAACTTCTCGAAAGTGACAACCATACAACTCGATTACTATGGTAATTATGCATTGAAATCAATGATGGAATTCTTGGCACATTTCGATTTATTTATTTTATTCAATAGAAACTGTATATACAGGCATATGAGTAATTTTCAACTCAAAAGGGGTTACGCTATAAACGGGTTATTTCTCGAAAGTGACAACCATACAACTCGATTCCTATGGTAATTATGCATTGAAATCAATGATGGAATTCTTGGCACATTTCGATTTATTTATTTTTCGCACTTTTCGATTTATTGATTTTATTCAATAGAAATTGTATATACAGGCATATGAGTAATTTTCAACTCAAGAGGAGTTACGCTACAAACGGCTTACTTCTCGAAAGTGACAACCATACAACTCGATTCCTATGGTAATTATGCATTGAAATCAATGATGGAATTCTTGGCACATTTCGATTTATTTATTTTTGGCACTTTTCGATTAATTTATTTTATTCAATACAAACTATATATAGAGGCATATGACTAATTTTCAACTCAAGATGGGTTACGCTATAAACGGCTTACTTCTTGAAAGTGACAACCATACAACTCGATTCCTATGGTAATTATGCATTGAAATCAATGATGGAATTTTTGGAACTTTTCGATTTATTGATTTTATTCAATAGAAACTGTATATACAGGCATATGAGTAATTTTCAACTCAAGAGGAGTTACGTTATAAACGGCTAACTTCTCGAAAGTGACAACCATACAACTCGATTCCTATGGTAATTATGCATTGAAATGAATGATGGAATTCTTGGCACATTTCGATTTATTTATTTTTGGCACTTTTCGTTTTAATTTATTTTATTCAATACAAACTATATATAGAGGCATATGAGTAATTTTCAACTCAAGATGGGTTACGCTATAAACGGCTTACTTCTTGAAAGTGACAACCATACAACTCGATTCCTATGGTAATTATGCATTGAAATCAATGATGGAATTTTTGGAACTTTTCGATTTATTGATTTTATTCAATAGAAACTGTATATACAGGCATATGAGTAATTTTCAACTCAAGATGGGTTACGCTATAAACGGCTTACTTCTTGAAAGTGACAACCATACAACTCGATTCCTATGGTAATTATGCATTGAAATCAATGATGGAATTTTTGGAACTTTTCGATTTATTTATTTTATTCAATAGAAACTGTATATACAGGCATATGAGTAATTTTCAACCCAGGAGGGGTTACGCTATAAACGGGTTACTTCTCGAAAGTGACAACCATACAACTCGATTCCTATGGTAATTATGCATTGAAATCAATGATGGAATTTTTGGCACTTTCGATTTATTTATTTTTGGCACTTTTCGATTTATTTATTTTATTCAATAGAAACTGTATATACAGGCATATGAGTAATTTTCAACTCAAGAGGGGTTACGCTATAAACGGCTAACTTCTCGAAGGTGACAACCATACAACTCGATTCCTATGGTAATTATGCATTGAAATCAATGATGGAATTTTTGGCACATTTCGACTTATTTATTTTATTCAATAGAAACTGTATATACAGGCATATGAGTAATTTTCAACTCAAGAGGGGTTACGCTATAAACGGCTAACTTCTCGAAAGTGACAACCATACAACTTGATTCCTATGATAATTATGCATTGAAATCAATGATGGAATTTTTGGAACATTTCGATTTATTTATTTTATTCAATAGAAACTGTATATAGAGGCATATGTGTAATTTTCAACTCAAGAGGGGTTACGCTAGAAACCGGTTACTTCTCGAAAGTGACAACCATACAACTCGATTCCTATGATAATTATGCATTGAAATCAATGATGGAATTTTTGGCACATTTCGATTTATTTATTTTATTCAATAGAAACTGTATATAGAGGCATATGAGTAATTTTCAACTCAAGAGGGTTTACGCTAGAAACGGGTTACTTCTCGAAAGTGACAACCATACAACTCGATTCCTATGAAAATTATGCATTGAAATCAATGATGGAATTTTTGGAACTTTTTGATTTATTGATTTTATTCAATAGAAATTGTATATACAGGCATATGAGTAATTTTCAACTCAAGAGGGGTTACGCTATAAACGGCTTACTTCTCGAAAGTGACAACCATACAACTCGATTCCTATGATAATTATGCATTGAAATCAATGATGGAATTTTTGGAACTTTTCGATTTATTGATTTTATTCAATAGAAACTGTATATATAGGCATATGAGTAATTTTCAACTCAAGAGGAGTTACGCTACAAACGGCTTACTTCTCGAAAGTGACAACCATACAACTCGATTGCTATGGTAATTATGCATTGAAATCAATGATGGAATTTTTGGCACTTTCGATTTATTTATTTTTGGCACTTTTCGATTTATTTATTTTATTCAATTGAAACTGTATATACAGGCATATGAGTAATTTTCAACTCAAGAGGGGTTACGCTATAAACGGCTAACTTCTCGAAAGTGACAACCATACAACTCGATTCCTATGGTAATTATGCATTGAAATCAAAGATGGAATTTTTGGCACATTTCGATTTATTTATTTTATTCAATAGAAACTGTATATACAGGCATATGAGTAATTTTCAACTCAAGAGGTGTTACGCTATAAACGGCTAACTTCTCGAAAGTGACAACCATACAACTCGATTCCTATGGTAATTATGCATTGAAATCAATGATGGAATTCTTGGCACATTTCGATTTATTTATTTTATTCAATAGAAACTGTATATACAGGCATATGAGTAATTTTCAACTCAAAAGGGGTTACGCTATAAACGGGTTATTTCTCGAAAGTGACAACCATACAACTCGATTCCTATGGTAATTATGCATTGAAATCAATGATGGAATTCTTGGCACATTTCGATTTATTTATTTTTCGCACTTTTCGATTTATTGATTTTATTCAATAGAAATTGTATATACAGGCATATGAGTAATTTTCAACTCAAGAGGAGTTACGCTACAAACGGCTTACTTCTCGAAAGTGACAACCATACAACTCGATTCCTATGGTAATTATGCATTGAAATCAATGATGGAATTCTTGGCACATTTCGATTTATTTATTTTTGGCACTTTTCGATTAATTTATTTTATTCAATACAAACTATATATAGAGGCATATGACTAATTTTCAACTCAAGATGGGTTACGCTATAAACGGCTTACTTCTTGAAAGTGACAACCATACAACTCGATTCCTATGGTAATTATGCATTGAAATCAATGATGGAATTTTTGGAACTTTTCGATTTATTGATTTTATTCAATAGAAACTGTATATACAGGCATATGAGTAATTTTCAACTCAAGAGGAGTTACGTTATAAACGGCTAACTTCTCGAAAGTGACAACCATACAACTCGATTCCTATGGTAATTATGCATTGAAATCAATGATGGAATTCTTGGCACATTTCGATTTATTTATTTTTGGCACTTTTCGTTTTAATTTATTTTATTCAATACAAACTATATATAGAGGCATATGAGTAATTTTCAACTCAAGATGGGTTACGCTATAAACGGCTTACTTCTTGAAAGTGACAACCATACAACTCGATTCCTATGGTAATTATGCATTGAAATCAATGATGGAATTTTTGGAACTTTTCGATTTATTGATTTTATTCAATAGAAACTGTATATACAGGCATATGAGTAATTTTCAACTCAAGATGGGTTACGCTATAAACGGCTTACTTCTTGAAAGTGACAACCATACAACTCGATTCCTATGGTAATTATGCATTGAAATCAATGATGGAATTTTTGGAACTTTTCGATTTATTTATTTTATTCAATAGAAACTGTATATACAGGCATATGAGTAATTTTCAACCCAGGAGGGGTTACGCTATAAACGGGTTACTTCTCGAAAGTGACAACCATACAACTCGATTCCTATGGTAATTATGCATTGAAATCAATGATGGAATTTTTGGCACTTTCGATTTATTTATTTTTGGCACTTTTCGATTTATTTATTTTATTCAATAGAAACTGTATATACAGGCATATGAGTAATTTTCAACTCAAGAGGGGTTACGCTATAAACGGCTAACTTCTCGAAGGTGACAACCATACAACTCGATTCCTATGGTAATTATGCATTGAAATCAATGATGGAATTTTTGGCACATTTCGACTTATTTATTTTATTCAATAGAAACTGTATATACAGGCATATGAGTAATTTTCAACTCAAGAGGGGTTACGCTATAAACGGCTAACTTCTCGAAAGTGACAACCATACAACTTGATTCCTATGATAATTATGCATTGAAATCAATGATGGAATTTTTGGCACATTTCGATTTATTTATTTTATTCAATAGAAACTGTATATAGAGGCATATGAGTAATTTTCAACTCAAGAGGGGTTACGCTAGAAACCGGTTACTTCTCGAAAGTGACAACCATACAACTCGATTCCTATGATAATTATGCATTGAAATCAATGATGGAATTTTTGGCACATTTCGATTTATTTATTTTATTCAATAGAAACTGTATATAGAGGCATATGAGTAATTTTCAACTCAAGAGGGTTTACGCTAGAAACGGGTTACTTCTCGAAAGTGACAACCATACAACTCGATTCCTATGAAAATTATGCATTGAAATCAATGATGGAATTTTTGGAACTTTTTGATTTATTGATTTTATTCAATAGAAATTGTATATACAGGCATATGAGTAATTTTCAACTCAAGAGGGGTTACGCTATAAACGGCTTACTTCTCGAAAGTGACAACCATACAACTCGATTCCTATGATAATTATGCATTGAAATCAATGATGGAATTTTTGGAACTTTTCGATTTATTGATTTTATTCAATAGAAACTGTATATATAGGCATATGAGTAATTTTCAACTCAAGAGGAGTTACGCTACAAACGGCTTACTTCTCGAAAGTGACAACCATACAACTCGATTCCTATGGTAATTATGCATTGAAATCAATGATGGAATTTTTGGCACTTTCGATTTATTTATTTTTGGCACTTTTCGATTTATTTATTTTATTCAATTGAAACTGTATATACAGGCATATGAGTAATTTTCAACTCAAGAGGGGTTACGCTATAAACGGCTAACTTCTCGAAAGTGACAACCATACAACTCGATTCCTATGGTAATTATGCATTGAAATCAATGATGGAATTTTTGGCACATTTCGATTTATTTATTTTATTCAATAGAAACTGTATATACAGGCATATGAGTAATTTTCAACTCAAGAGGTGTTACGCTATAAACGGCTAACTTCTCGAAAGTGACAACCATACAACTCGATTCCTATGGTAATTATGCATTGAAATCAATGATGGAATTCTTGGCACATTTCGATTTATTTATTTTATTCAATAGAAACTGTATATACAGGCATATGAGTAATTTTCAACTCAAAAGGGGTTACGCTATAAACGGGTTATTTCTCGAAAGTGACAACCATACAACTCGATTCCTATGGTAATTATGCATTGAAATTAATGATGGAATTCTTGGCACATTTCGATTTATTTATTTTTCGCACTTTTCGATTTATTGATTTTATTCAATAGAAATTGTATATACAGGCATATGAGTAATTTTCAACTCAAGAGGAGTTACGCTACAAACGGCTTACTTCTCGAAAGTGACAACCATACAATTCGATTCCTATGGTAATTATGCATTGAAATCAATGATGGAATTCTTGGCACATTTCGATTTATTTATTTTTGGCACTTTTCGATTAATTTATTTTATTCAATACAAACTATATATAGAGGCATATGACTAATTTTCAACTCAAGATGGGTTACGCTATAAACGGCTTACTTCTTGAAAGTGACAACCATACAACTCGATTCCTATGGTAATTATGCATTGAAATCAATGATGGAATTTTTGGAACTTTTCGATTTATTGATTTTATTCAATAGAAACTGTATATACAGGCATATGAGTAATTTTCAACTCAAGAGGAGTTACGTTATAAACGGCTAACTTCTCGAAAGTGACAACCATACAACTCGATTCCTATGGTAATTATGCATTGAAATCAATGATGGAATTCTTGGCACATTTCGATTTATTTATTTTTGGCACTTTTCGTTTTAATTTATTTTATTCAATACAAACTATATATAGAGGCATATGAGTAATTTTCAACTCAAGATGGGTTACGCTATAAACGGCTTACTTCTTGAAAGTGACAACCATACAACTCGATTCCTATGGTAATTATGCATTGAAATCAATGATGGAATTTTTGGAACTTTTCGATTTATTGATTTTTGGCACTTTTCGATTTATTTATTTTATTCAATAGAAACTGTATATACAGGCATATGAGTAATTTTCAACTCAAGAGGGGTTACGCTATAAACGGCTAACTTCTCGAAGGTGACAACCATACAACTCGATTCCTATGGTAATTATGCATTGAAATCAATGATGGAATTTTTGGCACATTTCGACTTATTTATTTTATTCAATAGAAACTGTATATACAGGCATATGAGTAATTTTCAACTCAAGAGGGGTTACGCTATAAACGGCTAACTTCTCGAAAGTGACAACCATACAACTTGATTCCTATGATAATTATGCATTGAAATCAATGATGGAATTTTTGGCACATTTCGATTTATTTATTTTATTCAATAGAAACTGTATATAGAGGCATATGAGTAATTTTCAACTCAAGAGGGGTTACGCTAGAAACCGGTTACTTCTCGAAAGTGACAACCATACAACTCGATTCCTATGATAATTATGCATTGAAATCAATGATGGAATTTTTGGCACATTTCGATTTATTTATTTTATTCAATAGAAACTGTATATAGAGGCATATGAGTAATTTTCAACTCAAGAGGGTTTACGCTAGAAACGGGTTACTTCTCGAAAGTGACAACCATACAACTCGATTCCTATGAAAATTATGCATTGAAATCAATGATGGAATTTTTGGAACTTTTTGATTTATTGATTTTATTCAATAGAAATTGTATATACAGGCATATGAGTAATTTTCAACTCAAGAGGGGTTACGCTATAAACGGCTTACTTCTCGAAAATGACAACCATACAACTCGATTCCTATGATAATTATGCATTGAAATCAATGATGGAATTTTTGGAACTTTTCGATTTATTGATTTTATTCAATAGAAACTGTATATATAGGCATATGAGTAATTTTCAACTCAAGAGGAGTTACGCTACAAACGGCTTACTTCTCGAAAGTGACAACCATACAACTCGATTCCTATGGTAATTATGCATTGAAATCAATGATGGAATTTTTGGCACTTTCGATTTATTTATTTTTGGCACTTTTCGATTTATTTATTTTATTCAATTGAAACTGTATATACAGGCATATGAGTAATTTTCAACTCAAGAGGGGTTACGCTATAAACGGCTAACTTCTCGAAAGTGACAACCATACAACTCGATTCCTATGGTAATTATGCATTGAAATCAATGATGGAATTTTTGGCACATTTCGATTTATTTATTTTATTCAATAGAAACTGTATATACAGGCATATGAGTAATTTTCAACTCAAGAGGTGTTACGCTATAAACGGCTAACTTCTCGAAAGTGACAACCATACAACTCGATTCCTATGGTAATTATGCATTGAAATCAATGATGGAATTCTTGGCACATTTCGATTTATTTATTTTATTCAATAGAAACTGTATATACAGGCATATGAGTAATTTTCAACTCAAAAGGGGTTACGCTATAAACGGGTTATTTCTCGAAAGTGACAACCATACAACTCGATTCCTATGGTAATTATGCATTGAAATTAATGATGGAATTCTTGGCACATTTCGATTTATTTATTTTTCGCACTTTTCGATTTATTGATTTTATTCAATAGAAATTGTATATACAGGCATATGAGTAATTTTCAACTCAAGAGGAGTTACGCTACAAACGGCTTACTTCTCGAAAGTGACAACCATACAATTCGATTCCTATGGTAATTATGCATTGAAATCAATGATGGAATTCTTGGCACATTTCGATTTATTTATTTTTGGCACTTTTCGATTAATTTATTTTATTCAATACAAACTATATATAGAGGCATATGACTAATTTTCAACTCAAGATGGGTTACGCTATAAACGGCTTACTTCTTGAAAGTGACAACCATACAACTCGATTCCTATGGTAATTATGCATTGAAATCAATGATGGAATTTTTGGAACTTTTCGATTTATTGATTTTATTCAATAGAAACTGTATATACAGGCATATGAGTAATTTTCAACTCAAGAGGAGTTACGTTATAAACGGCTAACTTCTCGAAAGTGACAACCATACAACTCGATTCCTATGGTAATTATGCATTGAAATCAATGATGGAATTCTTGGCACATTTCGATTTATTTATTTTTGGCACTTTTCGTTTTAATTTATTTTATTCAATACAAACTATATATAGAGGCATATGAGTAATTTTCAACTCAAGATGGGTTACGCTATAAACGGCTTACTTCTTGAAAGTGACAACCATACAACTCGATTCCTATGGTAATTATGCATTGAAATCAATGATGGAATTTTTGGAACTTTTCGATTTATTGATTTTATTCAATAGAACCTGTATATACAGGCATATGAGTAATTTTCAACTCAAGATGGGTTACGCTATAAACGGCTTACTTCTTGAAAGTGACAACCATACAACTCGATTCCTATGGTAATTATGCATTGAAATCAATGATGGAATTTTTGGAACTTTTCGATTTATTTTATTCAATAGAAACTGTATATACAGGCATATGAGTAATTTTCAACCCAGGAGGGGTTACGCTATAAACGGGTTACTTCTCGAAAGTGACAACCATACAACTCGATTCCTATGGTAATTATGCATTGAAATCAATGATGGAATTTTTGGCACATTTCGACTTATTTATTTTATTCAATATAAACTGTATATACAGGCATATGAGTAATTTTCAACTCAAGAGGGGTTACGCTATAAACGGCTAACTTCTCGAAAGTGACAACCATACAACTTGATTCCTATGATAATTATGCATTGAAATCAATGATGGAATTTTTGGCACATTTCGATTTATTTATTTTATTCAATAGAAACTGTATATAGAGGCATATGAGTAATTTTCAACTCAAGAGGGGTTACGCTAGAAACCGGTTACTTCTCGAAAGTGACAACCATACAACTCGATTCCTATGATAATTATGCATTGAAATCAATGATGGAATTTTTGGCACATTTCGATTTATTTATTTTATTCAATAGAAACTGTATATAGAGGCATATGAGTAATTTTCAACTCAAGAGGGTTTACGCTAGAAACGGGTTACTTCTCGAAAGTGACAACCATACAACTCGATTCCTATGAAAATTATGCATTGAAATCAATGATGGAATTTTTGGAACTTTTTGATTTATTGATTTTATTCAATAGAAATTGTATATACAGGCATATGAGTAATTTTCAACTCAAGAGGGGTTACGCTATAAACGGCTTACTTCTCGAAAGTGACAACCATACAACTCGATTCCTATGATAATTATGCATTGAAATCAATGATGGAATTTTTGGAACTTTTCGATTTATTGATTTTATTCAATAGAAACTGTATATATAGGCATATGAGTAATTTTCAACTCAAGAGGAGTTACGCTACAAACGGCTTACTTCTCGAAAGTGACAACCATACAACTCGATTCCTATGGTAATTATGCATTGAAATCAATGATGGAATTCTTGGCACATTTCGATTTATTTATTTTTCGCACTTTTCGATTTATTGATTTTATTCAATAGAAATTGTATATACAGGCATATGAGTAATTTTCAACTCAAGAGGAGTTACGCTACAAACGGCTTACTTCTCGAAAGTGACAACCATACAACTCGATTCCTATGGTAATTATGCATTGAAATCAATGATGGAATTCTTGGCACATTTCGATTTATTTATTTTTGGCACTTTTCGATTAATTTATTTTATTCAATACAAACTATATATAGAGGCATATGACTAATTTTCAACTCAAGATGGGTTACGCTATAAACGGCTTACTTCTTGAAAGTGACAACCATACAACTCGATTCCTATGGTAATTATGCATTGAAATCAATGATGGAATTTTTGGAACTTTTCGATTTATTGATTTTATTCAATAGAAACTGTATATACAGGCATATGAGTAATTTTCAACTCAAGAGGAGTTACGTTATAAACGGCTAACTTCTCGAAAGTGACAACCATACAACTCGATTCCTATGGTAATTATGCATTGAAATCAATGATGGAATTCTTGGCACATTTCGATTTATTTATTTTTGGCACTTTTCGTTTTAATTTATTTTATTCAATACAAACTATATATAGAGGCATATGAGTAATTTTTAACTCAAGATGGGTTACGCTATAAACGGCTTACTTCTTGAAAGTGACAACCATACAACTCGATTCCTATGGTAATTATGCATTGAAATCAATGATGGAATTTTTGGAACTTTTCGATTTATTGATTTTATTCAATAGAAACTGTATATACAGGCATATGAGTAATTTTCAACTCAAGATGGGTTACGCTATAAACGGCTTACTTCTTGAAAGTGACAACCATACAACTCGACTCCTATGGTAATTATGCATTGAAATCAATGATGGAATTTTTGGAACTTTTCGATTTATTTTATTCAATAGAAACTGTATATACAGGCATATGAGTAATTTTCAACCCAGGAGGGGTTACGCTATAAACGGGTTACTTCTCGAAAGTGACAACCATACAACTCGATTCCTATGTTAATTATGCATTGAAATCAATGATGGAATTTTTGGCACTTTCGATTTATTTATTTTTGGCACTTTTCGATTTATTTATTTTATTCAATAGAAACTGTATATACAGGCATATGAGTAATGTTCAACTCAAGAGGGGTTACGCTATAAACGGCTAACTTATCGAAGGTGACAACCATACAACTCGATTCCTATGGTAATTATGCATTGAAATCAATGATGGAATTTTTGGCACATTTCGACTTATTTATTTTATTCAATATAAACTGTATATACAGGCATATGAGTAATTTTCAACTCAAGAGGGGTTACGCTATAAACGGCTAACTTCTCGAAAGTGACAACCATACAACTTGATTCCTATGATAATTATGCATTGAAATCAATGATGGAATTTTTGGCACATTTCGATTTATTTATTTTATTCAATAGAAACTGTATATAGAGGCATATGAGTAATTTTCAACTCAAGAGGGGTTACGCTAGAAACCGGTTACTTCTCGAAAGTGACAACCATACAACTCGATTCCTATGATAATTATGCATTGAAATCAATGATGGAATTTTTGGCACATTTCGATTTATTTATTTTATTCAATAGAAACTGTATATAGAGGCATATGAGTAATTTTCAACTCAAGAGGGTTTACGCTAGAAACGGGTTACTTCTCGAAAGTGACAACCATACAACTCGATTCCTATGAAAATTATACATTGAAATCAATGATGGAATTTTTGGAACTTTTTGATTTATTGATTTTATTCAATAGAAATTGTATATACAGGCATATGAGTAATTTTCAACTCAAGAGGGGTTACGCTATAAACGGCTTACTTCTCGAAAGTGACAACCATACAACTCGATTCCTATGATAATTATGCATTGAAATCAATGATGGAATTTTTGGAACTTTTCGATTTATTGATTTTATTCAATAGAAACTGTATATATAGGCATATGAGTAATTTTCAACTCAAGAGGAGTTACGCTACAAACGGCTTACTTCTCGAAAGTGACAACCATACAACTCGATTCCTATGGTAATTATGCATTGAAATCAATGATGGAATTTTTGGCACTTTCGATTTATTTATTTTTGGCACTTTTCGATTTATTTATTTTATTCAATACAAACTATATATAGAGGCATATGACTAATTTTCAACTCAAGATGGGTTACGCTATAAACGGCTTACTTCTTGAAAGTGACAACCATACAACTCGATTCCTATGGTAATTATGCATTGAAATCAATGATGGAATTTTTGGAACTTTTCGATTTATTGATTTTATTCAATAGAAACTGTATATACAGGCATATGAGTAATTTTCAACTCAAGAGGAGTTACGTTATAAACGGCTAACTTCTCGAAAGTGACAACCATACAACTCGATTCCTATGGTAATTATGCATTGAAATCAATGATGGAATTCTTGGCACATTTCGATTTATTTATTTTTGGCACTTTTCGTTTTAATTTATTTTATTCAATACAAACTATATATAGAGGCATATGAGTAATTTTCAACTCAAGATGGGTTACGCTATAAACGGCTTACTTCTTGAAAGTGACAACCATACAACTCGATTCCTATGGTAATTATGCATTGAAATCAATGATGGAATTTTTGGAACTTTTCGATTTATTGATTTTATTCAATAGAAACTGTATATACAGGCATATGAGTAATTTTCAACTCAAGATGGGTTACGCTATAAACGGCTTACTTCTTGAAAGTGACAACCATACAACTCGATTCCTATGGTAATTATGCATTGAAATCAATGATGGAATTTTTGGAACTTTTCGATTTATTTTATTCAATAGAAACTGTATATACAGGCATATGAGTAATTTTCAACCCAGGAGGGGTTACGCTATAAACGGGTTACTTCTCGAAAGTGACAACCATACAACTCGATTCCTATGGTAATTATGCATTGAAATCAATGATGGAATTTTTGGCACTTTCGATTTATTTATTTTTGGCACTTTTCGATTTATTTATTTTATTCAATAGAAACTGTATATACAGGCATATGAGTAATTTTCAACTCAAGAGGGGTTACGCTATAAACGGCTAACTTCTCGAAGGTGACAACCATACAACTCGATTCCTATGGTAATTATGCATTGAAATCAATGATGGAATTTTTGGCACATTTCGACTTATTTATTTTATTCAATATAAACTGTATATACAGGCATATGAGTAATTTTCAACTCAAGAGGGGTTACGCTATAAACGGCTAACTTCTCGAAAGTGACAACCATACAACTTGATTCCTATGATAATTATGCATTGAAATCAATGATGGAATTTTTGGCACATTTCGATTTATTTATTTTATTCAATAGAAACTGTATATAGAGGCATATGAGTAATTTTCAACTCAAGAGGGGTTACGCTAGAAACCGGTTACTTCTCGAAAGTGACAACCATACAACTCGATTCCTATGATAATTATGCATTGAAATCAATGATGGAATTTTTGGCACATTTCGATTTATTTATTTTATTCAATAGAAACTGTATATAGAGGCATATGAGTAATTTTCAACTCAAGAGGGTTTACGCTAGAAACGGGTTACTTCTCGAAAGTGACAACCATACAACTCGATTCCTATGAAAATTATGCATTGAAATCAATGATGGAATTTTTGGAACTTTTTGATTTATTGATTTTATTCAATAGAAATTGTATATACAGGCATATGAGTAATTTTCAACTCAAGAGGGGTTACGCTATAAACGGCTTACTTCTCGAAAGTGACAACCATACAACTCGATTCCTATGATAATTATGCATTGAAATCAATGATGGAATTTTTGGAACTTTTCGATTTATTGATTTTATTCAATAGAAACTGTATATATAGGCATATGAGTAATTTTCAACTCAAGAGGAGTTACGCTACAAACGGCTTACTTCTCGAAAGTGACAACCATACAACTCGATTCCTATGGTAATTATGCATTGAAATCAATGATGGAATTCTTGGCACATTTCGATTTATTTATTTTTCGCACTTTTCGATTTATTGATTTTATTCAATAGAAATTGTATATACAGGCATATGAGTAATTTTCAACTCAAGAGGAGTTACGCTACAAACGGCTTACTTCTCGAAAGTGACAACCATACAACTCGATTCCTATGGTAATTATGCATTGAAATCAATGATGGAATTCTTGGCACATTTCGATTTATTTATTTTTGGCACTTTTCGATTAATTTATTTTATTCAATACAAACTATATATAGAGGCATATGACTAATTTTCAACTCAAGATGGGTTACGCTATAAACGGCTTACTTCTTGAAAGTGACAACCATGCAACTCGATTCCTATGGTAATTATGCATTGAAATCAATGATGGAATTTTTGGAACTTTTCGATTTATTGATTTTATTCAATAGAAACTGTATATACAGGCATATGAGTAATTTTCAACTCAAGAGGAGTTACGTTATAAACGGCTAACTTCTCGAAAGTGACAACCATACAACTCGATTCCTATGGTAATTATGCATTGAAATCAATGATGGAATTCTTGGCACATTTCGATTTATTTATTTTTGGCACTTTTCGTTTTAATTTATTTTATTCAATACAAACTATATATAGAGGCATATGAGTAATTTTTAACTCAAGATGGGTTACGCTATAAACGGCTTACTTCTTGAAAGTGACAACCATACAACTCGATTCCTATGGTAATTATGCATTGAAATCAATGATGGAATTTTTGGAACTTTTCGATTTATTGATTTTATTCAATAGAAACTGTATATACAGGCATATGAGTAATTTTCAACTCAAGATGGGTTACGCTATAAACGGCTTACTTCTTGAAAGTGACAACCATACAACTCGACTCCTATGGTAATTATGCATTGAAATCAATGATGGAATTTTTGGAACTTTTCGATTTATTTTATTCAATAGAAACTGTATATACAGGCATATGAGTAATTTTCAACCCAGGAGGGGTTACGCTATAAACGGGTTACTTCTCGAAAGTGACAACCATACAACTCGATTCCTATGTTAATTATGCATTGAAATCAATGATGGAATTTTTGGCACTTTCGATTTATTTATTTTTGGCACTTTTCGATTTATTTATTTTATTCAATAGAAACTGTATATACAGGCATATGAGTAATTTTCAACTCAAGAGGGGTTACGCTATAAACGGCTAACTTATCGAAGGTGACAACCATACAACTCGATTCCTATGGTAATTATGCATTGAAATCAATTATGGAATTTTTGGCACATTTCGACTTATTTATTTTATTCAATATAAACTGTATATACAGGCATATGAGTAATTTTCAACTCAAGAGGGGTTACGCTATAAACGGCTAACTTCTCGAAAGTGACAACCATACAACTTGATTCCTATGATAATTATGCATTGAAATCAATGATGGAATTTTTGGCACATTTCGATTTATTTATTTTATTCAATAGAAACTGTATATAGAGGCATATGAGTAATTTTCAACTCAAGAGGGGTTACGCTAGAAACCGGTTACTTCTCGAAAGTGACAACCATACAACTCGATTCCTATGATAATTATGCATTGAAATCAATGATGGAATTTTTGGCACATTTCGATTTATTTATTTTATTCAATAGAAACTGTATATAGAGGCATATGAGTAATTTTCAACTCAAGAGGGTTTACGCTAGAAACGGGTTACTTCTCGAAAGTGACAACCATACAACTCGATTCCTATGAAAATTATACATTGAAATCAATGATGGAATTTTTGGAACTTTTTGATTTATTGATTTTATTCAATAGAAATTGTATATACAGGCATATGAGTAATTTTCAACTCAAGAGGGGTTACGCTATAAACGACTTACTTCTCGAAAGTGACAACCATACAACTCGATTCCTATGATAATTATGCATTGAAATCAATGATGGAATTTTTGGAACTTTTCGATTTATTGATTTTATTCAATAGAAACTGTATATATAGGCATATGAGTAATTTTCAACTCAAGAGGAGTTACGCTACAAACGGCTTACTTCTCGAAAGTGACAACCATACAACTCGATTCCTATGGTAATTATGCATTGAAATCAATGATGGAATTTTTGGCACTTTCGATTTATTTATTTTTGGCACTTTTCGATTTATTTATTTTATTCAATACAAACTATATATAGAGGCATATGACTAATTTTCAACTCAAGATGGGTTACGCTATAAACGGCTTACTTCTTGAAAGTGACAACCATACAACTCGATTCCTATGGTAATTATGCATTGAAATCAATGATGGAATTTTTGGAACTTTTCGATTTATTGATTTTATTCAATAGAAACTGTATATACAGGCATATGAGTAATTTTCAACTCAAGAGGAGTTACGTTATAAACGGCTAACTTCTCGAAAGTGACAACCATACAACTCGATTCCTATGGTAATTATGCATTGAAATCAATGATGGAATTCTTGGCACATTTCGATTTATTTATTTTTGGCACTTTTCGTTTTAATTTATTTTATTCAATACAAACTATATATAGAGGCATATGAGTAATTTTCAACTCAAGATGGGTTACGCTATAAACGGCTTACTTCTTGAAAGTGACAACCATACAACTCGATTCCTATGGTAATTATGCATTGAAATCAATGATGGAATTTTTGGAACTTTTCGATTTATTGATTTTATTCAATAGAAACTGTATATACAGGCATATGAGTAATTTTCAACTCAAGATGGGTTACGCTATAAACGGCTTACTTCTTGAAAGTGACAACCATACAACTCGATTCCTATGGTAATTATGCATTGAAATCAATGATGGAATTTTTGGAACTTTTCGATTTATTTTATTCAATAGAAACTGTATATACAGGCATATGAGTAATTTTCAACCCAGGAGGGGTTACGCTATAAACGGGTTACTTCTCGAAAGTGACAACCATACAACTCGATTCCTATGGTAATTATGCATTGAAATCAATGATGGAATTTTTGGCACTTTCGATTTATTTATTTTTGGCACTTTTCGATTTATTTATTTTATTCAATAGAAACTGTATATACAGGCATATGAGTAATTTTCAACTCAAGAGGGGTTACGCTATAAACGGCTAACTTCTCGAAGGTGACAACCATACAACTCGATTCCTATGGTAATTATGCATTGAAATCAATGATGGAATTTTTGGCACATTTCGACTTATTTATTTTATTCAATATAAACTGTATATACAGGCATATGAGTAATTTTCAACTCAAGAGGGGTTACGCTATAAACGGCTAACTTCTCGAAAGTGACAACCATACAACTTGATTCCTATGATAATTATGCATTGAAATCAATGATGGAATTTTTGGCACATTTCGATTTATTTATTTTATTCAATAGAAACTGTATATAGAGGCATATGAGTAATTTTCAACTCAAGAGGGGTTACGCTAGAAACCGGTTACTTCTCGAAAGTGACAACCATACAACTCGATTCCTATGATAATTATGCATTGAAATCAATGATGGAATTTTTGGCACATTTCGATTTATTTATTTTATTCAATAGAAACTGTATATAGAGGCATATGAGTAATTTTCAACTCAAGAGGGTTTACGCTAGAAACGGGTTACTTCTCGAAAGTGACAACCATACAACTCGATTCCTATGAAAATTATGCATTGAAATCAATGATGGAATTTTTGGAACTTTTTGATTTATTGATTTTATTCAATAGAAATTGTATATACAGGCATATGAGTAATTTTCAACTCAAGAGGGGTTACGCTATAAACGGCTTACTTCTCGAAAGTGACAACCATACAACTCGATTCCTATGATAATTATGCATTGAAATCAATGATGGAATTTTTGGAACTTTTCGATTTATTGATTTTATTCAATAGAAACTGTATATATAGGCATATGAGTAATTTTCAACTCAAGAGGAGTTACGCTACAAACGGCTTACTTCTCGAAAGTGACAACCATACAACTCGATTCCTATGGTAATTATGCATTGAAATCAATGATGGAATTCTTGGCACATTTCGATTTATTTATTTTTCGCACTTTTCGATTTATTGATTTTATTCAATAGAAATTGTATATACAGGCATATGAGTAATTTTCAACTCAAGAGGAGTTACGCTACAAACGGCTTACTTCTCGAAAGTGACAACCATACAACTCGATTCCTATGGTAATTATGCATTGAAATCAATGATGGAATTCTTGGCACATTTCGATTTATTTATTTTTGGCACTTTTCGATTAATTTATTTTATTCAATACAAACTATATATAGAGGCATATGACTAATTTTCAACTCAAGATGGGTTACGCTATAAACGGCTTACTTCTTGAAAGTGACAACCATGCAACTCGATTCCTATGGTAATTATGCATTGAAATCAATGATGGAATTTTTGGAACTTTTCGATTTATTGATTTTATTCAATAGAAACTGTATATACAGGCATATGAGTAATTTTCAACTCAAGAGGAGTTACGTTATAAACGGCTAACTTCTCGAAAGTGACAACCATACAACTCGATTCCTATGGTAATTATGCATTGAAATCAATGATGGAATTCTTGGCACATTTCGATTTATTTATTTTTGGCACTTTTCGTTTTAATTTATTTTATTCAATACAAACTATATATAGAGGCATATGAGTAATTTTTAACTCAAGATGGGTTACGCTATAAACGGCTTACTTCTTGAAAGTGACAACCATACAACTCGATTCCTATGGTAATTATGCATTGAAATCAATGATGGAATTTTTGGAACTTTTCGATTTATTGATTTTATTCAATAGAAACTGTATATACAGGCATATGAGTAATTTTCAACTCAAGATGGGTTACGCTATAAACGGCTTACTTCTTGAAAGTGACAACCATACAACTCGACTCCTATGGTAATTATGCATTGAAATCAATGATGGAATTTTTGGAACTTTTCGATTTATTTTATTCAATAGAAACTGTATATACAGGCATATGAGTAATTTTCAACCCAGGAGGGGTTACGCTATAAACGGGTTACTTCTCGAAAGTGACAACCATACAACTCGATTCCTATGTTAATTATGCATTGAAATCAATGATGGAATTTTTGGCACTTTCGATTTATTTATTTTTGGCACTTTTCGATTTATTTATTTTATTCAATAGAAACTGTATATACAGGCATATGAGTAATTTTCAACTCAAGAGGGGTTACGCTATAAACGGCTAACTTATCGAAGGTGACAACCATACAACTCGATTCCTATGGTAATTATGCATTGAAATCAATTATGGAATTTTTGGCACATTTCGACTTATTTATTTTATTCAATATAAACTGTATATACAGGCATATGAGTAATTTTCAACTCAAGAGGGGTTACGCTATAAACGGCTAACTTCTCGAAAGTGACAACCATACAACTTGATTCCTATGATAATTATGCATTGAAATCAATGATGGAATTTTTGGCACATTTCGATTTATTTATTTTATTCAATAGAAACTGTATATAGAGGCATATGAGTAATTTTCAACTCAAGAGGGGTTACGCTAGAAACCGGTTACTTCTCGAAAGTGACAACCATACAACTCGATTCCTATGATAATTATGCATTGAAATCAATTATGGAATTTTTGGCACATTTCGATTTATTTATTTTATTCAATAGAAACTGTATATAGAGGCATATGAGTAATTTTCAACTCAAGAGGGTTTACGCTAGAAACGGGTTACTTCTCGAAAGTGACAACCATACAACTCGATTCCTATGAAAATTATGCATTTAAATCAATGATGGAATTTTTGGAACTTTTTGATTTATTGATTTTATTCAATAGAAATTGTATATACAGGCATATGAGTAATTTTCAACTCAAGAGGGGTTACGCTATAAACGGCTTACTTCTCGAAAGTGACAACCATACAACTCGATTCCTATGATAATTATGCATTGAAATCAATGATGGAATTTTTGGAACTTTTCGATTTATTGATTTTATTCAATAGAAACTGTATATATAGGCATATGAGTAATTTTCAACTCAAGAGGAGTTACGCTACAAACGGCTTACTTCTCGAAAGTGACAACCATACAACTCGATTCCTATGGTAATTATGCATTGAAATCAATGATGGAATTTTTGGCACTTTCGATTTATTTATTTTTGGCACTTTTCGATTTATTTATTTTATTCAATTGAAACTGTATATACAGGCATATGAGTAATTTTCAACTCAAGAGCGGTTACGCTATATACGGCTAACTTCTCGAAAGTGACAACCATACAACTCGATTCCTATGGTAATTATGCATTGAAATCAATGATGGAATTTTTGGCACATTTCGATTTATTTATTTTATTCAATAGAAACTGTATATACAGGCATATGAGTAATGTTCAACTCAAGAGGGGTTACGCTATAAACGGCTAACTTCTCGAAAGTGACAACCATACAACTCGATTCCTATGGTAATTATGCATTGAAATCAATGATGGAATTCTTGGCACATTTGGATTCATTTATTTTTTGCACTTTTCGATTTATTTATTATTCAATAGAAACTGTATATACAGGCATATGAGTAATTTTCAACTCAAGAGGAGTTACGCTACAAACGGCTTACTTCTCGAAAGTGACAACCATACAACTCGATTGCTATGGTAATTATGCATTGAAATCAATGATGGAATTTTTGGCACTTTCGATTTATTTATTTTTGGCACTTTTCGATTTATTTATTTTATTCAATTGAAACTGTATATACAGGCATATGAGTAATTTTCAACTCAAGAGGGGTTACGCTATAAACGGCTAACTTCTCGAAAGTGACAACCATACAACTCGATTCCTATGGTAATTATGCATTGAAATCAATAATGGAATTTTTGGCACATTTCGATTTATTTATTTTATTCAATAGAAACTGTATATACAGGCATATGAGTAATTTTCAACTCAAGAGGTGTTACGCTATAAACGGCTAACTTCTCGAAAGTGACAACCATACAACTCGATTCCTATGGTAATTATGCATTGAAATCAATGATGGAATTCTTGGCACATTTCGATTTATTTATTTTATTCAATAGAAACTGTATATACAGGCATATGAGTAATTTTCAACTCAAAAGGGGTTACGCTATAAACGGGTTATTTCTCGAAAGTGACAACCATACAACTCGATTCCTATGGTAATTATGCATTGAAATCAATGATGGAATTCTTGGCACATTTCGATTTATTTATTTTTCGCACTTTTCGATTTATTGATTTTATTCAATAGAAATTGTATATACAGGCATATGAGTAATTTTCAACTCAAGAGGAGTTACGCTACAAACGGCTTACTTCTCGAAAGTGACAACCATACAACTCGATTCCTATGGTAATTATGCATTGAAATCAATGATGGAATTCTTGGCACATTTCGATTTATTTATTTTTGGCACTTTTCGATTAATTTATTTTATTCAATACAAACTATATATAGAGGCATATGACTAATTTTCAACTCAAGATGGGTTACGCTATAAACGGCTTACTTCTTGAAAGTGACAACCATACAACTCGATTCCTATGGTAATTATGCATTGAAATCAATGATGGAATTTTTGGAACTTTTCGATTTATTGATTTTATTCAATAGAAACTGTATATACAGGCATATGAGTAATTTTCAACTCAAGAGGAGTTACGTTATAAACGGCTAACTTCTCGAAAGTGACAACCATACAACTCGATTCCTATGGTAATTATGCATTGAAATCAATGATGGAATTCTTGGCACATTTCGATTTATTTATTTTTGGCACTTTTCGTTTTAATTTATTTTATTCAATACAAACTATATATAGAGGCATATGAGTAATTTTCAACTCAAGATGGGTTACGCTATAAACGGCTTACTTCTTGAAAGTGACAACCATACAACTCGATTCCTATGGTATTTATGCATTGAAATCAATGATGGAATTTTTGGAACTTTTCGATTTATTGATTTTATTCAATAGAAACTGTATATACAGGCATATGAGTAATTTTCAACTCAAGATGGGTTACGCTATAAACGGCTTACTTCTTGAAAGTGACAACCATACAACTCGATTCCTATGGTAATTATGCATTGAAATCAATGATGGAATTTTTGGAACTTTTCGATTTCGCTATAAACGGCTTACTTCTCGAAAGTGACAACCATACAACTCGATTCCTATGGTAATTATGCATTGAAATCAATGATGGAATTCTTGGCACATTTCGATTTATTTATTTTTGGCACTTTTCGATTTATTTATTTTATTCAATAGAAACTGTATATACAGGCATATGAGTAATTTTAAACTCAAGAGGGGTTACCCTATAAACGGCGAATTTTTCGAAAGTTACAACCATACAAATCGATTCCTATGGTAATTATGCATTGAAATCAATGATGGAATTTTTGGAACTTTTCGATTTATTTATTTTATTCAATAGAAACTGTATATACAGGCATATGAATAATGTTCAACTCAAGAGGGGTTTCATTATAAACGGCTTACTTCTCGAAAGTGACAACCATACAACTCGATTTCTATGGTAATTATGCATTGAAATCATTGATGGAATTTTTGGCACTTTCGATTTATTTATTTTTGGCACTTTTCGATTTATTTATTTTATTCAATAGAAACTGTATATACAGGCATATGAGTAATTTTCAACTCAAGATGGGTTACGCTATAAACGGCTTACTTCTTGAAAGTGACAACCATACAACTCGATTCCTATGGTAATTATGCATTGAAATCAATGATGGAATTTTTGGAACTTTTCGATTTATTGATTTTATTCAGTAGAAACTGTATATACAGGCATATGAGTAATTTTCAACTCAAGATGAGTTACGCTATAAACGGCTTACTTCTCGAAAGTGACAACCATACAACTCGATTCCTATGGTAATTATGCATTGAAATCAATGATGGAATTCTTGGCACATTTCGATTTATTTATTTTTGGCACTTTTCGATTTATTTATTTTATTCAATAGAAACTGTATATACAGGCATATGAGTAATTTTAAACTCAAGAGGGGTTACCCTATAAACGGCGAATTTTTCGAAAGTTACAACCATACAAATCGATTGCTATGGTAATTATGCATTGAAATCAATGATGGGATTTTTGGAACTTTTCGATTTATTTATTATATTCAATAGAAACTGTATATACAGGCATATGCATAATGTTCAACTCAAGAGGGGTTTCACTATAAACGGCTTACTTCTCGAAAGTGACAACCATACAACTCGATTTCTATGGTAATTATGCATTGAAATCATTGATGGAATTTTTGGCACTTTCGATTTATTTATTTTTGGCACTTTTCGATTTATTTATTTTATTCAATAGAAACTGTATATACAGGCATATGAGGAATTTTCAACTCAAGAGGGTTTACCCTATAAACGGCTAATTTTTCGGAAGTGACAGCCATACAACTCGATTTCTATGGTAATTATACATTGAAATCAATGATAGAATTTTTGGCACATTTCGATTTATTTATTTTATTCAATAGAAACTGTATATACAGGCATATGAGTAATTTTCAACTCAAGAGGAGTTACGCTACAAACGGCTTACTTCTCGAGAGTGACAACCATACAACTCGATTCCTATGGTAATTATGCATTGAAATCAATGATGGAATTTTTGGCACTTTCGATTTATTTATTTTTGGCACTTTTCGATTTATTTATTTTATTCAATTGAAACTGTATATACAGGCATATGAGTAATTTTCAACTCAAGAGGGGTTACGCTATAAACGGCTAACTTCTCGAAAGTGACAACCATACAACTCGATTCCTATGGTAATTATGCTGTAACGATTAAAGTCGCGGGCTTGTTTTAAACGTACCAGCAACAACTACTATGAATTATTATTATTTTTTTGTATTACAATGAAGTATTATTTTATTATTATTTCATATTATTATTGTCATTGGATTAATTAGATGAATTATTATTATTTACTTATTACCATGAATTATTTCTATTTTGTATTTATCATAAGTTACTTACCTGAAAGAATTATTATTATTATACTATCATTTCTCGTTAAGTTTTGAATTTAAATTTAACGGATTTACACGCATTAATACAGCACTGCGTCTGACAAACATATGTTGTCAATTGTGTATGAACGCCCACATGCAGTGTGTATTCATGTTGTGTGTTAGTACGTGTGTATGTGTACTCATGTGTGTACAAGCAAACAAGTATAAAAGACGACTGATCGTTAAACAAAAAGGGAGTTAGCTAGCAGCCCGCGCTACGGTAAGAACTGCTATTAGAGTGCGGGGTACCTGCTCTAATATAAGGACTAAAGTAGTGTTTGTTGGAAGCAACCAATACTGGAGCGTGGCTACCGCTTCAGTGGAGGATCTTCTTGTTGAGCCAAGGTTAACTGCTCCCAAGAGCTCGCTGCACCAGCGTCGCACCCAGGCCTCTTATTGGTGGGGCCAATACAGAAGCCTGTATACGCCGGAGGTTCGATCGTAGTGGGGTACCCTTCGATAGATTCTCCGGGTAGTGGTGTACGGTCGCAAACTCATCGCTCCCGAAGAGTTGGTCAAGCCTTCGCAGCATCCGGAAACTACTATTGGTGGGAGGATACCCTACTAATAGTTGATTCCCGACCACGTGCCGGAGATCCTAGCGGAGAGTGGGACATTCTTCCGCTACAAATCTCTCGGTTTTGGTGCGAGAGAAGGCAAATTCCACACTCTCAGAGAAACCTGGCCGCGAGAGAAGTCACTACGCGAGTACACATCACACAAGAGCTCTGTGTAGATAATGTGTAAAGAGAAGACCAATAAAGGAGAATTATAACGTTAAGTAGAAACTCCCCGTGTTTTTATTCTGTGGAAAACGACCCTGGACTCGGCTGAGACTACCCCAGCAACCACCGAGTACGTGTCGTCACAATGCATTGAAATCAATGATGGAATTTTTGGCACATTTCGATTTATTTATTTTATTCAATAGAAACTGTTTATACAGGCATATGAGTAATTTTCAACTCAAGAGGGGTTACGCTATAAACGGCTAACTTCTCGAAAGTGACAACCATACAACTCGATTCCTATGGTAATTATGCATTGAAATCAATGATGGAATTCTTGGCACATTTCGATTTATTTATTTTATTCAATAGAAACTGTATATACAGGCATATGAGTAATTTTCAACTCAAAAGAGTTTACGCTATAAACGGGTTATTTCTCGAAAGTGACAACCATACAACTCGATTCCTATGGTAATTATGCATTGAAATCAATGATGGAATTCTTGGCACATTTCGATTTATTTATTTTTCGCACTTTTCGATTTATTTATTTTATTCAATAGAAACTGTATATACAGGCATATGAGTAATTTTCAACTCAAGAGGAGTTACGCTATAAACGGCTTACTTCTCGAAAGTGGCAACCATACAACTCGATTCCTATGGTAATTATGCATTGAAATCAATGATGGAATTCTTGGCACATTTCGATTTATTTATTTTTGGCACTTTTCGATTAATTTATTTTATTCAATAGAAACTATATATACAGGCATATGAGTAATCTTCAACTCAAGATGGGTTACGCTATAAACGGCTTACTTCTTGAAAGTGACAACCATACAACTCGATTCCTATGGTAATTATGCATTGAAATCAATGATGGAATTTTTGGAACTTTTCGATTTATTGATTTTATTCAATAGAAACTGTATATACAGGCATATGAGTAATTTTCAACTCAAGAGGAGTTACGCTATAAACGGCTAACTTCTCGAAAGTGACAACCATACAACTCGATTCCTATGGTAATTATGCATTGAAATCAATGATGGAATTCTTGGCACATTTCGATTTATTTATTTTTGGCACTTTTCGATTTATTTACTTTATTCAATAGAAACTATATATACAGGCATATGAGTAATTTTCAACTCAAGATGGGTTACGCTATAAACGGCTTACTTCTTGAAAGTGACAACCATACAACTCGATTCCTATGGTAATTATGCATTGAAATCAATGATGGAATTTTTGGAACTTTTCGATTTATTGATTTTATTCAGTAGAAACTGTATATACAGGCATATGAGTTATTTTCAACTCAAGATGAGTTACGCTATAACCGGCTTACTTCTCGAAAGTGACAACCATACAACTCGATTCCTATGGTAATTATGCATTGAAATCAATGATGGAATTCTTGGCACATTTCGATTTATTTATTTTTGGCACTTTTCGATTTATTTATGTTATTCAATAGAAACTGTATATACAGGCATATGAGTAATTTTAAACTCAAGAGGGGTTACCCTATAAACGGCGAATTTTTCGAAAGTTACAACCATACAAATCGATTCCTATGTTAATTATGCATTGAAATCAATGATGGAATTTTTGGAACTTTTCGATTTATTTATTTTATTCAATAGAAACTGTATATACAGGCATATGAATAATGTTCAACTCAAGAGGGGTTTCACTATAAACGGCTTACTTCTCGAAAGTGACAACCATACAACTCGATTTCTATGGTAATTATGCATTGAAATCAATGGTGGAATTTTTGGCACTTTCGATTTATTTATTTTTGGCACTTTTCGATTTATTTATTTTATTCAATAGAAACTGTATATTCAGGCATATGAGGAATTTTCAACTCAAGAGGGTTTACCCTATAAACGGCTAATTTTTCGAAAGTGACAGCCATACATCTCGATTTCTATGGTAATTATACATTGAAATCAACGATAGAATTTTTGGCACATTTCGATTTATTTATTTTATTCAATAGAAACTGTATATACAGGCATATGAGTAATTTTCAACCCAGGAGGGGTTACGCTATAAACGGGTTACTTCTCGAAAGTGACAACCATACAACTCGATTCCTATGGTAATTATGCATTGAAATCAATAATGGAATTTTTGGCACTTTCGATTTATTTATTTTTGGCACTTTTCGATTTATTTATTTTATTCAATAGAAACTGTATATACAGGCATATGAGTAATTTTCAACTCAAGAGGGGTTACGCTATAAACGGCTAACTTCTCGAAAGTGACAACCATACAACTCGATTCCTAT
The DNA here is from genome assembly GCA_963932375.1 of Phania funesta. Taxonomy (NCBI): domain Eukaryota; kingdom Metazoa; phylum Arthropoda; class Insecta; order Diptera; family Tachinidae; genus Phania; species Phania funesta. Next base: position 60,356,688 of record OZ010653.1, read on the forward strand.
GGTAATTATGCATTGAAATCAATGATGGAATTTTTGGCACATTTCGATTTATTTATTTTATTCAATAGAAACTGTATATACAGGCATATGAGTAATTTTCAACTCAAGAGGGGTTACGCTATAAACGGCTAACTTCTCGAAAGTGACAACCATACAACTCAAAATCAATGATGGAATTTTTTGAACTTTTCGATTTATTGATTTTATTCAATAGAAACTGAATATACAGGCATATGAGTAATTTTCAACTCAAGAGGAGTTACGCTATAAACGGCTAACTTCTCGAAAGTGACAACCATACAACTCGATTCCTATGGTAATTATGCATTGAAATCAATGATGGAATTCTTGGCACATTTCGATTTATTTATTTTTGGCACTTTTCGATTAATTTATTTTATTCAATAGAAACTATATATACAGGCATATGAGTAATTTTCAACTCAAGATGGGTTACGCTATAAACGGCTTACTTCTTGAAAGTGACAACCATACAACTCGATTCCTATGGTAATTATGCATTGAAATCAATGATGGAATTTTTGGAACTTTTCGATTTATTGATTTTATTCAATTGAAACTGTATATACAGGCATATAAGTAATTTTCAACTCAAGAGGAGTTACGCTACAAACGGTTAACTTCTCGAAAGTGACAACCATACAACTCGATTCCTATGGTAATTATGCATTGAAATCAATGATGGAATTCTTGGCACATTTCGATTTATTTATTTTTGGCACTTTTCGATTTATTTATTTTATTCAATAGAAACTATATATACAGGCATATGAGTAATTTTCAACTCAAGATGGATTACGCTATAAACGGCTTACTTCTTGAAAGTGACAACCATACAACTCGATTCCTATGGTAATTATGCATTGAAATCAATGATGGAATTTTTGGAACTTTTCGATTTATTGATTTTATTCAGTAGAAACTGCATATACAGGCATATGAGTAATTTTCAACTCAAGATGAGTTACGCTATAAACGGCTTACTTCTCGAAAGTGACAACCATACAACTCGATTCCTATGATAATTATGCATTGAAATCAATGGTGGAATTTTTGGCTCATTTCGATTTATTTATTTTTGGCACTTTTCGATTAATTTATTTTATTCAATAGAAACTGTATATACAGGCATATGAGTAATTTTCAACTCAAGAGGGGTTACGCTATAAACGGCTAACTTCTCGAAAGTGACAACCATACAACTCGATTCCTATGGTAATTATGCATTGAAATCAATGATGGAATTCTTGGCACATTTCGATTTATTTATTTTTGGCACTTTTCGATTTATTTATTTTATTCAATAGAAACTGTATATACAGGCATATGAGTAATTTTAAACTCAAGAGGGGTTACGCTATAAACGGGTTACTTCTCGAAAGTGACAACCATACAACTCGATTCCTATGGTAATTATGCATTGAAATCAATGATGGAATTTTTGGCACATTTCGATTTATTTATTTTATTCAATAGAAACTGTATATACAGGCATATGAGTAATTTTCAACTCAAGAGGGGTTACGCTATAAACGGCTAACTTCTCGAAAGTGACAACCATACAACTCGATTCCTATGGTAATTATGCATTGAAATTAATGATGGAATTTTTGGCACATTTCGATTTATTTATTTTATTCAATAGAAACTGTATATAGAGGAATATGAGTAATTTTCAACTCAAGAGGGGTTACGCTAGAAACCGGTTACTTCTCGAATGTGACAACCATACAACTCGATTCCTATGATAATTATGCATTGAAATCAATGATGGAATTTTTGGCACATTTCGATTTATTTATTTTATTCAATAGAAACTGTATATAGAGGCATATGAGTAATTTTCAACTCAAGAGGGGTTACGCTAGAAACGGGTTACTTCTCGAAAGTGACAACCATACAACTCGATTCCTATGAAAATTATGCATTGAAATCAATGATGGAATTTTTGGAACTTTTCGATTTATTGATTTTATTCAATAGAAATTGTATATACAGGCATATGAGTAATTTTCAACTCAAGAGGGGTTACGCTATAAACGGCTTACTTCTCGAAAGTGACAACCATACAACTCGATTCCTATGATAATTATGCATTGAAATCAATGATGGAATTTTTGGAACTTTTCGATTTATTGATTTTATTCAATAGAAACTGTATATACAGGCATATGAGTAATTTTCAACTCAAGAGGAGTTACGCTACAAACGGCTTACTTCTCGAAAGTGACAACCATACAACTCGATTCCTATGGTAATTATGCATTGAAATCAATGATGGAATTTTTGGCACTTTCGATTTATTTATTTTTGGCACTTTTCGATTTATTTATTTTATTCAATTGAAACTGTTTATACAGGCTTATGAGTAATTTTCAACTCAAGAGGGGTTACGCTAGAAACGGGTTACTTCTCGAATGTGACAATCATACAACTCGATTCCTATGAAAATTATGCATTGAAATCAATGATGGAATTTTTGGCACTTTCGATTTATTTATTTTTGGCACTTTTCGATTTATTTATTTTATTCAATTGAAACTGTATATACAGGCATATGAGTAATTTTCAACTCAAGAGGGGTTACGCTATAAACGGCTAACTTCTCGAAAGTGACAACCATACAACTCGATTCCTATGGTAATTATGCATTGAAGTCAATGATGGAGTTCTTGGCACATTTCGATTTATTTATTTTATTCAATAGAAACTGTATATACAGGCATATGAGTAATTTTCAACTCAAGAGGAGTTACGCTATAAACGGCTAACTTCTCGAAAGTGACAACCATACAACTCGATTCCTATGGTAATTATGCATTGAAATCAATGATGGAATTTTTGGCACATTTCGATTTATTTATTTTATTCAATAGAAACTGTATATACAGGCATATGAGTAATTTTCAACTCAAGAGGAGTTACGCTATAAACGGCTAACTTCTCGAAAGTGACAACCATACAACTCGATTCCTATGGTAATTATGCATTGAAATCAATGATGGAATTCTTGGCACATTTCGATTTATTTATTTTTGGCACTTTTCGATTTATTTATTTTATTCAATAGAAACTGTATATACAGGCATATGAGTAATTTTAAACTCAAGAGGGGTTACGCTATAAACGGGTTACTTCTCGAAAGTGACAACCATACAACTCGATTCCTATGGTAATTATGCATTGAAATCAATGATGGAATTTGTGGCACATTTCGATTTATTTATTTTATTCAATAGAAACTGTATATACAGGCATATGAGTAATTTTCAACTCAAGAGGGGTTACGCTATAAACGGCTAACTTCTCGAAAGTGACAACCATACAACTCGATTCCTATGGTAATTATGCATTGAAATCAATGATGGAATTTTTGGCACATTTCGATTTATTTATTTTATTCAATAGAAACTGTATATAGAGGAATATGAGTAATTTTCAACTCAAGAGGGGTTACGCTAGAAACCGGTTACTTCTCGAATGTGACAACCATACAACTCGATTCCTATGATAATTATGCATTGAAATCAATGATGGAATTTTTGGCACATTTCGATTTATTTATTTTATTCAATAGAAACTGTATATAGAGGCATATGAGTAATTTTCAACTCAAGAGGGGTTACGCTAGAAACGGGTTACTTCTCGAAAGTGACAACCATACAACTCGATTCCTATGAAAATTATGCATTGAAATCAATGATGGAATTTTTGGAACTTTTCGATTTATTGATTTTATTCAATAGAAATTGTATATACAGGCATATGAGTAATTTTCAACTCAAGAGGGGTTACGCTATAAACGGCTTACTTCTCGAAAGTGACAACCATACAACTCGATTCCTATGATAATTATGCATTGAAATCAATGATGGAATTTTTGGAACTTTTCGATTTATTGATTTTATTCAATAGAAACTGTATATACAGGCATATGAGTAATTTTCAACTCAAGAGGAGTTACGCTACAAACGGCTTACTTCTCGAAAGTGACAACCATACAACTCGATTCCTATGGTAATTATGCATTGAAATCAATGATGGAATTTTTGGCACTTTCGATTTATTTATTTTTGGCACTTTTCGATTTATTTATTTTATTCAATTGAAACTGTTTATACAGGCTTATTAGTAATTTTCAACTCAAGAGGGGTTACGCTAGAAACGGGTTACTTCTCGAATGTGACAACCATACAACTCGATTCCTATGAAAATTATGCATTGAAATCAATGATGGAATTTTTGGCACTTTCGATTTATTTATTTTTGGCACTTTTCGATTTATTTATTTTATTCAATTGAAACTGTATATACAGGCATATGAGTAATTTTCAACTCAAGAGGGGTTACGCTATAAACGGCTAACTTCTCGAAAGTGACAACCATACAACTCGATTCCTATGGTAATTATGCATTGAAATCAATGATGGAGTTTTTGGCACATTTCGATTTATTTATTTTATTCAATAGAAACTGTATATACAGGCATATGAGTAATTTTCAACTCAAGAGGAGTTACGCTACAAACGGCTTACTTCTCGAAAGTGACAACCATACAACTCGATTCCTATGGTAATTATGCATTGAAATCAATGATGGAATTTTTGGAACTTTCCGATTTATTGATTTTATTCAATAGAAACTGTATATACAGGCATATGAGTAATTTTCAACTCAAGAGGAGTTACGCTATAAACGGCTAACTTCTCGAAAGTGACAACCATACAACACGATTCCTATGGTAATTATGCATTAAAATCAATGATGGAATTTTTGGAACTTTTCGATTTATTGATTTTATTCAATAGAAACTGTATATACAGGCATATGAGTAATTTTCAACTCAAGAGGAGTTACGCTATAAACGGCTAACTTCTCGAAAGTGACAACCATACAACTCGATTCCTATGGTAATTATGCATTGAAATCAATGATGGAATTCTTCGCACATTTCGATTTATTTATTTTTGGCACTTTTCGATTTATTTATTTTATTCAATAGAAACTATATATACAGGCATATGAGTAATTTTCAACTCAAGATGGGTTACGCTATAAACGGCTTACTTCTTGAAAGTGACAACCATACAACTCGATTCCTATGGTAATTATGCATTGAAATCAATGGTGGAATTTTTGGAACTTTTCGATTTATTGATTTTATTCAATTGAAACTGTATATACAGGCATATAAGTAATTTTCAACTCAAGAGGAGTTACGCTACAAACGGCTAACTTCTCGAAAGTGACAACCATACAACTCGATTCCTATGGTAATTATGCATTGAAATCAATGATGGAATTTTTGGCACATTTCGATTTATTTATTTTATTCAATAGAAACTGTATATAGAGGAATATGAGTAATTTTCAACTCAAGAGGGGTTACGCTAGAAACCGGTTACTTCTCGAATGTGACAACCATACAACTCGATTCCTATGATAATTATGCATTGAAATCAATGATGGAATTTTTGGCACATTTCGATTTATTTATTTTATTCAATAGAAACTGTATATAGAGGCATATGAGTAATTTTCAACTCAAGAGGGGTTACGCTAGAAACGGGTTACTTCTCGAAAGTGACAACCATACAACTCGATTCCTATGAAAATTATGCATTGAAATCAATGATGGAATTTTTGGAACTTTTCGATTTATTGATTTTATTCAATAGAAATTGTATATACAGGCATATGAGTAATTTTCAACTCAAGAGGGGTTACGCTATAAACGGCTTACTTCTCGAAAGTGACAACCATACAACTCGATTCCTATGATAATTATGCATTGAAATCAATGATGGAATTTTTGGCTCATTTCGATTTATTTATTTTTGGCACTTTTCGATTAATTTATTTTATTCAATAGAAACTGTATATACAGGCATATGAGTAATTTTCAACTCAAGAGGGGTTACGCTATAAACGGCTAACTTCTCGAAAGTGACAACCATACAACTCGATTCCTATGGTAATTATGCATTGAAATCAATGATGGAATTTTTGGCACTTTCGATTTATTTATTTTTGGCACTTTTCGATTTATTTATTTTATTCAATTGAAACTGTTTATACAGGCTTATGAGTAATTTTCAACTCAAGAGGGGTTACGCTAGAAACGGGTTACTTCTCGAATGTGACAACCATACAACTCGATTCCTATGAAAATTATGCATTGAAATCAATGATGGAATTTTTGGCACTTTCGATTTATTTATTTTTGGCACTTTTCGATTTATTTATTTTATTCAATAGAAACTGTATATACAGGCATATGAGTAATTTTCAACTCAAGAGGGGTTACGCTATAAACGGCTAACTTCTCGAAAGTGACAACCATACAACTCGATTCCTATGGTAATTATGCATTGAAATCAATGATGGAATTTTTGGCACATTTCGATTTATTTATTTTATTCAATAGAAACTGTATATACAGGCATATGAGTAATTTTCAACTCAAGAGGGGTTACGCTATAAACGGCTAACTTCTCGAAAGTGACAACCATACAACTCGATTCCTATGTTAATTATGCATTAAAATCAATGATGGAATTTTTGGAACTTTTCGATTTATTGATTTTATTCAATAGAAACTGTATATACAGGCATATGAGTAATTTTCAACTCAAGAGGAGTTACGCTATAAACGGCTAACTTCTCGAAAGTGACAACCATACAACTCGATTCCTATGGTAATTATGCATTGAAATCAATGATGGAATTCTTCGCACATTTCGATTTATTTATTTTTGGCACTTTTCGATTTATTTATTTTATTCAATAGAAACTATATATACAGGCATATGAGTAATTTTCAACTCAAGATGGGTTACGCTATAAACGGCTTACTTCTTGAAAGTGACAACCATACAACTCGATTCCTATGGTAATTATGCATTGAAATCAATGGTGGAATTTTTGGAACTTTTCGATTTATTGATTTTATTCAATTGAAACTGTATATACAGGCATATAAGTAATTTTCAACTCAAGAGGAGTTACGCTACAAACGGCTAACTTCTCGAAAGTGACAACCATACAACTCGATTCCTATGGTAATTATGCATTGAAATCAATGATGGAATTCTTGGCACATTTCGATTTATTTATTTTTGGCACTTTTCGATTTATTTATTTTATTCAATAGAAACTATATATACAGGCATATGAGTAATTTTCAACTCAAGATGGGTTACGCTATAAACGGCTTACTTCTTGAAAGTGACAACCATACAACTCGATTCCTATGGTAATTATGCATTGAAATCAATGATGGAATTTTTGGAACTTTTCGATTTATTGATTTTATTCAGTAGAAACTGCATATACAGGCATATGAGTAATTTTCAACTCAAGATGAGTTACGCTATAAACGGCTTACTTCTCGAAAGTGACAACCATACAACTCGATTCCTATGATAATTATGCATTGAAATCAATGGTGGAATTTTTGGCTCATTTCGATTTATTTATTTTTGGCACTTTTCGATTAATTTATTTTATTCAATAGAAACTGTATATACAGGCATATGAGTAATTTTCAACTCAAGAGGGGTTACGCTATAAACGGCTAACTTCTCGAAAGTGACAACCATACAACTCGATTCCTATGGTAATTATGCATTGAAATCAATGATGGAATTCTTGGCACATTTCGATTTATTTATTTTTGGCACTTTTCGATTTATTTATTTTATTCAATAGAAACTGTATATACAGGCATATGAGTAATTTTAAACTCAAGAGGGGTTACGCTATAAACGGCTAACTTCTCGAAAGTGACAACCATACAACTCGATTCCTATGGTAATTATGCATTGAAATCAATGATGGAATTTTTGGCACATTTCGATTTATTTATTTTATTCAATAGAAACTGTATATAGAGGCATATGAGTAATTTTCAACTCAAGAGGGGTTACGCTAGAAACGGGTTACTTCTCGAAAGTGACAACCATACAACTCGATTCCTATGAAAATTATGCATTGAAATCAATGATGGAATTTTTGGAACTTTTCGATTTATTGATTTTATTCAATAGAAATTGTATATACAGGCATATGAGTAATTTTCAACTCAAGAGGGGTTACGCTATAAACGGCTTACTTCTCGAAAGTGACAACCATACAACTCGATTCCTATGATAATTATGCATTGAAATCAATGATGGAATTTTTGGCTCATTTCGATTTATTTATTTTTGGCACTTTTCGATTAATTTATTTTATTCAATAGAAACTGTATATACAGGCATATGAGTAATTTTCAACTCAAGAGGGGTTACGCTATAAACGGCTAACTTCTCGAAAGTGACAACCATACAACTCGATTCCTATGGTAATTATGCATTGAAATCAATGATGGAATTTTTGGCACTTTCGATTTATTTATTTTTGGCACTTTTCGATTTATTTATTTTATTCAATTGAAACTGTTTATACAGGCTTATGAGTAATTTTCAACTCAAGAGGGGTTACGCTAGAAACGGGTTACTTCTCGAATGTGACAACCATACAACTCGATTCCTATGAAAATTATGCATTGAAATCAATGATGGAATTTTTGGCACTTTCGATTTATTTATTTTTGGCACTTTTCGATTTATTTATTTTATTCAATAGAAACTGTATATACAGGCATATGAGTAATTTTCAACTCAAGAGGGGTTACGCTATAAACGGCTAACTTCTCGAAAGTGACAACCATACAACTCGATTCCTATGGTAATTATGCATTGAAATCAATGATGGAATTTTTGGCACATTTCGATTTATTTATTTTATTCAATAGAAACTGTATATACAGGCATATGAGTAATTTTCAACTCAAGAGGGGTTACGCTATAAACGGCTAACTTCTCGAAAGTGACAACCATAAAACTCGATTCCTATGTTAATTATGCATTAAAATCAATGATGGAATTTTTGGAACTTTTCGATTTATTGATTTTATTCAATAGAAACTGTATATACAGGCATATGAGTAATTTTCAACTCAAGAGGAGTTACGCTATAAACGGCTAACTTCTCGAAAGTGACAACCATACAACTCGATTCCTATGGTAACTATGCATTGAAATCAATGATGGAATTCTTCGCACATTTCGATTTATTTATTTTTGGCACTTTTCGATTTATTTATTTTATTCAATAGAAACTATATATACAGGCATATGAGTAATTTTCAACTCAAGATGGGTTACGCTATAAACGGCTTACTTCTTGAAAGTGACAACCATACAACTCGATTCCTATGGTAATTATGCATTGAAATCAATGGTGGAATTTTTGGAACTTTTCGATTTATTGATTTTATTCAATTGAAACTGTATATACAGGCATATAAGTAATTTTCAACTCAAGAGGAGTTACGCTACAAACGGCTAACTTCTCGAAAGTGACAACCATACAACTCGATTCCTATGGTAATTATGCATTGAAATCAATGATGGAATTCTTGGCACATTTCGATTTATTTATTTTTGGCACTTTTCGATTTATTTATTTTATTCAATAGAAACTATATATACAGGCATATGAGTAATTTTCAACTCAAGATGGGTTACGCTATAAACGGCTTACTTCTTGAAAGTGACAACCATACAACTCGATTCCTATGGTAATTATGCATTGAAATCAATGATGGAATTTTTGGAACTTTTCGATTTATTGATTTTATTCAGTAGAAACTGCATATACAGGCATATGAGTAATTTTCAACTCAAGATGAGTTACGCTATAAACGGCTTACTTCTCGAAAGTGACAACCATACAAATCGATTCCTATGATAATTATGCATTGAAATCAATGGTGGAATTTTTGGCTCATTTCGATTTATTTATTTTTGGCACTTTTCGATTAATTTATTTTATTCAATAGAAACTGTATATACAGGCATATGAGTAATTTTCAACTCAAGAGGGGTTACGCTATAAACGGCTAACTTCTCGAAAGTGACAACCATACAACTCGATTCCTATGGTAATTATGCATTGAAATCAATGATGGAATTCTTGGCACATTTCGATTTATTTATTTTTGGCACTTTTCGATTTATTTATTTTATTCAATAGAAACTGTATATACAGGCATATGAGTAATTTTAAACTCAAGAGGGGTTACGCTATAAACGGGTTACTTCTCGAAAGTGACAACCATACAACTCGATTCCTATGGTAATTATGCATTGAAATCAATGATGGAATTTTTGGCACATTTCGATTTATTTATTTTATTCAATAGAAACTGTATATACAGGCATATGAGTAATTTTCAACTCAAGAGGAGTTACGCTATAAACGGCTAACTTCTCGAAAGTGACAACCATACAACTCGATTCCTATGGTAATTATGCATTGAAATCAATGATGGAATTTTTGGCACATTTCGATTTATTTATTTTATTCAATAGAAACTGTATATAGAGGAATATGAGTAATTTTCAACTCAAGAGGGGTTACGCTAGAAACCGGTTACTTCTCGAATGTGACAACCATACAACTCGATTCCTATGATAATTATGCATTGAAATCAATGATGGAATTTTTGGCACATTTCGATTTATTTATTTTATTCAATAGAAACTGTATATAGAGGCATATGAGTAATTTTCAACTCAAGAGGGGTTACGCTAGAAACGGGTTACTTCTCGAAAGTGCCAACCATACAACTCGATTCCTATGAAAATTATGCATTGAAATCAATGATGGAATTTTTGGAACTTTTCGATTTATTGATTTTATTCAATAGAAATTGTATATACAGGCATATGAGTAATTTTCAACTCAAGAGGGGTTACGCTATAAACGGCTTACTTCTCGAAAGTGACAACCATACAACTCGATTCCTATGATAATTATGCATTGAAATCAATTATGGAATTTTTGGAACTTTTCGATTTATTGATTTTATTCAATAGAAACTGTATATACAGGCATATGAGTAATTTTCAACTCAAGAGGAGTTACGCTACAAACGGCTTACTTCTCGAAAGTGACAACCATACAACTCGATTCCTATGGTAATTATGCATTGAAATCAATGATGGAATTTTTGGCACTTTCGATTTATTTATTTTTGGCACTTTTCGATTTATTTATTTTATTCAATTGAAACTGTTTATACAGGCTTATGAGTAATTTTCAACTCAAGAGGGGTTACGCTAGAAACGGGTTACTTCTCGAATGTGACAACCATACAACTCGATTCCTATGAAAATTATGCATTGAAATCAATGATGGAATTTTTGGCACTTTCGATTTATTTATTTTTGGCACTTTTCGATTTATTTATTTTATTCAATTGAAACTGTATATACAGGCATATGAGTAATTTTCAACTCAAGAGGGGTTACGCTATAAACGGCTAACTTCTCGAAAGTGACAACCATACAACTCGATTCCTATGGTAATTATGCATTGAAATCAATGATGGAGTTTTTGGCACATTTCGATTTATTTATTTTATTCAATAGAAACTGTATATACAGGCATATGAGTAATTTTCAACTCAAGAGGAGTTACGCTACAAACGGCTTACTTCTCGAAAGTGACAACCATACAACTCGATTCCTATGGTAATTATGCATTGAAATCAATGATGGAATTTTTGGAACTTTCCGATTTATTGATTTTATTCAATAGAAACTGTATATACAGGCATATGAGTAATTTTCAACTCAAGAGGAGTTACGCTATAAACGGCTAACTTCTCGAAAGTGACAACCATACAACACGATTCCTATGGCAATTATGCATTGAAATCAATGATGGAATTCTTGGCACATTTCGATTTATTTATTTTTGGCACTTTTCGATTAATTTATTTTATTCAATAGAAACTATATATACAGGCATATGAGTAATTTCCAACTCAAGATGGGTTACGCTATAAACGGCTTACTTCTTGAAAGTGACAACCATACAACTCGATTCCTATGGTAATTATGCATTGAAATCAATGATGGAATTTTTGTAACTTTTCGATTTATTGATTTTATTCAATAGAAACTGTATATACAGGCATATGAGTAATTTTCAACTCAAGAGGTGTTACGCTATAAAGGCTAACTTATCGAAAGTGACAACCATACAACTCGATTCCTATGGTAATTATGCATTGAAATCAATGATGGAATTCTTGGCACATTTCGATTTATTTATTTTTGGCACTTTTCGATTTATTTATTTTATTCAATAGAAACTATATATACAGGCATATGAGTAATTTTCAACTCAAGATGGGTTACGCTATAAACGGCTTACTTCTTGAAAGTGACAACCATACAACTCGATTCCTATGGTAATTATGCATTGAAATCAATGATGGAATTTTTGGAACTTTTCGATTTATTGATTTTATTCAGTAGAAACTGCATATACAGGCATATGAGTAATTTTCAACTCAAGATGAGTTACGCTATAAACGGCTTACTTCTCGAAAGTGACAACCATACAAATCGATTCATATGATAATTATGCATTGAAATCAATGGTGGAATTTTTGGCTCATTTCGATTTATTTATTTTTGGCACTTTTCGATTAATTTATTTTATTCAATAGAAACTGTATATACAGGCATATGAGTAATTTTCAACTCAAGAGGGGTTACGCTATAAACGGCTAACTTCTCGAAAGTGACAACCATACAACTCGATTCCTATGGTAATTATGCATTGAAATCAATGATGGAATTCTTGGCACATTTCGATTTATTTATTTTTGGCACTTTTCGATTTATTTATTTTATTCAATAGAAACTGTATATACAGGCATATGAGTAATTTTAAACTCAAGAGGGGTTACGCTATAAACGGGTTACTTCTCGAAAGTGACAACCATACAACTCGATTCCTATGGTAATTATGCATTGAAATCAATGATGGAATTTTTGGCACATTTCGATTTATTTATTTTATTCAATAGAAACTGTATATACAGGCATATGAGTAATTTTCAACTCAAGAGGAGTTACGCTATAAACGGCTAACTTCTCGAAAGTGACAACCATACAGCTCGATTCCTATGGTAATTATGCATTGAAATCAATGATGGAATTTTTGGCACATTTCGATTTATTTATTTTATTCAATAGAAACTGTATATAGAGGCATATGAGTAATTTTCAACTCAAGAGGGGTTACGCTAGAAACGGGTTACTTCTCGAAAGTGCCAACCATACAACTCGATTCCTATGAAAATTATGCATTGAAATCAATGATGGAATTTTTGGAACTTTTCGATTTATTGATTTTATTCAATAGAAATTGTATATACAGGCATATGAGTAATTTTCAACTCAAGAGGGGTTACGCTATAAACGGCTTACTTCTCGAAAGTGACAACCATACAACTCGATTCCTATGATAATTATGCATTGAAATCAATTATGGAATTTTTGGAACTTTTCGATTTATTGATTTTATTCAATAGAAACTGTATATACAGGCATATGAGTAATTTTCAACTCAAGAGGAGTTACGCTACAAACGGCTTACTTCTCGAAAGTGACAACCATACAACTCGATTCCTATGGTAATTATGCATTGAAATCAATGATGGAATTTTTGGCACTTTCGATTTATTTATTTTTGGCACTTTTCGATTTATTTATTTTATTCAATTGAAACTGTTTATACAGGCTTATGAGTAATTTTCAACTCAAGAGGGGTTACGCTAGAAACGGGTTACTTCTCGAATGTGACAACCATACAACTCGATTCCTATGAAAATTATGCATTGAAATCAATGATGGAATTTTTGGCACTTTCGATTTATTTATTTTTGGCACTTTTCGATTTATTTATTTTATTCAATTGAAACTGTATATACAGGCATATGAGTAATTTTCAACTCAAGAGGGGTTACGCTATAAACGGCTAACTTCTCGAAAGTGACAACCATACAACTCGATTCCTATGGTAATTATGCATTGAAATCAATGATGGAGTTTTTGGCACATTTCGATTTATTTATTTTATTCAATAGAAACTGTATATACAGGCATATGAGTAATTTTCAACTCAAGAGGAGTTACGCTACAAACGGCTTACTTCTCGAAAGTGACAACCATACAACTCGATTCCTATGGTAATTATGCATTGAAATCAATGATGGAATTTTTGGAACTTTCCGATTTATTGATTTTATTCAATAGAAACTGTATATACAGGCATATGAGTAATTTTCAACTCAAGAGGAGTTACGCTATAAACGGCTAACTTCTCGAAAGTGACAACCATACAACACGATTCCTATGGCAATTATGCATTGAAATCAATGATGGAATTCTTGGCACATTTCGATTTATTTATTTTTGGCACTTTTCGATTAATTTATTTTATTCAATAGAAACTATATATACAGGCATATGAGTAATTTTCAACTCAAGATGGGTTACGCTATAAACGGCTTACTTCTTGAAAGTGACAACCATACAACTCGATTCCTATGGTAATTATGCATTGAAATCAATGATGGAATTTTTGTAACTTTTCGATTTATTGATTTTATTCAATAGAAACTGTATATACAGGCATATGAGTAATTTTCAACTCAAGAGGTGTTACGCTATAAAGGCTAACTTATCGAAAGTGACAACCATACAACTCGATTCCTATGGTAATTATGCATTGAAATCAATGATGGAATTCTTGGCACATTTCGATTTATTTATTTTTGGCACTTTTCGATTTATTTATTTTATTCAATAGAAACTATATATACAGGCATATGAGTAATTTTCAACTCAAGATGTGTTACGCTATAAACGGCTTACTTCTTGAAAGTGACAACCATACAACTCGATTCCTATGGTAATTATGCATTGAAATCAATGATGGAATTTTTGGAACTTTTCGATTTATTGATTTTATTCAGTAGAAACTGTATATACAGGCATATGAGTAATTTTCAACTCAAGATGAGTTACGCAATAAACGGCTTACTTCTCGAAAGTGACAACCATACAACTCGATTCCTATGATTATTATGCATTGAAATCAATGATGGAATTTTTGGCTCATTTTGATTTATTTTTTTTTTGGCACTTTTCGATTAATTTATTTTATTCAATAGAAACTGTATATACAGGCATATGAGTAATTTTCAACTCAAGAGGGGTTACGCTATAAACGGCTAACTTCTCGAAAGTGACAACCATACAACTCGATTCCTATGGTAATTATGCGTTGAAATCAATGATGGAATTCTTGGCACATTTCGATTTATTTATTTTTGGCACTTTTCGATTTATTTATTTTATTCAATAGAAACTGTATATACAGGCATATGAGTAATTTTCATCTCAAGAGGGTTTACCCTATAAAAGGCGAATTTTTCGCATTTTTCGAAAGTGACAACCATTTAACTCGATTCCTATGGTAATTATGCATTGAAATCAATAATGGAATTTTTGGAACTTTTCGATTTATTTTTTTGTTCGCACTTTTCGATTTATTTATTTTATTCAATAGAAACTGTATATACAGGCATATGAGGAATTTTCAACTCAAGAGGGGTTACGCTATAAACGGCTCACTTCTCGAAAGTGACAACCATACAACTCGATTCCTATGGTAATTATGCATTGAAATCAATGATGGAATTCTTGGCACATTTCGATTTATATATTAGTTTTGGCACTTTTCGATTTATTTATTTTATTCAATAGAAACTGTATATACAGGCATATGAGTAATTTTCAACTCAAGAGGGTTTACCCTATAAACGGCGAATTTTTCGAATTTTTCGAATGTGACAACCATACAACTCGATTCATATGGTAATTATGCATTGAAATCAATAATGGAATTTTTGGAAGTTTTCGATTTATTTATTTTATTCAATATATTGTATATACAGGCATATGAGTAATTTTCAACTCAAGAGGGGTTACGCTATAAACGGCTAACTTCTCGAAAGTGACAACCATACAACTCGATTCCTATGGTAATTATGCATTGCAATCAATGATGGAATTCTTGGCACATTTCGATTTATTTATTTTTGGCACTTTTCGATTTATTTATTTTATTCAATAGAAACTGTATATACAGGCATATGAGTAATTTTCAACTCAAGAGGGGTTACGCTATAAACGGCTTACTTCTTGAAAGTGGCAACCATACGACTCGATTCCTATGGTAATTATGCATTGAAATCAATGATGGAATTCTTGGCACATTTCGATTTATTTATTTTTGGCACTTTTCGATTTATTTATTTTATTCAATAGAAACTGTATATACAGGCATATGATTAATTTTCAACTCAAGAGGGGTTACGGTATAAACGGCTAACTTCTCGAAAGTGACAACCATACAACTCGATTCCTATGGTAATTATGCATTGAAATCAATGATGGAATTCTTGGCGCATTTCGATTTATTTATTTTTGGCTTTTTTCGATTTATTTATTTTATTCAATAGAAACTGTATATACAGAAATATGAGTAATTTTCAACTCAAGAGGGTTTACCCTATAAACGGGTTACTTCTCGAAAGTGACAACCATACAACTCGATTCCTATGGTAATTATGCATTGAAATCAATGCACTTTTCGATTTATTTATTTTATTCAATAGAAACTGTATATACAGGCATAAGAGTAATTTTCAACTCAAGAGGAGTTACGCTATAAACGGCTTACTTCTCGAAAGTGACAACCATACAACTCGATTCCTATGGTAATTATGCATTGAAATCAATGATGGAATTCTTGGCACATTTCGATTTATTTATTGTTGGCACTTTTCGATTTATTTATTTTATTCAATAGAAACTGTATATACAGAAATATGAGTAATTTTCAACTCAAGAGGGTTTACCCTATAAACGGGTTACTTCTCGAAAGTGACAACCATACAACTCGATTCCTATGGTAATTATGCATTGAAATCAATGATGGAATTCTTGGCACATTTCGATTTATTTATTTTTGGCACTTTTCGATTTATTTATTTTATTCAATAGAAACTGTATATACAGAAATATGAGTAATTTTCAACTCAAGAGGGTTTACCCTATAAATGGGTTACTTCTCGAAAGTGACAACCATACAACTCGATTCCTAAGGTAATTATGCATTGAAATCAATGATGGAATTCTTGGCACATTTCGATTTATTTATTTTTGGCACTTTTCGATTTATTTATTTTATTCAATAGAAACTGTATATACAGGCATATGAGTAATTTTCAACTCAAGAGGGGTTACGCTATAAACGGCTAACTTCTCGAAAGTGACAACCATACAACTCGATTCCTATGGCAATTATGCATTGAAATCAATGATGGAATTCTTGGCACATTTCGATTTATTTATTGTTGGCACTTTTCGATTTATTTATTTTATTCAATGGAAACTGTATATACAGAAATATGAGTAATTTTCAACTCAAGAGGGTTTACCCTATAAACGGCTAACTTCTCGAAAGTGACAACCATACAACTCGATTCCTATGGTAATTATGCATTGAAATCAATGATGGAATTCTTGGCACATTTCGATTTATTTATTTTTTGGCACTTTTCGATTTATTTATTTTATTCAATAGAAACTGTATATACAGGCATATGAGTAATCTTCAAATCAAGAGGGGTTACCCTATAAATGGCTTAGTTTTCGAAAGTGACAACCATACAACTCGATTCCTATGGTAATTATGCATTGAAATCAATCATGGAATTTTTGGCACATTTCGATGTATTTATTTTTGGCACTTTTCGATTAATTTATTTTATTCAATAGAAACTGTATATACAGGCATATGAGTAATTTTCAACTCAAGAGGGGTTACCCTATAAACGGCGAAATTTTCGAAAGTGACAGCCATACAACTCGATTTCTATGGTAATTATACATTGAAATCAATGATGGAATTTTTGGCACATTTCGATTTATTTATTTTATTCAATAGAAACTGTATATCCAGACATATGAGTAATTTTCAACTCAAGAGGGGTTACGCTATATACGGCTTACTTCTCGAGAGTGGCAACCATACAACTCGATTCCTATGGTAATTATGCATTGAAATCAATGATGGAATTTTTGGCACATTTCGATTTATTTATTTTATTCAATAGAAACTGTATATAGAGGCATATGAGTAATTTTCAACTCAAGAGGGGTTACACTAGAAACGGGTTACTTCTCGAAAGTGACAACCATACAACTCGATTCATATGGTAATTTTGTATTGAAATCAATGATGGAATTTTTGGCACTTTCGATTTATTTATTTTTGGCACTTTTCGATTTATTTATTTTATTCAATAGAAACTGTATATACAGGCATATGAGTAATCTTCAACTCAAGAGGGGTTACCCTATAAACGGCTTAGTTTTCGAAAGTGACAACCATACAACTCGATTCCTATGATAATTATGCATTGAAATCAATGATGGAATTTTTGGCACATTTCGATTTATTTATTTTTGGCACTTTTCGATTAATTTATTTTATTCAATAGAAACTGTATATAGAGGCATATGAGTAATTTTCAACTCAAGAGGGGTTACACTAGAAACGGGTTACTTCTCGAAAGTGACAACCATACAACTCGATTTCTATGGTAATTATGCATTGAAATCAATGATGGAATTTTTGGCACTTTCGATTTATTTATTTTTGGCACTTTTCGATTTATTTATTTTATTCAATAGAAACTGTATATACAGGCATATAAGGAATTTTCAACTCAAGAGGGTTTACCCTATAAGCGGATAATTTTTCGAAAGTGACAGCCATACAACTCGATTCCTATGGTAATTATGCATTGAAATCAATGATGGAATTTTTGGCACATTTCGATTCATTTATTTTATTCAATAGAAACGGTATATACAGGCATATGAGTAATTTTCAACTCAAGAGGGGTTACGCTATAAACGGCTAACTTCTCGAAAGTGACAACCATACAACTCGATTCCTATGGTAATTATGCATTGAAATCAATGATGGAATTTTTGGCACATTTCGATTTATTTATTTTATTCAATAGAAACTGTATATACAGGGATATGAGTAATTTTCAACTCAAGAGGGGTTACGCTATAAACGGCTAACTTCTCGAAAGTGACAACCATACAACTCGATTCCTATGTTAATTATGCATTGAAATCAATGATGGAATTTTTGGAACTTTCCGATTTATTGATTTTATTCAATAGAAACTGTATATACAGGCATATGAGTAATTTTCAACTCAAGAGGAGTTACGCTATAAACGGCTAACTTCTCGAAAGTGACAACCATACAACACGATTCCTATGGTAATTATGCATTGAAATCAATGATGGAATTCTTGGCACATTTCGATTTATTTATTTTTGGCACTTTTCGATTAATTTATTTTATTCAATAGAAACTATATATACAGGCATATGAGTAATTTTCAACTCAAGATGGGTTACGCTATAAACGGCTTACTTCTTGAAAGTGACAACCATACAACTCGATTCCTATGGTAATTATGCATTGAAATCAATGATGGAATTTTTGTAACTTTTCGATTTATTGATTTTATTCAATAGAAACTGTATATACAGGCATATGAGTAATTTTCAACTCAAGAGGAGTTACGCTATAAAGGCTAACTTATCGAAAGTGACAACCATACAACTCGATTCCTATGGTAATTATGCATTGAAATCAATGATGGAATTCTTGGCACATTTCGATTTATTTATTTTTGGCACTTTTCGATTTATTTATTTTATTCAATAGAAACTATATATACAGGCATATGAGTAATTTTCAACTCAAGATGTGTTACGCTATAAACGGCTTACTTCTTGAAAGTGACAACCATACAACTCGATTCCTATGGTAATTATGCATTGAAATCAATGATGGAATTTTTGGAACTTTTCGATTTATTGATTTTATTCAGTAGAAACTGTATATACAGGCATATGAGTAATTTTCAACTCAAGATGAGTTACGCAATAAACGGCTTACTTCTCGAAAGTGACAACCATACAACTCGATTCCTATGATTATTATGCATTGAAATCAATGATGGAATTTTTGGCTTATTTCGATTTATTTTTTTTTTTTGGCACTTTTCGATTAATTTATTTTATTCAATAGAAACTGTATATACAGGCATATGAGTAATTTTCAACTCAAGAGGGGTTACGCTATAAACGGCTAACTTCTCGAAAGTGACAACCATACAACTCGATTCCTATGGTAATTATGCGTTGAAATCAATAATGGAATTTTTGGAACTTTTCGATTTATTTATTTTATTCAATAGGAACTGTATATACAGGCATATGAGTAATTTTCAACTCAAGAGGGGTTACGCTATAAACGGCTTACTTCTCGAAAGTGACAACCATACAACTCGATTTCTATAGCAATTGTACATTGAAATTA
Organism: Phania funesta; assembly: GCA_963932375.1. Taxonomy (NCBI): domain Eukaryota; kingdom Metazoa; phylum Arthropoda; class Insecta; order Diptera; family Tachinidae; genus Phania; species Phania funesta. Next base: position 60,377,103 of record OZ010653.1, read on the forward strand.
ATTATGGAATTTTTGGCACATTTCGATTTATTTATTTTATTCAATAGAAACTGTATATACAGGCATATGAGTAATTTTCATCTCAAGAGGGTTTACCCTATAAAAGGCGAATTTTTCGCATTTTTCGAAAGTGACAACCATACAACTCGATTCCTATGGTAATTATGCATTGAAATCAATAATGGAATTTTTGGAACTTTTCGATTTATTTATTTTATTCAATAGGAACTGTATATACAGGCATATGAGTAATTTTCAACTCAAGAGGGGTTACGCTATAAACGGCTTACTTCTCGAAAGTGACAACCATACAACTCGATTCCTATGGTAATTATGAATTGAAATCAATGATGGAATTCTTGGCACATTTCGATTTATTTATTTTTGGCACTTTTCGATTTATTTATTTTATTCAATAGAAACTGTATATACAGGCATATGAGTAATTTTCAACTCAAGAGGGGTTACGCTATAAACGGCTTACTTCTCGAAAGTGACAACCATACAACTCGATTTCTATAGCAATTGTACATTGAAATTAATTATGGAATTTTTGGCACATTTCGATTTATTTATTTTATTCAATAGAAACTGTATATACAGGCATATGAGTAATTTTCAACTCAAAAGGGGTTACGCTATAAACGGGTTATTTCTCGAAAGTGACAACCATACAACTCGATTCCTATGGTAATTATGCATTGAAATCAATGATGGAATTCTTGGCACATTTCGATTTATTTATTTTTCGCACTTTTCGATTAATTTATTTTATTCAATAGAAACTGTATATACAGGCATATGAGGAATTTTCAACTCAAGAGGGGTTACGCTATAAACGGCTCACTTCTCGAAAGTGACAACCATACAACTCGATTCCTATGGTAATTATGCATTGAAATCAATGATGGAATTCTTGGCACATTTCGATTTATATATTAGTTTTGGCACTTTTCGATTTATTTATTTTATTCAATAGAAACTGTATATACAGGCATATGAGTAATTTTCAACTCAAGAGGGTTTACCCTATAAACGGCGAATTTTTCGAATGTGACAACCATACAACTCGATTCATATGGTAATTATGCATTGAAATCAATAATGGAATTTTTGGAAGTTTTCGATTTATTTATTTTATTCAATATATTGTATATACAGGCATATGAGTAATTTTCAACTCAAGAGGGGTTACGCTATAAACGGCTAACTTCTCGAAAGTGGCAACCATACGACTCGATTCCTATGGTAATTATGCATTGAAATCAATGATGGAATTCTTGGCACATTTCGATTTATTTATTTTTGGCACTTTTCGATTTATTTATTTTATTCAATAGAAACTGTATATACAGGCATATGATTAATTTTCAACTCAAGAGGGGTTACGGTATAAACGGCTAACTTCTCGAAAGTGACAACCATACAACTCGATTCCTATGGTAATTATGCATTGAAATCAATGATGGAATTTTTGGCACATTTCGATTTATTTATTTTTGGCACTTTTCGATTAATTTATTTTATTCAATAGAAACTGTATATAGAGGCATATGAGTAATTTTCAACTCAAGAGGGGTTACCCTATAAACGGCGAATTTTTCGAAAGTGACAGCCATACAACTCGATTTCTATGGTAATTATACATTGAAATCAATGATGGAATTTTTGGCACATTTCGATTTATTTATTTTATTCAATAGAAACTGTATATCCAGGCATATGAGTAATTTTCAACTCAAGAGGGGTTACGCTATATACGGCTTACTTCTCGAGAGTGGCAACCATACAACTCGATTCCTATGGTAATTATGCATTGAAATCAATGATGGAATTTTTGGCACATTTCGATTTATTTATTTTATTCAATAGAAACTGTATATAGAGGCATATGAGTAATTTTCAACTCAAGAGGGGTTACACTAGAAACGGGTTACTTCTCGAAAGTGACAACCATACAACTCGATTCCTATGGTAATTATGCATTGAAATCAATGATGGAATTTTTGGCACTTTCGATTTATTTATTTTATTCAATAGAAACTGTATATACAGGCATATAAGGAATTTTCAACTCAAGAGGGTTTACCCTATAAGCGGATAATTTTTCGAAAGTGACAGCCATACAACTCGATTCCTATGGTAATTATGCATTGAAATCAATGATGGAATTTTTGGCACATTTCGATTTATTTATTTTATTCAATAGAAACGGTATATACAGGCATATGAGTAATTTTCAACTCAAGAGGGGTTACGCTATAAACGGCTAACTTCTCGAAAGTGACAACCATACAACTCGATTCCTATGGTAATTATGCATTGAAATCAATGATGGAATTTTTGGCACATTTCGATTTATTTATTTTATTCAATAGAAACTGTATATACAGGGATATGAGTAATTTTCAACTCAAGAGGGGTTACGCTATAAACGGCTAACTTCTCGAAAGTGACAACCATACAACTCGATTCCTATGTTAATTATGCATTGAAATCAATGATGGAATTTTTGGAACTTTCCGATTTATTGATTTTATTCAATAGAAACTGTATATACAGGCATATGAGTAATTTTCAACTCAAGAGGAGTTACGCTATAAACGGCTAACTTCTCGAAAGTGACAACCATACAACACGATTCCTATGGTAATTATGCATTGAAATCAATGATGGAATTCTTGGCACATTTCGATTTATTTATTTTTGGCACTTTTCGATTAATTTATTTTATTCAATAGAAACTATATATACAGGCATATGAGTAATTTTGAACTCAAGATGGGTTACGCTATAAACGGCTTACTTCTTGAAAGTGACAACCATACAACTCGATTCCTATGGTAATTATGCATTGAAATCAATGATGGAATTTTTGTAACTTTTCGATTTATTGATTTTATTCAATAGAAACTGTATATACAGGCATATGAGTAATTTTCAACTCAAGAGGAGTTACGCTATAAAGGCTAACTTATCGAAAGTGACAACCATACAACTCGATTCCTATGGTAATTATGCATTGAAATCAATGATGGAATTCTTGGCACATTTCGATTTATTTATTTTTGGCACTTTTCGATTTATTTATTTTATTCAATAGAAACTATATATACAGGCATATGAGTAATTTTCAACTCAAGATGTGTTACGCTATAAACGGCTTACTTCTTGAAAGTGACAACCATACAACTCGATTCCTATGGTAATTATGCATTGAAATCAATGATGGAATTTTTGGAACTTTTCGATTTATTGATTTTATTCAGTAGAAACTGTATATACAGGCATAAGAGTAATTTTCAACTCAAGATGAGTTACGCAATAAACGGCTTACTTCTCGAAAGTGACAACCATACAACTCGATTCCTATGATTATTATGCATTGAAATCAATGATGGAATTTTTGGCTCATTTCGATTTATTTTTTTTTGGCACTTTTCGATTAATTTATTTTATTCAATAGAAACTGTATATACAGGCATATGAGTAATTTTCAACTCAAGAGGGGTTACGCTATAAACGGCTAACTTCTCGAAAGTGACAACCATACAACTCGATTCCTATGGTAATTATGCGTTGAAATCAATGATGGAATTCTTGGCACATTTCGATTTATTTATTTTTGGCACTTTTCGATTTATTTATTTTATTCAATAGAAACTGTATATACAGGCATATGAGTAATTTTCATCTCAAGAGGGTTTACCCTATAAAAGGCGAATTTTTCGCATTTTTCGAAAGTGACAACCATACAACTCGATTCCTATGGTAATTATGCATTGAAATCAATAATGGAATTTTTGGAACTTTTCGATTTATTTATTTTATTCAATAGGAACTGTATATACAGGCATATGAGTAATTTTCAACTCAAGAGGGGTTACGCTATAAACGGCTTACTTCTCGAAAGTGACAACCATACAACTCGATTCCTATGGTAATTATGAATTGAAATCAATGATGGAATTCTTGGCACATTTCGATTTATTTATTTTTCGCACTTTTCGATTTATTTATTTTATTCAATAGAAACTGTATATACAGGCATATGAGGAATTTTCAACTCAAGAGGGGTTACGCTATAAACGGCTCACTTCTCGAAAGTGACAACCATACAACTCGATTCCTATGGTAATTATGCATTGAAATCAATGATGGAATTCTTGGCACATTTCGATTTATATACTAGTTTTGGCACTTTTCGATTTATTTATTTTATTCAATAGAAACTGTATATACAGGCATATGAGTAATTTTCAACTCAAGAGGGTTTACCCTATAAACGGCGAATTTTTCGAATTTTTCGAATGTGACAACCATACAACTCGATTCATATGGTAATTATGCATTGAAATCAATAATGGAATTTTTGGAAGTTTTCGATTTATTTATTTTATTCAATATATTGTATATACAGGCATATGAGTAATTTTCAACTCAAGAGGGGTTACGCTATAAACGGCTAACTTCTCGAAAGTGGCAACCATACGACTCGATTCCTATGGTAATTATGCATTGAAATCAATGATGGAATTCTTGGCACATTTCGATTTATTTATTTTTGGCACTTTTCGATTTATTTATTTTATTCAATAGAAACTGTATATACAGGCATATGATTAATTTTCAACTCAAGAGGGGTTACGGTATAAACGGCTAACTTCTCGAAAGTGACAACCATACAACTCGATTCCTATGGTAATTATGCATTGAAATCAATGATGGAATTCTTGGCGCATTTCGATTTATTTATTTTTGGCTTTTTTCGATTTATTTATTTTATTCAATAGAAACTGTATATACAGGCATATGAGTAATTTTCAACTCAAGAGGGGTTACCCTATAAACGGCTAATTTTTCGAAAGTGACAACCATAAAACGCGATTCCTATGGTAATTATGCATTGAAATCAATGATGGAATTTTTGGAACTTTTCGATTTATTGATTTTATTCAATAGAAACTGTATATACAGGCATAAGAGTAATTTTCAACTCAAGAGGAGTTACGCTATAAACGGCTTACTTCTCGAAAGTGACAACCATACAACTCGATTCCTATGGTAATTATGCATTGAAATCAATGATGGAATTCTTGGCACATTTCGATTTATTTATTGTTGGCACTTTTCGATTTATTTATTTTATTCAATAGAAACTGTATATACAGAAATATGAGTAATTTTCAACTCAAGAGGGTTTACCCTATAAACGGGTTACTTCTCGAAAGTGACAACCATACAACTCGATTCCTATGGTAATTATGCATTGAAATCAATGATGGAATTCTTGGCACATTTCGATTTATTTATTTTTGGCACTTTTCGATTTATTTATTTTATTCAATAGAAACTGTATATACAGAAATATGAGTAATTTTCAACTCAAGAGGGTTTACCCTATAAATGGGTTACTTCTCGAAAGTGACAACCATACAACTCGATTCCTAAGGTAATTATGCATTGAAATCAATTATGGAATTCTTGGCACATTTCGATTTATTTATTTTATTCAATAGAAACTGTATATCCAGGCATATGAGTAATTTTCAACTCAAGAGGGGTTACGCTATATACGGCTTACTTCTCGAGAGTGGCAATCATACAACTCGATTCCTATGGTAATTATGCATTGAAATCAATGATGGAATTTTTGGCACATTTCGATTTATTTATTTTATTCAATAGAAACTGTATATAGAGGCATATGAGTAATTTTCAACTCAAGAGGGGTTACCCTATAAACGGCGAAATTTTCGAAAGTGACAGCCATACAACTCGATTTCTATGGTAATTATACATTGAAATCAATGATGGAATTTTTGGCACATTTCGATTTATTTATTTTATTCAATAGAAACTGTATATCCAGGCATATGAGTAATTTTCAACTCAAGAGGGGTTACGCTATATACGGCTTACTTCTCGAGAGTGGCAACCATACAACTCGATTCCTATGGTAATTATGCATTGAAATCAATGATGGAATTTTTGGCACATTTCGATTTATTTATTTTATTCAATAGAAACTGTATATAGAGGCATATGAGTAATTTTCAACTCAAGAGGGGTTACGCTATATACGGCTTACTTCTCGAGAGTGGCAACCATACAACTCGATTCCTATGGTAATTATGCATTGAAATCAATGATGGAATTTTTGGCACATTTCGATTTATTTATTTTATTCAATAGAAACTGTATATAGAGGCATATGAGTAATTTTCAACTCAAGAGGGGTTACATTAGAAACGGGTTACTTCTCGAAAGTGACAACCATACAACTCGATTCCTATGGTAATTATGCATTGAAATCAATGATGGAATTTTTGGCACTTTCGATTTATTTATTTTTGGCACTTTTCGATTTATTTATTTTATTCAATAGAAACTGTATATACAGGCATATAAGGAATTTTCAACTCAAGAGGGTTTACCCTATAAGCGGATAATTTTTCGAAAGTGACAGCCATACAACTCGATTCCTATGGTAATTATGCATTGAAATCAATGATGGAATTTTTGGCACATTTCGATTTATTTATTTTATTCAATAGAAACTGTATATACAGGCATATGAGTAATTTTCAACTCAAGAGGGGTTACGCTATAAACGGCTAACTTCTCGAAAGTGACAACCATACAACTCGATTCCTATGGTAATTATGCATTGAAATCAATGATGGAATTTTTGGCACATTTCGATTTATTTATTTTATTCAATAGAAACTGTATATACAGGGATATGAGTAATTTTCAACTCAAGAGGGGTTACGCTATAAACGGCTAACTTCTCGAAAGTGACAACCATACAACTCGATTCCTATGTTAATTATGCATTGAAATCAATGATAGAATTTTTGGAACTTTCCGATTTATTGATTTTATTCAATAGAAACTGTATATACAGGCATATGAGTAATTTTCAACTCAAGAGGAGTTACGCTATAAACGGCTAACTTCTCGAAAGTGACAACCATACAACACGATTCCTATGGTAATTATGCACTGAAATCAATAATGGAATTCTTGGCACATTTCGATTTATTTATTTTTGGCACTTTTCGATTAATTTATTTTATTCAATAGAAACTATATATACAGGCATATGAGTAATTTTCAACTCAAGATGGGTTACGCTATAAACGGCTTACTTCTTGAAAGTGACAACCATACAACTCGATTCCTATGGTAATTATGCATTGAAATCAATGATGGAATTTTTGTAACTTTTCGATTTATTGATTTTATTCAATAGAAACTGTATATACAGGCATATGAGTAATTTTCAACTCAAGAGGAGTTACGCTATAAAGGCTAACTTATCGAAAGTGACAACCATACAACTCGATTCCTATGGTAATTATGCATTGAAATCAATGATGGAATTCTTGGCATATTTCGATTTATTTATTTTTGGCACTTTTCGATTTATTTATTTTATTCAATAGAAACTATATATACAGGCATATGAGTAATTTTCAACTCAAGATGTGTTACGCTATAAACGGCTTACTTCTTGAAAGTGACAACCATACAACTCGATTCCTATGGTAATTATGCATTGAAATCAATGATGGAATTTTTGGAACTTTTCGATTTATTGATTTTATTCAATAGAAACTGTATATACAGGCATATGAGTAATTTTCAACTCAAGAGGAGTTACGCTATAAAGGCTAACTTATCGAAAGTGACAACCATACAACTCGATTCCTATGGTAATTATGCATTGAAATCAATGATGGAATTCTTGGCATATTTCGATTTATTTATTTTTGGCACTTTTCGATTTATTTATTTTATTCAATAGAAACTATATATACAGGCATATGAGTAATTTTCAACTCAAGATGTGTTACGCTATAAACGGCTTACTTCTTGAAAGTGACAACCATACAACTCGATTCCTATGGTAATTATGCATTGAAATCAATGATGGAATTTTTGGAACTTTTCGATTTATTGATTTTTTCAGTAGAAACTGTATATACAGGCATATGAGTAATTTTCAACTCAAGATGAGTTACGCAATAAACGGCTTACTTCTCGAAAGTGACAACCATACAACTCGATTCCTATGATTATTATGCATTGAAATCAATGATGGAATTTTTGGCTCATTTCGATTTATTTTTTTTTTTGGCACTTTTCGATTAATTTATTTTATTCAATAGAAACTGTATATACAGGCATATGAGTAATTTTCAACTCAAGAGGGGTTACGCTATAAACGGCTAACTTCTCGAAAGTGACTACCATACAACTCGATTCCTATGGTAATTATGCGTTGAAATCAATGATGGAATTCTTGGCACATTTCGATTTATTTATTTTTGGCACTTTTCGATTTATTTATTTTATTCAATAGAAACTGTATATACAGGCATATGAGTAATTTTCATCTCAAGAGGGTTTACCCTATAAAAGGCGAATTTTTCGCATTTTTCGAAAGTGACAACCATACAACTCGATTCCTATGGTAATTATGCATTGAAATCAATAATGGAATTTTTGGAACTTTTCGATTTATTTATTTTATTCAATAGAAACTGTATATACAGGCATATGAGTAATTTTCAACTCAAGAGGGGTTACGCTATAAACGGCTTACTTCTCGAAAGTGACAACCATACAACTCGATTCCTATGGTAATTATGCATTGAAATCAATGATGGAATTCTTGGCACATTTCGATTTATTTATTTTTGGCACTTTTCGATTTATTTATTTTATTCAATAGAAACTGTATATACAGGCATATGAGTAATTTTCAACTCAAGAGGGGTTACGCTATAAACGGCTTACTTCTCGAAAGTGACAACCATACAACTCGATTTCTATAGCAATTGTACATTGAAATTAATTATGGAATTTTTGGCACATTTCGATTTATTTATTTTATTCAATAGAAACTGTATATACAGGCATATGAGTAATTTTCAACTCAAAAGGGGTTACGCTATAAACGGGTTATTTCTCGAAAGTGACAACCATACAACTCGATTCCTATGGTAATTATGCATTGAAATCAATGATGGAATTCTTGGCACATTTCGATTTATTTATTTTTCGCACTTTTCGATTTATTTATTTTATTCAATAGAAACTGTATATACAGGCATATGAGGAATTTTCAACTCAAGAGGGGTTACGCTATAAACGGCTCACTTCTCGAAAGTGACAACCATACAACTCGATTCCTATGGTAATTATGCATTGAAATCAATGATGGAATTCTTGGCACATTTCGATTTATATATTAGTTTTGGCACTTTTCGATTTATTTATTTTATTCAATAGAAACTGTATATACAGGCATATGAGTAATTTTCAACTCAAGAGGGTTTACCCTATAAACGGCGAATTTTTCGAATTTTTCGAATGTGACAACCATACAACTCGATTCATATGGTAATTATGCATTGAAATCAATAATGGAATTTTTGGAAGTTTTCGATTTATTTATTTTATTCAATATATTGTATATACAGGCATATGAGTAATTTTCAACTCAAGAGGGGTTACGCTATAAACGGCTAACTTCTCGAAAGTGACAACCATACAACTCGATTCCTATGGTAATTATGCATTGAAATCAATGATGGAATTCTTGGCACATTTCGATTTATTTATTTTTGGCACTTTTCGATTTATTTATTTTATTCAATAGAAACTGTATATACAGGCATATGAGTAATTTTCAACTCAAGAGGGGTTACGCTATAAACGGCTTACTTCTTGAAAGTGGCAACCATACGACTCGATTCCTATGGTAATTATGCATTGAAATCAATGATGGAATTCTTGGCACATTTCGATTTATTTATTTTTGGCACTTTTCGATTTATTTATTTTATTCAATAGAAACTGTATATACAGGCATATGATTAATTTTCAACTCAAGAGGGGTTACGGTATAAACGGCTAACTTCTCGAAAGTGACAACCATACAACTCGATTCCTATGGTAATTATGCATTGAAATCAATGATGGAATTCTTGGCGCATTTCGATTTATTTATTTTTGGCTTTTTTCGATTTATTTATTTTATTCAATAGAAACTGTATATACAGGCATATGAGTAATTTTCAACTCAAGAGGGGTTACCCTATAAACGGCTAATTTTTCGAAAGTGACAACCATAAAACGCGATTCCTATGGTAATTATGCATTGAAATCAATGATGGAATTTTTGGAACTTTTCGATTTATTGATTTTATTCAATAGAAACTGTATATACAGGCATAAGAGTAATTTTCAACTCAAGAGGAGTTACGCTATAAACGGCTTACTTCTCGAAAGTGACAACCATACAACTCGATTCCTATGGTAATTATGCATTGAAATCAATGATGGAATTCTTGGCACATTTCGATTTATTTATTGTTGGCACTTTTCGATTTATTTATTTTATTCAATAGAAACTGTATATACAGAAATATGAGTAATTTTCAACTCAAGAGGGTTTACCCTATAAACGGGTTACTTCTCGAAAGTGACAACCATACAACTCGATTCCTATGGTAATTATGCATTGCAATCAATGATGGAATTCTTGGCACATTTCGATTTATTTATTTTTGGCACTTTTCGATTTATTTATTTTATTCAATAGAAACTGTATATACAGAAATATGAGTAATTTTCAACTCAAGAGGGTTTACCCTATAAATGGGTTACTTCTCGAAAGTGACAACCATACAACTCGATTCCTATGGTAATTATGCATTGAAATCAATGATGGAATTCTTGGCACATTTCGATTTATTTATTTTTGGCACTTTTCGATTTATTTATTTTATTCAATAGAAACTGTATATACAGGCATATGAGTAATTTTCAACTCAAGAGGGTTTACCCTATAAACGGGTTACTTCTCGAAAGTGACAACCATACAACTCGATTCCTATGGTAATTATGCATTGAAATCAATGATGGAATTCTTGGCACATTTCGATTTATTTATTTTTTGCACTTTTTGATTTATTTATTTTATTCAATAGAAACTGTATATACAGGCATATGAGTAATTTTCAACTCAAGAGGGGTTACGCTATAAACGCCTAACTTCTCGAAAGTGACAACCATACAACTCGATTCCTATGGTAATTATGCATTGAAATCAATGATGGAATTCTTGGCACATTTCGATTTATTTATTGTTGGCACTTTTCGATTTATTTATTTTATTCAATGGAAACTGTATATACAGAAATATGAGTAATTTTCAACTCAAGAGGGTTTACCCTATAAACGGCTAACTTCTCGAAAGTGACAACCATACAACTCGATTCCTATGGTAATTATGCATTGAAATCAATGATGAATTCTTGGCACATTTCGATTTATTTATTTTTTGGCACTTTTCGATTTATTTATTTTATTCAATAGAAACTGTATATACAGGCATATGAGTAATCTTCAAATCAAGAGGGGTTACCCTATAAATGGCTTAGTTTTCGAAAGTGACAACCATACAACTCGATTCCTATGGTAATTATGCATTGAAATCAATCTTGGAATTTTTGGCACATTTCGATATATTTATTTTTGGCACTTTTCGATTAATTTATTTTATTCAATAGAAACTGTATATACAGGCATATGAGTAATTTTCAACTCAAGAGGGGTTACCCTATAAACGGCGAAATTTTCGAAAGTGACAGCCATACAACTCGATTTCTATGGTAATTATACATTGAAATCAATGATGGAATTTTTGGCACATTTCGATTTATTTATTTTATTCAATAGAAACTGTATATCCAGGCATATGAGTAATTTTCAACTCAAGAGGGGTTACGCTATATACGGCTTACTTCTCGAGAGTGGCAACCATACAACTCGATTCCTATGGTAATTATGCATTGAAATCAATGATGGAATTTTTGGCATATTTCGATTTATTTATTTTATTCAATAGAAACTGTATATAGAGGCATATGAGTAATTTTCAACTCAAGAGGGGTTACACTAGAAACGGGTTACTTCTCGAAAGTGACAACCATACAACTCGATTCATATGGTAATTTTGTATTGAAATCAATGATGGAATTTTTGGCACTTTCGATTTATTTATTTTTGGCACTTTTCGATTTATTTATTTTATTCAATAGAAACTGTATATACAGGCATATGAGTAATCTTCAACTCAAGAGGGGTTACCCTATAAACGGCTTAGTTTTCGAAAGTGACAACCATACAACTCGATTCCTATGATAATTATGCATTGAAATCAATGATGGAATTTTTGGCACATTTCGATTTATTTATTTTATTCAATAGAAACTGTATATAGAGGCATATGAGTAATTTTCAACTCAAGAGGGGTTACCCTATAAACGGCGAATTTTTCGAAAGTGACAGCCATACAACTCGATTTCTATGGTAATTATACATTGAAATCAATGATGGAATTTTTGGCACATTTCGATTTATTTATTTTATTCAATAGAAACTGTATATCCAGGCATATGAGTAATTTTCAACTCAAGAGGGGTTACGCTATATACGGCTTACTTCTCGAGAGTGGCAACCATACAACTCGATTCCTATGGTAATTATGCATTGAAATCAATGATGGAATTTTTGGCACATTTCGATTTATTTATTTTATTCAATAGAAACTGTATATAGAGGCATATGAGTAATTTTCAACTCAAGAGGGGTTACACTAGAAACGGGTTACTTCTCGAAAGTGACAACCATACAACTCGATTCCTATGGTAATTATGCATTGAAATCAATGATGGAATTTTTGGCACTTTCGATTTATTTATTTTTGGCACTTTTCGATTTATTTATTTTATTCAATAGAAACTGTATATACAGGCATATAAGGAATTTTCAACTCAAGAGGGTTTACCCTATAAGCGGATAATTTTTCGAAAGTGACAGCCATACAACTCGATTTCTATGGTAATTATACAATGAAAACAATGATGGAATTTTTGGCACATTTCGATTTATTTATTTTATTCAATAGAAACTGTATATCCAGGCATATGAGTAATTTTCAACTCAAGAGGGGTTACGCTATAAACGGGTTACTTCTCGAAAGTGACAACCATACAACTCGATTTCTATGGTAATTATGCATCGAGATCAATGATGGAATTTTTGGCACTTTCGATTTATTTATTTTTGGCACTTTTCGATTTATTTATTTTATTCAATAGAAACTGTATATACAGGCATATGAGTAATTTTCAACTCAAGAGGGGTTACCCTATAAACGGCTAATTTTTGGAATTTTTCGAAAGTGACAACCATACAACTCGATTCCTATGGTAATTATACATTGAAATCAATGATGGAATTTTTGGCACATTTCTATTTATTTATTTTATTCAATAGAAACTGTATATCCAGGCATATGAGTAATTTTCAACTCAAGAGGGGTTATGCTATAAACGGGTTACTTCTCAAAAGTGACAACCATACAACTCGATTTCTATGGTAATTATGCATCAATATCAATGATGGAATTTTTGGCACTTTCGATTTATTTATTTTTGGCACTTTTCGATTTATTTATTTTATTCAATAGAAACTTTATATACAGGCATATGAGTAATTTTCAACTCAAGAGGGGTTACGCTATAAACGGCTTACTTCTCGAAAGTGACAACCATACAACTCGATTCCTATGATAATTATGCATTGAAATCAATGATAGAATTTTTGTAACTTTTCGATTTATTGATTTTATTCAATAGAAACTGTATATACAGGCATATAAGGAATTTTCAACTCAAGAGGGGTTACGCTATAAACGGCTAACTTCTCGAAAGTGACAACCATACAACTCGATTCCTATGGTAATTATGCATTCAAATCAATGATGGAATTCTTGGCACATTTCGATTTATTTATTTTTTGGCACTTTTCGATTTATTTATTTTATTCAATAGAAACTGTATATACAGGCATATGAGTAATCTTCAACTCAAGAGGGGTTACCCTATAAAAGGCTTAGTTTTCGAAAGTGACAACCATACAACTCGATTCCTATGGTAATTATGCATTGAAATAAATGATGGAATTTTTGGCACATTTCGATTTATTTATTTTTGGCACTTTTCGATTAATTTATTTTATTCAATAGAAACTGTATATACGGGCATATGAGCAATTTTCAACTCAAGAGGGGTTACCCTATAAACGGCGAATTTTTCGAAAGTGACAGCCATACAACTCGGTTTCTATGGTAATTATACATTGAAATCAATGATGGAATTTTTGGCACATTTCGATTTATTTATTTTATTCAATAGAAACTGTATATCCAGGCATATGAGTAATTTTCAACTCAAGAGGGGTTACGCTATATACAGCTTACTTCTCGAGAGTGGCAACCATACAACTCGATTCCTATGGTCATTATGCATTGAAATCAATGATGGAATTTTTGGCACATTTCGATTTATTTATTTTATTCAATAGAAACTGTATATAGAGGCATATGAGTAATTTTCAACTCAAGAGGGGTTACGCTAGAAACGGGTTACTTCTCGAAAGTGACAACCATACAACTCGATTCATATGGTAATTATGCATTGAAATCAATGATGGAATTTTTGGCACTTTCGATTTATTTATTTTTGGCACTTTTCGATTTATTCATTTTATTCAATAGAAACTGTATATACAGGCATATGAGTAATCTTCAACTCAAGAGGGGTTACCCTATAAACGGCTTAGTGTTCGAAAGTGACAACCATACAACTGGATTCCTATGATAATTATGCATTGAAATCAATGATGGAATTTTTGGCACATTTCGATTTATTTATTTTTGGCACTTTTCGATTAATTTATTTTATTCAATAGAAACTGTATATAGAGGCATATGAGTAATTTTCAACTCAAGAGGGGTTACCCTATAAACGGCGAATTTTTCGAAAGTGACAGCCATACAACTCGATTTCTATGGTAATTATACATTGAAATCAATGATGGAATTTTTGGCACATTTCGATTTATTTATTTTATTCAATAAAAACTGTATATCCAGGCATATGAGTAATTTTCAACTCAAGAGGGGTTACGCTATATACGGCTTACTTCTCGAGAGTGGCAACCATACAACTCGATTCCTATGGTAATTATGCATTGAAATCAATGATGGAATTTTTGGCACATTTCGATTTATTTATTTTATTCAATAGAAACTGTATATAGAGGCATATGAGTAATTTTCAACTCAAGAGGGGTTACGCTAGAAACGGGTTACTTCTCGAAAGTGACAACCATACAACTCGATTCCTATGGTAATTGTGCATTGAAATCAATGATGGAATTTTTGGCACTTTCGATTTATTTATTTTTGGCACTTTTCGATTTATTTATTTTATTCAATAGAAACTGTATATACAGGCATATAAGGAATTTTCAACTCAAGAGGGTTTACCCTATAAACGGCTAATTTTTCGAAAGTGACAACCATACAACTCGATTTCTATGGTAATTATACAGTGAAAACAATGATGGAATTTTTGGCACATTTCGATTTATTTATTTTATTCAATAGAAACTCTATATCCAGGCATATGAGTAATTTTCAACTCAAGAGGGGTTACGCTATAAACGGGTTACTTCTCGAAAGTGACAACCATACAACTCGATTTCTATGATAATTATGCATCGAGATCAATGATGGAATTTTTGGCACTTTCGATTTATTTATTTTTGGCACTTTTCGATTTATTTATTTTATTCAATAGAAACTGTATATACAGGCATATGAGTAATTTTCAACTCAAGAGGGGTTACCCTATAAACGGCTAATTTTTGGAATTTTTCAAAAGTGACAACCATACAACTCGATTCCTATGGTAATTATACATTGAATTCAATGATGGAATTTTTGGCACATTTCTATTTATTTATTTTATTCAATAGAAACTGTATATCCAGGCATATGAGTAATTTTCAACTCAAGAGGGGTTACGCTATAAACGGGTTACTTCTCAAAAGTGACAC
This sequence comes from Phania funesta, assembly GCA_963932375.1. Taxonomy (NCBI): domain Eukaryota; kingdom Metazoa; phylum Arthropoda; class Insecta; order Diptera; family Tachinidae; genus Phania; species Phania funesta. The sequence goes on from OZ010653.1 coordinate 60,393,090, forward strand.
CCATACAACTCGATTTCTATGGTAATTATGCATCACGATCAATGATGAAATTTTTGGCACTATCGATTTCTTTATTTTTGGCACTTTTCGATTTATTTATTTTATTCAATAGAAACTTTATATAAAGGCATATGAGTAATTTTCAACTCAAGAGGGGTTACGCTATAAACGGCTTACTTCTCGAAAGTGACAACCATACAACTCGATTCCTATGATAATTATGCATTGAAATCAATGATGGAATTTTTTGAACTTTTCGATTTATTGATTTTATTCAATAGAAACTGTATATACAGGCATATGAGTAATTTTCAACTCAAGAGGAGTTACGCTACAAACGGCTTACTTCTCGAAAGTGACAACCATACAACTCGATTCCTATGATAATTATGCATTGAAATCAATGATGGAATTTTTGGCACATTTCGATTTATTTATTTTTGGCACTTTTCGATTAATTTATTTTATTCAATAGAAACTGTATATACAGGCATATGAGTAATTTTCAACTCAAGAGGGGTTACGCTATAAACGGCTAACTTCTCGAAAGTGACAACCATACAACTCGATTCCTATGGTAATTATGCATTGAAATCAATGATGGAATTCTTGGCACATTTCGATTTATTTATTTTTGGCACTTTTCGATTTATTTATTTTATTCATAGAAACTGTATATACAGGCATATGAGTAATTTTCAACTCAAGAGGGGTTACCCTATAAACGGCGAATTTTTCGAATTTTTCGAAAGTGACAACCATACAACTCGATTGCTATGGTAATTATGCATTGAAATCAATGATGGAATTTTTGGAACTTTTCGATTTATTTATTTTATTCAATAGAAACTGTATATAAAGGCATATGAGTAATTTTCAACTCAAGAGGGGTTTCGCTATAAACGGCTTACTTCTCGAAAGTGACAACCATACAACTCGATTCCTATGGTAATTATGCATTGAAATCAATGTTGGAATTTTAGGCACATTTCGATTTATTTATTTTATTCAATAGAAACTGTATATACAGGCATATGAGTAATTTTCAACTCAAGAGGGGTTACGCTATAAACGGGTTACTTCTCGAAAGGGACAACCATACAACTCGATTTCTATGGTAATTATGCATCGAGATCAATGATGGAATTTTTGGCACTTTCGATTTATTTATTTTTGGAACTTTTCGATTTATTTATTTTATTCAATAGAAACTGTATATACAGGCATATGAGTAATTTTCAACTCAAGAGGGGTTACCCTATAAACGGCTAATTTTTCGAATTTTTCGAAAGTGACAACCATACAACTCGATTCCTATGGTAATTATGCATTGAAATCAATGATGGAATTTTTGGCACATTTCTATTTATTTATTTTATTCAATAGAAACGGTATATCCAGGCATATGAGTAATTTTCAACTCAAGAGGGGTTACGCTATAAACGGGTTACTTCTCAAAAGTGACAACCATACAACTCGATTCCTATGATAATTATGCATTGATCTCAATGATGGAATTTTTGGCACTTTCGATTTATTTATTTTTGGCACTTTTCGATTTATTTATTTTATTCAATAGAAACTGTATATACAGGCATATGAGGAATTTTCAACTCAAGAGGCTTTACCCTATAAACGGCTAATTTTTCGAAAGTGACAGCCATACAACTCGATTTCTATGGTAATTATACATTGAAATCAATGATGGAATTTTTGGCACATTTCGATTTATTTATTTTATTCAATAGAAACTGTATATCCAGGCATATGAGTAATTTTCAACACAAGTGGGGTTACGCTATAAACGGGTTACTTCTCGAAAGGGACAACCATACAACTCGATTTCTATGGTAATTATGCATCGAGATCAATGATGGAATTTTTGGCACTTTCGATTTATTTATTTTTGGAACTTTTCGATTTATTTATTTTATTCAATAGAAACTGTATATACAGGCATATGAGTAATTTTCAACTCAAGAGGGGTTACCCTATAAACGGCTAATTTTTCGAAAGTGACAACCATACAACTCGATTCCTATGGTAATTATACATTGAAATCAATGATGGAATTTTTGGCACATTTCTATTTATTTATTTTATTCAATAGAAACTGTATATCCAGGCATATGAGTAATTTTCAACTCAAGAGGGGTTAGGCTATAAACGGGTTACTTCTCAAAAGAGACAACCATACAACTCGATTTCTATGGTAATTATGCAACAAGATCAATGATGGAATTTTTGGCACTTTCGATTTATTTATTTTTGGCACTTTATTTATTTTATTTATTTTATTCAATAGAAACTTTATATACAGGCATAAGAGTAATTTTCAACTCAAGAGGGGTTACGCTATAAACGGCTTACTTCTCGAAAGTGACAACCATACAACTCGATTCCTATGATAATTATGCATTGAAATCAATGATGGAATTTTTGGCACATTTCGATTTATTTATTTTTGGCACATTTCGATTTATTTATTTTATTCAATAGAAACTGTATATCCATGCATATGAGTAATTTTCAACTCAAGAGGGGTTACGCTATAAACGGGTTACTTCTCGAAAGTGATAACCATACAACTCGATTTCTATTGTAATTACGCATCGAGATCAATGATGGAATTTTTGGCACTTTCGATTTATTTATTTTTGGCACTTTTCGATTTATTTATTTTATTCAATAGAAACTGTATATACAGGCATATGAGTAATTTTCAACTCAAGAGGGATTTTGCTATAAACGGGTTACTTCTCGAAAGTGACAACCATACAACTCGATTTCTATGGTAATTATGCATCGAGATCAATGATGGAATTTTTGGCACTTTCGATTTATTAATTTTTGGCACTTTTCGATTTATTTATTATATTCAATAGAAACTGTATATACAGGCATATGAGTAATTTTCAACTCAAGAGGGGTTACCCTATAAACGGCGAATTTTTCGAAAGTGGAACCATACAACTCGATTCCTATGGTAACTATGCATTGAAATAAATGATGAAATTTTTGGCACATTTCGATTTATTTATTTTATTCAATAGAAACTGTATATACAGGCATATGAGTAATTTTCAACTCAAGAGGGGTTACGCTATAAACGGGTTACTTCTCGAAAGTGACAACCATACAACTCGATTCCTATGGTAATTATGCATTGAAATCAATGATGGAATTTTTGGCACTTTCGATTTATTTATTTTTGGCACTTTTCGATTCGAAGCATATGAGTAATTTTCAACTCAAGAGGGGTTACGCTATAAACGGCTAACTTCTCGAAAGTGACAACCATACAACTCGATTCCTATGGTAATTATGCATTGAAATCAATGATGGAATTTTTGGCACTATCGATTTATTTATTTTTGGCACTTTTCGATTTATTTATTTTATTCAATAGAAACTTTATATAAAGGCATATGAGTAATTTTCAACTCAAGAGGGGTTACGCTATAAACGGCTTACTTCTCGAAAGTGACAACCATACAACTCGATTGCTATGATAATTATGCATTGAAATCAATGATGGAATTTTTGGAACTTTTCGATTTATTGATTTTATTCAATAGAAACTGTATATACAGGCATATGAATAATTTTCAACTCAAGAGGGGTTACCCTATAAACGGCTAATTTTTCGAATTTTTCGAAAGTGACAACCATACAACTCGATTCCTATGGTAATTATACATTGAAATCAATGATGGAATTTTTGGCACATTTCTATTTATTTATTTTATTCAATAGAAACTGTATATCCAGGCATATGAGTAATTTTCAACTCAAGAGGGGTTACGCTATAAACGGGTTACTTCTCAAAAGTGACAACCATACAACTCGATTGCTATGGTATTTATGCATCAAGATCAATGATGGAATTTTTGGCACTTTTCGATTTATTTATTTTATTCAATAGAAACTTTATATACAGGCATATGAGTAATTTTCAACTCAAGAGGGGTTACGCTATAAACGGCTTACTTCTCGAAAGTGACAACCATACAACTCGATTCCTATGATAATTATGCATTGAAATCAATGATGGAATTTTTGGAACTTTTCGATTTATTGATTTTATTCAATAGAAACTGTATATACAGGCATATGAGTAATTTTCAACTCAAGAGGAGTTACGTTATAAACGGGTTACTTCTCGAAAGTGACAACCATACAACTCGATTTCTATGGTAATTATGCATCGAGATCAATGATGGAATTTTTGGCACTTTCGATTTATTTATTTTTGGCACTTTTCGATTTATTTATTTTATTCAATAAAAACTGTATATACAGGCATATGAGTAATATTCAACTCAAGAGGGGTTACGCTATAAACGGCTAACTTCTCGAAAGTGACAACCATACAACTCGATTCCTATGGTAATTATGCATTGAAATCAATGATGGAATTTTTGGCACTTTCGATTTATTTATTTTTGGCACTTTTCGATTTATTTATTTTATTCAATAGAAATTGTATATACAGGCATATGAGGAATTTTCAACTCAAGAGGCTTTACCCTATAAACGGCTAATTTTTCGAAAGTGACAGCCATACAACTCGATTTCTATGGTATTTATACATTGAAATCAATGATGGAATTTTTGGCACATTTCGATTTATTTATTTTATTTAATAGAAACTGTATATCCAGGCATATGAGTAATTTTCAACACAAGAGGGGTTACGCTATAAACGGGTTACTTCTCGAAAGTGACAACCATACAACTCGATTTCTATGGTAATTATGCATCGAGATCAATGATGGAATTTTTGGCACTTTGGATTTATTTATTTTTGGAACTTTTCGATTTATTTATTTTATTCAATAGAAACTGTATATACAGGCATATGAGTAATTTTCAACTCAAGAGGGGTTACCCTATAAACGGCTAATTTTTCGAATTTTTCGAAAGTGACAACCATACAACTCGATTCCTATGGTAATTATACATTGAAATCAATGATGGAATTTTTGGCACATTTCTATTTATTTATTTTATTCAATAGAAACTGTATATCCAGGCATATGAGTAATTTTCAACTCAAGAGGGGTTACGCTATAAACGGCTTACTTCTCGAAAGTGACAACCATACAACTCGATTCCTATGATAATTATGCATTGAAATCAATGATGGAATTTTTGGAACTTTCGATTTATTTATTTTTGGCACTTTTCGATTTATTTATTATATTCAATAGAAACTGTATATACAGGCATATGAGTAATTTTCAACTCAAGAGGGGTTTTGCTATAAACGGGTTACTTCTCGAAAGTGACAACCATACAACTCGATTTCTATGGTAATTATGCATCGAGATCAATGATGGAATTTTTGGCACTTTCGGTTTATTTATTTTTGGCACTTTTCGATTTATTTATTTTATTCAATAGAAACTTTATATACAGGCATATGAGTAATTTTCAACTCAAGAGGGGTTTTGCTATAAACGGGTTACTTCTCGAAAGTGACAACCATACAACTCGATTTCTATGGTAATTATGCATCGAGATCAATGATGGAATTTTTGGCACTTTCGATTTATTTATTTTTGGCACTTTTCGATTTATTTATTATATTCAATAGAAACTGTATATACAGGCATATGAGTAATTTTCAACTCAAGAGGGGTTACCCTATAAACGGCGAATTTTTCGAAAGTGGAACCATACAACTCGATTCCTATGGTAACTATGCATTGAAATAAATGATAAAATTTTTGGCACATTTCGATTTATTTATTTTATTCAATAGAAACTGTATATACAGGCATATGAGTAATTTTCAACTCAAGAGAGGTTACGCTATAAACGGGTTACTTCTCGAAAGTGACAACCATACAACTCGATTCCTATGGTAATTATGCATTGAAATCAATGATGGAATTTTTGGCACTTTCGATTTATTTATTTTTGGCACTTTTCGATTTATTTATTTTATTCAATTGAAACTGTATATACAGGCATATGAGTAATTTTCAACTCAAGAGGGGTTACGCTATAAACGGCTAACTTCTCGAAAGTGACAACCATACAACTCGATTCCTATGGTAATTATGCATTGAAATCAATGATGGAATTTTTGGCACTATCGATTTATTTATTTTTGACACTTTTCGATTTATTTATTTTATTCAATAGAAACTTTATATAAAGGCATATGAGTAATTTTCAACTCAAGAGGGGTTACGCTATAAACGGCTTACTTCTCGAAAGTGACAACCATACAACTCGATTCCTATGATAATTATGCATTGAAATCAATGATGGAATTTTTGGAACTTTTCGATTTATTGATTTTATTCAATAGAAACTGTATATACAGGCATATGAGTAATTTTCAACTCAAGAGGAGTTACGCTACAAACGGCTTACTTCTCGAAAGTGACAACCATACAACTCGATTCCTATGATAATTATGCATTGAAATCAATGATGAAATTTTTGGCACATTTCGATTTATTTATTTTTGGCACTTTTCGATTAATTTATTTTATTGAATAGAAACTGTATATACAGGCATATGAGTAATTTTCAACTCAAGAGGGGTTACGCTATAAACGGCTAACTTCTCGAAAGTGACAACCATACAACTCGATTCCTATGGTAATTATGCATTGAAATCAATGATGGAATTCTTGGCACATTTCGATTTATTTATTTTTGGCACTTTTCGATTTATTTATTTTATTCAATAGAAACTGTATATACAGGCATATGAGTAATTTTCAACTCAAGAGGGGTTACCCTATAAACGGCGAATTTTTCGAAAGTGGCAACCATACAACTCGATTGCTATGGTAATTATGCATTGAAATCAATGATGGAATTTTTGGAACTTTCGATTTATTTATTTTATTCAATAGAAACTTTATATAAAGGCATATGAGTAATTTTCAACTCAAGAGGGGTTACGCTATAAACGGCTTACTTCTCGAAAGTGACAACCATACAACTCGATTCCTATGATAATTATGCATTGAAATCAATGTTGGAATTTTTGGAACTTTTCGATTTATTGATTTTATTCAATAGAAACTGTATATACAGGCATATGAGTAATTTTCAACTCAAGAGGAGTTACGCTACAAACGGCTTACTTCTCGAAAGTGACAACCATACAACTCGATTCCTATGATAATTATGCATTGAAATCAATGATGAAATTTTTGGCACATTTCGATTTATTTATTTTTGGCACTTTTCGATTAATTTATTTTATTCAATAGAAACTGTATATACAGGCATATGAGTAATTTTCAACTCAAGAGGGGTTACCCTATAAACGGCTAATTTTTCGAATTTTTCGAAAGTGACAACCATACAACTCGATTCCTATGGTAATTATACATTGAAATCAATGATGGAATTTTTGGCACATTTCTATTTATTTATTTTATTCAATAGAAACTGTATATCCAGGCATATGAGTAATTTTCAACTCAAGAGGGGTTACGCTATAAACGGGTTACTTCTCAAAAGTGACAACCATACAACTCGATTTCTATGGTAATTATGCATCAAGATCAATGATGGAATTTTTGGCACTTTCGATTTATTTATTTTTCCATTTATTTATTTTATTCAATAGAAACTTTATATAAAGGCATATGAGTAATTTTCAACTCAAGAGGGGTTACGCTATAAACGGCTTACTTCTCGACAGTGACAACCATACAACTCGATTCCTATGATAATTATGCATTGAAATCAATGATGGAATTTTTGGCACATTTCGATTTATTTATTTTTGGCACATTTCGATTTATTTATTTTATTCAATAGAAACTGTATATCCATGCATATGAGTAATTTTAAACTCAAGAGGGGTTACGCTATAAACGGGTTACTTCTCGAAAGTGACAACCATACAACTCGATTCCTATGATAATTATGCATTGAAATCAATGATGGAATTTTTGGAACTTTTCGATTTATTGATTTTATTCAATAGAAACTGTATATACAGGCATATGAGTAATTTCCAACTCAAGAGGAGTTACGTTATAAACGGGTTACTTCTCGAAAGTGACAACCATACAACTCGATTTCTATGGTAATTATGCATCGAGATCAATGATGGAATTTTTGGCACTTTCGATTTATTTATTTTTGGCACTTTTCGATTTATTTATTTTATTCAATAGAAACTTTATATAAAGGCATATGAGTAACTTTCAACTCAAGAGGGGTTACGCTATAAACGGCTAACGTCTCGAAAGTGACAACCATACAACTCGATTCCTATGGTAATTATGCATTGAAATCAATGATGGAATTTTTGGCACTTTCGATTTATTTATTTTTGGCACTTTTCGATTTATTTATTTTATTCAATAGAAACTGTATATACAGGCATATGAGGAATTTTCAACTCAAGAGGCTCTACCCTATAAACGGCTAATTTTTCGAAAGTGACAGCCATACAACTCGATTTCTATGGTAATTATACATTGAAATCAATGATGTAATTTTTGGCACATTTCGATTTATTTATTTTATTCAATAGAAACTGTATATCCAGGCATATGAGTAATTTTCAACACAAGAGGGGTTACGCTATAAACGGGTTACTTCTCGAAAGTGACAGCCATACAACTCGATTTCTATGGTAATTATGCATCGAGATCAATGATGGAATTTTTGGCACTTTCGATTTATTTATTTTTGGAACTTTTCGATTTATTTATTTTATTCAATAGAAACTGTATATACAGGCATATGAGTAATTTTCAACTCAAGAGGGGTTACCCTATAAACGGCTAATTTTTCGAATTTTTCGAAAGTGACAAACATACAACTCGATTCCTATGGTAATTATACATTGAAATCAATGATGGAATTTTTGGCACATTTCTATTTATTTATTTTATTCAATAGAAACTGTATATCCATGCATATGAGTAATTTTCAACTCAAGAGGGGTTACGCTATAAACGGGTTACTTCTCGAAAGTGATAACCATACAACTCGATTTCTATTGTAATTACGCATCGAGATCAATGATGGAATTTTTGGCACTTTCGATTTATTTATTTTTGGCACTTTTCGATTTATTTATTTTATTCAATAGAAACTGTATATACAGGCATATGAGTAATTTTCAACTCAAGAAGGGTTTTGCTATAAACGGGTTACTTCTCGAAAGTGACAACCATACAACTCGATTTCTATGGTAATTATGCATCGAGATCAATGATGGAATTTTTGGCACTTTCGATTTATTTATTTTTGGCACTTTTCGATTTATTTATTATATTCAATAGAAACTGTATATACAGGCATATGAGTAATTTTCAACTCAAGAGGGGTTACCCTATAAACGGCGAATTTTTCGAAAGTGGAACCATGCAACTCGATTCCTATGGTAACTATGCATTGAAATAAATGATGAAATTTTTGGCACATTTCGATTTATTTATTTTATTCAATAGAAACTGTATATACAGGCATATGAGTAATTTTCAACTCAAGAGGGGTTACGCTATAAACGGGTTACTTCTCGAAAGTGACAACCATACAACTCGATTCCTATGGTAATTATGCATTGAAATCAATGATGGAATTTTTGGCACCTTCGATTTATTTATTTTTGGCACTTTTCGATTTATTTATTTTATTCAATTGAAACTGGATATACAGGCATATGAGTAATTTTCAACTCAAGAGGGGTTACGCTATAAACGGCTAACTTCTCGTAAGTGACAACCATACAACTCGATTCCTATGGTAACTATGCATTGAAATCAATGATGGAATTATTGGCACTATCGATTTATTTATTTTTGGCACTTTTCCATTTATTTATTTTATTCAATAGAAACTTTATATAAAGGCATATGAGTAATTTTCAACTCAAGAGGGGTTACGCTATAAACGGCTTACTTCTCGACAGTGACATACCATACAACTCGATTCCTATGATAATTATGCATTGAAATCAATGATGGAATTTTTGGCACATTTCGATTTATTTATTTTTGGCACATTTCGATTTATTTATTTTATTCAATAGAAACTGTATATCCATGCATATGAGTAATTTTAAACTCAAGAGGGGTTACGCTATAAACGGGTTACTTCTCGAAAGTGATAACCATACAACTCGATTTCTATTGTAATTACGCATCGAGATCAATGATCGAATTTTTGGCACTTTCGATTTATTTATTTTTGGCACTTTTCGATTTATTTATTTTATTCAATAGAAACTGTATATACAGGCATATGAGTATTTTTCAACTCAAGAGGGGTTTTGCTATAAACGGGTTACTTCTCGAAAGTGACAACCATACAACTCGATTCCTATGGTAATTATACATTGAAATCAATGATGGAATTTTTGGCACATTTCTATTTATTTATTTTATTCAATAGAAACTGAATATCCAGGCATATGAGTAATTTTCAACTCAAGAGGGGTTACGCTATAAACGGGTTACTTCTCAAAAGAGACAACCATACAACTCGATTTCTATGGTAATTATGCATCAAGATCAATGATGGAATTTTTGGCACTTTCGATTTATTTATTTTTGGCACTTTTCGATTTATTTATTTTATTCAATAGAAACTTTATATACAGGCATATGAGTAATTTTCAACTCAAGAGGGGTTACGCTATAAACGGCTTACTTCTCGAAAGTGACAACCATACAATTCGATTCCTATGATAATTATGCATTGAAATCAATGATGGAATTTTTGGCACATTTCGATTTATATATTTTTGGCACATTTCGATTTATTTATTTTATTCAATAGAAACTGTATATCCATGCATATGAGTAATTTTCAACTCAAGAGGGGTTACGCTATAAACGGGTTACTTCTCGAAAGTGATAACCATACAACTCAATTTCTATTGTAATTACGCATCGAGATCAATGATGGAATTTTTGGCACTTTCAATTTATTTATTTTTGGCACTTTTCGATTTATTTATTTTATTCAATAGAAACTGTATATACAGGCATATGAGTCATTTTCAACTCAAGAGGGGTTTTGCTATAAACGGGTTACTTCTCGAAAGTGACAACCATACAACTCGATTTCTATGGTAATTATGCATCGAGATCAATGATGGAATTTTTGGCACTTTCGATTTATTTATTTTTGGCACTTTTCGATTTATTTATTATAGTCAATAGAAACTGTATATACAGGCATATGAGTAATTTTCAACTCAAGAGGGGTTACCCTATAAACGACGAATTTTTCGAAAGTGGAACCATACAACTCGATTCCTATGGTAACTATGCATTGAAATAAATGATGAAATTTTTGGCACATTTCGATTTATTTATTTTATTCAATAGAAACTGTATATACAGGCATATGAGTAACTTAAGAGGGGTTACGCTATAAACGGGTTACTTCTCGAAAGTGACAACCATACAACTCGATTCCTATGGTAATTATGCATTGAAATCAATGATGGAATTTTTGGCACTTTCGATTTATTTATTTTTGGCACTTTTCGATTTATTTATTTTATTCAATTGAAACTGTATATACAGGCATATGAGTAATTTTCAACTCAAGAGGGGTTACGCTATAAACGGCTAACTTCTCGAAAGTGACAACCATACAACTCGATTCCTATGGTAATTATGCATTGAAATCAATGATGGAATTTTTGGCACTATCGATTTATTTATTTTTGGCACTTTTCGATTTATTTATTTTATTCAATAGAAACTTTATATACAGGCATATGAGTAATTTTCAACTCAAGAGGGGTTACGCTATAAACGGCTTACTTCTCGAAAGTGACAACCATACAATTCGAATTTTTGGCACATTTCGATTTATTTATTTTTGGCACATTTCGATTTATTTATTTTATTCAATAGAAACTGTATATCCATGCATATGAGTAATTTTCAACTCAAGAGGGGTTACGCTATAAACGGGTTACTTCTCGAAAGTGATAACCATACAACTCGATTTCTATTGTAATTATGCATCGAGATCAATGATGGAATTTTTGGCACTTTCGATTTATTTATTTTTGGCACTTTTCGATTTATTTATTTTATTCAATAGAAACTGTATATACAGGCATATGAGTAATTTTCAACTCAAGAGGGGTTACGCTATAAACGGGTTACTTCTCAAAAGTGACAACCATACAACTCGATTTCTATGGTAATTATGCATCAAGATCAATGATGGAATTTTTGGCACTTTCGATTTATTTATTTTTGGCACTTTTCGATTTATTTATTTTATTCAATAGAAACTGTATATACAGGCATATGAGTAATTTTCAACTCAAGAGGGGTTACGCTATGAACGGCTAACTTCTCGAAAGTGACAACCATACAACTCGATTCCTATGGTAATTATGCATTGAAATCAATGATGGAATTTTTGGCACTTTCGATTTATTTATTTTTGGCACTTTTCGATTTATTTATTTTATTCAATAGAAACTGTATATCCATGCATATGAGTAATTTTCAACTCAAGAGGGGTTACGCTATAAACGGGTTACTTCTCGAAAGTGATAACCATACAACTCGATTTCTATTGTAATTATGCATCGAGATCAATGATGGAATTTTTGGCACTTTCGATTTATTTATTTTTGGCACTTTTCGATTTATTTATTTTATTCAATTGAAACTGTATATACAGGCATATGAGTAATTTTCAACTCAAGAGGGGTTACCCTATAAACGGCGAATTTTTCGAAAGTTACAACCATACAAATCGATTCCTATGGTAATTATGCATTGAAATCAATGATGGAATTTTTGGAACTTTTCGATTTATTTATTTTATTCAATAGAAACTCTATATACATGCATATGAATAATTTTCAACTCAAGAGGGGTTTCACTATAAACGGCTTACTTCTCGAAAGTGACAACCATACAATTCGATTTCTATGGTAATTATGCATTGAAATCAATGATGGAATTTTTGGCACATTTCGATTTATTTATTTTCTTCAATAGAAACTCTATATACAGGCATATGAGTAATTTTCAACTCAAGAGGGGTTACGCTATAAACGGGTTACTTCTCGAAAGTGACAACCATACAACTCGATTCCTATGGTAATTATGCATTGAAATCAATGATGGAATTTTTGGCACATTTCGATTTATTTATTTTATTCAATAGAAACTCTATATACATGCATATGAGTAATTTTCAACTCAAGAGGGGTTACGCTATAAACGGGTTACTTCTCGAAAGTGACAACCATACAACTCGATTTGTATGGTAATTATGCATCGAGATCAATGATGGAATTTTTGGCACTTTCGATTTATTTATTTTTGGCACTTTTCGATTTATTTATTTTATTCAATAGAAACTGTATATACAGGCATATGAGTAATTTTCAACTCAAGAGGGGTTACCCTATAAACGGCGAATTTTTCGAAAGTGGAACCATACAACTCGATTCCTATGGTAACTATGCATTGAAATAAATGATGAAATTTTTGGCACATTTCGATTTATTTATTTTATTCAATAGAAACTGTATATACAGGCATATGAGTAATTTTCAACTCAAGAGGGGTTACGCTATAAACGGGTTACTTCTCGAAAGTGACAACCATACAACTCGATTCCTATGGTAATTATGCATTGAAATCAATGATGGAATTTTTGGCACTTTCGATTTATTTATTTTTGGCACTTTTCGATTTATTTATTTTATTCAATTGAAACTGTATATACAGGCATATGAGTAATTTTCAACTCAAGAGGGGTTACGCTATAAACGGCTAACTTCTCGAAAGTGACATCCATACAACTCGATTCCTATGGTAATTATGCATTGAAATCAATGATGGAATTTTTGGCACATTTCGATTTATTTATTTTATTCAATAGAAACTGTATATACAGGCATATGAGTAATTTTCAACTCAAGAGGGGTTACGCTATAAACGGCTAACTTCTCGAAAGTGACAACCATACAACTCGATTCCTATGGTAATTATGCATTGAAATCAATGATGGAATTCTTGGCACATTTCGATTCATTTATTTTTGGCACTTTTCGATTTATTTATTTTATTCAATAGAAACTGTATATACACGCATATGAGTAGTTTTAAACTCAAGAGGGGTTACGCTATAAACGGGTTACTTCTCGAAAGTGACAACCATACAACTCGATTCCTATGGTAATTATGCATTGAAATCAATGATGGAATTTTTGGCACTTTCGATTTATTTATTTTTGGCACTTTTCGATTTATTTATTTTATTCAATTGAAACTGTATATACAGGCATATGAGTAATTTTCAACTCAAGAGGGGTTACGCTATAAACGGCTAACTTCTCGAAAGTGACAACCATACAACTCGATTCCTATGGTAATTATGCATTGAAATCAATGATGGAATTTTTGGCACATTTCGATTTATTTATTTTATTCAATAGAAACTGTATATACAGGCATATGAGTAATTTTCAACTCAAGAGGGGTTACGCTATAAACGGGTTACTTCTCGAAAGTGACAACCATACAACTCGATTCCTATGGTAATTATACATTGAAATCAATGATGTAATTTTTGGCACATTTCTATTTATTTATTTTATTCAATAGAAACTGTATATCCAGGCATATGAGTAATTTTCAACTCAAGAGGGGTTACGCTATAACGGGTTACTTCTCAAAAGTGACAACCATACAACTCGATTTCTATGGTAATTATGCATCAAGATCAATGATGGAATTTTTGGCACTTTCGATTTATTTATTTTTGGCACTTTTCGATTTATTTATTTTATTCAATAGAAACTTTATATACAGGCATATGAGTAATTTTCAACTCAAGAGGGGTTACGCTATAAACGGCTTACTTCTCGAAAGTGACAACCATACAACTCGATTCCTATGATAATTATGCATTGAAATCAATGATGGAATTTTTGGAACTTTTCGATTTATTGATTTTATTCAATAGAAACTGTATATACAGGCATATGAGTAATTTCCAACTCAAGAGGAGTTACGTTATAAACGGGTTACTTCTCGAAAGTGACAACCATACAACTCGATTTCTATGGTAATTATGCATCGAGATCAATGATGGAATTTTTGGCACTTTCGATTTATTTATTTTTGGCACTTTTCGATTTATTTATTTTATTCAATAGAAACTGTATATACAGGCATATGAGTAATTTTCAACTCAAGAGGGGTTACGCTATAAACGGCTAACGTCTCGAAAGTGACAACCATACAACTCGATTCCTATGGTAATTATGCATTGAAATCAATGATGGAATTTTTGGCACTTTCGATTTATTTATTGTTGGCACTTTTCGATTTATTTATTTTATTCAATAGAAACTGTATATACAGGCATATGAGGAATTTTCAACTCAAGAGGCTTTACCCTATAAACGGCTAATTTTTCGAAAGTGACAGCCATACAACTCGATTTCTATGGTAATTATACATTGAAATCAATGATGTAATTTTTGGCACATTTCGATTTATTTATTTTATTCAATAGAAACTCTATATCCAGGCATATGAGTAATTTTCAACACAAGAGGGGTTACGCTATAAACGGGTTACTTCTCGAAAGTGACAACCACACAACTCGATTTCTATGGTAATTATGCATCGAGATCAATGATGGAATTTTTGGCACTTTCGATTTATTTATTTTTGGAACTTTTCGATTTATTTATTTTATTCAATAGAAACTTTATATACAGGCATATGAGTAATTTTCAACTCAAGAGGGGTTACGCTATAAACGGCTTACTTCTCGAAAGTGACAACCATACAATTCGATTCCTATGATAATTATGCATTGAAATCAATGATGGAATTTTTGGCACATTTCGATTTATTTATTTTTGGCACATTTCGATTTATTTATTTTATTCAATAGAAACTGTATATCCATGCATATGAGTAATTTTCAACTCAAGAGGGGTTACGCTATAAACGGGTTACTTCTCGAAAGTGATAACCATACAACTCGATTTCTATTGTAATTATGCATCGAGATCAATGATGGAATTTTTGGCACTTTCGATTTATTTATTTTTGGCACTTTTCGATTTATTTATTTTATTCAATAGAAACTGTATATACAGGCATATGAGTAATTTTCAACTCAAGAGGGGTTACGCTATAAACGGGTTACTTCTCAAAAGTGACAACCATACAACTCGATTTCTATGGTAATTATGCATCAAGATCAATGATGGAATTTTTGGCACTTTCGATTTATTTATTTTTGGCACTTTTCGATTTATTTATTTTATTCAATAGAAACTGTATATACAGGCATATGAGTAATTTTCAACTCAAGAGGGGTTACGCTATGAACGGCTAACTTCTCGAAAGTGACAACCATACAACTCGATTCCTATGGTAATTATGCATTGAAATCAATGATGGAATTTTTGGCACTTTCGATTTATTTATTTTTGGCACTTTTCGATTTATTTATTTTATTCAATAGAAACTGTATATCCATGCATATGAGTAATTTTCAACTCAAGAGGGGTTACGCTATAAACGGGTTACTTCTCGAAAGTGATAACCATACAACTCGATTTCTATTGTAATTATGCATCGAGATCAATGATGGAATTTTTGGCACTTTCGATTTATTTATTTTTGGCACTTTTCGATTTATTTATTTTATTCAATTGAAACTGTATATACAGGCATATGAGTAATTTTCAACTCAAGAGGGGTTACCCTATAAACGGCGAATTTTTCGAAAGTTACAACCATACAAATCGATTCCTATGGTAATTATGCATTGAAATCAATGATGGAATTTTTGGAACTTTTCGATTTATTTATTTTATTCAATAGAAACTCTATATACATGCATATGAATAATTTTCAACTCAAGAGGGGTTTCACTATAAACGGCTTACTTCTCGAAAGTGACAACCATACAATTCGATTTCTATGGTAATTATGCATTGAAATCAATGATGGAATTTTTGGCACATTTCGATTTATTTATTTTCTTCAATAGAAACTCTATATACAGGCATATGAGTAATTTTCAACTCAAGAGGGGTTACGCTATAAACGGGTTACTTCTCGAAAGTGACAACCATACAACTCGATTCCTATGGTAATTATGCATTGAAATCAATGATGGAATTTTTGGCACTTTCGATTTATTTATTTTTGGCACTTTTCGATTTATTTATTTTATTCAATTGAAACTGTATATACAGGCATATGAGTAATTTTCAACTCAAGAGGGGTTACGCTATAAACGGCTAACTTCTCGAAAGTGACATCCATACAACTCGATTCCTATGGTAATTATGCATTGAAATCAATGATGGAATTTTTGGCACATTTCGATTTATTTATTTTATTCAATAGAAACTGTATATACAGGCATATGAGTAATTTTCAACTCAAGAGGGGTTACGCTATAAACGGCTAACTTCTCGAAAGTGACAACCATACAACTCGATTCCTATGGTAATTATGCATTGAAATCAATGATGGAATTCTTGGCACATTTCGATTCATTTATTTTTGGCACTTTTCGATTTATTTATTTTATTCAATAGAAACTGTATATACACGCATATGAGTAGTTTTAAACTCAAGAGGGGTTACGCTATAAACGGGTTACTTCTCGAAAGTGACAACCATACAACTCGATTCCTATGGTAATTATGCATTGAAATCAATGATGGAATTTTTGGCACTTTCGATTTATTTATTTTTGGCACTTTTCGATTTATTTATTTTATTCAATTGAAACTGTATATACAGGCATATGAGTAATTTTCAACTCAAGAGGGGTTACGCTATAAACGGCTAACTTCTCGAAAGTGACAACCATACAACTCGATTCCTATGGTAATTATGCATTGAAATCAATGATGGAATTTTTGGCACATTTCGATTTATTTATTTTATTCAATAGAAACTGTATATACAGGCATATGAGTAATTTTCAACTCAAGAGGGGTTACGCTATAAACGGGTTACTTCTCGAAAGTGACAACCATACAACTCGATTCCTATGGTAATTATACATTGAAATCAATGATGTAATTTTTGGCACATTTCTATTTATTTATTTTATTCAATAGAAACTGTATATCCAGGCATATGAGTAATTTTCAACTCAAGAGGGGTTACGCTATAACGGGTTACTTCTCAAAAGTGACAACCATACAACTCGATTTCTATGGTAATTATGCATCAAGATCAATGATGGAATTTTTGGCACTTTCGATTTATTTATTTTTGGCACTTTTCGATTTATTTATTTTATTCAATAGAAACTTTATATACAGGCATATGAGTAATTTTCAACTCAAGAGGGGTTACGCTATAAACGGCTTACTTCTCGAAAGTGACAACCATACAACTCGATTCCTATGATAATTATGCATTGAAATCAATGATGGAATTTTTGGAACTTTTCGATTTATTGATTTTATTCAATAGAAACTGTATATACAGGCATATGAGTAATTTCCAACTCAAGAGGAGTTACGTTATAAACGGGTTACTTCTCGAAAGTGACAACCATACAACTCGATTTCTATGGTAATTATGCATCGAGATCAATGATGGAATTTTTGGCACTTTCGATTTATTTATTTTTGGCACTTTTCGATTTATTTATTTTATTCAATAGAAACTGTATATACAGGCATATGAGTAATTTTCAACTCAAGAGGGGTTACGCTATAAACGGCTAACGTCTCGAAAGTGACAACCATACAACTCGATTCCTATGGTAATTATGCATTGAAATCAATGATGGAATTTTTGGCACTTTCGATTTATTTATTGTTGGCACTTTTCGATTTATTTATTTTATTCAATAGAAACTGTATATACAGGCATATGAGGAATTTTCAACTCAAGAGGCTTTACCCTATAAACGGCTAATTTTTCGAAAGTGACAGCCATACAACTCGATTTCTATGGTAATTATACATTGAAATCAATGATGTAATTTTTGGCACATTTCGATTTATTTATTTTATTCAATAGAAACTCTATATCCAGGCATATGAGTAATTTTCAACACAAGAGGGGTTACGCTATAAACGGGTTACTTCTCGAAAGTGACAACCACACAACTCGATTTCTATGGTAATTATGCATCGAGATCAATGATGGAATTTTTGGCACTTTCGATTTATTTATTTTTGGAACTTTTCGATTTATTTATTTTATTCAATAGAAACTTTATATACAGGCATATGAGTAATTTTCAACTCAAGAGGGGTTACGCTATAAACGGCTTACTTCTCGAAAGTGACAACCATACAATTCGATTCCTATGATAATTATGCATTGAAATCAATGATGGAATTTTTGGCACATTTCGATTTATTTATTTTTGGCACATTTCGATTTATTTATTTTATTCAATAGAAACTGTATATCCATGCATATGAGTAATTTTCAACTCAAGAGGGGTTACGCTATAAACGGGTTACTTCTCGAAAGTGATAACCATACAACTCGATTTCTATTGTAATTATGCATCGAGATCAATGATGGAATTTTTGGCACTTTCGATTTATTTATTTTTGGCACTTTTCGATTTATTTATTTTATTCAATAGAAACTGTATATACAGGCATATGAGTAATTTTCAACTCAAGAGGGGTTACGCTATAAACGGGTTACTTCTCAAAAGTGACAACCATACAACTCGATTTCTATGGTAATTATGCATCAAGATCAATGATGGAATTTTTGGCACTTTCGATTTATTTATTTTTGGCACTTTTCGATTTATTTATTTTATTCAATAGAAACTGTATATACAGGCATATGAGTAATTTTCAACTCAAGAGGGGTTACGCTATGAACGGCTAACTTCTCGAAAGTGACAACCATACAACTCGATTCCTATGGTAATTATGCATTGAAATCAATGATGGAATTTTTGGCACTTTCGATTTATTTATTTTTGGCACTTTTCGATTTATTTATTTTATTCAATAGAAACTGTATATCCATGCATATGAGTAATTTTCAACTCAAGAGGGGTTACGCTATAAACGGGTTACTTCTCGAAAGTGATAACCATACAACTCGATTTCTATTGTAATTATGCATCGAGATCAATGATGGAATTTTTGGCACTTTCGATTTATTTATTTTTGGCACTTTTCGATTTATTTATTTTATTCAATTGAAACTGTATATACAGGCATATGAGTAATTTTCAACTCAAGAGGGGTTACCCTATAAACGGCGAATTTTTCGAAAGTTACAACCATACAAATCGATTCCTATGGTAATTATGCATTGAAATCAATGATGGAATTTTTGGAACTTTTCGATTTATTTATTTTATTCAATAGAAACTCTATATACATGCATATGAATAATTTTCAACTCAAGAGGGGTTTCACTATAAACGGCTTACTTCTCGAAAGTGACAACCATACAATTCGATTTCTATGGTAATTATGCATTGAAATCAATGATGGAATTTTTGGCACATTTCGATTTATTTATTTTCTTCAATAGAAACTCTATATACAGGCATATGAGTAATTTTCAACTCAAGAGGGGTTACGCTATAAACGGGTTACTTCTCGAAAGTGACAACCATACAACTCGATTCCTATGGTAATTATGCATTGAAATCAATGATGGAATTTTTGGCACATTTCGATTTATTTATTTTATTCAATAGAAACTCTATATACATGCATATGAGTAATTTTCAACTCAAGAGGGGTTACGCTATAAACGGGTTACTTCTCGAAAGTGACAACCATACAACTCGATTTCTATGGTAATTATGCATCGAGATCAATGATGGAATTTTTGGCACTTTCGATTTATTTATTTTTGGCACTTTTCGATTTATTTATTTTATTCAATAGAAACTGTATATACAGGCATATGAGTAATTTTCAACTCAAGAGGGGTTACCCTATAAACGGCGAATTTTTCGAAAGTGGAACCATACAACTCGATTCCTATGGTAACTATGCATTGAAATAAATGATGAAATTTTTGGCACATTTCGATTTATTTATTTTATTCAATAGAAACTGTATATACAGGCATATGAGTAATTTTCAACTCAAGAGGGGTTACGCTATAAACGGGTTACTTCTCGAAAGTGACAACCATACAACTCGATTCCTATGGTAATTATGCATTGAAATCAATGATGGAATTTTTGGCACTTTCGATTTATTTATTTTTGGCACTTTTCGATTTATTTATTTTATTCAATTGAAACTGTATATACAGGCATATGAGTAATTTTCAACTCAAGAGGGGTTACGCTATAAACGGCTAACTTCTCGAAAGTGACATCCATACAACTCGATTCCTATGGTAATTATGCATTGAAATCAATGATGGAATTTTTGGCACATTTCGATTTATTTATTTTATTCAATAGAAACTGTATATACAGGCATATGAGTAATTTTCAACTCAAGAGGGGTTACGCTATAAACGGCTAACTTCTCGAAAGTGACAACCATACAACTCGATTTCTATGGTAATTATGCATTGAAATCAATGATGGAATTCTTGGCACATTTCGATTCATTTATTTTTGGCACTTTTCGATTTATTTATTTTATTCAATAGAAACTGTATATACACGCATATGAGTAGTTTTAAACTCAAGAGGGGTTACGCTATAAACGGGTTACTTCTCGAAAGTGACAACCATACAACTCGATTCCTATGGTAATTATGCATTGAAATCAATGATGAAATTTTTGGCACTTTCGATTTATTTATTTTTGGCACTTTTCGATTTATTTATTTTATTCAATTGAAACTGTATATACAGGCATATGAGTAATTTTCAACTCAAGAGGGGTTACGCTATAAACGGCTAACTTCTCGAAAGTGACAACCATACAACTCGATTCCTATGGTAATTATGCATTGAAATCAATGATGGAATTTTTGGCACATTTCGATTTATTTATTTTATTCAATAGAAACTGTATATACAGGCATATGAGTAATTTTCAACTCAAGAGGGGTTACGCTATAAACGGGTTACTTCTCGAAAGTGACAACCATACAACTCGATTCCTATGGTAATTATACATTGAAATCAATGATGTAATTTTTGGCACATTTCTATTTATTTATTTTATTCAATAGAAACTGTATATCCAGGCATATGAGTAATTTTCAACTCAAGAGGGGTTACGCTATAACGGGTTACTTCTCAAAAGTGACAACCATACAACTCGATTTCTATGGTAATTATGCATCAAGATCAATGATGGAATTTTTGGCACTTTCGATTTATTTATTTTTGGCACTTTTCGATTTATTTATTTTATTCAATAGAAACTTTATATACAGGCATATGAGTAATTTTCAACTCAAGAGGGGTTACGCTATAAACGGCTTACTTCTCGAAAGTGACAACCATACAACTCGATTCCTATGATAATTATGCATTGAAATCAATGATGGAATTTTTGGAACTTTTCGATTTATTGATTTTATTCAATAGAAACTGTATATACAGGCATATGAGTAATTTCCAACTCAAGAGGAGTTACGTTATAAACGGGTTACTTCTCGAAAGTGACAACCATACAACTCGATTTCTATGGTAATTATGCATCGAGATCAATGATGGAATTTTTGGCACTTTCGATTTATTTATTTTTGGCACTTTTCGATTTATTTATTTTATTCAATAGAAACTGTATATACAGGCATATGAGTAATTTTCAACTCAAGAGGGGTTACGCTATAAACGGCTAACGTCTCGAAAGTGACAACCATACAACTCGATTCCTATGGTAATTATGCATTGAAATCAATGATGGAATTTTTGGCACTTTCGATTTATTTATTGTTGGCACTTTTCGATTTATTTATTTTATTCAATAGAAACTGTATATACAGGCATATGAGGAATTTTCAACTCAAGAGGCTTTACCCTATAAACGGCTAATTTTTCGAAAGTGACAGCCATACAACTCGATTTCTATGGTAATTATACATTGAAATCAATGATGTAATTTTTGGCACATTTCGATTTATTTATTTTATTCAATAGAAACTCTATATCCAGGCATATGAGTAATTTTCAACACAAGAGGGGTTACGCTATCAACGGGTTACTTCTCGAAAGTGACAACCACACAACTCGATTTCTATGGTAATTATGCATCGAGATCAATGATGGAATTTTTGGCACTTTCGATTTATTTATTTTTGGAACTTTTCGATTTATTTATTTTATTCAATAGAAACTGTATATACAGCAATATGAGTACTTTTCAACTCAAGAGGGGATACCCTATAAACGGCTAATTTTTCGAATTTTTCGAAAGTGACAAACATACAACTCGATTCCTATGGTAATTATACATTGAAATCAATGATGGAATTTTTGGCACATTTCTATTTATTTATTTTATTCAATAGAAACTGTATATCCATGCATATGAGTAATTTTCAACTCAAGAGGGGTTACGCTATAAACGGGTTACTTCTCGAAAGTGATAACCATACAACTCGATTTCTATTGTAATTACGCATCGAGATCAATGATGGAATTTTTGGCACTTTCGATTTATTTATTTTTGGCACTTTTCGATTTATTTATTTTATTCAATAGAAACTGTATATACAGGCATATGAGTAATTTTCAACTCAAGAGGGGTTTTGCTATAAACGGGTTACTTCTCGAAAGTGACAACCATACAACTCGATTTCTATGGTAATTATGCATCGAGATCAATGATGGAATTTTTGGCACTTTCGATTTATTTATTTTTGGCACTTTTCGATTTATTTATTATATTCAATAGAAACTGTATATACAGGCATATGAGTAATTTTCAACTCAAGAGGGGTTACCCTATAAACGGCGAATTTTTCGAAAGTGGAACCATGCAACTCGATTCCTATGGTAACTATGCATTGAAATAAATGATGAAATTTTTGGCACATTTCGATTTATTTATTTTATTCAATAGAAACTGTATATACAGGCATATGAGTAATTTTCAACTCAAGAGGGGTTACGCTATAAACGGGTTACTTCTCGAAAGTGACAACCATACAACTCGATTCCTATGGTAATTATGCATTGAAATCAATGATGGAATTTTTGGCACTTTCGATTTATTTATTTTTGGCACTTTTCGATTTATTTATTTTATTCAATTGAAACTGTATATACAGGCATATGAGTAATTTTCAACTCAAGAGGGGTTACGCTATAAACGGCTAACTTCTCGTATGTGACAACCATACAACTCGATTCCTATGGTAATTATGCATTGAAATCAATGATGGAATTATTGGCACTATCGATTTATTTATTTTTGGCACTTTTCGATTTATTTATTTTATTAGAATAGAAACTTTATATAAAGGCATATGAGTAATTTTCAACTCAAGAGGGGTTACGCTATAAACGGCTTACTTCTCGAAAGTGACAACCATACAACTCGATTCCTATGATAATTATGCATTGAAATCAATGATGGAATTTTTGGCACATTTCGATTTATTTATTTTATTCAATAGAAACTGTATATCCATGCATATGAGTAATTTTAAACTCAAGAGGGGTTACGCTATAAACGGGTTACTTCTCGAAAGTGATAACCATACAACTCGATTTCTATTGTAATTACGCATCGAGATCAATGATGGAATTTTTGGCACTTTCGATTTATTTATTTTTGGCACTTTTCGATTTATTTATTTTATTCAATAGAAACTGTATATACAGGCATATGAGTAATTTTCAACTCAAGAGGGGTTTTGCTATAAACGGGTTACTTCTCGAAAGTGACAACCATACAACTCGATTCCTGTGGTAATTATACATTGAAATCAATGATGGAATTTTTGGCACATTTCTATTTATTTATTTTATTCAATAGAAACTGTATATCCAGGCATATGAGTAATTTTCAACTCAAGAGGGGTTACGCTATAAACGGGTTACTTCTCAAAAGAGACAACCATACAACTCGATTTCTATGGTAATTATGCATCAAGATCAATGATGGAATTTTTGGCGCTTTCGATTTATTTATTTTTGGCACTTTTCGATTTATTTATTTTATTCAATAGAAACTTTATATACAGGCATAAGAGTAATTTTCAACTCAAGAGGGGTTACGCTATAAACGGCTTACTTCTCGAAAGTGACAACCATACAACTCGATTCCTATGATAATTATGCATTGAAATCAATGATGGAATTTTTGGCACATTTCGATTTATTTATTTTTGGCACATTTCGATTTATTTATTTTATTCAATAGAAACTGTATATCCATGCATATGAGTAATTTTCAACTCAAGAGGGGTTACGCTATAAACGGGTTACTTCTCAAAAGTGATAAACATACAACTCGATTTCTATTGTAATTACGCATCGAGATCAATGATGGAATTTTTGGCACTTTCGATTTATTTATTTTTGGCACTTTTCGATTTATTTATTTTATTCAATAGAAACTGTATATACAGGCATATGAGTAATTTTCAACTCAAGAGGGGTTTTGCTATAAACGGGTTACTTCTCGAAAGTGACAACCATACAACTCGATTTCTATGGTAATTATGCATCGAGATCAATGCTGGAATTTTTGGCACTTTCGATTTATTTATTTTTGGCACTTTTCGATTTATTTATTATAGTCAATAGAAACTGTATATACAGGCATATGAGTAATTTTCAACTCAAGAGGGGTTACCCTATAAACGGCGAATTTTTCGAAAGTGGAACCATACAACTCGATTCCTATGGTAACTAAGCATTGAAATAAATGATGAAATTTTTGGCACATTTCGATTTATTTATTTTATTCAATAGAAACTGTATATACAGGCATATGAGTAATTTTCAACTCAAGAGGGGTTACGCTATAAACGGGTTACTTCTCGAAAGTGACAACCATACAACTCGATTCCTATGGTAATTATGCATTGAAATCAATGATGGAATTTTTGGCACATTTCGATTTATTTATTTTATTCAATAGAAACTCTATATACATGCATATGAGTAATTTTCAACTCAAGAGGGGTTACGCTATAAACGGGTTACTTCTCGAAAGTGACAACCATACAACTCGATTTCTATGGTAATTATGCATCGAGATCAATGATGGAATTTTTGGCACTTTCGATTTATTTATTTTTGGCACTTTTCGATTTATTTATTTTATTCAATAGAAACTGTATATACAGGCATATGAGTAATTTTCAACTCAAGAGGGGTTACCCTATAAACGGCGAATTTTTCGAAAGTGGAACCATACAACTCGATTCCTATGGTAACTATGCATTGAAATAAATGATGAAA
Organism: Phania funesta; assembly: GCA_963932375.1. Lineage (NCBI taxonomy): Eukaryota > Metazoa > Arthropoda > Insecta > Diptera > Tachinidae > Phania > Phania funesta. The sequence goes on from OZ010653.1 coordinate 60,419,406, forward strand.
TTTTTGGCACATTTCGATTTATTTATTTTATTCAATAGAAACTGTATATAAAGGCATATGAGTAATTTTCAACTCAAGAGGGGTTACGCTATAAACGGGTTACTTCTCGAAAGTGACAACCATACAACTCGATTCCTATGGTAATTATGCATTGAAATCAATGATGGAATTTTTGGCACTTTCGATTTATTTATTTTTGGCACTTTTCGATTTATTTATTTTATTCAATTGAAACTGTATATACAGGCATATGAGTAATTTTCAACTCAAGAGGGGTTACGCTATAAACGGCTAACTTCTCGAAAGTGACAACCATACAACTCGATTCCTATGGTAATTATGCATTGAAATCAATGATGGAATTCTTGGCACATTTCGATTCATTTATTTTTGGCACTTTTCGATTTATTTATTTTATTCAATAGAAACTGTATATACAGGCATATGAGTAGTTTTAAACTCAAGAGGGGTTACGCTATAAACGGGTTACTTCTCGAAAGTGACAACCATACAACTTGATTCCTATGGTAATTATGCATTGAAATCAATGATGGAATTTTTGGCACTTTCGATTTATTTATTTTTGGCACTTTTCGATTTATTTATTTTATTCAATTGAAACTGTATATACAGGCATATGAGTAATTTTCAACTCAAGAGGGGTTACGCTATAAACGGGTTACTTCTCAAAAGAGACAACCATACAACTCGATTTCTATGGTAATTATGCATCAAGATCAATGATGGAATTTTTGGCACTTTCGATTTATTTATTTTTGGCACTTTTCGATTTATTTATTTTATTCAATAGAAACTTTATATACAGGCATAAGAGTAATTTTCAACTCAAGAGGGGTTACGCTATAAACGGCTTACTTCTCGAAAGTGACAACCATACAACTCGATTCCTATGATAATTATGCATTGAAATCAATGATGGAATTTTTGGCACATTTCGATTTATTTATTTTTGGCACATTTCGATTTATTTATTTTATTCAATAGAAACTGTATATCCATGCATATGAGTAATTTTCAACTCAAGAGGGGTTACGCTATAAACGGGTTACTTCTCGAAAGTGATAACCATACAACTCGATTTCTATTGTAACTACGCATCGAGATCAATGATGGAATTTTTGGCACTTTCGATTTATTTATTTTTGGCACTTTTCGATTTATTTATTTTATTCAATAGAAACTGTATATACAGGCATATGAGTAATTTTCAACTCAAGAGGGGTTTTGCTATAAACGGGTTACTTCTCGAAAGTGACAACCATACAACTCGATTTCTATGGTAATTATGCATCGAGATCAATGCTGGAATTTTTGGCACTTTCGATTTATTTATTTTTGGCACTTTTCGATTTATTTATTATAGTCAATAGAAACTGTATATACAGGCATATGAGTAATTTTCAACTCAAGAGGGGTTACCCTATAAACGGCGAATTTTTCGAAAGTGGAACCATACAACTCGATTCCTATGGTAACTATGCATTGAAATAAATGATGAAATTTTTGGCACATTTCGATTTATTTATTTTATTCAATAGAAACTGTATATACAGGCATATGAGTAATTTTCAACTCAAGAGGGGTTACGCTATAAACGGCTAACTTCTCGAAAGTGACAACCATACAACTCGATTCCTATGGTAATTATGCATTGAAATCAATGATGGAATTCTTGGCACATTTCGATTCATTTATTTTTGGCACTTTTCGATTTATTTATTTTATTCAATAGAAACTGTATATACAGGCATATGAGTAGTTTTAAACTCAAGAGGGGTTACGCTATAAACGGGTTACTTCTCGAAAGTGACAACCATACAACTCGATTCCTATGGTAATTATGCATTGAAATCAATGATGGAATTTTTGGCACTTTCGATTTATTTATTTTTGGCACTTTTCGATTTATTTATTTTATTCAATTGAAACTGTATATACAGGCATATGAGTAATTTTCAACTCAAGAGGGGTTACGCTATAAACGGCTAACTTCTCGAAAGTGACAACCATACAACTCGATTCCTATGGTAATTATGCATTGAAATCAATGATGGAATTTTTGGCACATTTCGATTTATTTATTTTATTCAATAGAAACTGTATATACAGGCATATGAGTAATTTTCAACTCAAGAGGGGTTACGCTATAAACGGGTTACTTCTCGAAAGTGACAACCATACAACTCGATTCCTATGGTAATTATACATTGAAATCAATGATGTAATTTTTGGCACATTTCTATTTATTTATTTTATTCAATAGAAACTGTATATCCAGGCATATGAGTAATTTTCAAGTCAAGAGGGGTTACGCTATAAACGGGTTACTTCTCAAAAGTGACAACCATACAACTCGATTTCTATGGTAATTATGCATCAAGATCAATGATGGAATTTTTGGCACTTTCGATTTATTTATTTTTGGCACTTTTCGATTTATTTATTTTATTCAATAGAAACTTTATATACAGGCATATGAGTAATTTTCAACTCAAGAGGGGTTACGCTATAAACGGCTTACTTCTCGAAAGTGACAACCATACAACTCGATTCCTATGATAATTATGCATTGAAATCAATGATGGAATTTTTGGAACTTTTCGATTTATTGATTTTATTCAATAGAAACTGTATATACAGGCATATGAGTAATTTCCAACTCAAGAGGAGTTACGTTATAAACGGGTTACTTCTCGAAAGTGACAACCATACAACTCGATTTCTATGGTAATTATGCATCGAGATCAATGATGGAATTTTTGGCACTTTCGATTTATTTATTTTTGGCACTTTTCGATTTATTTATTTTATTCAATAGAAACTGTATATACAGGCATATGAGTAATTTTCAACTCAAGAGGGGTTACGCTATAAACGGCTAACGTCTCGAAAGTGACAACCATACAACTCGATTCCTATGGTAATTATGCATTGAAATCAATGATGGAATTTTTGGCACTTTCGATTTATTTATTTTTGGCACTTTTCGATTTATTTATTTTATTCAATAGAAACTGTATATACATGCATATGAGAAATTTTCAACTCAAGAGACTTTACCCTATAAACGGCTAATTTTTCGAAAGTGACAGCCATACAACTCGATTTCTATGGTAATTATACATTGAAATCAATGATGTAATTTTTGGCACATTTCGATTTATTTATTTTATTCAATAGAAACTGTATATCCAGGCATATGAGTAATTTTCAACACAAGAGGGGTTACGCTATAAACGGGTTACTTCTCGAAAGTGACAACCATACAACTCGATTTCTATGGTAATTATGCATCGAGATCAATGATGGAATTTTTGGCACTTTCGATTTATTTATTTTTGGAACTTTTCGATTTATTTATTTTATTCAATAGAAACTGTATATACAGGCATATGAGTAATTTTCAACTCAAGAGGGGTTACCCTATAAACGGCTAATTTTTCGAAAGTGACAAACATACAACTCGATTCCTATGGTAATTATACATTGAAATCAATGATGGAATTTTTGGCACATTTCTATTTATTTATTTTATTCAATAGAAACTGTATATCCATGCATATGAGTAATTTTCAACTCAAGAGGGGTTACGCTATAAACGGGTTACTTCTCGACAGTGATAACCATACAACTCGATTTCTATTGTAATTACGCATCGAGATCAATGATGGAATTTTTGGTACTTTCGATTTATTTATTTTTGGCACTTTTCGATTTATTTATTTTATTCAATAGAAACTGTATATACAGGCATATGAGTAATTTTCAACTCAAGAGGGGTTTTGCTATAAACGGGTTACTTCTCGAAAGTGACAACCATACAACTCGATTTCTATGGTAATTATGCATCGAGATCAATGATGGAATTTTTGGCACTTTCGATTTATTTATTTTTGGCACTTTTCGATTTATTTATTATATTCAATAGAAACTGTATATACAGGCATATGAGTAATTTTCAACTCAAGAGGGGTTACCCTATAAACGGCGAATTTTTCGAAAGTGGAACCATGCAACTCGATTCCTATGGTAACTATGCATTGAAATAAATGATGAAATTTTTGGCACATTTCGATTTATTTATTTTATTCAATAGAAACTGTATATACAGGCATATGAGTAATTTTCAACTCAAGAGGGGTTACGCTATAAACGGGTTACTTCTCGAAAGTGACAACCATACAACTCGATTCCTATGGTAATTATGCATTGAAATCAATTATGGAATTTTTGGCACTTTCGATTTATTTATTTTTGGCACTTTTCGATTTATTTATTTTATTCAATTGAAACTGTATATACAGGCATATGAGTAATTTTCAACTCAAGAGGGGTTACGCTATAAACGGCTAACTTCTCGTAAGTGACAACCATACAACTCGGTTCCTATGGTAATTATGCATTGAAATCAATGATGGAATTATTGGCACTATCGATTTATTTATTTTTGGCACTTTTCGATTTATTTATTTTATTCAATAGAAACTTTATATAAAGGCATATGAGTAATTTTCAACTCAAGAGGGGTTACGCTATAAACGGCTTACTTCTCGAAAGTGACAACCATACAACTCGATTCCTATGATAATTATGCATTGAAATCAATGATGGAATTTTTGGCACATTTCGATTTATTTATTTTTGGCACATTTCGATTTATTTATTTTATTCAATAGAAACTGTATATCCATGCATATGAGTAATTTTAAACTCAAGAGGGGTTACGCTATAAACGGGTTACTGCTCGAAAGTGATAACCATACAACTCGATTTCTATTGTAATTACGCATCGAGATCAATGATGGAATTTTTGGCACTTTCGATTTATTTATTTTTGGCACTTTTCGATTTATTTATTTTATTCAATAGAAACTGTATATACAGGCATATGAGTAATTTTCAACTCAAGAGGGGTTTTGCTATAAACGGGTTACTTCTCGAAAGTGACAACCATACAACTCGATTCCTATGGTAATTATACATTGAAATCAATGATGGAATTTTTGGCACATTTCTATTTATTTATTTTATTCAATAGAAACTGTATATCCAGGCATATGAGTAATTTTCAACTCAAGAGGGGTTACGCTATAAACGGGTTACTTCTCAAAAGAGACAACCATACAACTCGATTTCTATGGTAATTATGCATCAAGATCAATGATGGAATTTTTGGCACTTTCGATTTATTTATTTTTGGCACTTTTCGATTTATTTATTTTATTCAATAGAAACTTTATATACAGGCATAAGAGTAATTTTCAACTCAAGAGGGGTTACGCTATAAACGGCTTACTTCTCGAAAGTGACAACCATACAACTCGATTCCTATGATAATTATGCATTGAAATCAATGATGGAATTTTTGGCACATTTCGATTTATTTATTTTTGGCACATTTCGATTTATTTATTTTATTCAATAGAAACTGTATATCCATGCATATGAGTAATTTTCAACTCAAGAGGGGTTACGCTATAAACGGGTTACTTCTCGAAAGTGATAACCATACAACTCGATTTCTATTGTAATTACGCATCGAGATCAATGATGGAATTTTTGGCACTTTCGATTTATTTATTTTTGGCACTTTTCGATTTATTTATTTTATTCAATAGAAACTGTATATACAGGCATATGAGTAATTTTCAACTCAAGAGGGGTTTTGCTATAAACGGGTTACTTCTCGAAAGTGACAACCATACAACTCGATTTCTATGGTAATTATGCATCGAGATCAATGCTGGAATTTTTGGCACTTTCGATTTATTTATTTTTGGCACTTTTCGATTTATTTATTATAGTCAATAGAAACTGTATATACAGGCATATGAGTAATTTTCAACTCAAGAGGGGTTACCCTATAAACGGCGAATTTTTCGAAAGTGGAACTATACAACTCGATTCCTATGGTAACTATGCATTGAAATAAATGATGAAATTTTTGGCACATTTCGATTTATTTATTTTATTCAATAGAAACTGTATATACAGGCATATGAGTAATTTTCAACTCAAGAGGGGTTACGCTATAAACGGGTTACTTCTCGAAAGTGACAACCATACAACTCGATTCCTATGGTAATTATGCATTGAAATCAATGATGGAATTTTTGGCACTTTCGATTTATTTATTTTTGGCACTTTTCGATTTATTTATTTTATTCAATTGAAACTGTATATACAGGCATATGAGTAATTTTCAACTCAAGAGGGGTTACGCTATAAACGGCTAACTTCTCGAAAGTGACAACCATACAACTCGATTCCTATGGTAATTATGCATTGAAATCAATGATGGAATTTTTGGCACTATCGATTTATTTATTTTTGGCACTTTTCGATTTATTTATTTTATTCAATAGAAACTTTATATAAAGGCATATGAGTAATTTTCAACTCAAGAGGCGTTACGCTATAAACGGCTTACTTCTCGAAAGTGACAACCATACAACTCGATTCCTATGATAATTATGCATTGAAATCAATGATGGAATTTTTGGAACTTTTCGATTTATTGATTTTATTCAATAGAAACTGTATATACAGGCATATGAGTAATTTTCAACTAAAGAGGGGTTACGCTATAAACGGCTAATTTTTCGAAAGTGACAGCCATACAACTCGATTCCTATGGTAATTATGCATTCAAATCAATGATGGAATTTCTGGAACTTTTCGATTTATTTATTTTATTCAATAGAAACTGTATATACAGGCATATGAGTAATTTTCAACTCAAGAGGGGTTACGCTATAAACGGCTAACTTCTCGAAAGTGACAACCATACAACTCGATTCCTATGGTAATTATGCATTGAAATCAATGATGGAATTTTTGGCACTATCGATTTATTTATTTTTGGCACTTTTCGATTTATTTATTTTATTCAATAGAAACTTTATATAAAGGCATATGAGTAATTTTCAACTCAAGAGGCGTTACGCTATAAACGGCTTACTTCTCGAAAGTGACAACCATACAACTCGATTCCTATGATAATTATGCATTGAAATCAATGATGGAATTTTTGGAACTTTTCGATTTATTGATTTTATTCAATAGAAACTGTATATACAGGCATATGAGTAATTTTCAACTAAAGAGGGGTTACGCTATAAACGGCTAATTTTTCGAAAGTGACAGCCATACAACTCGATTCCTATGGTAATTATGCATTCAAATCAATGATGGAATTTCTGGAACTTTTCGATTTATTTATTTTATTCAATAGAAACTGTATATACAGGCATATGAGTAATTTTCAACTCAAGAGGGGTTACGCTATAAACGGCTAACTTCTCGAAAGTGACAACCATACAACTCGATTCCTATGGTAATTATGCATTGAAATCAATGATGGAATTTTTGGCACTATCGATTTATTTATTTTTGGCACTTTTCGATTTATTTATTTTATTCAATAGAAACTTTATATAAAGGCATATGAGTAATTTTCAACTCAAGAGGCGTTACGCTATAAACGGCTTACTTCTCGAAAGTGACAACCATACAACTCGATTCCTATGATAATTATGCATTGAAATCAATGATGGAATTTTTGGAACTTTTCGATTTATTGATTTTATTCAATAGAAACTGTATATACAGGCATATGAGTAATTTTCAACTAAAGAGGGGTTACGCTATAAACGGCTAATTTTTCGAAAGTGACAGCCATACAACTCGATTCCTATGGTAATTATGCATTCAAATCAATGATGGAATTTCTGGAACTTTTCGATTTATTTATTTTATTCAATAGAAACTGTATATACAGGCATATGAGTAATTTTAAACCCAAGAGGGGTTACCCTATAAACGGCTAATTTTTCGAAAGTGACAACCATACAACTCGATTCATATGCTAATTATGCATTGAAGTCAATGATGGAATTTTTGGCGCTTTTCGATTTATTTATTTTATTCAATAGAAACTGTATATACAGGCATATGAGTAATTTTCAACTTAAGAGGGTATACCCTATAAACGGCTAATTTTTCGAAAGTGACAACCATACAACTCGATTCATATGCTAATTATGCATTGAAGTCAATGATGGAATTTTTGGCGCTTTTCGATTTATTTATTTTATTCAATAGAAACTGTATATACAGGCATATGAGTAATTTTAAACTCAAGAGGGGTTACCCTATAAACGGCAAATTTTTCAAAAGTGACAGCCATACTTCTCGATTCCTATGGTAATTATGCATTGAAATCAATGATGGAATTATTGGCACTATCGATTTATTTATTTTTGGCACTTTTCGATTTATTTATTTTATTCAATAGAAACTTTATATAAAGGCATATGAGTAATTTTCAACTCAAGAGGGGTTACGCTATAAACGGCTTACTTCTCGAAAGTGACAACCATACAACTCGATTCCTATGATAATTATGCATTGAAATCAATGATGGAATTTTTGGCACATTTCGATTTATTTATTTTTGGCACATTTCGATTTATTTATTTTATTCAATAGAAACTGTATATCCATGCATATGAGTAATTTTAAACTCAAGAGGGGTTACGCTATAAACGGGTTACTGCTCGAAAGTGATAACCATACAACTCGATTTCTATTGTAATTACGCATCGAGATCAATGATGGAATTTTTGGCACTTTCGATTTATTTATTTTTGGCACTTTTCGATTTATTTATTTTATTCAATAGAAACTTTATATACAGGCATAAGAGTAATTTTCAACTCAAGAGGGGTTACGCTATAAACGGCTTACTTCTCGAAAGTGACAACCATACAACTCGATTCCTATGGTAATTATGCATTGAAATCAATGATGGAATTATTGGCACTATTGATTTATTTATTTTTGGCACTTTTCGATTTATTTATTTTATTCAATAGAAACTTTATATAAAGGCATATGAGTAATTTTCAACTCAAGAGGGGTTACGCTATAAACGGCTTACTTCTCGAAAGTGACAACCATACAACTCGATTCCTATGATAATTATGCATTGAAATCAATGATGGAATTTTTGGCACATTTCGATTTATTTATTTTTGGCACATTTCGATTTATTTATTTTATTCAATAGAAACTGTATATCCATGCATATGAGTAATTTTAAACTCAAGAGGGGTTACGCTCTAAACGGGTTACTGCTCGAAAGTGATAACCATACAACTCGATTTCTATTGTAATTACGCATCGAGATCAATGATGGAATTTTTGGCACTTTCGATTTATTTATTTTTGGCACTTTTCGATTTATTTATTTTATTCAATAGAAACTGTATATACAGGCATATGAGTAATTTTCAACTCAAGAGGGGTTTTGCTATAAACGGGTTACTTCTCGAAAGTGACAACCATACAACTCGATTCCTATGGTAATTATACATTGAAATCAATGATGGAATTTTTGGCACATTTCTATTTATTTATTTTATTCAATAGAAACTGTATATCCAGGCATATGAGTAATTTTCAACTCAAGAGGGGTTACGCTATAAACGGGTTACTTCTCAAAAGAGACAACCATACAACTCGATTTCTATGGTAATTATGCATCAAGATCAATGATGGCATTTTTGGCACTTTCGATTTATTTATTTTTGGCACTTTTCGATTTATTTATTTTATTCAATAGAGACTTTATATACAGGCATAAGAGTAATTTTCAACTCAAGAGGGGTTACGCTATAAACGGCTTACTTCTCGAAAGTGACAACCATACAACTCGATTCCTATGATAATTATGCATTGAAATCAATGATGGAATTTTTGGCACATTTCGATTTATTTATTTTTGGCACATTTCGATTTATTTATTTTATTCAATAGAAACTGTATATCCATGCATATGAGTAATTTTCAACTCAAGAGGGGTTACGCTATAAACGGGTTACTTCTCGAAAGTGATAACCATACAACTCGATTTCTATTGTAATTACGCATCGAGATCAATGATGGAATTTTTGGCACTTTCGATTTATTTATTTTTGGCACTTTTCGATTTATTTATTTTATTCAATAGAAACTGTATATACAGGCATATGAGTAATTTTCAACTCAAGAGGGGTTTTGCTATAAACGGGTTACTTCTCGAAAGTGACAACCATACAACTCGATTCCTATGGTAATTATACATTGAAATCAATGATGGAATTTTTGGCACATTTCTATTTATTTATTTTATTCAATAGAAACTGTATATCCAGGCATATGAGTAATTTTCAACTCAAGAGGGGTTACGCTATAAACGGGTTACTTCTCAAAAGAGACAACCATACAACTCGATTTCTATGGTAATTATGCATCAAGATCAATGATGGAATTTTTGGCACTTTCGATTTATTTATTTTTGGCACTTTTCGATTTATTTATTTTATTCAATAGAAACTTTATATACAGGCATAAGAGTAATTTTCAACTCAAGAGGGGTTACGCTATAAACGGCTTACTTCTCGAAAGTGACAACCATACAACTCGATTCCTATGATAATTATGCATTGAAATCAATGATGGAATTTTTGGCACATTTCGATTTATTTATTTTTGGCACATTTCGATTTATTTATTTTATTCAATAGAAACTGTATATCCATGCATATGAGTAATTTTCAACTCGAGAGGGGTTACGCTATAAACGGGTTACTTCTCGAAAGTGATAACCATACAACTCGATTTCTATTGTAATTACGCATCGAGATCAATGATGGAATTTTTGGCACTTTCGATTTATTTATTTTTGGCACTTTTCGATTTATTTATTTTATTCAATAGAAACTGTATATCCATGCATATGAGTAATTTTCAACTCAAGAGGGGTTACCCTATAAACGGCGAATTTTTCGAAAGTGGAACTATACAACTCGATTCCTATGGTAACTATGCATTGAAATAAATGATGAAATTTTTGGCACATTTCGATTTATTTATTTTATTCAATAGAAACTGTATATACAGGCATATGAGTAATTTTCAACTCAAGAGGGGTTACGCTATAAACGGGTTACTTCTCGAAAGTGACAACCATACAACTCGATTCCTATGGTAATTATGCATTGAAATCAATGATGGAATTTTTGGCACTTTCGATTTATTTATTTTTGGCACTTTTCGATTTATTTATTTTATTCAATTGAAACTGTATATACAGGCATATGAGTAATTTTCAACTCAAGAGGGGTTACGCTATAAACGGCTAACTTCTCGAAAGTGACAACCATACAACTCGATTCCTATGGTAATTATGCATTGAAATCAATGATGGAATTTTTGGCACTATCGATTTATTTATTTTTGGCACTTTTCGATTTATTTATTTTATTCAATAGAAACTTTATATAAAGGCATATGAGTAATTTTCAACTCAAGAGGCGTTACGCTATAAACGGCTTACTTCTCGAAAGTGACAACCATACAACTCGATTCCTATGATAATTATGCATTGAAATCAATGATGGAATTTTTGGAACTTTTCGATTTATTGATTTTATTCAATAGAAACTGTATATACAGGCATATGAGTAATTTTCAACTAAAGAGGGGTTACGCTATAAACGGCTAATTTTTCGAAAGTGACAGCCATACAACTCGATTCCTATGGTAATTATGCATTCAAATCAATGATAGAATTTCTGGAACTTTTCGATTTATTTATTTTATTCAATAGAAACTGTATATACAGGCATATGAGTAATTTTCAACTCAAGAGGGGTTACGCTATAAACGGCTAACTTCTCGAAAGTGACAACCATACAACTCGATTCCTATGGTAATTATGCATTGAAATCAATGATGGAATTTTTGGAACTTTTCGATTTATTGATTTTATTCAATAGAAACTGTATATACAGGCATATGGGTAATTTTCAACTAAAGAGGGGTTACGCTATAAACGGCTTACTTCTCGAAAGTGACAACCATACAACTCGATTCCTATGGTAATTATGCATTGAAATCAATGATGGAATTTTTGGCACTTTCGATTTATTTATTTTTGGCACTTTTCGATTTATTTATTTTATTCAATTGAAACTGTATATACAGGCATATGAGTAATTTTCAACTCAAGAGGGGTTACGCTATAAACGGCTAACTTCTCGAAAGTGACAACCATACAACTCGATTCCTATGGTAATTATGCATTGAAATCAATGATGGAATTTTTGGCACTATCGATTTATTTATTTTTGGCACTTTTCGATTTATTTATTTTATTCAATAGAAACTTTATATAAAGGCATATGAGTAATTTTCAACTCAAGAGGCGTTACGCTATAAACGGCTTACTTCTCGAAAGTGACAACCATACAACTCGATTCCTATGATAATTATGCATTGAAATCAATGATGGAATTTTTGGAACTTTTCGATTTATTGATTTTATTCAATAGAAACTGTATATACAGGCATATGAGTAATTTTCAACTAAAGAGGGGTTACGCTATAAACGGCTAATTTTTCGAAAGTGACAGCCATACAACTCGATTCCTATGGTAATTATGCATTCAAATCAATGATAGAATTTCTGGAACTTTTCGATTTATTTATTTTATTCAATAGAAACTGTATATACAGGCATATGAGTAATTTTCAACTCAAGAGGGGTTACGCTATAAACGGCTAACTTCTCGAAAGTGACAACCATACAACTCGATTCCTATGGTAATTATGCATTGAAATCAATGATGGAATTTTTGGAACTTTTCGATTTATTGATTTTATTCAATAGAAACTGTATATACAGGCATATGAGTAATTTTCAACTAAAGAGGGGTTACGCTATAAACGGCTTACTTCTCGAAAGTGACAACCATACAACTCGATTCCTATGGTAATTATGCATTGAAATCAATGATGGAATTTTTGGCACTTTCGATTTATTTATTTTTGGCACTTTTCGATTTATTTATTTTATTCAATTGAAACTGTATATACAGGCATATGAGTAATTTTCAACTCAAGAGGGGTTACGCTATAAACGGCTAACTTCTCGAAAGTGACAACCATACAACTCGATTCCTATGGTAATTATGCATTGAAATCAATGATGGAATTTTTGGCACTATCGATTTATTTATTTTTGGCACTTTTCGATTTATTTATTTTATTCAATAGAAACTTTATATAAAGGCATATGAGTAATTTTCAACTCAAGAGGCGTTACGCTATAAACGGCTTACTTCTCGAAAGTGACAACCATACAACTCGATTCCTATGATAATTATGCATTGAAATCAATGATGGAATTTTTGGAACTTTTCGATTTATTGATTTTATTCAATAGAAACTGTATATACAGGCATATGAGTAATTTTCAACTAAAGAGGGGTTACGCTATAAACGGCTAATTTTTCGAAAGTGACAGCCATACAACTCGATTCCTATGGTAATTATGCATTCAAATCAATGATGGAATTTCTGGAACTTTTCGATTTATTTATTTTATTCAATAGAAACTGTATATACAGGCATATGAGTAATTTTCAACTCAAGAGGGGTTACGCTATAAACGGCTAACTTCTCGAAAGTGACAACCATACAACTCGATTCCTATGGTAATTATGCATTGAAATCAATGATGGAATTTTTGGCACTATCGATTTATTTATTTTTGGCACTTTTCGATTTATTTATTTTATTCAATAGAAACTTTATATAAAGGCATATGAGTAATTTTCAACTCAAGAGGCGTTACGATATAAACGGCTTACTTCTCGAAAGTGACAACCATACAACTCGATTCCTATGATAATTATGCATTGAAATCAATGATGGAATTTTTGGCACTTTCGATTTATTTATTTTTGGCACTTTTCGATTTATTTATTTTATTCAATAGAAACTTTATATACAGGCATAAGAGTAATTTTCAACTCAAGAGGGGTTACGCTATAAACGGCTTACTTCTCGAAAGTGACAACCATACAACTCGATTCCTATGGTAATTATGCATTGAAATCAATGATGGAATTATTGGCACTATCGATTTATTTATTTTTGGCACTTTTCGATTTATTTATTTTATTCAATAGAAACTTTATATAAAGGCATATGAGTAATTTTCAACTCAAGAGGGGTTACGCTATAAACGGCTTACTTCTCGAAAGTGACAACCATACAACTCGATTCCTATGATAATTATGCATTGAAATCAATGATGGAATTTTTGGCACATTTCGATTTATTTATTTTTGGCACATTTCGATTTATTTATTTTATTCAATAGAAACTGTATATCCATGCATATGAGTAATTTTAAACTCAAGAGGGGTTACGCTATAAACGGGTTACTGCTCGAAAGTGATAACCATACAACTCGATTTCTATTGTAATTACGCATCGAGATCAATGATGGAATTTTTGGCACTTTCGATTTATTTATTTTTGGCACTTTTCGATTTATTTATTTTATTCAATAGAAACTGTATATACAGGCATATGAGTAATTTTCAACTCAAGAGGGGTTTTGCTATAAACGGGTTACTTCTCGAAAGTGACAACCATACAACTCGATTCCTATGGTAATTATACATTGAAATCAATGATGGAATTTTTGGCACATTTCTATTTATTTATTTTATTCAATAGAAACTGTATATCCAGGCATATGAGTAATTTTCAACTCAAGAGGGGTTACGCTATAAACGGGTTACTTCTCAAAAGAGACAACCATACAACTCGATTTCTATGGTAATTATGCATCAAGATCAATGATGGCATTTTTGGCACTTTCGATTTATTTATTTTTGGCACTTTTCGATTTATTTATTTTATTCAATAGAGACTTTATATACAGGCATAAGAGTAATTTTCAACTCAAGAGGGGTTACGCTATAAACGGCTTACTTCTCGAAAGTGACAACCATACAACTCGATTCCTATGATAATTATGCATTGAAATCAATGATGGAATTTTTGGCACATTTCGATTTATTTATTTTTGGCACATTTCGATTTATTTATTTTATTCAATAGAAACTGTATATCCATGCATATGAGTAATTTTCAACTCAAGAGGGGTTACGCTATAAACGGGTTACTTCTCGAAAGTGATAACCATACAACTCGATTTCTATTGTAATTACGCATCGAGATCAATGATGGAATTTTTGGCACTTTCGATTTATTTATTTTTGGCACTTTTCGATTTATTTATTTTATTCAATAGAAACTGTATATACAGGCATATGAGTAATTTTCAACTCAAGAGGGGTTTTGCTATAAACGGGTTACTTCTCGAAAGTGACAACCATACAACTCGATTTCTATGGTAATTATGCATCGAGATCAATGCTGGAATTTTTGGCACTTTCGATTTATTTATTTTTGGCACTTTTCGATTTATTTATTATAGTCAATAGAAACTGTATATACAGGCATATGAGTAATTTTCAACTCAAGAGGGGTTACCCTATAAACGGCGAATTTTTCGAAAGTGGAACTATACAACTCGATTCCTATGGTAACTATGCATTGAAATAAATGATGAAATTTTTGGCACATTTCGATTTATTTATTTTATTCAATAGAAACTGTATATACAGGCATATTAGTAATTTTCAACTCAAGAGGGGTTACGCTATAAACGGGTTACTTCTCGAAAGTGACAACCTAACAACTCGATTCCTATGGTAATTATGCATTGAAATCAATGATGGAATTTTTGGCACTTTCGATTTATTTATTTTTGGCACTTTTCGATTTATTTATTTTATTCAATTGAAACTGTATATACAGGCATATGAGTAATTTTCAACTCAAGAGGGGTTACGCTATAAACGGCTAACTTCTCGAAAGTGACAACCATACAACTCGATTCCTATGGTAATTATGCATTGAAATCAATGATGGAATTTTTGGCACTATCGATTTATTTATTTTTGGCACTTTTCGATTTATTTATTTTATTCAATAGAAACTTTATATAAAGGCATATGAGTAATTTTCAACTCAAGAGGCGTTACGCTATAAACGGCTTACTTCTCGAAAGTGACAACCATACAACTCGATTCCTATGATAATTATGCATTGAAATCAATGATGGAATTTTTGGAACTTTTCGATTTATTGATTTTATTCAATAGAAACTGTATATACAGGCATATGAGTAATTTTCAACTAAAGAGGGGTTACGCTATAAACGGCTAATTTTTCGAAAGTGACAGCCATACAACTCGATTCCTATGGTAATTATGCATTCAAATCAATGATGGAATTTCTGGAACTTTTCGATTTATTTATTTTATTCAATAGAAACTGTATATACAGGCATATGAGTAATTTTCAACTCAAGAGGGGTTACGCTATAAACGGCTAACTTCTCGAAAGTGACAACCATACAACTCGATTCCTATGGTAATTATGCATTGAAATCAATGATGGAATTTTTGGCACTATCGATTTATTTATTTTTGGCACTTTTCGATTTATTTATTTTATTCAATAGAAACTTTATATAAAGGCATATGAGTAATTTTCAACTCAAGAGGCGTTACGCTATAAACGGCTTACTTCTCGAAAGTGAGAACCATACAACTCGATTCCTATGATAATTATGCATTGAAATCAATGATGGAATTTTTGGAACTTTTCGATTTATTGATTTTATTCAATAGAAACTGTATATACAGGCATATGAGTAATTTTCAACTAAAGAGGGGTTACGCTATAAACGGCTAATTTTTCGAAAGTGACAGCCATACAACTCGATTCCTATGGTAATTATGCATTCAAATCAATGATGGAATTTCTGGAACTTTTCGATTTATTTATTTTATTCAATAGAAACTGTATATACAGGCATATGAGTAATTTTCAACTCAAGAGGGGTTACGCTATAAACGGCTAACTTCTCGAAAGTGACAACCATACAACTCGATTCCTATGGTAATTATGCATTGAAATCAATGATGGAATTTTTGGCACTATCGATTTATTTATTTTTGGCACTTTTCGATTTATTTATTTTATTCAATAGAAACTTTATATAAAGGCATATGAGTAATTTTCAACTCAAGAGGCGTTACGCTATAAACAGCTTACTTCTCGAAAGTGACAACCATACAACTCGATTCCTATGATAATTATGCATTGAAATCAATGATGGAATTTTTGGAACTTTTCGATTTATTGATTTTATTCAATAGAAACTGTATATACAGGCATATGAGTAATTTTCAACTAAAGAGGCGTTACGCTATAAACGGCTAATTTTTCGAAAGTGACAGCCATACAACTCGATTCCTATGGTAATTATGCATTCAAATCAATGATGGAATTTCTGGAACTTTTCGATTTATTTATTTTATTCAATAGAAACTGTATATACAGGCATATGAGTAATTTTAAACCCAAGAGGGGTTACCCTATAAACGGCTAATTTTTCGAAAGTGACAACCATACAACTCGATTCATATGCTAATTATGCATTGAAGTCAATGATGGAATTTTTGGCGCTTTTCGATTTATTTATTTTATTCAATAGAAACTGTATATACAGGCATATGAGTAATTTTCAACTTAAGAGGGTATACCCTATAAACGGCTAA
This sequence comes from Phania funesta, assembly GCA_963932375.1. Classification (NCBI taxonomy): domain Eukaryota; kingdom Metazoa; phylum Arthropoda; class Insecta; order Diptera; family Tachinidae; genus Phania; species Phania funesta. Next base: position 60,436,961 of record OZ010653.1, read on the forward strand.
TTTTTCGAAAGTGACAGCCATACAACTCGATTCCTATGGTAATTATGCATTGAAATCAATGATGGAATTTCTGGAACTTTTCGATTTATTTATTTTATTCAATAGAAACTGTATATACAGTCATATGAGTACTTTTAAACTCAAGAGGGGTTACCCTATAAACGGCTAATTTTTAGAAAGTGACAACCATACAACTCGATTTATATGCTGATTATGCATTGAAGTCAATGATGGAATTTCTGGAACTTTTCGATTTATTTATTTTATTCAATAGAAACTGTATATACAGGCATATGAGTAATTTTAAACTCAAGAGGGGTTACCCTATAAACGGCAAATTTTTCAAAAGTGACAGCCATACTTCTCGATTCCTATGGTAATTATGCATTGAAATCAACGATGGAATTTTTGACACTTTCGATTTATTTATTTTTGTCACTTTTCGATTTATTTATTTTATTCAATAGAAACTGCATGTACCAGCATATGAGTAATTTTCAACTCAAGAAGGGTTACCCTATAAATGGCTAATTTCTCGAAAGTGACAAACATACAACTCGTGTCCTATGGTAATTATGCATTGAAATCAACGATGGAATTTTTGGCACTTTCGATTTATTTTTGGCACTTTTCGATTTATTTATTTTGTTTAATAGAAACTGTATATACAGGCATATGAGTAATTTTCAACTCAAGGGGGGTTACCCTATAAACGGCTAATTTTTCGAAAGTGACAACCATACAACTCGATTTCTTTGGTAATTATACATTGAAATCAATGATCAAATTTTTGACACTTTCTATTTATTTATTTTTGGCACTTTTTGATTTATTTTATTCAATAGAAACTGTATATACAGGCATATGAGTAATTTTAAACCCAAGAGGGGTTACCCTATAAACGGCTAATTTTTAGAAAGTGACAACCATACAACTCGATTCATATGCTGATTATGCATTGAAGTCAATGATGGAATTTCTGGAACTTTTCGATTTATTGATTTTATTCAATAGAAACTGTATATACAGGCATATGAGTAATTTTCAACTAAAGAGGGGTTACGCTATAAACGGCTAATTTTTCGAAAGTGACAGCCATACAACTCGATTCCTATGGTAATTATGCATTCAAATCAATGATGGAATTTCTGGAACTTTTCGATTTATTTATTTTATTCAATAGAAACTGTATATACAGGCATATGAGTAATTTTCAACTCAAGAGGGGTTACGCTATAAACGGCTAACTTCTCGAAAGTGACAACCATACAACTCGATTCCTATGGTAATTATGCATTGAAATCAATGATGGAATTTTTGGCACTATCGATTTATTTATTTTTGGCACTTTTCGATTTATTTATTTTATTCAATAGAAACTTTATATAAAGGCATATGAGTAATTTTCAACTCAAGAGGCGTTACGCTATAAACAGCTTACTTCTCGAAAGTGACAACCATACAACTCGATTCCTATGATAATTATGCATTGAAATCAATGATGGAATTTTTGGAACTTTTCGATTTATTGATTTTATTCAATAGAAACTGTATATACAGGCATATGAGTAATTTTCAACTAAAGAGGCGTTACGCTATAAACGGCTAATTTTTCGAAAGTGACAGCCATACAACTCGATTCCTATGGTAATTATGCATTCAAATCAATGATGGAATTTCTGGAACTTTTCGATTTATTTATTTTATTCAATAGAAACTGTATATACAGGCATATGAGTAATTTTAAACCCAAGAGGGGTTACCCTATAAACGGCTAATTTTTCGAAAGTGACAACCATACAACTCGATTCATATGCTAATTATGCATTGAAGTCAATGATGGAATTTTTGGCGCTTTTCGATTTATTTATTTTATTCAATAGAAACTGTATATACAGGCATATGAGTAATTTTCAACTTAAGAGGGTATACCCTATAAACGGCTAATTTTTCGAAAGTGACAGCCATACAACTCGATTCCTATGGTAATTATGCATTGAAATCAATGATGGAATTTCTGGAACTTTTCGATTTATTTATTTTATTCAATAGAAACTGTATATACAGTCATATGAGTACTTTTAAACTCAAGAGGGGTTACCCTATAAACGGCTAATTTTTAGAAAGTGACAACCATACAACTCGATTTATATGCTGATTATGCATTGAAGTCAATGATGGAATTTCTGGAACTTTTCGATTTATTTATTTTATTCAATAGAAACTGTATATACAGGCATATGAGTAATTTTAAACTCAAGAGGGGTTACCCTATAAACGGCAAATTTTTCAAAAGTGACAGCCATACTTCTCGATTCCTATGGTAATTATGCATTGAAATCAACGATGGAATTTTTGACACTTTCGATTTATTTATTTTTGTCACTTTTCGATTTATTTATTTTATTCAATAGAAACTGCATGTACCAGCATATGAGTAATTTTCAACTCAAGAAGGGTTACCCTATAAATGGCTAATTTCTCGAAAGTGACAAACATACAACTCGTGTCCTATGGTAATTATGCATTGAAATCAACGATGGAATTTTTGGCACTTTCGATTTATTTATTTTTGGCACTTTTCGATTTATTTATTTTGTTTAATAGAAACTGTATATACAGGCATATGAGTAATTTTCAACTCAAGGGGGGTTACCCTATAAACGGCTAATTTTTCGAAAGTGACAACCATACAACTCGATTTCTTTGGTAATTATACATTGAAATCAATGATCAAATTTTTGACACTTTCTATTTATTTATTTTTGGCACTTTTTGATTTATTTTATTCAATAGAAACTGTATATACAGGCATATGAGTAATTTTAAACCCAAGAGGGGTTACCCTATAAACGGCTAATTTTTAGAAAGTGACAACCATACAACTCGATTCATATGCTGATTATGCATTGAAGTCAATGATGGAATTTCTGGAACTTTTCGATTTATTTATTTTATTCAATAGAAACTGTATATACAGGCATATGAGTAATTTTCAACTCAAGAGGGTTTACCCTATAAACGGCTAATTTTTCGAAAGTGCCAGTCATACAACTCGTGTCCTATGGTAATTATGCATTGAAATCAACGATGGAATTTTTGACACTTTCGATTTATTTATTTTTGTCACTTTTCGATTTATTTATTTTATTCAATAGAAACTGTATGTACCAGCATATGAGTAATTTTCAACTCAAGAAGGGTTACCCTATAAATGGCTAATTTCTCGAAAGTGACAAACATACAACTCGTGTCCTATGGTAATTATGCATTGAAATCAACGATGGAATTTTTGGCACTTTCGATTTATTTATTTTTGGCACTTTTCGATTTATTTATTTTGTTCAATAGAAACTGTATATACAGGCATATGAGTAATTTTCAACTCAAGAGGGGTTACCCTATAAACGGCAAATTTTTAGAAAGTGACAACCATACAACTCGATTCATATGCTGATTATGCATTGAAGTCAATGATGGAATTTCTGGAATTTTTCGATTTATTTATTTTATTCAATAGAAACTGTATATACAGGCATATGAGTAATTTTAAACTCAAGAGGGTTTACCCTATAAACGGCTAAGTTTTCGAAAGTGCCAGTCATACAACTCGTGTCCTATGGTAATTATGCATTGAAATCAACGATGGAATTTTTGACACTTTCGATTTATTTATTTTTGGCACTTTTTGATTTATTTTATTCAATAGAAACTGTATATACAGGCATATGAGTAATTTTAAACCCAAGAGGGGTTACCCTATAAACGGCTAATTTTTAGAAAGTGACAACCATACAACTCGATTCATATGCTGATTATGCATTGAAGTCAATGATGGAATTTCTGGAACTTTTCGATTTATTTATTTTATTTCAATAGAAACTGTATATACAGGCATATGAGTAATTTTCAACTCAAGAGGGTTTACCCTATAAACGGCTAATTTTTCGAAAGTGCCAGTCATACAACTCGTGTCCTATGGTAATTATGCATTGAAATCAACGATGGAATTTTTTGACACTTTCGATTTATTTATTTTTGTCACTTTTCGATTTATTTATTTTATTCAATAGAAACTGTATGTACCAACATATGAGTAATTTTCAACTCAAGAAGGGTTACCCTATAAATGGCTAATTTCTCGAAAGTGACAAACATACAACTCGTGTCCTATGGTAATTATGCATTGAAATCAACGATGGAATTTTTGGCACTTTCGATTTATTTATTTTTGGCACTTTTCGATTTATTTATTTTGTTCAATAGAAACTGTATATACAGGCATATGAGTAATTTTCAACTCAAGAGGGGTTACCCTATAAACGGCAAATTTTTCAAAAGTGACAGCCATACAACTCGATTTCTATGGTAATTATACATTGAAATCAATGATGGAATCTTTGGCACTTTCGATTTATTTATTTTTGGCACTTTTCGATTTATTTATTTTATTCAATAGAAACTGTATATACAGGCATATGAGTAACTTTCAACTCAAGAGGGTTTACCCTATAAACGGCTAATTTTTCGAAAGTGACATCCATACAACTCGATTTCTATGGTAATTATACATTGAAATCAATGATGGAATTTTGGGCACTTTCGGTTTATTTTTGGCACTTTTCGATTTATTTATTTTATTCAATAGAAACTGTATATACAGGCATATGAGTAATTTTCAACTCAAGACGGGTTACCCTATAAACGGCTAATTTCTCGAAAGTGACAACCATACAACTCGACTTCTATGGTAAATATACATTGAAATCAATGATGGAATTTCGGGCACTTTCGGTTTATTCTTGGCACTTTACGATTTATTTATTTTATTCAACAGAAACTGTATATACAGGCATATGAGTAATTTTCAACTCAAGAGGGGTTACCCTATAAACAGCTAATTTTTCGAAAGTGACAAACATACAACTCGTGTCCTATGGTAATTATGCATTGAAATCAACGATGGAATTTTTGGCACTTTCGATTTATTTATTTTTGGCACTTTTCGATTTATTTATTTTGTTCAATAGAAACTGTATATACAGGCATATGAGTAATTTTCAACTCAAGAGGGGTTACCCTATAAACGGCAAATTTTTCAAAAGTGACAGCCATACAACTCGATTTCTATGGTAATTATACATTGAAATCAATGATGGAATCTTTGGCACTTTCGATTTATTTATTTTTGGCACTTTTCGATTTATTTATTTTATTCAATAGAAACTGTATATACAGGCATATGAGTAACTTTCAACTCAAGAGGGTTTACCCTATAAACGGCTAATTTTTCGAAAGTGACATCCATACAACTCGATTTCTATGGTAATTATACATTGAAATCAATGATGGAATTTTGGGCACTTTCGGTTTATTTTTGGCACTTTTCGATTTATTTATTTTATTCAATAGAAACTGTATATACAGGCATATGAGTAATTTTCAACTCAAGACGGGTTACCCTATAAACGGCTAATTTCTCGAAAGTGACAACCATACAACTCGACTTCTATGGTAAATATACATTGAAATCAATGATGGAATTTCGGGCACTTTCGGTTTATTCTTGGCACTTTACGATTTATTTATTTTATTCAACAGAAACTGTATATACAGGCATATGAGTAATTTTCAACTCAAGAGGGGTTACCCTATAAACAGCTAATTTTTCGAAAGTGACAACCATACAACTCGATTCATATGCTAATTATGCATTGAAGTCAATGATGGAATTTTTGGCGCTTTTCGATTTATTTATTTTATTCAATAGAAACTGTATATACAGGCATATGAGTAATTTTCAACTCAAGAGGGTATACCCTATAAACGGCAAATTTTTTGAAAGGGACAACCGTACATCTCGATTCCTATGGTAATTATGCATTGAAATCAATGATGGAATTTTTGGCACTTTCGATTTATTTATTTTTGCACTTTTCGAATTATTTATTTCATTCAATAGAAACTGTATGTACAAGCATATGAGTAATTTTCAACTCAAGAGGTGTTACCATATAATCGGCTAATTTCTCGAAAGTGACAACCATACAACTCGATTTCTATGGTAAATATACATTGAAATCAACGATGGAATTTTTTGACACTTTCGATTTATTTATTTTTGTCACTTTTCGATTTATTTATTTTATTCAATAGAAACTGTATGTACCAACATATGAGTAATTTTCAACTCAAGAAGGGTTACCCTATAAATGGCTAATTTCTCGAAAGTGACAAACATACAACTCGTGTCCTATGGTAATTATGCATTGAAATCAACGATGGAATTTTTGGCACTTTCGATTTATTTATTTTTGGCACTTTTCGATTTATTTATTTTGTTCAATAGAAACTGTATATACAGGCATATGAGTAATTTTCAACTCAAGAGGGGTTACCCTATAAACGGCAAATTTTTCAAAAGTGACAGCCATACAACTCGATTTCTATGGTAATTATACATTGAAATCAATGATGGAATCTTTGGCACTTTCGATTTATTTATTTTTGGCACTTTTCGATTTATTTATTTTATTCAATAGAAACTGTATATACAGGCATATGAGTAACTTTCAACTCAAGAGGGTTTACCCTATAAACGGCTAATTTTTCGAAAGTGACATCCATACAACTCGATTTCTATGGTAATTATACATTGAAATCAATGATGGAATTTTGGGCACTTTCGGTTTATTTTTGGCACTTTTCGATTTATTTATTTTATTCAATAGAAACTGTATATACAGGCATATGAGTAATTTTCAACTCAAGACGGGTTACCCTATAAACGGCTAATTTCTCGAAAGTGACAACCATACAACTCGACTTCTATGGTAAATATACATTGAAATCAATGATGGAATTTCGGGCACTTTCGGTTTATTCTTGGCACTTTACGATTTATTTATTTTATTCAACAGAAACTGTATATACAGGCATATGAGTAATTTTCAACTCAAGAGGGGTTACCCTATAAACAGCTAATTTTTCGAAAGTGACAAACATACAACTCGTGTCCTATGGTAATTATGCATTGAAATCAACGATGGAATTTTTGGCACTTTCGATTTATTTATTTTTGGCACTTTTCGATTTATTTATTTTGTTCAATAGAAACTGTATATACAGGCATATGAGTAATTTTCAACTCAAGAGGGGTTACCCTATAAACGGCAAATTTTTCAAAAGTGACAGCCATACAACTCGATTTCTATGGTAATTATACATTGAAATCAATGATGGAATCTTTGGCACTTTCGATTTATTTATTTTTGGCACTTTTCGATTTATTTATTTTATTCAATAGAAACTGTATATACAGGCATATGAGTAACTTTCAACTCAAGAGGGTTTACCCTATAAACGGCTAATTTTTCGAAAGTGACATCCATACAACTCGATTTCTATGGTAATTATACATTGAAATCAATGATGGAATTTTGGGCACTTTCGGTTTATTTTTGGCACTTTTCGATTTATTTATTTTATTCAATAGAAACTGTATATACAGGCATATGAGTAATTTTCAACTCAAGACGGGTTACCCTATAAACGGCTAATTTCTCGAAAGTGACAACCATACAACTCGACTTCTATGGTAAATATACATTGAAATCAATGATGGAATTTCGGGCACTTTCGGTTTATTCTTGGCACTTTACGATTTATTTATTTTATTCAACAGAAACTGTATATACAGGCATATGAGTAATTTTCAACTCAAGAGGGGTTACCCTATAAACAGCTAATTTTTCGAAAGTGACAACCATACAACTCGATTCATATGCTAATTATGCATTGAAGTCAATGATGGAATTTTTGGCGCTTTTCGATTTATTTATTTTATTCAATAGAAACTGTATATACAGGCATATGAGTAATTTTCAACTCAAGAGGGTATACCCTATAAACGGCAAATTTTTTGAAAGGGACAACCGTACATCTCGATTCCTATGGTAATTATGCATTGAAATCAATGATGGAATTTTTGGCACTTTCGATTTATTTATTTTTGCACTTTTCGAATTATTTATTTCATTCAATAGAAACTGTATGTACAAGCATATGAGTAATTTTCAACTCAAGAGGTGTTACCATATAATCGGCTAATTTCTCGAAAGTGACAACCATACAACTCGATTTCTATGGTAAATATACATTGAAATCAATGATGGAATTTTGGGCACTTTCGATTTAGTTATTTTTGCACTTTTCGATTTATTTATTTTATTCAATAAAAACTGTATGTATAAGCATATGAGTAATTTTCAACTCAAGAGGGGTTACCATATAATCGGCTAATTTCTCGAAAGTGACAACCATACAACTCGATTTCTATGGTAATTATGCGTTGAAATCAAGGGTGGAATTTTTGGCACTTTCGATTTATTTATTTTTGCACTTTTCGATTTATTTATTTTATTCAATAGAAACTGTATATACAGGCATATGAGTAATTTTCAACTCAAGAGGGTTTACCCTATACACGGCTAATTTTTCGAAAGTGCCAGTCATACAACTCGTGTCCTATTGCAATTATGCATTGAAATCAATGATAGAATTTTTGGCACTTTCGATTTATTTATTTTTGCACTTTTCGATTAATTTATTTTATTCAATAGAAACTGTATGTATAAGCATATGAGTAATTTTCAACTCAAGAGGGGTTACCATATCGGCTAATTTCTCGAAAGAGACAACCATACGACTTGATTTCTGTGGTAATTATACATTGAAATCAATGATGGTTTTTGGGCACTTTCGATTTATTTATTTTTGTCACTTTCGATTTATTTATTTTATTCAATAGAAACTGTATATACAGGCATATGAGTAATTTTCACTTCAAGATTGGTTACCCTATAAACAGCTAATTTTTCGAAAGTGACAACCATACAACTCGATTCATATGCTAATTATGCATTGAAGTCAATGATGGAATTTTTGGCGCTTTTCGATTTAATTATTTTATTCAATAGAAACTGTATATACAGGCATATGAGTAATTTTCAACTAAAGAGGGGTTACGCTATAAACGGCTAATTTTTCGAAAGTGACAGCCATACAACTCGATTCCTATGGTAATTATGCATTCAAATCAATGATGGAATTTCTGGAACTTTTCGATTTATTTATTTTATTCAATAGAAACTGTATATACAGGCATATGAGTAATTTTAAACCCAAGAGGGGTTACCCTATAAACGGCTAATTTTTCGAAAGTGACAACCATACAACTCGATTCATATGCTAATTATGCATTGAAGTCAATGATGGAATTTTTGGCGCTTTTCGATTTATTTATTTTATTCAATAGAAACTGTATGTACCAGCATATGAGTAATTTTCAACTCAATAAGGGTTACCCTATAAATGGCTAATTTCTCGAAAGTGACAAACATACAACTCGTGTCCTATGGTAATTATGCATTGAAATCAACGATGGAATTTTTGGCACTTTCGATTTATTTATTTTTGGCACTTTTCGATTTATTTATTTTGTTCAATAGAATCTGTATATACAGGCATATGAGTAATTTTCAACTCAAGAGGGGTTACCCTATAAACGGCAAATTTTTCAAAAGTGACAGCCATACAACTCGATTTCTATGGTAATTATACATTGAAATCAATGATGGAATCTTTGGCACTTTCGATTTATTTATTTTTGGCACTTTTCGATTTATTTATTTTATTCAATAGAAACTGTATATACAGGCATATGAGTAATTTTCAACTAAAGAGGGTTTACCCTATAAACGGCTAATTTTTCGAAAGTGACATCCATACAACTCGATTTCTATGGTAATTATACATTGAAATCAATGATGGAATTTTGGGCACTTTCGGTTTATTTTTGGCACTTTTCGATTTATTTTATTCAATAGAAACTGTATATACAGGCATATGAGTAATTTTAAACCCAAGAGGGGTTACCCTATAAACGGCTAATTTTTAGAAAGTGACAACCATACAACTCGATTCATATGCTGATTATGCATTGAAGTCAATGATGGAATTTCTGGAACTTTTCGATTTATTTATTTTATTTCAATAGAAACTGTATATACAGGCATATGAGTAATTTTCAACTCAAGAGGGTTTACCCTATAAACGGCTAATTTTTCGAAAGTGCCAGTCATACAACTCGTGTCCTATGGTAATTATGCATTGAAATCAACGATGGAATTTTTTGACACTTTCGATTTATTTATTTTTGTCACTTTTCGATTTATTTATTTTATTCAATAGAAACTGTATGTACCAACATATGAGTAATTTTCAACTCAAGAAGGGTTACCCTATAAATGGCTAATTTCTCGAAAGTGACAAACATACAACTCGTGTCCTATGGTAATTATGCATTGAAATCAACGATGGAATTTTTGGCACTTTCGATTTATTTATTTTTGGCACTTTTCGATTTATTTATTTTGTTCAATAGAAACTGTATATACAGGCATATGAGTAATTTTCAACTCAAGAGGGGTTACCCTATAAACGGCAAATTTTTCAAAAGTGACAGCCATACAACTCGATTTCTATGGTAATTATACATTGAAATCAATGATGGAATCTTTGGCACTTTCGATTTATTTATTTTTGGCACTTTTCGATTTATTTATTTTATTCAATAGAAACTGTATATACAGGCATATGAGTAACTTTCAACTCAAGAGGGTTTACCCTATAAACGGCTAATTTTTCGAAAGTGACATCCATACAACTCGATTTCTATGGTAATTATACATTGAAATCAATGATGGAATTTTGGGCACTTTCGGTTTATTTTTGGCACTTTTCGATTTATTTATTTTATTCAATAGAAACTGTATATACAGGCATATGAGTAATTTTCAACTCAAGACGGGTTACCCTATAAACGGCTAATTTCTCGAAAGTGACAACCATACAACTCGACTTCTATGGTAAATATACATTGAAATCAATGATGGAATTTCGGGCACTTTCGGTTTATTCTTGGCACTTTACGATTTATTTATTTTATTCAACAGAAACTGTATATACAGGCATATGAGTAATTTTCAACTCAAGAGGGGTTACCCTATAAACAGCTAATTTTTCGAAAGTGACAAACATACAACTCGTGTCCTATGGTAATTATGCATTGAAATCAACGATGGAATTTTTGGCACTTTCGATTTATTTATTTTTGGCACTTTTCGATTTATTTATTTTGTTCAATAGAAACTGTATATACAGGCATATGAGTAATTTTCAACTCAAGAGGGGTTACCCTATAAACGGCAAATTTTTCAAAAGTGACAGCCATACAACTCGATTTCTATGGTAATTATACATTGAAATCAATGATGGAATCTTTGGCACTTTCGATTTATTTATTTTTGGCACTTTTCGATTTATTTATTTTATTCAATAGAAACTGTATATACAGGCATATGAGTAACTTTCAACTCAAGAGGGTTTACCCTATAAACGGCTAATTTTTCGAAAGTGACATCCATACAACTCGATTTCTATGGTAATTATACATTGAAATCAATGATGGAATTTTGGGCACTTTCGGTTTATTTTTGGCACTTTTCGATTTATTTATTTTATTCAATAGAAACTGTATATACAGGCATATGAGTAATTTTCAACTCAAGACGGGTTACCCTATAAACGGCTAATTTCTCGAAAGTGACAACCATACAACTCGACTTCTATGGTAAATATACATTGAAATCAATGATGGAATTTCGGGCACTTTCGGTTTATTCTTGGCACTTTACGATTTATTTATTTTATTCAACAGAAACTGTATATACAGGCATATGAGTAATTTTCAACTCAAGAGGGGTTACCCTATAAACAGCTAATTTTTCGAAAGTGACAACCATACAACTCGATTCATATGCTAATTATGCATTGAAGTCAATGATGGAATTTTTGGCGCTTTTCGATTTATTTATTTTATTCAATAGAAACTGTATATACAGGCATATGAGTAATTTTCAACTCAAGAGGGTATACCCTATAAACGGCAAATTTTTTGAAAGGGACAACCGTACATCTCGATTCCTATGGTAATTATGCATTGAAATCAATGATGGAATTTTTGGCACTTTCGATTTATTTATTTTTGCACTTTTCGAATTATTTATTTCATTCAATAGAAACTGTATGTACAAGCATATGAGTAATTTTCAACTCAAGAGGTGTTACCATATAATCGGCTAATTTCTCGAAAGTGACAACCATACAACTCGATTTCTATGGTAAATATACATTGAAATCAATGATGGAATTTTGGGCACTTTCGATTTAGTTATTTTTGCACTTTTCGATTTATTTATTTTATTCAATAAAAACTGTATGTATAAGCATATGAGTAATTTTCAACTCAAGAGGGGTTACCATATAATCGGCTAATTTCTCGAAAGTGACAACCATACAACTCGATTTCTATGGTAATTATGCGTTGAAATCAAGGGTGGAATTTTTGGCACTTTCGATTTATTTATTTTTGCACTTTTCGATTTATTTATTTTATTCAATAGAAACTGTATATACAGGCATATGAGTAATTTTCAACTCAAGAGGGTTTACCCTATACACGGCTAATTTTTCGAAAGTGCCAGTCATACAACTCGTGTCCTATTGCAATTATGCATTGAAATCAATGATAGAATTTTTGGCACTTTCGATTTATTTATTTTTGCACTTTTCGATTAATTTATTTTATTCAATAGAAACTGTATGTATAAGCATATGAGTAATTTTCAACTCAAGAGGGGTTACCATATCGGCTAATTTCTCGAAAGAGACAACCATACGACTTGATTTCTGTGGTAATTATACATTGAAATCAATGATGGTTTTTGGGCACTTTCGATTTATTTATTTTTGTCACTTTCGATTTATTTATTTTATTCAATAGAAACTGTATATACAGGCATATGAGTAATTTTCACTTCAAGATTGGTTACCCTATAAACAGCTAATTTTTCGAAAGTGACAACCATACAACTCGATTCATATGCTAATTATGCATTGAAGTCAATGATGGAATTTTTGGCGCTTTTCGATTTAATTATTTTATTCAATAGAAACTGTATATACAGGCATATGAGTAATTTTCAACTAAAGAGGGGTTACGCTATAAACGGCTAATTTTTCGAAAGTGACAGCCATACAACTCGATTCCTATGGTAATTATGCATTCAAATCAATGATGGAATTTCTGGAACTTTTCGATTTATTTATTTTATTCAATAGAAACTGTATATACAGGCATATGAGTAATTTTAAACCCAAGAGGGGTTACCCTATAAACGGCTAATTTTTCGAAAGTGACAACCATACAACTCGATTCATATGCTAATTATGCATTGAAGTCAATGATGGAATTTTTGGCGCTTTTCGATTTATTTATTTTATTCAATAGAAACTGTATGTACCAGCATATGAGTAATTTTCAACTCAATAAGGGTTACCCTATAAATGGCTAATTTCTCGAAAGTGACAAACATACAACTCGTGTCCTATGGTAATTATGCATTGAAATCAACGATGGAATTTTTGGCACTTTCGATTTATTTATTTTTGGCACTTTTCGATTTATTTATTTTGTTCAATAGAATCTGTATATACAGGCATATGAGTAATTTTCAACTCAAGAGGGGTTACCCTATAAACGGCAAATTTTTCAAAAGTGACAGCCATACAACTCGATTTCTATGGTAATTATACATTGAAATCAATGATGGAATCTTTGGCACTTTCGATTTATTTATTTTTGGCACTTTTCGATTTATTTATTTTATTCAATAGAAACTGTATATACAGGCATATGAGTAATTTTCAACTAAAGAGGGTTTACCCTATAAACGGCTAATTTTTCGAAAGTGACATCCATACAACTCGATTTCTATGGTAATTATACATTGAAATCAATGATGGAATTTTGGGCACTTTCGGTTTATTTTTGGCACTTTTCGATTTATTTATTTTATTCAATAGAAACTGTATATACAGGCATATGAGTAATTTTCAACTCAAGAGGGGTTACCCTATAAACGGCTAATTTCTCGAAAGTGACAACCATACAACTCGACTTCTATGGGAAATATACATTGAAATCAATGATGGAATTTCGGGCACTTTCGGTTTATTTTTGGCACTTTACGATTTATTTATTTTATTCAACAGAAACTGTATATACAGGCATATGAGTAATTTTCAATCCAAGAGGGGTTACCCTATAAACGGCTAATTTCTCGAAAGTGACAACCATACAACTCGACTTCTATGGAAAATATACATTGAAATCAATGATGGAATTTCGGGCACTTTCGGTTTATTTTTGGCACTTTACGATTTATTTATTTTATTCAACAGAAACTGTATATACAGGCATATGAGTAATTTTCAACTCAAGAGGGGTTACCCTATAAACGGCAAATTTTTCAAAAGTGACAGCCATACTTCTCGATTCCTATGGTAATTATGCATTGAAATCAATGATGGAATTTTTGACACTTTCGATTTATTTATTTTTGTCACTTTTCGATTTATTTATTTTATTCAATAGAAACTGTATGTACCAGCATATGCGTAATTTTCAACTCAAGAAGGGTTACCCTATAAATGGCTAATTTCTCGAAAGTGACAAACATACAACTCGTGTCCTATGGTAATTATGCATTGAAATCAACGATGGAATTTTTGGCACTTTCGATTTATTTATTTTTGGCACTTTTCGATTTATTTATTTTGTTTAATAGAAACTGTATATACAGGCATATGAGTAATTTTCAACTCAAGAGGGGTTACCCTATAAACGGCAAATTTTTCAAAAGTGACAGCCATACAACTCGATTTCTATGGTAATTATACATTGAAATCAATGATGGAATCTTTGGCACTTTCGATTTATTTATTTTTGGCACTTTTCGATTTATTTATTTTATTCAATAGAAACTGTATATACAGGCATATGAGTAACTTTCAACTCAAGAGGGTTTACCCTATAAACGGCTAATTTTTCGAAAGTGACATCCATACAACTCGATTTCTATGGTAATTATACATTGAAATCAATGATGGAATTTTGGGCACTTTCGGTTTATTTTTGGCACTTTTCGATTTATTTATTTTATTCAATAGAAACTGTATATACAGGCATATGAGTAATTTTCAACTCAAGAGGGGTTACCCTATAAACGGATAATTTCTCGAAAGTGACAACCATACAACTCGACTTCTATGGTAAATATACATTGAAATCAATGATGGAATTTCGGGCACTTTCGGTTTATTTTTGGCACTTTACGATTTATTTATTTTATTCAACAGAAACTGTATATACAGGCATATGAGTAATTTTCAATCCAAGAGGGGTTACCCTATAAACGGCTAATTTCTCGAAAGTGACAACCATACAACTCGTATCCTATGGTAATTATGCATTGAAATCAATTATGGAATTTTTGGAACTTTTCGATTTATTTATTTTATTCAATAGAAACTGTATGTATAAGCATATGAGTAATTTTCAACTCAAGAGGGGTTACCATATAATCGGATAATTTCTCGAAAGTGACAACCATACAACTCGATTTCTATGGTAAATATACATTGAAATCAATGATGGAATTTTGGGCACTTTCGATTTATTTATTTTTGCACTTTTCGATTTATTTATTTTATTCAATAGAAACTGTATGTATAAGCATATGAGTAATTTTCAACTCAAGAGGGGTTACCATATAATCGGCTAATTTCTCGAAAGTGACAACCATACAAATCGATTTCTATGGTAAATATACATTGAAATCAATGATGGAATTTTGGGCACTTTCGAATTATTTTTGGCACTTTTCGATTTATTTATTTTATTCAATAGAAACTGTATATGCAGGCATATGAGTAATTTTCAACTCAAGAGGTGTTACCATATAATCGGCTAATTTCTCGAAAGTGACAACCATACAACTCGATTTCTATGGTAAATATACATTGAAATCAATGATGGAATTTTGGGCACTTTCGATTTATTTATTTTTGCACTTTTCGATTTATTTATTTTATTCAATAAAAACTGTATGTATAAGCATATGAGTAATTTTCAACTCAAGAGGGTTTACCATATAATCGGCTAATTTCTCGAAAGTGACAACCATACAACTCGATTTCTATGGTAATTATGCGTTGAAATCAAGGGTGGAATTTCTGGCACTTTCGATTTATTTATTTTTGCACTTTTCGATTTATTTATTTTATTCAATAGAAACTGTATATACAGGCATATGAGTAATTTTCAACTCAAGAGGGTTTACCCTATAAACGGCAACTTTTTCGAAAGTGCCAGTCATACAACTCGTGTCCTATTGTAATTATGCATTGAAATCAATGATAGAATTCTTGGCACTTTCGATTTATTTATTTTTGCACTTTTCGATTAATTTATTTTATTCAATAGAAACTGTATGTATAAGCATATGAGTAATTTTCAACTCAAGACGGGTTACCATATCGGCTAATTTCTCGAAAGTGACAACCATACGACTTGATTTCTATGGTAATTATACATTGAAATCAATGATGGTTTTTGCGCACTTTCGATTTATTTATTTTTGTCACTTTCGATTTATTTATTTTATTCAATAGAAACTGTATATACAGGCATATGAGTAATTTTCAACTCAAGAGGGGTTACCCTATAAACAGCTAATTTTTCGAAAGTGACAACCATACAACTCGATTCATATGCTAATTATGCATTGAAGTCAATGATGGAATTTTTGGCGCTTTTTGATTTATTTATTTTATTCAATAGAAACTGTATATACAGGCATATGAGTAATTTTCAACTCAAGAGGGTATACCCTATAAACGGCAAATTTTTCGAAAGGGACAACCGTACATCTCGATTCCTATGGTAATTATGCATTGAAATCAATGATGGAATTTTTGGCACTTTCGATTTATTTATTTTTGATCTTTTCGATTTATTTATTTCATTCAATAGAAACTGTATGTACAAGCATATGAGTAATTTTCAACTCAAGAGGGTATACCCTATAAACGGCTAATTTTTCGAAAGGGACAACCGTACATCTCGATTCCTATGGTAATTATGCATTGAAATCAATGATGGAATTTTGGGCACTTTCGATTTATTTATTTTTGCACTTTTCGATTTATTTATTTTATTCAATAAAAACTGTATGTATAAGCATATGAGTAATTTTCAACTCAAGAGGGGTTACCATATAATCGGCTAATTTCTCGAAAGTGACAACCATACAACTCGATTTCTATGGTAATTATGCGTTGAAATCAAGGGTGGAATTTTTGGCACTTTCGATTTATTTATTTTTGCACTTTTCGATTTATTTATTTTATTCAATAGAAACTGTATATACAGGCATATGAGTAATTTTCAACTCAAGAGGGTTTACCCTATACACGGCTAATTTTTCGAAAGTGCCAGTCATACAACTCGTGTCCTATTGCAATTATGCATTGAAATCAATGATAGAATTTTTGGCACTTTCGATTTATTTATTTTTGCACTTTTCGATTAATTTATTTTATTCAATAGAAACTGAATGTATAAGCATATGAGTAATTTTCAACTCAAGAGGGGTTACCATATCGGCTAATTTCTCGAAAGAGACAACCATACGACTTGATTTCTGTGGTAATTATACATTGAAATCAATGATGGTTTTTGGGCACTTTCGATTTATTTATTTTTGTCACTTTCGATTTATTTATTTTATTCAATAGAAACTGTATATACAGGCATATGAGTAATTTTCACTTCAAGATTGGTTACCCTATAAACAGCTAATTTTTCGAAAGTGACAACCATACAACTCGATTCATATGCTAATTATGCATTGAAGTCAATGATGGAATTTTTGGCGCTTTTCGATTTAATTATTTTATTCAATAGAAACTGTATATACAGGCATATGAGTAATTTTCAACTAAAGAGGGGTTACGCTATAAACGGCTAATTTTTCGAAAGTGACAGCCATACAACTCGATTCCTATGGTAATTATGCATTCAAATCAATGATGGAATTTCTGGAACTTTTCGATTTATTTATTTTATTCAATAGAAACTGTATATACAGGCATATGAGTAATTTTAAACCCAAGAGGGGTTACCCTATAAACGGCTAATTTTTCGAAAGTGACAACCATACAACTCGATTCATATGCTAATTATGCATTGAAGTCAATGATGGAATTTTTGGCGCTTTTCGATTTATTTATTTTATTCAATAGAAACTGTATGTACCAGCATATGAGTAATTTTCAACTCAACAAGGGTTACCCTATAAATGGCTAATTTCTCGAAAGTGACAAACATACAACTCGTGTCCTATGGTAATTATGCATTGAAATCAACGATGGAATTTTTGGCACTTTCGATTTATTTATTTTTGGCACTTTTCGATTTATTTATTTTATTCAATAGAAACTGTATATACAGGCATATGAGTAATTTTCAACTAAAGAGGGTTTACCCTATAAACGGCTAATTTTTCGAAAGTGACATCCATACAACTCGATTTCTATGGTAATTATACATTGAAATCAATGATGGAATTTTGGGCACTTTCGGTTTATTTTTGGCACTTTTCGATTTATTTATTTTATTCAATAGAAACTGTATATACAGGCATATGAGTAATTTTCAACTCAAGAGGGGTTACCCTATAAACGGCTAATTTCTCGAAAGTGACAACCATACAACTCGACTTCTATGGGAAATATACATTGAAATCAATGATGGAATTTCGGGCACTTTCGGTTTATTTTTGGCACTTTACGATTTATTTATTTTATTCAACAGAAACTGTATATACAGGCATATGAGTAATTTTCAATCCAAGAGGGGTTACCCTATAAACGGCTAATTTCTCGAAAGTGACAACCATACAACTCGACTTCTATGGGAAATATACATTGAAATCAATGATGGAATTTCGGGCACTTTCGGTTTATTTTTGGCACTTTACGATTTATTTATTTTATTCAACAGAAACTGTATATACAGGCATATGAGTAATTTTCAACTCAAGAGGGGTTACCCTATAAACGGCAAATTTTTCAAAAGTGACAGCCATACTTCTCGATTCCTATGGTAATTATGCATTGAAATCAATGATGGAATTTTTGACACTTTCGATTTATTTATTTTTGTCACTTTTCGATTTATTTATTTTATTCAATAGAAATTGTATGTACCAGCATATGCGTAATTTTCAACTCAAGAAGGGTTACCCTATAAATGGCTAATTTCTCGAAAGTGACAAACATACAACTCGTGTCCTATGGTAATTATGCATTGAAATCAACGATGGAATTTTTGGCACTTTCGATTTATTTATTTTTGGCACTTTTCGATTTATTTATTTTGTTTAATAGAAACTGTATATACAGGCATATGAGTAATTTTCAACTCAAGAGGGGTTACCCTATAAACGGCAAATTTTTCAAAAGTGACAGCCATACAACTCGATTTCTATGGTAATTATACATTGAAATCAATGATGGAATCTTTGGCACTTTCGATTTATTTATTTTTGGCACTTTTCGATTTATTTATTTTATTCAATAGAAACTGTATATACAGGCATATGAGTAACTTTCAACTCAAGAGGGTTTACCCTATAAACGGCTAATTTTTCGAAAGTGACATCCATACAACTCGATTTCTATGGTAATTATACATTGAAATCAATGATGGAATTTTGGGCACTTTCGGTTTATTTTTGGCACTTTTCGATTTATTTATTTTATTCAATAGAAACTGTATATACAGGCATATGAGTAATTTTCAACTCAAGAGGGGTTACCCTATAAACGGATAATTTCTCGCAAGTGACAACCATACAACTCGACTTCTATGGTAAATATACATTGAAATCAATGATGGAATTTCGGGCACTTTCGGTTTATTTTTGGCACTTTACGATTTATTTATTTTATTCAACAGAAACTGTATATACAGGCATATGAGTAATTTTCAATCCAAGAGGGGTTACCCTATAAACGGCTAATTTCTCGAAAGTGACAACCATACAACTCGTATCCTATGGTAATTATGCATTGAAATCAATTATGGAATTTTTGGAACTTTTCGATTTATTTATTTTATTCAATAGAAACTGTATGTATAAGCATATGAGTAATTTTCAACTCAAGAGGGGTTACCATATAATCGGATAATTTCTCGAAAGTGACAACCATACAACTCGATTTCTATGGTAAATATACATTGAAATCAATGATGGAATTTTGGGCACTTTCGATTTATTTATTTTTGCACTTTTCGATTTATTTATTTTATTCAATAGAAACTGTATGTATAAGCATATGAGTAATTTTCAACTCAAGAGGGGTTACCATATAATCGGATAATTTCTCGAAAGTGACAACCATACAAATCGATTTCTATGGTAAATATACATTGAAATCAATGATGGAATTTTGGGCACTTTCGAATTATTTTTGGCACTTTTCGATTTATTTATTTTATTCAATAGAAACTGTATATGCAGGCATATGAGTAATTTTCAACTCAAGAGGTGTTACCATATAATCGGCTAATTTCTCGAAAGTGACAACCATACAACTCGATTTCTATGGTAAATATACATTGAAATCAATGATGGAATTTTGGGCACTTTCGATTTATTTATTTTTGCACTTTTCGATTTATTTATTTTATTCAATAAAAACTGTATGTATAAGCAAATGAGTAATTTTCAACTCAAGAGGGGTTACCATATAATCGGCTAATTTCTCGAAAGTGACAACCATACAACTCGATTTCTATGGTAATTATGCGTTGAAATCAAGGGTGGAATTTCTGGCACTTTCGATTTATTTATTTTTGCACTTTTCGATTTATTTATTTTATTCAATAGAAACTGTATATACAGGCATATGAGTAATTTTCAACTCAAGAGGGTTTACCCTATAAACGGCAACTTTTTCGAAAGTGCCAGTCATACAACTCGTGTCCTATTGTAATTATGCATTGAAATCAATGATAGAATTCTTGGCACTTTCGATTTATTTATTTTTGCACTTTTCGATTAATTTATTTTATTCAATAGAAACTGTATGTATAAGCATATGAGTAATTTTCAACTCAAGACGGGTTACCATATCGGCTAATTTCTCGAAAGTGACAACCATACGACTTGATTTCTATGGTAATTATACATTGAAATCAATGATGGTTTTTGCGCACTTTCGATTTATTTATTTTTGTCACTTTCGATTTATTTATTTTATTCAATAGAAACTGTATATACAGGCATATGAGTAATTTTCAACTCAAGAGGGGTTACCCTATAAACAGCTAATTTTTCGAAAGTGACAACCATACAACTCGATTCATATGCTAATTATGCATTGAAGTCAATGATGGAATTTTTGGCGCTTTTCGATTTATTTATTTTATTCAATAGAAACTGTATATACAGGCATATGAGTAATTTTCAACTCAAGAGGGTATACCCTATAAACGGCAAATTTTTCGATAGGGACAACCGTACATCTCGATTCCTATGGTAATTATGCATTGAAATCAATGATGGAATTTTTGGCACTTTCGATTTATTTATTTTTGCACTTTTCGATTTATTTATTTCATTCAATAGAAACTGTATGTACAAGCATATGAGTAATTTTCAACTCAAGAGGGTATACCCTATAAACGGCAAATTTTTCGATAGGGACAACCATACAACTCGATTTCTATGGTAAATATACATTGAAATCAATCATGGAATTTTGGGCACTTTCGATTTAGTTATTTTTGCACTTTTCGATTTATTTATTTTATTCAATAAAAACTGTATGTATAAGCATATGAGTAATTTTCAACTCAAGAGGGGTTACCATATAATCGGCTAATTTCTCGAAAGTGACAACCATACAACTCGATTTCTATGGTAATTATGCGTTGAAATCAAGGGTGGAATTTTTGGCACTTTCGATTTATTTATTTTTGCACTTTTCGATTTATTTATTTTATTCAATAGAAACTGTATATACAGGCATATGAGTAATTTTCAACTCACAGGGTTTACCCTATAAACGGCTAATTTTTCGAAAGTGCCAGCCATACAACTCGTGTCCTATTGCAATTATGCATTGAAATCAATGATAGAATTTTTGGCACTTTCGATTTATTTATTTTTTATAAATGGCTAATTTCTCGAAAGTGACAAACATACAACTCGTGTCCTATGGTAATTATGCATTGAAATCAACGATGGAATTTTTGGCACTTTCGATTTATTTATTTTTGGCACTTTTCGATTTATTTATTTTGTTTAATAGAAACTGTATATACAGGCATATGAGTAATTTTCAACTCAAGAGGGGTTACCCTATAAACGGCAAATTTTTCAAAAGTGACAGCCATACAACTCGATTTCTATGGTAATTATACATTGAAATCAATGATGGAATCTTTGGCACTTTCGATTTATTTATTTTTGGCACTTTTCGATTTATTTATTTTATTCAATAGAAACTGTATATACAGGCATATGAGTAACTTTCAACTCAAGAGGGTTTACCCTATAAACGGCTAATTTTTCGAAAGTGACATCCATACAACTCGATTTCTATGGTAATTATACATTGAAATCAATGATGGAATTTTGGGCACTTTCGGTTTATTTTTGGCACTTTTCGATTTATTTATTTTATTCAATAGAAACTGTATATACAGGCATATGAGTAATTTTCAACTCAAGAGGGGTTACCCTATAAACGGATAATTTCTCGAAAGTGACAACCATACAACTCGACTTCTATGGTAAATATACATTGAAATCAATGATGGAATTTCGGGCACTTTCGGTTTATTTTTGGCACTTTACGATTTATTTATTTTATTCAACAGAAACTGTATGTACAGGCATATGAGTAATTTTCAATCCAAGAGGGGTTACCCTATAAACGGCTAATTTCTCGAAAGTGACAACCATACAACTCGTATCCTATGGTAATTATGCATTGAAATCAATTATGGAATTTTTGGAACTTTTCGATTTATTTATTTTATTCAATAGAAACTGTATGTATAAGCATATGAGTAATTTTCAACTCAAGAGGGGTTACCATATAATCGGATAATTTCTCGAAAGTGACAACCATACAACTCGATTTCTATGGTAAATATACATTGAAATCAATGATGGAATTTTGGGCACTTTCGATTTATTTATTTTTGCACTTTTCGATTTATTTATTTTATTCAATAGAAACTGTATGTATAAGCATATGAGTAATTTTCAACTCAAGAGGGGTTACCATATAATCGGCTAATTTCTCGAAAGTGACAACCATACAAATCGATTTCTATGGTAAATATACATTGAAATCAATGATGGAATTTTGGGCACTTTCGAATTATTTTTGGCACTTTTCGATTTATTTATTTTATTCAATAGAAACTGTATATGCAGGCATATGAGTAATTTTCAACTCAAGAGGTGTTACCATATAATCGGCTAATTTCTCGAAAGTGACAACCATACAACTCGATTTCTATGGTAAATATACATTGAAATCAATGATGGAATTTTGGGCACTTTCGATTTATTTATTTTTGCACTTTTCGATTTATTTATTTTATTCAATAAAAACTGTATGTATAAGCATATGAGTAATTTTCAACTCAAGAGGGTTTACCATATAATCGGCTAATTTCTCGAAAGTGACAACCATACAACTCGATTTCTATGGTAATTATGCGTTGAAATCAAGGGTGGAATTTCTGGCACTTTCGATTTATTTATTTTTGCACTTTTCGATTTATTTATTTTATTCAATAGAAACTGTATATACAGGCATATGAGTAATTTTCAACTCAAGAGGGTTTACCCTATAAACGGCAACTTTTTCGAAAGTGCCAGTCATACAACTCGTGTCCTATTGTAATTATGCATTGAAATCAATGATAGAATTCTTGGCACTTTCGATTTATTTATTTTTGCACTTTTCGATTAATTTATTTTATTCAATAGAAACTGTATGTATAAGCATATGAGTAATTTTCAACTCAAGACGGGTTACCATATCGGCTAATTTCTCGAAAGTGACAACCATACGACTTGATTTCTATGGTAATTATACATTGAAATCAATGATGGTTTTTGCGCACTTTCGATTTATTTATTTTTGTCACTTTCGATTTATTTATTTTATTCAATAGAAACTGTATATACAGGCATATGAGTAATTTTCAACTCAAGAGGGGTTACCCTATAAACAGCTAATTTTTCGAAAGTGACAACCATACAACTCGATTCATATGCTAATTATGCATTGAAGTCAATGATGGAATTTTTGGCGCTTTTCGATTTATTTATTTTATTCAATAGAAACTGTATATACAGGCATATGAGTAATTTTCAACTCAAGAGGGTATACCCTATAAACGGCAAATTTTTCGAAAGGGACAACCGTACATCTCGATTCCTATGGTAATTATGCATTGAAATCAATGATGGAATTTTTGGCACTTTCGATTTATTTATTTTTGCACTTTTCGATTTATTTATTTCATTCAATAGAAACTGTATGTACAAGCATATGAGTAATTTTCAACTCAAGAGGGTATACCCTATAAACGGCTAATTTTTCGAAAGGGACAACCGTACATCTCGATTCCTATGGTAATTATGCATTGAAATCAATGATGGAATTTTGGGCACTTTCGATTTATTTATTTTTGCACTTTTCGATTTATTTATTTTATTCAATAAAAACTGTATGTATAAGCATATGAGTAATTTTCAACTCAAGAGGGGTTACCATATAATCGGCTAATTTCTCGAAAGTGACAACCATACAACTCGATTTCTATGGTAATTATGCGTTGAAATCAAGGGTGGAATTTTTGGCACTTTCGATTTATTTATTTTTGCACTTTTCGATTTATTTATTTTATTCAATAGAAACTGTATATACAGGCATATGAGTAATTTTCAACTCAAGAGGGTTTACCCTATACACGGCTAATTTTTCGAAAGTGCCAGTCATACAACTCGTGTCCTATTGCAATTATGCATTGAAATCAATGATAGAATTTTTGGCACTTTCGATTTATTTATTTTTGCACTTTTCGATTAATTTATTTTATTCAATAGAAACTGTATGTATAAGCATATGAGTAATTTTCAACTCAAGAGGGGTTACCATATCGGCTAATTTCTCGAAAGAGACAACCATACGACTTGATTTCTGTGGTAATTATACATTGAAATCAATGATGGTTTTTGGGCACTTTCGATTTATTTATTTTTGTCACTTTCGATTTATTTATTTTATTCAATAGAAACTGTATATACAGGCATATGAGTAATTTTCACTTCAAGATTGGTTACCCTATAAACAGCTAATTTTTCGAAAGTGACAACCATACAACTCGATTCATATGCTAATTATGCATTGAAGTCAATGATGGAATTTTTGGCGCTTTTCGATTTAATTATTTTATTCAATAGAAACTGTATATACAGGCATATGAGTAATTTTCAACTAAAGAGGGGTTACGCTATAAACGGCTAATTTTTCGAAAGTGACAGCCATACAACTCGATTCCTATGGTAATTATGCATTCAAATCAATGATGGAATTTCTGGAACTTTTCGATTTATTTATTTTATTCAATAGAAACTGTATATACAGGCATATGAGTAATTTTAAACCCAAGAGGGGTTACCCTATAAACGGCTAATTTTTCGAAAGTGACAACCATACAACTCGATTCATATGCTAATTATGCATTGAAGTCAATGATGGAATTTTTGGCGCTTTTCGATTTATTTATTTTATTCAATAGAAACTGTATGTACCAGCATATGAGTAATTTTCAACTCAATAAGGGTTACCCTATAAATGGCTAATTTCTCGAAAGTGACAAACATACAACTCGTGTCCTATGGTAATTATGCATTGAAATCAACGATGGAATTTTTGGCACTTTCGATTTATTTATTTTTGGCACTTTTCGATTTATTTATTTTGTTTAATAGAAACTGTATATACAGGCATATGAGTAATTTTCAACTCAAGAGGGGTTACCCTATAAACGGCAAATTTTTCAAAAGTGACAGCCATACTTCTCGATTCCTATGGTAATTATGCATTGAAATCAATGATGGAATTTTTGACACTTTCGATTTATTTATTTTTGTCACTTTTCGATTTATTTATTTTATTCAATAGAAACTGTATGTACCAGCATATGCGTAATTTTCAACTCAAGAAGGGTTACCCTATAAATGGCTAATTTCTCGAAAGTGACAAACATACAACTCGTGTCCTATGGTAATTATGCATTGAAATCAACGATGGAATTTTTGGCACTTTCGATTTATTTATTTTTGGCACTTTTCGATTTATTTATTTTGTTTAATAGAAACTGTATATACAGGCATATGAGTAATTTTCAACTCAAGAGGGGTTACCCTATAAACGGCAAATTTTTCAAAAGTGACAGCCATACAACTCGATTTCTATGGTAATTATACATTGAAATCAATGATGGAATCTTTGGCACTTTCGATTTATTTATTTTTGGCACTTTTCGATTTATTTATTTTATTCAATAGAAACTGTATATACAGGCATATGAGTAACTTTCAACTCAAGAGGGTTTACCCTATAAACGGCTAATTTTTCGAAAGTGACATCCATACAACTCGATTTCTATGGTAATTATACATTGAAATCAATGATGGAATTTTGGGCACTTTCGGTTTATTTTTGGCACTTTTCGATTTATTTATTTTATTCAATAGAAACTGTATATACAGGCATATGAGTAATTTTCAACTCAAGAGGGGTTACCCTATAAACGGATAATTTCTCGCAAGTGACAACCATACAACTCGACTTCTATGGTAAATATACATTGAAATCAATGATGGAATTTCGGGCACTTTCGGTTTATTTTTGGCACTTTACGATTTATTTATTTTATTCAACAGAAACTGTATATACAGGCATATGAGTAATTTTCAATCCAAGAGGGGTTACCCTATAAACGGCTAATTTCTCGAAAGTGACAACCATACAACTCGTATCCTATGGTAATTATGCATTGAAATCAATTATGGAATTTTTGGAACTTTTCGATTTATTTATTTTATTCAATAGAAACTGTATGTATAAGCATATGAGTAATTTTCAACTCAAGAGGGGTTACCATATAATCGGATAATTTCTCGAAAGTGACAACCATACAACTCGATTTCTATGGTAAATATACATTGAAATCAATGATGGAATTTTGGGCACTTTCGATTTATTTATTTTTGCACTTTTCGATTTATTTATTTTATTCAATAGAAACTGTATGTATAAGCATATGAGTAATTTTCAGCTCAAGAGGGGTTACCATATAATCGGCTAATTTCTCGAAAGTGACAACCATACAAATCGATTTCTATGGTAAATATACATTGAAATCAATGATGGAATTTTGGGCACTTTCGAATTATTTTTGGCACTTTTCGATTTATTTATTTTATTCAATAGAAACTGTATATGCAGGCATATGAGTAATTTTCAACTCAAGAGGTGTTACCATATAATCGGCTAATTTCTCGAAAGTGACAACCATACAACTCGATTTCTATGGTAAATATACATTGAAATCAATGATGGAATTTTGGGCACTTTCGATTTATTTATTTTTGCACTTTTCGATTAATTTATTTTATTCAATAGAAACTGTATGTATAAGCATATGAGTAATTTTCAACTCAAGACGGGTTACCATATCGGCTAATTTCTCGAAAGTGACAACCATACGACTTGATTTCTATGGTAATTATACATTGAAATCAATGATGGTTTTTGCGCACTTTCGATTTATTTATTTTTGTCACTTTCGATTTATTTATTTTATTCAATAGAAACTGTATATACAGGCATATGAGTAATTTTCAACTCAAGAGGGGTTACCCTATAAACAGCTAATTTTTCGAAAGTGACAACCATACAACTCGATTCATATGCTAATTATGCATTGAAGTCAATGATGGAATTTTTGGCGCTTTTCGATTTATTTATTTTATTCAATAGAAACTGTATATACAGGCATATGAGTAATTTTCAACTCAAGAGGGTATACCCTATAAACGGCAAATTTTTCGAAAGGGACAACCGTACATCTCGATTCCTATGGTAATTATGCATTGAAATCAATGATGGAATTTTTGGCACTTTCGATTTATTTATTTTTGCACTTTTCGATTTATTTATTTCATTCAATAGAAACTGTATGTACAAGCATATGAGTAATTTTCAACTCAAGAGGGTATACCCTATAAACGGCTAATTTTTCGAAAGGGACAACCGTACATCTCGATTCCTATGGTAATTATGCACTTTCGGTTTATTTTTGGCACTTTTCGATTTATTTATTTTATTCAATAGAAACTGTATATACAGGCATATGAGTAATTTTCAAATCAAGAGGGGTTACCCTATAAACGGCTAATTTCTCGAAAGTGACAACCATACAACTCGACTTCTATGGGAAATATACATTGAAATCAATGATGGAATTTCGGGCACTTTCGGTTTATTTTTGGCACTTTACGATTTATTTATTTTATTCAACAGAAACTGTATATACAGGCATATGAGTAATTTTCAATCCAAGAGGGGTTACCCTATAAACGGCTAATTTCTCGAAAGTGACAACCATACAACTCGACTTCTATGGGAAATATACATTGAAATCAATGATGGAATTTCGGGCACTTTCGGTTTATTTTTGGCACTTTACGATTTATTTATTTTATTCAACAGAAACTGTATATACAGGCATATGAGTAATTTTCAACTCAAGAGGGGTTACCCTATAAACGGCAAATTTTTCAAAAGTGACAGCCATACTTCTCGATTCCTATGGTAATTATGCATTGAAATCAATGATGGAATTTTTGACACTTTCGATTTATTTATTTTTGTCACTTTTCGATTTATTTATTTTATTCAATAGAAACTGTATGTACCAGCATATGCGTAATTTTCAACTCAAGAAGGGTTACCCTATAAATGGCTAATTTCTCGAAAGTGACAAACATACAACTCGTGTCCTATGGTAATTATGCATTGAAATCAACGATGGAATTTTTGGCACTTTCGATTTATTTATTTTTGGCACTTTTCGATTTATTTATTTTGTTTAATAGAAACTGTATATACAGGCATATGAGTAATTTTCAACTCAAGAGGGGTTACCCTATAAACGGCAAATTTTTCAAAAGTGACAGCCATACAACTCGATTTCTATGGTAATTATACATTGAAATCAATGATGGAATCTTTGGCACTTTCGATTTATTTATTTTTGGCACTTTTCGATTTATTTATTTTATTCAATAGAAACTGTATATACAGGCATATGAGTAACTTTCAACTCAAGAGGGTTTACCCTATAAACGGCTAATTTTTCGAAAGTGACATCCATACAACTCGATTTCTATGGTAATTATACATTGAAATCAATGATGGAATTTTGGGCACTTTCGGTTTATTTTTGGCACTTTTCGATTTATTTATTTTATTCAATAGAAACTGTATATACAGGCATATGAGTAATTTTCAACTCAAGAGGGGTTACCCTATAAACGGATAATTTCTCGCAAGTGACAACCATACAACTCGACTTCTATGGTAAATATACATTGAAATCAATGATGGAATTTCGGGTTTATTTCGGTTTATTTTTGGCACTTTACGATTTATTTATTTTATTCAACAGAAACTGTATATACAGGCATATGAGTAATTTTCAATCCAAGAGGGGTTACCCTATAAACGGCTAATTTCTCGAAAGTGACAACCATACAACTCGTATCCTATGGTAATTATGCATTGAAATCAATTATGGAATTTTTGGAACTTTTCGATTTATTTATTTTATTCAATAGAAACTGTATGTATAAGCATATGAGTAATTTTCAACTCAAGAGGGGTTACCATATAATCGGCTAATTTCTCGAAAGTGACAACCATACAAATCGATTTCTATGGTAAATATACATTGAAATCAATAATGGAATTTTGGGCACTTTCGAATTATTTTTGGCACTTTTCGATTTATTTATTTTATTCAATAGAAACTGTATATGCAGGCATATGAGTAATTTTCAACTCAAGAGGTGTTACCATATAATCGGCTAATTTCTCGAAAGTGACAACCATACAACTCGATTTCTATGGTAAATATACATTGAAATCAATGATGGAATTTTGGGCACTTTCGATTTATTTATTTTTGCACTTTTCGATTTATTTATTTTATTCAATAAAAACTGTATGTATAAGCAAATGAGTAATTTTCAACTCAAGAGGGGTTACCATATAATCGGCTAATTTCTCGAAAGTGACAACCATACAACTCGATTTCTATGGTAATTATGCGTTGAAATCAAGGGTGGAATTTCTGGCACTTTCGATTTATTTATTTTTGCACTTTTCGATTTATTTATTTTATTCAATAGAAACTGTATATACAGGCATATGAGTAATTTTCAACTCAAGAGGGTTTACCCTATAAACGGCAACTTTTTCGAAAGTGCCAGTCATACAACTCGTGTCCTATTGTAATTATGCATTGAAATCAATGATAGAATTCTTGGCACTTTCGATTTATTTATTTTTGCACTTTTCGATTAATTTATTTTATTCAATAGAAACTGTATGTATAAGCATATGAGTAATTTTCAACTCAAGACGGGTTACCATATCGGCTAATTTCTCGAAAGTGACAACCATACGACTTGATTTCTATGGTAATTATACATTGAAATCAATGATGGTTTTTGCGCACTTTCGATTTATTTATTTTTGTCACTTTCGATTTATTTATTTTATTCAATAGAAACTGTATATACAGGCATATGAGTAATTTTCAACTCAAGAGGGGTTACCCTATAAACAGCTAATTTTTCGAAAGTGACAACCATACAACTCGATTCATATGCTAATTATGCATTGAAGTCAATGATGGAATTTTTGGCGCTTTTCGATTTATTTATTTTATTCAATAGAAACTGTATATACAGGCATATGAGTAATTTTCAACTCAAGAGGGTATACCCTATAAACGGCAAATTTTTCGAAAGGGACAACCGTACATCTCGATTCCTATGGTAATTATGCATTGAAATCAATGATGGAATTTTTGGCACTTTCGATTTATTTATTTTTGCACTTTTCGATTTATTTATTTCATTCAATAGAAACTGTATGTACAAGCATATGAGTAATTTTCAACTCAAGAGGGTATACCCTATAAACGGCTAATTTTTCGAAAGGGACAACCGTACATCTCGATTCCTATGGTAATTATGCATTGAAATCAATGATGGAATTTTTGGCACTTTCGATTTATTTATTTTTGCACTTTTCGAATTATTTATTTCATTCAATAGAAACTGTATATACAGGCATATGAGTAATTTTCAACTCAAGAGGGTATACCCTATAAACGGCTAATTTCTCGAAAGTGACAACCATACAACTCGACTTCTATGGTAAATATACATTGAAATCAATCATGGAATTTTGGGCACTTTCGATTTAGTTATTTTTGCACTTTTCGATTTATTTATTTTATTCAATAAAAACTGTATGTATAAGCATATGAGTAATTTTCAACTCAAGAGGGGTTACCATATAATCGGCTAATTTCTCGAAAGTGACAACCATACAACTCGATTTCTATGGTAATTATGCGTTGAAATCAAGGGTGGAATTTTTGGCACTTTCGATTTATTTATTTTTGCACTTTTCGATTTATTTATTTTATTCAATAGAAACTGTATATACAGGCATATGAGTAATTTTCAACTCACAGGGTTTACCCTATAAACGGCTAATTTTTCGAAAGTGCCAGCCATACAACTCGTGTCCTATTGCAATTATGCATTGAAATCAATGATAGAATTTTTGGCACTTTCGATTTATTTATTTTTGCACTTTTCGATTAATTTATTTTATTCAATAGAAACTGTATGTATAAGCATATGAGTAATTTTCAACTCAAGAGGGGTTACCATATCGGCTAATTTCTCGAAAGCGACAACCATACGACTTGATTTCTGTGGTAATTATACATTGAAATCAATGATGGTTTTTGGGCACTTTCGATTTATTTATTTTTGTCACTTTCGATTTATTTATTTTATTCAATAGAAACTGTATATACAGGCATATGAGTAATTTTCAACTCAAGATTGGTTACCCTATAAACAGCTAATTTTTCGAAAGTGACAACCATACAACTCGATTCATATGCTAATTATGCATTGAAGTCAATGATGGAATTTTTGGCGCTTTTCGATTTAATTATTTTATTCAATAGAAACTGTATATACAGGCATATGAGTAATTTTCAACTAAAGAGGGGTTACGCTATAAACGGCTAATTTTTCGAAAGTGACAGCCATACAACTCGATTCCTATGGTAATTATGCATTCAAATCAATGATGGAATTTCTGGAACTTTTCGATTTATTTATTTTATTCAATGGAAACTGTATATACAGGCATATGAGTAATTTTAAACCCAAGAGGGGTTACCCTATAAACGGCTAATTTTTCGAAAGTGACAACCATACAACTCGATTCATATGCTAATTATGCATTGAAGTCAATGATGGAATTTTTGGCGCTTTTCGATTTATTTATTTTATTCAATAGAAACTGTATATACAGGAATATGAGTAATTTTCAACTTAAGAGGGTATACCCTATAAACGGCTAATTTTTCGAAAGTGACAGCCATACAACTCGATTCCTATGGTAATTATGCATTGAAATCAATGATGGAATTTCTGGAACTTTTCGATTTATTTATTTTATTCAATAGAAACTCTATATACAGTCATATGAGTACTTTTAAACTCAAGAGGGGTTACCCTATAAACGGCTAATTTTTAGAAAGTGACAACCATACAACTCGATTCATATGCTGATTATGCATTGAAGTCAATGATGGAATTTCTGGCACTTTCGATTTATTTATTTTTGGCACTTTTCGATTTATTTATTTTATTCAATAGAAACTGTATATACAGGCATATGAGTAACTTTCAACTCAAGAGAGTTTACCCTATAAACGGCTAATTTTTCGAAAGTGACATCCATACAACTCGATTTCTATGGTAATTATACATTGAAATCAATGATGGAATTTTGAGCACTTTCGGTTTATTTTTGGCACTTTTCGATTTATTTATTTTATTCAATAGAAACTGTATATACAGGCATATGAGTAATTTTCAACTCAAGAGGGGTTACCCTATAAACGGCTAATTTCTCGAAAGTGACAACCATACACCTCGACTTCTATGGTAAATATACATTGAAATCAATGATGGAATTTCGGGCACTTTCGGTTTATTTTTGGCACTTTTCGATTTATTTATTTTATTCAACAGAAACTGTATATACAGGCATATGAGTAATAGAAACTGTATGTATAAGCATATGAGTGATTTTCAACTCAAGAGGGGTTACCATATAATCGGCTAATTTCTCGATAGTGACAACCATACAACTCGATTTCTATGGTAAATATACATTGAAATCAATGATGGTTTTTGGGCACTTTCGGTTTATTTTTGGCACTTTTCGATTTATTTATTTTATTCAATAGAAACTGTATATACAGGCATATGAGTAATTTTCAACTCAAGAGGGGTTACCCTATAAACGGCTAATTTCTCGAAAGTGACAACCATACAACTCGACTTCTATGGTAAATATACATTGAAATCAATGATGGAATTTCGGGCACTTTCGGTTTATTTTTGGCACTTTTCGATTTATTTATTTTATTCAACAGAAACTGTATATACAGGCATATGAGTAATAGAAACTGTATGTATAAGCATATGAGTAATTTTCAACTCAAGAGGGGTTACCATATCGGCTAATTTCTCGAAAGAGACAACCATACGACTTGATTTCTATGGTAATTATACATTGAAATCAATGATGGTTTTTGGGCACTTTCGATTTATTTATTTTTGTCACTTTCGATTTATTTATTTTATTCAATAGAAACTGTATATACAGGCATATGAGTAATTTTCAACTCAAGAGGGGTTACGCTATAAACGGCTAATTTTTCGAAAGTGACAGCCATACAACTCGATTCCTATGGTAATTATGCATTCAAATCAATGATGGTTTTTGGGCACTTTCGATTTATTTATTTTTGTCACTTTCGATTTATTTATTTTATTCAATAGAAACTGTATATACAGGCATATGAGTAATTTTCAACTAAAGAGGGGTTACGCTATAAACGGCTAATTTTTCAAAAGTGACAGCCATACAACTCGATTCCTATGGTAATTATGCATTCAAATCAATGATGGAATTTCTGGAACTTTTCGATTTATTTATTTTATTCAATAGAAACTGTATATACAGGCATATGAGTAATTTTAAACCCAAGAGGGGTTACCCTATAAACGGCTAATTTTTCGAAAGTGACAACCATACAACTTGATTCATATGCTAATTATGCATTGAAGTCAATGATGGAATTTTTGGCGCTTTTCGATTTATTTATTTTATTCAATAGAAACTGTATATACAGGCATATGAGTAATTTTCAACTTAAGAGGGGTTACCATATAATCGGCTATTTTCTCGAAAGTGACAACCATACAACTCGTGTCCTATTGCAATTATGCATTGAAATCAATGATAGAATTTTTGGCACTTTCGATTTATTTATTTTTGCACTTTTCGATTAATTTATTTTATTCAATAGAAACTGTATGTATAAGCATATGAGTAATTTTCAACTCAATAGGGGTTACCATATCGGCTAATTTCTCGAAAGCGACAACCATACGACTTGATTTCTATGGTAATTATACATTGAAATCAATGATGGTTTTTGGGCACTTTCGATTTATTTATTTTTGTCACTTTCGATTTATTTATTTTATTCAATAGAAACTGTATATACAGGCATATGAGTAATTTTCAACTCAAGATTGGTTACCCTATAAACAGCTAATTTTTCGAAAGTGACAACCGTACAACTCGATTCATATGCTAATTATGCATTGAAGTCAATGATGGAATTTTTGGCGCTTTTCGATTTAATTATTTTATTCAATAGAAACTGTATATACAGGCATATGAGTAATTTTCAACTAAAGAGGGGTTACGCTATAAACGGCTAATTTTTCGAAAGTGACAGCCATACAACTAGATTCCTATGGTAATTATGCATTCAAATCAATGATGGAATTTCTGGAACTTTTCGATTTATTTATTTTATTCAATAGAAACTGTTATGAGTAATTTTAAACCCAAGAGGGGTTACCCTATAAACGGCTAATTTTTCGAAAGTGACAACCATACAACTCGATTCATATGCTAATTATGCATTGAAGTCAATGATGGAATTTTTGGCGCTTTTCGATTTATTTATTTTATTCAATAGAAACTGTATGTATAAGCATATGAGTAATTTTCAACTCAAGAGGGGTTACCATATAATCGGATAATTTCTCGAAAGTGACAACCATACAACTCGATTTCTATGGTAAATATACATTGAAATCAATGATGGAATTTTGGGCACTTTCGATTTATTTATTTTTGCACTTTTCGATTTATTTATTTTATTCAATAGAAACTGTATGTATAAGCATATGAGTAATTTTCAACTCAAGAGGGGTTACCATATAATCGGCTGATTTCTCGAAAGTGACAACCATACAAATCGATTTCTATGGTAAATATACATTGAAATCAATGATGGAATTTTGGGCACTTTCGAATTATTTTTGGCACTTTTCGATTTATTTATTTTATTCAATAGAAACTGTATATGCAGGCATATGAGTAATTTTCAACTCAAGAGGTGTTACCATATAATCGGCTAATTTCTCGAAAGTGACAACCATACAACTCGATTTCTATGGTAAATATACATTGAAATCAATGATGGAATTTTGGGCACTTTCGATTTATTTATTTTTGCACTTTTCGATTTATTTATTTTATTCAATAAAAACTGTATGTATAAGCATATGAGTAATTTTCAACTCAAGAGGGGTTACCATATAATCGGCTAATTTCTCGAAAGTGACAACCATACAACTCGATTTCTATGGTAATTATGCGTTGAAATCAAGGGTGGAATTTCTGGCACTTTCGATTTATTTATTTTTGCACTTTTCGATTTATTTATTTTATTCAATAGAAACTGTATATACAGGCATATGAGTAATTTTCAACTCAAGAGGGTTTACCCTATAAACGGCAACTTTTTCGAAAGTGCCAGTCATACAACTCGTGTCCTATTGTAATTATGCATTGAAATCAATGATAGAATTCTTGGCACTTTCGATTTATTTATTTTTGCACTTTTCGATTAATTTATTTTATTCAATAGAAACTGTATGTATAAGCATATGAGTAATTTTCAACTCAAGACGGGTTACCATATCGGCTAATTTCTCGAAAGTGACAACCATACGACTTGATTTCTATGGTAATTATACATTGAAATCAATGATGGTTTTTGCGCACTTTCGATTTATTTATTTTTGTCACTTTCGATTTATTTATTTTATTCAATAGAAACTGTATATACAGGCATATGAGTAATTTTCAACTCAAGAGGGGTTATCCTATAAACAGCTAATTTTTCGAAAGTGACAACCATACAACTCGATTCATATGCTAATTATGCATTGAAGTCAATGATGGAATTTTTGGCGCTTTTCGATTTATTTATTTTATTCAATAGAAACTGTATATACAGGCATATGAGTAATTTTCAACTCAAGAGGGTATACCCTATAAACGGCAAATTTTTCGAAAGGGACAACCGTACATCTCGATTCCTATGGTAATTATGCATTGAAATCAATGATGGAATTTTTGGCACTATCGATTTATTTATTTTTGCACTTTTCGATTTATTTATTTCATTCAATAGAAACTGTATGTACAAGCATATGAGTAATTTTCAACTCAAGAGGGTATACCCTATAAACGGCTAATTTTTCGAAAGGGACAACCGTACATCTCGATTCCTATGGTAATTATGCATTGAAATCAATGATGGAATTTTTGGCACTTTCGATTTATTTATTTTTGCACTTTTCGAATTATTTATTTCATTCAATAGAAACTGTATATACAGGCATATGAGTAATTTTCAACTCAAGAGGGTATACCCTATAAACGGCTAATTTCTCGAAAGTGACAACCATACAACTCGATTTCTATGGTAAATATACATTGAAATCAATCATGGAATTTTGGGCACTTTCGATTTAGTTATTTTTGCACTTTTCGATTTATTTATTTTATTCAATAAAAACTGTATGTATAAGCATATGAGTAATTTTCAACTCAAGAGGGGTTACCATATAATCGGCTAATTTCTCGAAAGTGACAACCATACAACTCGATTTCTATGGTAATTATGCGTTGAAATCAAGGGTGGAATTTTTGGCACTTTCGATTTATTTATTTTTGCACTTTTCGATTTATTTATTTTATTCAATAGAAACTGTATATACAGGCATATGAGTAATTTTCAACTCACAGGGTTTACCCTATAAACGGCTAATTTTTCGAAAGTGCCAGCCATACAACTCGTGTCCTATTGCAATTATGCATTGAAATCAATGATAGAATTTTTGGCACTTTCGATTTATTTATTTTTGCACTTTTCGATTAATTTATTTTATTCAATAGAAACTGTATGTATAAGCATATGAGTAATTTTCAACTCAAGAGGGGTTACCATATCGGCTAATTTCTCGAAAGCGACAACCATACGACTTGATTTCTGTGGTAATTATACATTGAAATCAATGATGGTTTTTGGGCACTTTCGATTTATTTATTTTTGTCACTTTCGATTTATTTATTTTATTCAATAGAAACTGTATATACAGGCATATGAGTAATTTTCAACTCAAGATTGGTTACCCTATAAACAGCTAATTTTTCGAAAGTGACAACCATACAACTCGATTCATATGCTAATTATGCATTGAAGTCAATGATGGAATTTTTGGCGCTTTTCGATTTAATTATTTTATTCAATAGAAACTGTATATACAGGCATATGAGTAATTTTCAACTAAAGAGGGGTTACGCTATAAACGGCTAATTTTTCGAAAGTGACAGCCATACAACTCGATTCCTATGGTAATTATGCATTCAAATCAATGATGGAATTTCTGGAACTTTTCGATTTATTTATTTTATTCAATGGAAACTGTATATACAGGCA
Organism: Phania funesta; assembly: GCA_963932375.1. Taxonomy (NCBI): domain Eukaryota; kingdom Metazoa; phylum Arthropoda; class Insecta; order Diptera; family Tachinidae; genus Phania; species Phania funesta. Next base: position 60,475,293 of record OZ010653.1, read on the forward strand.
TATGAGTAATTTTAAACCCAAGAGGGGTTACCCTATAAACGGCTAATTTTTCGAAAGTGACAACCATACAACTCGATTCATATGCTAATTATGCATTGAAGTCAATGATGGAATTTTTGGCGCTTTTCGATTTATTTATTTTATTCAATAGAAACTGTATATACAGGAATATGAGTAATTTTCAACTTAAGAGGGTATACCCTATAAACGGCTAATTTTTCGAAAGTGACAGCCATACAACTCGATTCCTATGGTAATTATGCATTGAAATCAATGATGGAATTTCTGGAACTTTTCGATTTATTTATTTTATTCAATAGAAACTCTATATACAGTCATATGAGTACTTTTAAACTCAAGAGGGGTTACCCTATAAACGGCTAATTTTTAGAAAGTGACAACCATACAACTCGATTCATATGCTGATTATGCATTGAAGTCAATGATGGAATTTCTGGCACTTTCGATTTATTTATTTTTGGCACTTTTCGATTTATTTATTTTATTCAATAGAAACTGTATATACAGGCATATGAGTAACTTTCAACTCAAGAGAGTTTACCCTATAAACGGCTAATTTTTCGAAAGTGACATCCATACAACTCGATTTCTATGGTAATTATACATTGAAATCAATGATGGAATTTTGAGCACTTTCGGTTTATTTTTGGCACTTTTCGATTTATTTATTTTATTCAATAGAAACTGTATATACAGGCATATGAGTAATAGAAACTGTATGTATAAGCATATGAGTGATTTTCAACTCAAGAGGGGTTACCATATAATCGGCTAATTTCTCGATAGTGACAACCATACAACTCGATTTCTATGGTAAATATACATTGAAATCAATGATGGTTTTTGGGCACTTTCGGTTTATTTTTGGCACTTTTCGATTTATTTATTTTATTCAATAGAAACTGTATATACAGGCATATGAGTAATTTTCAACTCAAGAGGGGTTACCCTATAAACGGCTAATTTCTCGAAAGTGACAACCATACAACTCGACTTCTATGGTAAATATACATTGAAATCAATGATGGAATTTCGGGCACTTTCGGTTTATTTTTGGCACTTTTCGATTTATTTATTTTATTCAACAGAAACTGTATATACAGGCATATGAGTAATAGAAACTGTATGTATAAGCATATGAGTAATTTTCAACTCAAGAGGGGTTACCATATCGGCTAATTTCTCGAAAGAGACAACCATACGACTTGATTTCTATGGTAATTATACATTGAAATCAATGATGGTTTTTGGGCACTTTCGATTTATTTATTTTTGGCACTTTTCGATTTATTTATTTTATTCAATAGAAACTCTATATACAGTCATATGAGTACTTTTAAACTCAAGAGGGGTTACCCTATAAACGGCTAATTTTTAGAAAGTGACAACCATACAACTCGATTCATATGCTGATTATGCATTGAAGTCAATGATGGAATTTCTGGCACTTTCGATTTATTTATTTTTGGCACTTTTCGATTTATTTATTTTATTCAATAGAAACTGTATATACAGGCATATGAGTAACTTTCAACTCAAGAGAGTTTACCCTATAAACGGCTAATTTTTCGAAAGTGACATCCATACAACTCGATTTCTATGGTAATTATACATTGAAATCAATGATGGAATTTCGGGCACTTTCGGTTTATTTTTGGCACTTTTCGATTTATTTATTTTATTCAACAGAAACTGTATATACAGGCATATGAGTAATAGAAACTGTATGTATAAGCATATGAGTGATTTTCAACTCAAGAGGGGTTACCATATAATCGGCTAATTTCTCGATAGTGACAACCATACAACTCGATTTCTATGGTAAATATACATTGAAATCAATGATGGTTTTTGGGCACTTTCGGTTTATTTTTGGCACTTTTCGATTTATTTATTTTATTCAATAGAAACTGTATATACAGGCATATGAGTAATTTTCAACTCAAGAGGGGTTACCCTATAAACGGCTAATTTCTCGAAAGTGACAACCATACAACTCGACTTCTATGGTAAATATACATTGAAATCAATGATGGAATTTCGGGCACTTTCGGTTTATTTTTGGCACTTTTCGATTTATTTATTTTATTCAACAGAAACTGTATATACAGGCATATGAGTAATAGAAACTGTATGTATAAGCATATGAGTAATTTTCAACTCAAGAGGGGTTACCATATCGGCTAATTTCTCGAAAGAGACAACCATACGACTTGATTTCTATGGTAATTATACATTGAAATCAATGATGGTTTTTGGGCACTTTCGATTTATTTATTTTTGTCACTTTCGATTTATTTATTTTATTCAATAGAAACTGTATATACAGGCATATGAGTAATTTTCAACTCAAGAGGGGTTACGCTATAAACGGCTAATTTTTCGAAAGTGACAGCCATACAACTCGATTCCTATGGTAATTATGCATTCAAATCAATGATGGTTTTTGGGCACTTTCGATTTATTTATTTTTGTCACTTTCGATTTATTTATTTTATTCAATAGAAACTGTATATACAGGCATATGAGTAATTTTCAACTAAAGAGGGGTTACGCTATAAACGGCTAATTTTTCAAAAGTGACAGCCATACAACTCGATTCCTATGGTAATTATGCATTCAAATCAATGATGGAATTTCTGGAACTTTTCGATTTATTTATTTTATTCAATAGAAACTGTATATACAGGCATATGAGTAATTTTAAACCCAAGAGGGGTTACCCTATAAACGGCTAATTTTTCGAAAGTGACAACCATACAACTTGATTCATATGCTAATTATGCATTGAAGTCAATGATGGAATTTTTGGCGCTTTTCGATTTATTTATTTTATTCAATAGAAACTGTATATACAGGCATATGAGTAATTTTCAACTTAAGAGGGGTTACCATATAATCGGCTAATTTCTCGAAAGTGACAACCATACAACTCGTGTCCTATTGCAATTATGCATTGAAATCAATGATAGAATTTTTGGTACTTTCGATTTATTTATTTTTGCACTTTTCGATTAATTTATTTTATTCAATAGAAACTGTATGTATAAGCATATGAGTAATTTTCAACTCAAGAGGGGTTACCATATCGGCTAATTTCTCGAAAGCGACAACCATACGACTTGATTTCTATGGTAATTATACATTGAAATCGATGATGGTTTTTGGGCACTTTCGATTTATTTATTTTTGTCACTTTCGATTTATTTATTTTATTCAATAGAAACTGTATATACAGGCATATGAGTAATTTTCAACTCAAGATTGGTTACCCTATAAACAGCTAATTTTTCGAAAGTGACAACCGTACAACTCGATTCATATGCTAATTATGCATTGAAGTCAATGATGGAATTTTTGGCGCTTTTCGATTTAATTATTTTATTCAATAGAAACTGTATATACAGGCATATGAGTAATTTTCAACTAAAGAGGGGTTACGCTATAAACGGCTAATTTTTCGAAAGTGACAGCCATACAACTAGATTCCTATGGTAATTATGCATTCAAATCAATGATGGAATTTCTGGAACTTTTCGATTTATTTATTTTATTCAATAGAAACTGTTATGAGTAATTTTAAACCCAAGAGGGGTTACCCTATAAACGGCTAATTTTTCGAAAGTGACAACCATACAACTCGATTCATATGCTAATTATGCATTGAAATCAATGATGGAATTTCTGGAACTTTTCGATTTATTTATTTTATTCAATAGAAACTGTATATACAGTCATATGAGTACTTTTAAACTCAAGAGGGGTTACCCTATAAACGGCTAATTTTTAGAAAGTGACAGCCATACAACTCGATTCCTATGGTAATTATGCATTGAAATCAATGATGGAATTTCTGGAACTTTTCGATTTATTTATTTTATTCAATAGAAACTGTATATACAGTCATATGAGTACTTTTAAACTCAAGAGGGGTTACCCTATAAACGGCTAATTTTTAGAAAGTGACAACCATACAACTCGATTCATATGCTGATTATGCATTGAAGTCAATGATGGAATTTCTGGCACTTTCGATTTATTTATTTTTGGCACTTTTCGATTTATTTATTTTATTCAATAGAAACTGTATATACAGGCATATGAGTAACTTTCAACTCAAGAGGGTTTACCCTATAAACGGCTAATTTTTCGAAAGTGACATCCATACAACTCGATTTCTATGGTAATTATACATTGAAATCAATGATGGAATTTTGGGCACTTTCGGTTTATTTTTGGCACTTTTCGATTTATTTATTTTATTCAATAGAACCTGTATATACAGGCATATGAGTAATTTTCAACTCAAGAGGGGTTACCCTATAAACGGCTAATTTCTCGAAAGTGACAACCATACAACTCGACTTCTATGGTAAATATACCTCGAAATCAATGATGGAATTTCGGGCACTTTCGGTTTATTTTTGGCACTTTTCGATTTATTTATTTTATTCAACAGAAACTGTATATACAGGCATATGAGTAATAGAAACTGTATGTATAAGCATATGAGTGATTTTCAACTCAAGAGGGGTTACCATATAATCGGCTAATTTCTCGATAGTGACAACCATACAACTCGATTTCTATGGTAAATATACATTGAAATCAATGATGGTTTTTGGGCACTTTCGGTTTATTTTTGGCACTTTTCATTTATTTATTTTATTCAATAGAAACTGTATATACAGGCATATGAGTAATTTTCAACTCAAGAGGGGTTACCCTATAAACGGCTAATTTCTCGAAAGTGACAACCATACAACTCGACTTCTATGGTAAATATACATTGAAATCAATGATGGAATTTCGGGCACTTTCGGTTTATTTTTGGCACTTTTCGATTTATTTATTTTATTCAACAGAAACTGTATATACAGGCATATGAGTGATAGAAACTGTATGTATAAGCATATGAGTAATTTTCAACTCAAGAGGGGTTACCATATCGGCTAATTTCTCGAAAGAGACAACCATACGACTTGATTTCTATGGTAATTATACATTGAAGTCAATGATGGAATTTTTGGCGCTTTTCGATTTAATTATTTTATTCAATAGAAACTGTATATACAGGCATATGAGTAATTTTCAACTAAAGAGGGGCTACGCTATAAACGGCTAATTTTTCGAAAGTGACAGCCATACAACTCGATTGCTATGGTAATTATGCATTCAAATCAATGATGGAATTTCTGGAACTTTTCGATTTATTTATTTTATTCAATAGAAACTGTATATACAGGCATATGAGTAATTTTAAACCCAAGAGGGGTTACCCTATAAACGGCTAATTTTTCGAAAGTGACAACCATACAACTTGATTCATATGCTAATTATGCATTAAAGTCAATGATGGAATTTTTGGCGCTTTTCGATTTATTTATTTTATTCAATAGAAACTGTATATACAGGCATATGAGTAATTTTCAACTTAAGAGGGTATACCCTATAAACGGCTAATTTTTCGAAAGTGACAGCCATACAACTCGATTCCTATGGTAATTATGCATTGAAATCAATGATGGAAATTCTGGAACTTTCGGTTTATTTTTGGCACTTTTCGATTTATTTATTTTATTCAATAGAAACTGTATATACAGTCATATGAGTACTTTTAAACTCAAGAGGGGTTACCCTATAAACGGCTAATTTTTAGAAAGTGACAACCATACAACTCGATTCATATGCTGATTATGCATTGAAGTCAATGATGGAATTTCTGGAACTTTTCGATTTATTTATTTTATTCAATAGAAACTGTATATACAGGCATATGAGTAACTTTCAACTCAAGAGGGTTTACCCTATAAACGGCTAATTTTTCGAAAGTGACATCCATACAACTCGATTTCTATGGTAATTATACATTGAAATCAATGATGGAATTTCGGGCACTTTCGGTTTATTTTTGGCACTTTTCGATTTATTTATTTTATTCAATAGAAACTGTATATACAGTCATATGAGTACTTTTAAACTCAAGAGGGGTTACCCTATAAACGGCTAATTTTTAGAAAATGACAACCATACAACTCGATTCATATGCTGATTATGCATTGAAGTCAATGATGGAATTTCTGGAACTTTTCGATTTATTTATTTTATTCAATAGAAACTGTATATACAGTCATATGAGTACTTTTAAACTCAAGAGGGGTTACCCTATAAACGGCTAATTTTTAGAAAGTGACAACCATACAACTCGATTCATATGCTGATTATGCATTGAAGTCAATGATGGAATTTCTGGAACTTTTCGATTTATTTATTTTATTCAATAGAAACTGTATATACAGGCATATGAGTAACTTTCAACTCAAGAGGGTTTACCCTATAAACGGCTAATTTTTCGAAAGTGACATCCATACAACTCGATTTCTATGGTAATTATACATTGAAATCAATGACGGAATTTCGGGCACTTTCGGTTTATTTTTGGCACTTTTCGATTTATTTATTTTATTCAATAGAAACTGTATATACAGTCATATGAGTACTTTTAAACTCAAGAGGGGTTACCCTATAAACGGCTAATTTTTAGAAAGTGACAACCATACAACTCGATTCATATGCTGATTATGCATTGAAGTCAATGATGGAATTTCAGGAACTTTTCGATTTATTTATTTTATTCAATAGAAACTGTATATACAGGCATATGAGTAATTTTAAACTCAAGAGGGGTTACCCTATAAACGGCAAATTTTTCAAAAGTGACAGCCATACTTCTCGATTCCTATGGTAATTATGCATTGAAATCAACGATGGAATTTTTGGCACTTTCGATTTATTTATTTTTGTCACTTTTCGATTTATTTATTTTATTCAATAGAAACTGTATGTACCTGCATATGAGTAATTTTCAACTCAAGAAGGGTTACCCTATAAATGGCTAATTTCTCGAAAGTGACAAACATACAACTCGTGTCCTATGGTAATTATGCATTGAAATCAACGATGGAATTTTTGGCACTTTCGATTTATTTATTTTTGGCAATTTTCGATTTATTTATTTTATTCAATAGAAACTGTATGTACCTGCATATGAGTAATTTTCAACTCAAGAAGGGTTACCCTATAAATGGCTAATTTCTCGAAAGTGACAAACATACAACTCGTGTCCTATGGTAATTATGCGTTGAAATCAACGATGGAATTTTTGACACTTTCGATTTATTTATTTTTGTCACTTTTCGATTTATTTATTTTATTCAATAGAAACTGTATGTACCTGCATATGAGTAATTTTCAACTCAAGAAGGGTTACCCTATAAATGGCTAATTTCTCGAAAGTGACAAACATACAACTCGTGTCCTATGGTAATTATGCATTGAAATCAACGATGGAATTTTTGGCACTTTCGATTTATTTATTTTTGGCAATTTTCGATTTATTTATTTTGTTCAATAGAAACTGTATATACAGGCATATGAGTAATTTTCAACTCAAGAGGGGTTACCCTATAAACGGCAAATTTTTCAAAAGTGACAGCCATACAACTCGATTTCTGTGGTAATTATACATTGAAATCAATGATGGAATCTTTGGCACTTTCGATTTATTTATTTTTGGCACTTTTTGATTTATTTATTTTATTCAATAGAAACTGTATATACGGGCATATGAGTAACTTTCAACTCAAGAGGGTTTATCCTATAAACGGCTAATTTTTCGAAAGTGACATCCATACAACTCGATTTCTATGGTAATTATACATTGAAATCAATGATGGAATTTCGGGCACTTTCGGTTTATTTTTGGCACTTTTCGATTTATTTATTTTATTCAATAGAAACTGTATATACAGGCATATGAGTAATTTTCAACTCAAGAGGGGTTACCCTATAAACGGCTAATTTCTCGAAAGTGACAACCATATAACTCGACTTCTATGGTAAATATACATTGAAATCAATGATGGAATTTCGGGCACTTTCGGTTTATTTTTGGCACTTTTCGATTTATTTATTTTATTCAACAGAAACTGTATATACAGGCATATGAGTAATAGAAACTGTATGTATAAGCATATGAGCAATTTTCAACTCAAGAGGGGTTACCATATAATCGGCTAATTTCTCGATAGTGACAACCATACAACTCGATTTCTATGGTAAATATACATTGAAATCAATGATGGAATTTTGGGCACTTTCGATTTATTTATTTTTGCACTTTTCGATTTATTTATTTTATTCAATAGAAACTGTATGTATAAGCATATGAGTAATTTTCAACTCAAGAGGGGTTACCATATAATCGGCTAATTTCTCGAAATTGACAACCATACAAATCGACTTCTATGGTAAATATACATTGAAATCAATGATGGAATTTTGGGTACTTTCGAATTATTTTTGGCACTTTTCGATTTATTTATTTTATTCAATAGAAACTGTATATGCAGGCATATGAGTAATTTTCAACTCAAGAGGGGTTACCATATAATCGGCTAATTTTGGGCACTTTCGATTTATTTATTTTTTCACTTTTCGATTTATTTATTTTATTCAATAGAAACTGTATGTATAAGCATATGAGTAATTTTCAACTCAAGAGGGGTTACCATATAATCGGCTAATTTCTCGAAAGTGACAACCATACAAATCGATTTCTATGGTAAATATACATTGAAATCAATGATGGAATTTTGGGCACTTTCGAATTATTTTTGGCACTTTTCGATTTATTTATTTTATTCAATAGAAACTGTATATGCAGGCATATGAGTAATTTTCAACTCAAGAGGTGTTACCATATAATCGGCTAATTTCTCGAAAGTGACAACCATACAACTCGATTTCTATGGTAAATATACATTGAAATCAATGATGGAATTTTGGGCACTTTAGATTTATTTATTTTTGCACTTTTCGATTTATTTATTTTATTCAATAAAAACTGTATGTATAAGCATATGAGTAATTTTCAACTCAAGAGGGGTTACCATATAATCGGCTAATTTCTCGAAAGTGACAACCATACAACTCGATTTCTATGGTAATTATGCGTTGAAATCAAGGGTGGAATTTCTGGCACTTTCGATTTATTTATTTTTGCACTTTTCGATTTATTTATTTTATTCAATAGAAACTGTATATACAGGCATATGAGTAATTTTCAACTCAAGAGGGGTTACCCTATAAACAGCTAATTTTTCGAAAGTGACAACCATACAACTCGATTCATATGCTAATTATGCATTGAAGTCAATGATGGAATTTTTGGCGCTTTTCGATTTATTTATTTTATTCAATAGAAACTGTATATACAGGCATATGAGTAATTTCCAACTAAAGAGGGTATACCCTATAAACGGCTAATTTTTCGAAAGTGACAACCATACAACTCGATTTCTTTGGTAATTATACATTGAAATCAATGATCAAATTTTTGACACTTCCTATTTATTTATTTTTGGCACTTTTCGATTTATTTTATTCAATAGAAACTGTATATACAGGCATATGAGTAATTTTCAACTAAAGAGGGGTTACGCTATAAACGGCTAATTTTTAGAAAGTGACAACCATACAACTCGATTCATATGCTGATTATGCATTGAAGTCAATGATGGAATTTCTGGCGCTTTTCGATTTATTTATTTTATTCAATAGAAACTGTATATACAGGCATATGAGTGATTTTCAACTTAGAGGGTATACCCTATAAACGGCTAATTTTTCGAAAGTGACAGCCATACAACTCGATTCCTATGGTAATTATGCATTGAAATCAATGATGGAATTTCTGGAAATTTCGATTTATTTATTTTATTCAATAGAAACTGTATATACAGGCATATGAGTAATTTTCAACTTAAGAGGGTATACCCTAAAACGGCTAATTTTTAGAAAGTGACAACCATACAACTCGATTCATATGCTGATTATGCATTGAAGTCAATGATGGAATTTTTGGCGCTTTTCGATTTATTTATTTTATTCGATAAAACTGTATATACAGGCATATGAGTGATTTTCAACTTAGAGGGTATACCCTATAAACGGCTAATTTTTCGAAAGTGACAGCCATACAACTCGATTCCTATGGTAATTATGCATTGAAATCAATGATGGAATTTCTGGAACTTTTCGATTTATTTATTTTATTCAATAGAAACTGTATATACAGGCATATGAGTAATTTTCAACTTAAGAGGGTATACCCTATAAACGGCTAACTTTTAGAAAGTGACAACCATACAACTCGATTCATATGCTGATTATGCATTGAAGTCAATGATGGAATTTTTGGCGCTTTTCGATTTATTTATTTTATTCAATAGAAACTGTATATACAGGCATATGAGTGATTTTCAACTTAGAGGGTATACCCTATAAACGGCTAATTTTTCGAAAGTGACAGCCTTACAACTCGATTCCTATGGTAATTATGCATTGAAATCAATGATGGAATTTCTGGAACTTTTCGATTTATTTATTTTATTCAATAGAAACTGTATATACAGGCATATGAGTAATTTTCAACTTAAGAGGGTATACCCTATAAACGGCTAATTTTTAGAAAGTGACAACCATACAACTCGATTCATATGCTGATTACGCATTGAAGTCAATGATGGAATTTTTGGCGCTTTTCGATTTATTTATTTTATTCAATAGAAACTGTATATACAGGCATATGAGTGATTTTCAACTTAGAGGGTATACCCTATAAACGGCTAATTTTTCGAAAGTGACAGCCATACAACTCGATTCCTATGGTAATTATGCATTGAAATCAATGATGGAATTTCTGGAACTTTTCGATTTATTTATTTTATTCAATAGAAACTGTATATACAGGCATATGAGTAATTTTCAACTTAAGAGGGTATACCCTATAAACGGCTAATTTTTAGAAAGTGACAACCATACAACTCGATTCATATGCTGATTATGCATTGAAGTCAATGATGGAATTTCTGGAACTTTTCGATTTATTTATTTTATTCAACAGAAACTGTATATACAGGCATATGAGTAATTTTAAACTCAAGAGGGGTTACCCTATAAAGAGCTAATTTTTCGAATGTGACAACCATACAACTCGTTTCATATGCTAATTATGCATTGAACTCAATGATGGAATTTTTGGCGCTTTTCGATTTATTTATTTTATTCAATAGAAACTGTATATACAGGCATATTAGTAATTTTCAACTTAAGAGGGTATACCCTATAAACGGCTGACTTTTCGAAAGTGACAACCATACAACTCGATTTCTTTGGTAATTATTTATTTTATTCAATAGAAACTGTATATACAGGCATATAAGTAATTTTGAACTCAAGAGGGTATACCCTATAAACGGCAAATTTTTCGAAAGGGACAACCGTACATCTCGATTCCTATGGTAATTATGCATTGAAATCAATGATGGAATTTTTGGCACTTTCGATTTATTTATTTTTGCACTTTTCGATTTATTTATTTCATTCAATAGAAACTGTATGTACAAGCATATGAGTAATTTTCAACTCAAGAGGTGTTACCATATAATCGGCTAATTTCTCGAAAGTGACAACCATACAACTCGATTTCTATGGTAAATATACATTGAAATCAATGACGGAATTTTGGGCACTTTCGATTTATTTATTTTTGCACTTTTCGATTTATTTATTTTATTCAATAAAAACTGTATGTATAAGCATATGAGTAATTTTCAACTCAAGAGGGGTTAGCATATAATCGGCTAATTTCTCGAAAGTGACAACCATCCAACTCGATTTCTATGGTAATTATGCGTTGAAATCAAGGGTGGAATTTTTGGCACTTTCGATTTATTTTTGCACTTTTCGATTTATTTATTTTATTCAATAGAAACTGTATATACAGGCATATGAGTAATTTTCAACTCAAGAGGGTATACCCTATAAACGGCTAATTTTTCGAAAGTGACAGCCATACAACTCGATTCCTATGGTAATTATGCATTGAAATCAATGATGGAATTTCTGGAACTTTTCGATTTATTTATTTTATTCAATAGAAACTGTATATACAGGCATATGAGTAATTTTCAACTTAAGAGGGTATACCCTATAAACGGCTAATCTTTAGAAAGTGACAACCATACAACTCGAATCATATGCTGATTATGCATTGAAGTCAATGATGGAATTTTTGGCGCTTTTCGATTTATTTATTTTATTCAATAGAAACTGTATATACAGGCATATAAGTGATTTTCAACTTAGAGGGTATACCCTATAAACGGCTAATTTTTCGAAAGTGACAGCCATACAACTCGATTCCTATGGTAATTATGCATTGAAATCAATGATGGAATTTCTGGAACTTTTCGATTTATTTATTTTATTCAATATAAACTGTATATACAGGCATATGAGTAATTTTCAACTTAAGAGGGTATACTCTATAAACGGCTAATTTTTAGAAAGTGACAACCATACAACTCGATTCATATGCTGATTATGCATTGAAGTCAATGATGGAATTTCTGGAACTTTTCGATTTATTTATTTTATTCAATAGAAACTGTATATACAGGCATATGAGTAATTTTAAACTCAAGAGGGGTTACCCTATAAAGAGCTAATTTCTCGAAAGTGACAACCATACAACTCGTTTCATATGCTAATTATGCATTGAACTCAATGATGGAATTTTTGGCGCTTTTCGATTTATTTATTTTATTCAATATAAACTGTATATACAGGCATATGAGTAATTTTCAACTCAAGAGGGTATACCCTATAAACGGCTAATTTTTCGAAAGTGACAGCCATACAACTCGATTCCTATGGTAATTATGCATTGAAATCAATGATGGAATTTCTGGAACTTTTCGATTTATTTATTTTATTCAATAGAAACTGTATATACAGGCATATGAGTAATTTTCAACTTAAGAGGGTATACCCTATAAACGGCTGATTTTTCGAAAGTGACAACCATACAACTCGATTTCTTTGATAATTATTTATTTTATTCAATAGAAACTGTATATACAGGCATATAAGTAATTTTCAACTCAAGAGGGTATACCCTATAAACGGCAAATTTTTCGAAAGGGACAACCGTACATCTCGATTCCTATGGTAATTATGCATTGAAATCAATGATGGAATTTTTGGCACTTTCGATTTATTTATTTTTGCACTTTTCGATTTATTTATTTCATTCAATAGAAACTGTATGTACAAGCATATGAGTAATTTTCAACTCAAGAGGTGTTACCATATAATCGGCTAATTTCTCGAAAGTGACAACCATACAACTCGATTTCTATGGTAAATATACATTGAAATCAATGACGGAATTTTGGGAACTTTCGATTTATTTATTTTTGCACTTTTCGATTTATTTATTTTATTCAATAAAAACTGTATGTATAAGCATATGAGTAATTTTCAACTCAAGAGGGGTTACCATATAATCGGCTAATTTCTCGAAAGTGACAACCATACAACTCGATTTCTATGGTAATTATGCGTTGAAATCAAGGGTGGAATTTTTGGCACTTTCGATTTATTTATTTTTGCACTTTTCGATTTATTTATTTTATTCAATAGAAATTGTATATACAGGCATATGAGTAATTTTCAACTCAAGAGGGTTTACCCTATAAACGGCTAATTTTTCGAAAGTGCCAGTCATACAACTCGTGTCCTATTGCAATTATGCATTGAAATCAATGATAGAATTTTTGGCACTTTTCGATTTATTTATTTTATTCAACAGAAACTGTATATACAGGCATATGAGTAATAGAAACTGTATGTATAAGCATATGAGCAATTTTCAACTCAAGAGGGGTTACCATATAATCGGCTAATTTCTCGATAGTGACAACCATACAACTCGATTTCTATGGTAAATATACATTGAAATCAATGATGGAATTTTGGGCACTTTCGATTTATTTATTTTTGCACTTTTCGATTTATTTATTTTATTCAATAGAAACTGTATGTATAAGCATATGAGTAATTTTCAACTCAAGAGGGGTTACCATATAATCGGCTAATTTCTCGAAATTGACAACCATACAAATCGATTTCTATGGTAAATATACATTGAAATCAATGATGGAATTTTGGGTACTTTCGAATTATTTTTGGCACTTTTCGATTTATTTATTTTATTCAATAGAAACTGTATATGCAGGCATATGAGTAATTTTCAACTCAAGAGGGGTTACCATATAATCGGCTAATTTTGGGCACTTTCGATTTATTTATTTTTTCACTTTTCGATTTATTTATTTTATTCAATAGAAACTGTATGTATAAGCATATGAGTAATTTTCAACTCAAGAGGGGTTACCATATAATCGGCTAATTTCTCGAAAGTGACAACCATACAAATCGATTTCTATGGTAAATATACATTGAAATCAATGATGGAATTTTGGGCACTTTCGAATTATTTTTGGCACTTTTCGATTTATTTATTTTATTCAATAGAAACTGTATATGCAGGCATATGAGTAATTTTCAACTCAAGAGGTGTTACCATATAATCGGCTAATTTCTCGAAAGTGACAACCATACAACTCGATTTCTATGGTAAATATACATTGAAATCAATGATGGAATTTTGGGCACTTTAGATTTATTTATTTTTGCACTTTTCGATTTATTTATTTTATTCAATAAAAACTGTATGTATAAGCATATGAGTAATTTTCAACTCAAGAGGGGTTACCATATAATCGGCTAATTTCTCGAAAGTGACAACCATACAACTCGATTTCTATGGTAATTATGCGTTGAAATCAAGGGTGGAATTTCTGGCACTTTCGATTTATTTATTTTTGCACTTTTCGATTTATTTATTTTATTCAATAGAAACTGTATATACAGGCATATGAGTAATTTTCAACTCAAGAGGGGTTACCCTATAAACAGCTAATTTTTCGAAAGTGACAACCATACAACTCGATTCATATGCTAATTATGCATTGAAGTCAATGATGGAATTTTTGGCGCTTTTCGATTTATTTATTTTATTCAATAGAAACTGTATATACAGGCATATGAGTAATTTCCAACTAAAGAGGGTATACCCTATAAACGGCTAATTTTTCGAAAGTGACAACCATACAACTCGATTTCTTTGGTAATTATACATTGAAATCAATGATCAAATTTTTGACACTTCCTATTTATTTATTTTTGGCACTTTTCGATTTATTTTATTCAATAGAAACTGTATATACAGGCATATGAGTAATTTTCAACTAAAGAGGGGTTACGCTATAAACGGCTAATTTTTAGAAAGTGACAACCATACAACTCGATTCATATGCTGATTATGCATTGAAGTCAATGATGGAATTTTTGGCGCTTTTCGATTTATTTATTTTATTCGATAAAACTGTATATACAGGCATATGAGTGATTTTCAACTTAGAGGGTATACCCTATAAACGGCTAATTTTTCGAAAGTGACAGCCATACAACTCGATTCCTATGGTAATTATGCATTGAAATCAATGATGGAATTTCTGGAACTTTTCGATTTATTTATTTTATTCAATAGAAACTGTATATACAGGCATATGAGTAATTTTCAACTTAAGAGGGTATACCCTATAAACGGCTAACTTTTAGAAAGTGACAACCATACAACTCGATTCATATGCTGATTATGCATTGAAGTCAATGATGGAATTTTTGGCGCTTTTCGATTTATTTATTTTATTCAATAGAAACTGTATATACAGGCATATGAGTGATTTTCAACTTAGAGGGTATACCCTATAAACGGCTAATTTTTCGAAAGTGACAGCCTTACAACTCGATTCCTATGGTAATTATGCATTGAAATCAATGATGGAATTTCTGGAACTTTTCGATTTATTTATTTTATTCAATAGAAACTGTATATACAGGCATATGAGTAATTTTCAACTTAAGAGGGTATACCCTATAAACGGCTAATTTTTAGAAAGTGACAACCATACAACTCGATTCATATGCTGATTACGCATTGAAGTCAATGATGGAATTTTTGGCGCTTTTCGATTTATTTATTTTATTCAATAGAAACTGTATATACAGGCATATGAGTGATTTTCAACTTAGAGGGTATACCCTATAAACGGCTAATTTTTCGAAAGTGACAGCCATACAACTCGATTCCTATGGTAATTATGCATTGAAATCAATGATGGAATTTCTGGAACTTTTCGATTTATTTATTTTATTCAATAGAAACTGTATATACAGGCATATGAGTAATTTTCAACTTAAGAGGGTATACCCTATAAACGGCTAATTTTTAGAAAGTGACAACCATACAACTCGATTCATATGCTGATTATGCATTGAAGTCAATGATGGAATTTCTGGAACTTTTCGATTTATTTATTTTATTCAACAGAAACTGTATATACAGGCATATGAGTAATTTTAAACTCAAGAGGGGTTACCCTATAAAGAGCTAATTTTTCGAATGTGACAACCATACAACTCGTTTCATATGCTAATTATGCATTGAACTCAATGATGGAATTTTTGGCGCTTTTCGATTTATTTATTTTATTCAATAGAAACTGTATATACAGGCATATTAGTAATTTTCAACTTAAGAGGGTATACCCTATAAACGGCTGACTTTTCGAAAGTGACAACCATACAACTCGATTTCTTTGGTAATTATTTATTTTATTCAATAGAAACTGTATATACAGGCATATAAGTAATTTTGAACTCAAGAGGGTATACCCTATAAACGGCAAATTTTTCGAAAGGGACAACCGTACATCTCGATTCCTATGGTAATTATGCATTGAAATCAATGATGGAATTTTTGGCACTTTCGATTTATTTATTTTTGCACTTTTCGATTTATTTATTTCATTCAATAGAAACTGTATGTACAAGCATATGAGTAATTTTCAACTCAAGAGGTGTTACCATATAATCGGCTAATTTCTCGAAAGTGACAACCATACAACTCGATTTCTATGGTAAATATACATTGAAATCAATGACGGAATTTTGGGCACTTTCGATTTATTTATTTTTGCACTTTTCGATTTATTTATTTTATTCAATAAAAACTGTATGTATAAGCATATGAGTAATTTTCAACTCAAGAGGGGTTAGCATATAATCGGCTAATTTCTCGAAAGTGACAACCATCCAACTCGATTTCTATGGTAATTATGCGTTGAAATCAAGGGTGGAATTTTTGGCACTTTCGATTTATTTTTGCACTTTTCGATTTATTTATTTTATTCAATAGAAACTGTATATACAGGCATATGAGTAATTTTCAACTCAAGAGGGTATACCCTATAAACGGCTAATTTTTCGAAAGTGACAGCCATACAACTCGATTCCTATGGTAATTATGCATTGAAATCAATGATGGAATTTCTGGAACTTTTCGATTTATTTATTTTATTCAATAGAAACTGTATATACAGGCATATGAGTAATTTTCAACTTAAGAGGGTATACCCTATAAACGGCTAATCTTTAGAAAGTGACAACCATACAACTCGAATCATATGCTGATTATGCATTGAAGTCAATGATGGAATTTTTGGCGCTTTTCGATTTATTTATTTTATTCAATAGAAACTGTATATACAGGCATATAAGTGATTTTCAACTTAGAGGGTATACCCTATAAACGGCTAATTTTTCGAAAGTGACAGCCATACAACTCGATTCCTATGGTAATTATGCATTGAAATCAATGATGGAATTTCTGGAACTTTTCGATTTATTTATTTTATTCAATATAAACTGTATATACAGGCATATGAGTAATTTTCAACTTAAGAGGGTATACTCTATAAACGGCTAATTTTTAGAAAGTGACAACCATACAACTCGATTCATATGCTGATTATGCATTGAAGTCAATGATGGAATTTCTGGAACTTTTCGATTTATTTATTTTATTCAATAGAAACTGTATATACAGGCATATGAGTAATTTTAAACTCAAGAGGGGTTACCCTATAAAGAGCTAATTTCTCGAAAGTGACAACCATACAACTCGTTTCATATGCTAATTATGCATTGAACTCAATGATGGAATTTTTGGCGCTTTTCGATTTATTTATTTTATTCAATATAAACTGTATATACAGGCATATGAGTAATTTTCAACTCAAGAGGGTATACCCTATAAACGGCTAATTTTTCGAAAGTGACAGCCATACAACTCGATTCCTATGGTAATTATGCATTGAAAACAATGATGGAATTTCTGGAACTTTTCGATTTATTTATTTTATTCAATAGAAACTGTATATACAGGCATATGAGTAATTTTCAACTTAAGAGGGTATACCCTATAAACGGCTGATTTTTCGAAAATGACAACCATACAACTCGATTTCTTTGATAATTATTTATTTTATTCAATAGAAACTGTATATACAGGCATATAAGTAATTTTCAACTCAAGAGGGTATACCCTATAAACGGCAAATTTTTCGAAAGGGACAACCGTACATCTCGATTCCTATGGTAATTATGCATTGAAATCAATGATGGAATTTTTGGCACTTTCGATTTATTTATTTTTGCACTTTTCGATTTATTTATTTCATTCAATAGAAACTGTATGTACAAGCATATGAGTAATTTTCAACTCAAGAGGTGTTACCATATAATCGGCTAATTTCTCGAAAGTGACAACCATACAACTCGATTTCTATGGTAAATATACATTGAAATCAATGACGGAATTTTGGGCACTTTCGATTTATTTATTTTTGCACTTTTCGATTTATTTATTTTATTCAATAAAAACTGTATGTAT
Organism: Phania funesta; assembly: GCA_963932375.1. Lineage (NCBI taxonomy): Eukaryota > Metazoa > Arthropoda > Insecta > Diptera > Tachinidae > Phania > Phania funesta. The sequence continues at coordinate 60,494,080 of OZ010653.1, forward strand.
AAGCATATGAGTAATTTTCAACTCAAGAGGGGTTACCATATAATCGGCTAATTTCTCGAAAGTGACAACCATACAACTCGATTTCTATGGTAATTATGCGTTGAAATCAAGGGTGGAATTTTTGGCACTTTCGATTTATTTATTTTTGCACTTTTCGATTTATTTATTTTATTCAATAGAAATTGTATATACAGGCATATGAGTAATTTTCAACTCAAGAGGGTTTACCCTATAAACGGCTAATTTTTCGAAAGTGCCAGTCATACAACTCGTGTCCTATTGCAATTATGCATTGAAATCAATGATAGAATTTTTGGCACTTTCGATTTATTTATTTTTGCACTTTTCGATTAATTTATTTTATTCAATAGAAACTGTATGTATAAGCATATGAGTAATTTTCAACTCAAGAGAGGTTACTATATCGGCTAATTTCTCGAAAGAGACAACCACACGACTTAATTTCTATGGTAATTATACATTGAAATCAATGATGGTTTTTGGGCACTTTCGATTTATTTATTTTTGTCACTTTCGATTTATTTATTTTATTCAGTAGAAACTGTATATACAGGCATATGAGTAATTTTCAACTCAAGAGGGGTTACCCTATAAACAGCTAATTTTTCGAAAGTGACAACCATACAACTCGATTCATATGCTAATTATGCATTGAAGTCAATGACGGAATTTTTGCGCTTTTCGATTTAATTATTTTATTCAATAGAAACTGTATATACAGGCATATGAGTAATTTTCAACTAAAGAGGGGTTACGCTATAAACGGCTAATTTTTCGAAAGTGACAGCCATACAACTCGATTCCTATGGTAATTATGCATTCAAATCAATGATGGAATTTCTGGAACTTTTCGATTTATTTATTTTATTCAATAGAAACTGTATATACAGGCATATGAGTAATTTTAAACCCAAGAGGGGTTACCCTATAAACGGATAATTTTTCGAAAGTGACAACCATACAACTCGATTTCTTTGGTAATTATACATTGAAATCAATGATCAAATTTTTGACACTTTCTATTTATTTATTTTTGGCACTTTTCGATTTATTTTATTCAATAGAAACTGTATATACAGGCATATGAGTATTTTTCAACTAAAGAGGGGTTACGCTATAAACGGCTAATTTTTCGAAAGTGACAGCCATACAACTCGATTCATATGCTAATTATGCATTGAAGTCAATGATGGAATTTTTGGCGCTTTTCGATTTATTTATTTTATTCAATAGAAACTGTATATACAGGCATATGCGTAATTTTCAACTTAAGAGGGTATACCCTATAAACGGCTAATTTTTCGAAAGTGACAGCCATACAACTCGATTCCTATGGTAATTATGCATTGAAATCAATGATGGAATTTCTGGAACTTTTGGATTTATTTATTTTATTCAATAGAAACTGTATATACAGTCATATGAGTACTTTTAAACTCAAGAGGGGTTACCCTATAAACGGCTAATTTTTAGAAAGTGACAACCATACAACTCGATTCATATGCTGATTATGCATTGAAGTCAATGATGGAATTTCTGGAACTTTTCGATTTATTTATTTTATTCAATAGAAACTGTATATACAGGCATATGAGTAATTTTCAACTCAAGAGGGGTTACCTTATAAACGGCTAATTTTTCGAAAGTGACAGGCATACAACTCGATTTCTATGGTAATTATACATTGAAATCAATGATGGAATTTTTGGCACTTTCGATTTATTTATTTTTGGCACTTTTCGATTTATTTATTTTGTTCAATAGAATCTGTATATACAGGCATATGAGTAATTTTCAACTCAAGAGAGGTTACCCTATAAACGGCTAATTTTTCGAATTTGACAGCCATACAACTCGATTTCTATGGTAATGATACATTGAAATCAATGATGGAATTTTTGGCACTTTCGATTTATTTATTTTTGGCACTTTTCGATTTATTTATTTTATTCAATAGGAACTGTATATACAAGCATATGAGTAATTTTCAACTCAAGACGGTTTACCCTATAAACAGCTAATTTCTCGAAAGTGACAACCATACAACTCGATTTCTATGGTAAATATTCATTGAAATCAATGATGGAATTTTGGGCACTTTCGATTTATTTTTGGCACTTTTCGATTTTTTTATTTTATTCAATAGAAACTGTATATACAGGCATATGAGTAATTTTCAACTTAAGAGGGGTTACCCTTTAAACGGCTAATTTCTCGAAAGTGACAACCATACAACTCGATTCATATGCTAATTATGCATTGAAGTCAATGATGGAATTTTTGGCGCTTTTCGATTTATTTATTTTATTAAATAGAAACTGTATATACAGGCATATGAGTAATTTTCAACTTAAGAGGGTATACCCTATGAAAAGATTTGAGTTTGGGTGGGTTCCTGAACGCAATTCGTTTTGAAACAAATTCCTGTAAATTCTCCTTGTAGATAAGGGATACGTATAGGTGTACGTATGTATAAAGAAAAAGGGTTAAGTAGAGTACTTGGAGAATTTACTGGGAGTTTGTAATTATACTTACTCGGGAAAGAAATTATAATTATTGGGTTTGGGAAGAGAAGAAATGGAGACAATTAGGAATTTTCTTTTTCTTGTAAGAGTTTATTATAATAGTTTACCTTTAAAGAGAATCAAATAGAGTTGAGGTTAATGAAGTTGGTAGGCTGACGGTCAAAAGGAAAGAGGCTAACATGTAGCAAGATGGTAAGACGAACCCTCGGTTAATCCTCGGGAAAAAGAAACGATGGTCAACTTGACAATTGGAAAATTCCAAAAAGTACTAAATTTGCAGTGATGCCAACTTCATTAAACCTTACAATAATTATGTATAACCAAATGCATTTAAGCAATAAAGAAGGAGAGTAAGTAAAAATATATAAATAACAATTCAGGTAATATTTATACATTTCAGTTTTCTATAATTCCAATTTTATATAATTTCTTATTTGATAACCTATTATGAAATATCTTAAATTAATTGTCCAAACTTAGTTTGGACATGGCGCCGCCCTTGCCATTAGGCAACAGATTTATCGGTCGCGCATAGAACTTGTGCTAAGGACCTTATTGCCTCAGCAAGTATTTTGGCATCAGGGGTGGCACACGTTCATGACCTTCCGTTGGATGCAATGAGGCTGGTTGAGGTTTGCGATTGGTTGTTTGGGCTTTGTGTAACTTCTTGATGGCTGTATCTTTTGCTTGCTTCGGTCTTTCGTTTCTTTGATGCAAGAGAGTGTGATGGAACTTGTCACATTTTTTGCACGTGTCCATTGACGTGCAACCTCTTCAATCGTGACTTCGTGCTAGGCAGTTCACACAATAACGGTATTTTTCGACTACCTTTTCTCTGGTTTTTCCAGTCGTTTTTAGAAAATTGCGGCAAAAGCGTAAGGCGTGGAACCCTTTGCATAAGGCACATTTATAAATCTCCGGATCACGGCGGTTGAATTGGTGGGGTTTTGTTGTTTTGTGACTTTTGGTTGGACGAGTTTTAACCATTTTCGATTGTTCCTAGTGATGAAAAAGTAAGCAAATTAGAAATGGAAATTGAACAGTGAACTGTGGGTAAATTCTTTTACGAAATAAGAAAATGAGTAACGATTAAGAAAGGTAATGATTGATAAATTAGAGATAATTTAAATAAAGAGAAATATAATTAATACTGCTATAATTGCTTATCTGTATAGGTTTAACTGGATTGTTCAGCATTCATAAACGGAAGATAGCATAGTTTAACAATGGGCCGGGTTATTGTTCCAGATGCGGTACGTACGTCGGCAGGACGTACGAATTGATCTGTACCAGGATATGTTTTTTCGATTCTTCCCAGTCGCCACTCATGCGGTGGTAACAAATCATCTATGACTACAACTAGATCTCCTGTCTGCAGATTTGGGTTTGCGGTTTTCCATTTATACCTCTTATGTAGTGTCTTGAGGTAGTCCTCTTTCCACCGTATAGCGAATTGGTGGTGAATAACTTTTAGCTTTTCCCATCTATTTATTAGAGAAATGTTTTGGAAATTTTGCTCGGGCAAGGACATTAAAGGACATTAAGAAGTGACCTGGAGTTAGTGTAGTTAAGTCTGTTGGGTCTTCTGATAAAGCAGAAATTGGGCGAGAATTGAGAATACCTTCAATGCGAGTTAATATGGTGGTAAATTCTTCAAAGGTGAATTTTCGCGCACCCGCAATTCGCTTCAAATGAAACTTGACCGCCTGTGAGGAGCATGCGGAGGAATAAATTGCCATTCGAACCCATGGGAGATGTATTTTTGAGCTATTTCTTGTGCTGTGTTGTTAACAAATTTACTAAATTCTCGTTCAAGTATTCTGCTTGCACCTAAAAAGTTTCTGCCATTATCGGTTACTACCCTTTGGGGGAGCCCCCGCCTCCCAACGAAGCGGGTAAATGCGGCCTGAAATGCTTGCGATGATAAGTCTGAGCAAGTTTCTAAATGTATGGCTTTAGTGCTAAAGCATACGAAAACACAAACATATCCTTTAACTGCTGGAGAATTTCTTATTGAAGACGTTTTTATTTCAAAGGGGCCGGCAAAGTCAATACCTGTGATTTGAAAAGGAGGTGACAAGCTACATCTTTCTGGTGGCAATGGAGCCATGATTTGAGTGCATGGCTTCTGTTTGTTGATAATACAAGTTTTGCAATTTCGTATTATTTTCTTTACACGCGGTTTGAGTCTGAATATGTGAAATTCAGTTTGTACCATTCGGCACATTAGACTACATTCTGCGTGATACAAAAATTGGTGTACGTGAGCAAGGTATAAATGACAAAACCGAGAGCTGCCTGGTAATATAATAGGGTATCGCTCATTACACGGGATGGATGATTGAGTTAATCTACCATTTACACGTAGTATTGAATTAGCATCTAGAAATGGGTTAAGAGTTTTTAAAGGACTTTTAATGGTAATAGTTTGGGACCTTACTAGACACTGATATTCTTCTGGATAAAAAGTTTTTTGTGCTAATGCAATGAGACGATATTTTACAAATTTCATTTCGGTTTGAGATAAAGTGTTGTGAGTGTTATGGGAAATACTTTGCCTCATGTGTTTTATTGATTTGTTGAAGAATCTGAATATATAACAAACGACACGTAAGGCTCTGTTGTACGATGAGAAATTATTCAGTACATCACTTACTTCAACTTGTGTGTGATGAGAGTGAGTTTCTTTAACATTTGGCAAAGTTTTTAGGGGATTTAGTTTGGGCCATTCTGATGAGGGGTTAATTAACCAAGATGGTCCCCGCCACCATGTGGAACTCTGCGCAAGATCTTGAGGTCTACATCCTCGTGTTCCAAGATCTGCAGGGTTATCGTGGGTTGGAACATGTTGCTATACTGCATTCGGCATTAATGTATGAATTTGAGATATTCTGTTAGCTACGTATGTTTCCCAGGACGCAGGAGGTTTTGAAAGCCATCCTAGTGCTATTGATGAGTCAGTCCAGAGATATATTTCATTTGACTCGAACTTCAAAAAATTATTTACGTAGTTAACTCGTTTTGCTAGTAATACGGCCCCGTTAAGTTCAAGCCGTGGGAGACACACTGTTTGAATGGGAGCAACCTTAGTTTTTGCTATTAATAAATTTGAGAAAACAGTGTGTGTATGCGTTTGACACCTTATAAAAACTGTGGCACAATATGCTGTTTTAGAGGCATCTGCAAACCCATGTATTTGTATGGTGTCTGTGGGCGCATATTGTATCCAACGAGGTATGTAAATAGTTTCTATTTCTGATAGATCTTGAGCAAGATTATTCCATTTCTGAAGAGATTCTGCTGAAATATCTTCGCCCCATTGCAGACCTTCTAACCACAATTCTTGCATAAGCGTTTTGGCTCTCACAACAATTGGTGCTAACCATCCAGCGGGATCAAATAGCTTTGCTACTGATGATAAAATTTGCCGTTTAGTTATTTTTGTGGTTTGGTCTAGTGGAGGAAATTTGTAAGTGAATGTATCTGAGAGTGCATTCCATGTGATACCAAGAGTTTTTGTGATGCTGGATTCATGAAATCTTAAAAATTCTGAATCGTATAGATCTTCCTTTGGTAAATGAGAAAATAATTTGGGATCATTTGCGGTGATCTTTTTTAGGGGGAATCCAGCTGACTGTAATACTTGAATAAGCTGGGTTTGGGCAGATAGGGTTTCTTCGATAGAATAACCACCAGAGAGAATGTCATCAACATACTTTTCTGATCGGAGAATTGATGATGCTTTCGGGAATTCGCATTCAACATCTGACGCGAGTTCAAGTAGAGTACGAATTGCTAAGTAGGGAGCGCAATTAACACCAAATGTTACCGTTTTTAACTGGTAATCTTTAATTGGACTTTCTGGTTGATTTTGGAATAAAATTCTTTGAAATGATCTATCGTCATGGTGTACTAAGATTTGGCGGTACATCTTTTGTATATCGCCACTAAAAACGTATTGATATTTTCTCCAATTGAGAATTGTGGTTATCAAATCGTTTTGAAGAGTAGAGCCTGTGTAGAGAATGTCATTCAGAGAATAATGTGACTTTGTTTTTCGGGAGGCATTGAAAACGATCTAACTTTAGTGGTCCTATGTTCGGGTCGTACTACCGCGTGATGCGGTAAGTAGAACGAATTGTATTTTCCATGAGATATTTTTTCAAGAGGTGATGTTTCCTCCATGTGGTCGAGAGTTAAATATTCTTGGAGAACTTCCTGATATTGGGATTGTAATTCAGGAGTTTTGGCTAAAGTCTTCTCCATTCTTGAATATTGTGCGAGGGCTGTGAACCGAGATGAACCAAGGAACACTTTTTCAGGGAATTCCTTCCTGAACGGTAATCGAACTATATATCTGCCGTTCTTGTCGCGCGTGGTTGTTTGAGCATATAATTTTTCACATGCTTCATCTTCAGTTGACGGGCTGGAACGGAATGGAGGTATTTCTTCTTCCTCCCAAAACTTTTTTAAGGGATTATTGAGAACTGAGGTATCAGACTCGACCACTGAAGTTGTGAAGGCTCGCAAACTTTGAGTTTTCATTGGACCACTAAGTACCCATCCGAAAATTGTTTTGTAGGCCGATGTGTTGCCACAAATATTTTTCCTAATACCTTCAAGATTGATATATTTTTCATAATCATTGCCTAGAATTAGATCTATTTGAGCGGATTTGTTGAAAGTCGGGTCGGCTAGATCTAATTCTTCGAGTTCTTTTGAATACGGGATTTCAAAGTTATAAGCTGGTAGCCTTTTAGTAACTTTATGCAAGACTATTGCTTTTATCGGGATTCTTGTATTTGTTCTCTTAGCGTATAATGTGAATTCACACTCTTTGTTGGAAGACTGTTTATGTCCCCCAATACCAACAATTTCAAAGTGTGATTTTGTATATGGGATTTGGAGGCGATTTCTAACTTTTTCTGTCAAAAATGTTCATTATGAACCAGGGTCAATTAGAGCTCGAATTGTGAATTTTTCGCCTCTAATTTCAATTTCCATTAAATTGGTGCGTAAAAGAATATTTTCATCGCTTGAGGAACAATTTGCTTGGACTTGGCGCGATGTACTTGATCGCTCATCATAAGTGTCATGTTGACTAATGTTTGAATTTGACGAGTTTTGTGACGTATTTATATTGTTAGAGATATTTTTTCTACTCGAGTTTTCTGATTGTTCGGGTGTGTTTTTTGTTTTTTGTGGCATATGTAAAAGGGTATGGTGATCTTTTTTGCATTGCAAGCATGTATTCTTGCTAGTGCTATTGGCTTTAATGTGAGATTTTGCTAAGCAATTGTTGCAAATTTTGTTCTTGAATACAAAATCTATTTTTGCTGCACTGAGAAAGCTCGGAATTTTGAGCATGTCCTCAGATTGTGTTCTTCATTGCATAATTTACACAAGAAGTTTAAATTTCCATGTGACGTATATGTTTGTATTTTATGAGATTGCTTTTTTGAAAGGCTGAAGTCGTCTTTTGAGTTTCTAATACTCGCGAGGCGTTCTACAGCTTCGTAGCGATCTACAAGAAAGTGCGACATCTGAGACCATTTAGGGAGTTCGCGGGGGGATGTAAGTGATTGTTCCCATAGGGAAAGAGTTACATCTGGCAGTTTGGTGGAAATTAAACGAATGACTATTGGGTCCCAACTATTTACTTCCACGCCCAGAGTTTTTAACGTTGCTAGGGAATCATTTACTGAAGACTGAATTCTTCTAATGGACCCGCTGTTCTCAGTGGTTGCTGGTGGGATATCAAAGAGAAGTTTTATTTGATTATCTGCAAGAACACGCTTATTCTCGTAGCGAGTTTTCAATGCATTCCATGCAAGATCAAAGTTGTCATTAGAGAGTGGATATCTTTTTACAATAGCTTCCGCTTCACCTCTTGTTTTGTTACGAAGGTGGTACAATTTTGTTACGGGAGTGAGCTTTGAATGATTTATGTATACTGCCGTGAACATGTCTCGGAAGGATGGCCATTGTTCGTAACTCCCTTTAAAAACCTCTGTGTCACAGGGTGGTAGTTTTATGCAATTCGAGTTGTCTTGCATAGGGTTTAGATTAAAATTTTGTGGTGGGAGAGAATACCGAGCTGTGGCCTCGAATCCTGCGATTTGAGTAGTATTTAATCGGGATACTTTCATTAAATCTAGGATTTGAGAGGTGCAGAGATAATATGCATCTACATATGCTTCGAAGTCATTTTGGCTTGTTCTGTACATTCAGGATCCTTTAAAGTCTCCTGAGATAGCATAACTCTCTCGTATGAAGCATCTACTCGGGCCCATCTTGCGTCTAAATCTTTCAATTTGACTTCAGGAATGGATTCGGTTTGCTTTTCTACTGGGGTTCTGTTAAATTTTTTACAAAACTGAAGTAAATGATCACAATCAAATTCGAAGCGATCTTTGGGGTTTGTTTGGGATTGTTGCTAGATGTGGAATTCATCATTTTCTTTTAGAGTTTAGATAGAAGAGTGTATTTTGCTTTGGAATTAGCGCGAGATTGAGTGAATATGTAAGGGTATAATAGGTTATAGTTCTTCGAACTGATTACTAGTTTTATTCGGTGCGAAAGAACTATAAGCAATTTGAATGAATTCCTTTAGAAAACTTTTGGGAATTTATAATTTTAATTATAAAATTTTTTAGAATCTTATAATTGTAATTATTATTTATTTATTGATTTTTTTCTCAATAAATATTTTAATTTGTGAAATACGTGTTTAATTTAATTTATAAGTAAGGGATAAACTTTTGTACTTGATTGTATTGGAAACCCTACATGAGAACTGTGCATATACTGATACTAGTGACAATTTTTTGAGTACCAATTTGCGACAATAGAAATTTGAAAGAGATGCACAATTGTTTTTTATAAATTTAAAAAAAATTATTTTGCGGGGTTTGGGTTTTTAGAACAAAATTATAGATTATTGGTTTTGTACTTGAGTGAATATGTACGACTTGGTTTGTGATGCACTGTATTTTTTTTTTTTTTTTTTTTGACTTAGAGCGAACAAACGAAAAAGAGTTTTTCTTTATATATATGGAAAGAGAATAAATTGTAATGTGGATGAATAAATTAAGAGAACTGTAAATGAGGAGTATTGTTTGATAAGAGAAAACAATTGTAATTAATTTATTTAAATTTGTGTGTTTGTTTTATGTTGTGATTCTGTTAATGCTTTTATTTAAGAATTTTGTTATATGTATTTGCTTAAACATTTATGAATGTATTTATGAATATAAATGTGTGTGTTGCTTTAAATTAATTTTCATGTAAATACCTTTTTGAATTCCAGAAAAGAAACAGGGACGTCTTTAAATGTTGGCGATATTAAATATATGTGCTATATTTTTGTTGTTTATGATCAAACATAAATTTTTTATTTGCAATCTCTTAATTTATATTTGTATTATAATATATGCGAGAACAACCATTTCGTAAAACAATTGTTGTTGTTTTTAACTTTTATTAAACTTTTGTATTTCTAAAAATTGTTGTATTTATTTTATTTATGTAATTATTGTTTTATATATGTAGAAAATTTGTATTTTTTGATTTATTTAGGAGCTTTGTGTAATATACATAACTGTATTTTATCCGTATAAATGTACAACTGTACATACATATATATATATATATATTTGTTTTATGTATGTGAATATGTAAATACCTTTGTACAGAAAATTCCAGAAGTGACTTCTTTATTGTTGCTGTGAATCGTTGATATGTATGTATGTGGGTTTGCACCCGTTATAACGGCTTTATAAATGTTTCACTGAAAAAACTTTTTATTTTTCACTTTATTAACTTTTTCACTGTATTAACTTTTGTGGAGTTATAGAGCATTAGATTTGTTTCTTTTTGATTGTTACTTGTTTCGTATGCTTCTTTTCTATATTTTTAAATATGGTTTTTTTTTTACAAACACTTGGTAAAATAATTAATTAGTTTGGTTTTTACCAGTTGTAATAAAGAATTTTATTTTATATTTTGAGAAGAGTACTTACAGCTGTTTTTTCCTTTTTTTTTCTTTTATTAACTTTTTCTGTTGCCTTTTTCTTTATGGATGTAGGGTCGGCTTTTTTTTAGTGATGTATTGTCGGCTGGAATATGTACTGAAGGCTTCGAAGGACCATGAAAAGATTTGAGTTTGGGTGGGTTCCTGAACGCAATTCTTTTTGAAACAAATTCCTGTAAATTCTCCTTGTAGAAAAGGGATACGTATAGGTGTACGTATGTATAAAGAAAAAGGGTTAAGTAGAGTACTTGGAGAATTTACTGGGAGTTTGTAATTATAATTACTCGGGAAAGAAATTATAATTATTGGGTTTGGGAAGAAAAGAAATGGAGACAATTAGGAATTTTCTTTTTCTTGTAAGAGTTTATTATAATAGTTTACCTTTAAAGAGAATCAAATAGAGTTGAGGTTAATGAAGTTGGTAGGCTGACGGTCAAAAGGAAAGAGGCTAACATGTAGCAAGATGGTAAGACGAACCCTCGGTTAATCCTCGGGAAAAAGAAATGATGGCCAACTTGACAATTGGAAAATTCCAAAAAGTACTAAATTTGCAGTGATGCCAACTTCATTAAACCTTACAATAATTATGTATAACCAAATGCATTTAAGCAATAAAGAATGAGAGTAAGTAAAAATATATAAATAACAATTCAGGTAATATTTATACATTTCAGTTTTCTATAATTCAAATTTTATATAATTTCTTATTTGATAACCTATTATGAAATATCTTAAATTAATTGTCCAAACTTAGTTTGGACACCCTATAAACGGCTAATTTTTCGAAAGTGACAGCCATACAACTCGATTCCTATGGTAATTATGCATTGAAATCAATGATGGAATTTCTGGAACTTTTCGATTTATTTATTTTATTCAATAGAAACTGTATATACAGTCATATGAGTAATTTTAAACTCAAGAGGGGTTACCCTATAAACAGCTAATTTCTCGAAAGTGACAACCATACAACTCGATTCATATGCTAATTATGCATTGAACTCAATGATGGAATTTTTGGCGCTTTTCGATTTATTTATTTTATTCAATAGAAACTGTATATACAGGCATATGAGTAATTTTCAACTTAAGAGGGTATACCCTATAAACGGCTAATTTTTGGAAAGTGTCAACCATACAACTCGATTTCTTTGGTAATTATTTATTTTATTCAATAGAAACTGTATATACAGGCATATGAGTAATTTTCAACTCAAGAGGGTATACCTATAAACGGCAAATTTTTCGAAAGGGACAACCGTACATCTCGATTCCTATGGTAATTATCCATTGAAATCAATGATGGAATTTTTGGCTTTTCGATTTATTTACTTTATTCAAGAGAAACTGTATATACAGGCATATGAGTAATTTTCAACTCAAGAGAGGTTACGCTGTAAACGGCAAATGTTTCGAAAGTGACAGCCATAAAACTCGATTTCTATGGTAATTATACATTGAAATCAATGATGGAATTTCTGGAACTTTTCGATTTATTTATTTTATTCAATAGAAAGTGTATATACAGGCATATGAGTAATTTTCAACTCAAGAGGGATTACGCTATAAACGGCAAATGTTTCGAAAGTGACAGCCATACAACTCGATTTCTATGGTAATTATACATTGAAATCAATTATGGAATTTTTGGAACTTTTCGATTTATTTATTTTACTCAATAGAAACTGTATATACAGGCATATGAGTAATTTTCAACTCAAGCGGGTTTACCCTATAAACGGCTAATTTTTCAAATGTGACAGCCATACAACTCGATTTCTATGGTAATTATACATTAAAATCAATTATGGATTTTTTGGCACTTTCGATTTATTTATTTTACTCAATAGAAACTGTATGTATAAGCATATGAGTAATTTTCAACTCAAGAGGGGTTACCCTATAAACGGCAAATTTTTCGAAAGTGACAGCCATACTTCTCGATTCCTATGGTAATTATGCATTGAAATCAACGATGGAAGTTTTGGCACTTTCGATTTATTTATTTTTGGCACTTTTCGATTTATTTATTTTGTTCAATAGAAACTGTATATACAGGCATATGAGTAATTTTCAACTCAAGAGGGGTTACCCTATAAACGGCTAATTTTTCGAAAGTGACAGCCATACAACTCGATTTCTATGGTAATTATACATTGAAATCAATGATGGAATTTTTGGCACTTTCGATTTATTTATTTTTGGCACTTTTCGATTTATTTATTTTATTCAATAGGAACTGTATATACAAGCATATGAGTAATTTTCAACTCAAGAGGGTTTACCCTATAAACGGCTAATTTTTCGAATGTGACAGCCATACAACTCGATTTCTATGGTAATTATACATTGAAATCAATGATGGAATTTTTGGCACTTTCGATTTATTTATTTTTGCACTTTTCGATTTATTTATTTCATTCAATAGAAACTGTATGTACAAGCATATGAGTAATTTTGAACTCAAGAGGGTTTACCATATAATCGGCTAATTTCTCGAAAGTGACAACCATACAACTCGATTTCTATGACAACCATACAACTATACAACTCGTGACCTATGGTAATAATGCATTGAAATCAATTATGGAATTTTTGGCACTTTCTATTTCTTTATTTTTGGCACTTTTCGATTTATTTATTTTATTCAATAGAAACTGTATATACAGGCATATGAGTAATTTTCAATTCAAGAGGGGTTACCCTATAAACGGCAAATTTTTCGAAAGTAACAGCCATAGTTCTCTATTCCTATGGTAATTATGCATTGAAATCAACGATGGAATTTTTGACACTTTCGATTTATTTGTTTTTGTCACTTTTCGATTTATTTATTTTATTCAATAGAAACTGTATGTACATGCATATGAGTAGTTTTCAACTCAATAAGGGTTACCTTATAAATGGCTAATTTCTCGAAAGTGACAAACATACAACTCGTGTCCTATGGTAATTATGCATTGAAATCAACGATGGAATTTTTGGCACCTTCGATTTATTTATTTTTGGCACTTTTCGATTTATTTATTTTGTTCAATAGAAACTGTATATACAGGCATATGAGTAATTTTCAACTCAAGAGGGGTTACCCTATAATCGGCAAATTTTTCAAAAGTGACAATCATACAACTCGATTTCTATGGTAATTATACATTGAAATCAATGATGGAATTTTGGGCACTTTCGGTTTATTTATTTTTGTCACTTTTCGATTTATTTATTTTATTCAATAGAAACTATATGTACATGCATATGAGTAATTTTCAACTCAAGAAGGGTTACCCTATAAATGGCTAATTTCTCGAAAGTGACAAACGTACAACTCGTGTCCTATGGTAATTATGCATTGAAATCAACGATGGAATTTTTAGCACTTTCGATTTATTTATTTTTGGCACTTTTCGATTTATTTATTTTGTTCAATAGAAACTGTATATACGGGCATATGAGTAATTTTCAACTAAAGAGGGTATACCCTATAAACGGCTAATTTTTCGAAAGTGTCAACCATACAACTCGATTTCTTTGGTAATTATACATTGAAATCAATGATAAAATTTTTGACACTTTCTATTTATTTATTTTTGGCACTTTTCGATTTATTTTATTCAATAGAAACTGTATATACAGGCATATGAGTAATTTTCAACTAAAGAGGGGTTACGCTATAAACGGCTAATTGTTCGATAGTGACAGCCATACAACTCGATTCCTATGGTAATTATGCATTGAAATCAATGATGGAATTTCTGGAACTTTTCGATTTATTTATTTTATTCAATAGAAACTGTATATACAGGCATATGAGTAATTTTAAACCCAAGAGGGGTTACCCTATAAACGGCTAATTTTTCGAAAGTGACAACCATACAACTCGATTCATATGCTAATTATGCATTGAAGTCAATGATGGAATTTTTGGCGCTTTTCGATTTATTTATTTTATTCAATAGAAACTGTATATACAGGCATATGAGTAATTTTCAACTTAAGAGGGTATTCCCTATAAACGGCTAATTTTTCGAAAGTGACAACCATACAACTCGATTCATATGCTGATTATGCATTGAAGTCAATGATGGAATTGCTGGAACTTTTCGATTTATTTATTTTATTCAATAGAAACTGTATATACAGGCATATGAGTAATTTTAAACTCAAGAGGGGTTACCCTATAAACGGCTAATTTCTCGAAAGTGACAAACATACAACTCGTGTCCTATGGTAATTATGCATTGAAATCAACGATGGAATTTTTAGCACTTTCGATTTATTTATTATTGGCACTTTTCGATTTATTTATTTTGTTCAATAGAAACTGTATATACAGGCATATGAGTAATTTTCAACTAAAGAGGGGTTACGCTATAAACGGCTAATTGTTCGAAAGTGACAGCCATACAACTCGATTCCTATGGTAATTATGCATTGAAATCAATGATGGAATTTCTGGAACTTTTCGATTTATTTATTTTATTCAATAGAAACTGTATATACAGGCATATGAGTAATTTTAAACCCAAGAGGGGTTACCCTATAAACGGCTAATTTTTCGAAAGTGACAACCATACAACTCGATTCATATGCTAATTATGCATTGAAGTCAATGATGGAATTTTTGGCGCTTTTCGATTTATTTATTTTATTCAATAGAAACTGTATATACAGGCATATGAGTAATTTTCAACTAAAGAGGGTATACCCTATAAACGGCTAATTTTTCGAAAGTGTCAACCATACAACTCGATTTCTTTGGTAATTATACATTGAAATCAATGATCAAATTTTTGACACATTCTATTTATTTATTTTTGGCACTTTTCGATTTATTTTTATATGAGTAATTTTCAACTAAAGAGGGGTTACGCTATAAACGGCTAATTTTTCGAAAGTGACAGCCATACAACTCGATTCCTATGGTAATTATGCATTGAAATCAATGATGGAATTTCTGGAACTTTTCGATTTATTTATTTTATTCAATAGAAACTGTATATACAGTCATATGAGTAATTTTAAACTCAAGAGGGGTTACCCTATAAACGGCTAATTTTTAGAAAGTGACAACCATACAACTCGACTCATATGCTGATTATGCATTGAAGTCAATGATGGAATTTCTGGAACTTTTCGATTTATTTATTTTATTCAATAGAAACTGTATATACAGGCATATGAGTAATTTTAAACTAAAGAGGGGTTACCCTATAAACAGCTTATTTCTCGAAAGTGACAACCATACAACTCGATTCATATGCTAATTATGCATTGAACTCAATGATGGAATTTTTGGCGCTTTTCGATTTATTTATTTTATTCAATAGAAACTGTATATACAGGCATATGAGTAATTTTCAACTTAAGAGGGTATACCCTATAAACGGCTAATTTTTCGAAAGTGACAACCATACAACTCGATTTCTTTGGTAATTATTTATTTTATTCAATAGAAGCTGTATATACAGGCATATGAGTAATTTTCAACTCAAGAGGGGTTACCCTATAAACGGCTAATTTTTAGAAAGTGACAACCATACAACTCGATTCATATGCTGATTATGCATTGAAGTCAATGATGGAATTTCTGGAACTTTTCGATTTATTTATTTTATTCAATAGAAACTGTATATACAGGCATATGAGTAATTTTCAACTCAAGAGGGGTTACGCTATAAACGGCAAATGTTTCGAAAGTGACAGCCATACAACTCGATTTCTATGGTAATTATACATTGAAATCAATGATGGAATTTCTGGAACTTTTCGATTTATTTATTTTATTCAATAGAAACTGTATATACAGGCATATGAGTAATTTTCAACTCAAGAGGGATTACGCTATAAACGGCAAATGTTTCGAAAGTGACAGCCATACAACTCGATTTCTATGGTAATTATACATTGAAATCAATTATGGATTTTTTGGCACTTTCGATTTATTTATTTTACTCAATAGAAACTGTATGTATAAGCATATGAGTAATTTTCAACTCAAGAGGGGTTACCCTATAAACGGCAAATTTTTCGAAAGTGACAGCCATACTTCTCGATTCCTATGGTAATTATGCATTGAAATCAACGATGGAATTTTTGGCACTTTCGATTTATTTATTTTTGGCACTTTTCGATTTATTTATTTTGTTCAATAGAAACTGTATGTATAAGAATATGAGTAATTTTCAACTCAAGAGGGATTACGCTATAAATGGCTAATTTCTCGAAAGTGACAAACATACAACTCGTGTCCTATGGTAATTATGCATTGAAATCAACGATGGAATTTTTGGCACTTTCGATTTATTTATTTTTGGCACTTTTCGATTTATTTATTTTGATCAATAGAAACTGTATATACAGGCATATGAGTAATTTTCAACTCAAGAGGGGTTACCCTATAAACGGCAAATTTTTCAAAAGTGACAGCCATACAACTCGATTTCTATGGTAATTATACATTGAAATCAATGATGGAATTTTGGGCACTTTCGATTTATTTATTTTTGTCACTTTTCGATTTATTTATTTTGTTCAATAGAAACTGTATATACAGGCATATGAGTAATTTTCAACTAAAGAGGGGTTACGCTATAAACGGCTAATTTTTCGAAAGTGACAGCCATACAACTCGATTCCTATGGTAATTATGCATTGAAATCAATGATGGAATTTCTGGAACTTTTCGATTTATTTATTTTATTCAATAGAAACTGTATATACAGGCATATGAGTAATTTTAAACCCAAGAGGGGTTACCCTATAAACGGCTAATTTTTCGAAAGTGACAACCATACAACTCGATTCATATGCTAATTATGCATTGAAGTCAATGATGGAATTTTTGGCACTTTTCTATTTATTTATTTTATTCAATAGAAACTGTATATACAGGCATATGAGTAATTTTCAACTAAAGAGGGGTTACGCTATAAACGGCTAATTTTTCGAAAGTGACAGCCATACAACTCGATTCCTATGGTAATTATGCATTGAAATCAATGATGGAATTTCTGGAACTTTTCGATTTATTTATTTTATTCAATAGAAACTGTATATACAGTCATATGAGTAATTTTAAACTCAAGAGGGGTTACCCTATAAACGGCTAATTTTTAGAAAGTGACAACCATACAACTCGATTCATATGCTGATTATGCATTGAAGTCAATGATGGAATTTCTGGAACTTTTCGATTTATTTATTTTATTCAATAGAAACTGTATATACAGGCATATGAGTAATTTTCAACTCAAGAGGGGTTACCCTATAAACGGCTAATTTTTCGAAAGTGACAACCATACAACTCGATTCATATGCTGATTATGCATTGAAGTCAATGATGGAATTTCTGGAACTTTTCGATTTATTTATTTTATTCAATAGAAACTGTATATACAGGCATATGAGTAATTTTAAACTCAAGAGGGGTTACCCTATAAACGGCTAATTTCTCGAAAGTGACAAACATACAACTCGTGTCCTATGGTAATTATGCATTGAAATCAACGATGGAATTTTTAGCACTTTCGATTTATTTATTTTTGGCACTTTTCGATTTATTTATTTTGTTCAATAGAAACTGTATATACAGGCATATGAGTAATTTTCAACTCAAGAGGGGTTACCCTATAAACGGCTAATTTTTCGAAAGTGTCAACCACACAACTCGATTTCTTTGGTAATTATACATTGAAATCAATGATCAAATTTTTGACACTTTCTATTTATTTATTTTTGGCACTTTTCGATTTATTTTATTCAATAGAAACTGTATATACAGGCATATGAGTAATTTTCAACTAAAGAGGGGTTACGCTATAAACGGCTAATTTTTCGAAAGTGACAGCCATACAACTCGATTCCTATGGTAATTATGCATTGAAATCAATGATGGAATTTCTGGAACTTTTCGATTTATTTATTTTATTCAATAGAAATTGTATATACAGTCATATGAGTAATTTTAAACTCAAGAGGTGTTACCCTATAAACGGCTAATTTTTAGAAAGTGACAACCATACAACTCGATTCATATGCTGATTATGCATTGAAGTCAATGATGGAATTTCTGGAACTTTTCGATTTATTTATTTTATTCAATAGAAACTGTATATACAGGCATATGAGTAATTTTGAACTCAAGAGGGGTTACGCTATAAACAGCTAATTTCTCGAAAGTGACAACCATACAACTCGATTCATATGCTAATTATGCATTGAACTCAATGATGGAATTTTTGGCGCTTTTCGATTTATTTATTTTATTCAATAGAAACTGTATATACAGGCATATGAGTAATTTTCAACTTAAGAGGGTATACCCTATAAACGGCTAATTTTTCGAAAGTGACAACCATACAAGTCGATTTCTTTGGTAATTATTTATTTTATTCAATAGAAACTGTATATACAGGCATATGAGTAATTTTCAACTCAAGAGGGGTTACCCTATAAACGGCTAATTTTTCGAAAGTGACAACCATACAACTCGATTCATATGCTGATTATGCATTGAAGTTAATGATGGAATTTCTGGAATTTTTAGATTTATTTATTTTATTCAATAGAAACTGTATATACAGGCATATGAGTAATTTTCAACTTAAGAGGGGTTACCCTATAAACGGCTAATTTTTCGAAAGTGACAACCATACAACTCGATTTCTTTGGTAATTATTTATTTTATTCAATAGAAACTGTATATACAGGCATATGAGTAATTTTCAACTCAAGAGGGGTTACCCTATAAACGGCTAATTTTTCGAAAGTGACAACCATACAACTCGATTTCTTTGGTAATTATTTATTTTATTCAATAGAAACTGTATATACAGGCATATGAGTAATTTTAAACTCAAGAGGGGTTACCCTATAAACGGCTAATTTCTCGAAAGTGACAAACATACAACTCGTGTCCTATGGTAATTATGCATTGAAATCAACGATGGAATTTTTAGCACTTTCGATTTATTTATTTTTGGCACTTTTCGATTTATTTATTTTATTCAATAGAAACTGTATATACAGGCATATGAGTAATTTTCAACTTAAGAGGGTATACCCTATAAACGGCTAATTTTTCGAAAGTGACAACCATACAACTCGATTTCTTTGGTAATTATTTATTTTATTCAATAGAAACTGTATATACAGGCATATGAGTAATTTTCAACTCAAGAGGGGTTACCCTATAAACGGCTAATTTTTCGAAAGTGACAACCATACAACTCGATTCATATGCTGATTATGTATTGAAGTTAATGATGGAATTTCTGGAATTTTTAGATTTATTTATTTTATTCAATAGAAACTGTATATACAGGCATATGAGTAATTTTCAACTTAAGAGGGTATACCCTATAAACGGCTAATTTTTCGAAAGTGACAACCATACAACTCGATTTCTTTGGTAATTATTTATTTTATTCAATAGAAACTGTATATACATGCATATGAGTAATTTTCAACTCAAGAGGGGTTACCCTATAAACGGCTAATTTTTCGAAAGTGACAACCATACAACTCGATTCATATGCTGATTATGCATTGAAGTCAATGATGGAATTTCTGGAACTTTTCGATTTATTTATTTTATTCAATAGAAACTGTATATACAGGCATATGAGTAATTTTCAACTCAAGAGGGGTTACCCTATAAACGGCTAATTTTTCGAAAGTGTCAACCATACAACTCGATTTCTTTGGTAATTATACATTGAAATCAATGATCAAATTTTTGACACTTTCTATTTATTTATTTTTGGCACTTTTCGATTTATTTATTTTGTTCAATAGAAACTGTATATACAAGCATATGAGTAATTTTCAACTAAGGAGGGGTTACGCTATAAACGGCTAATTTTTCGAAAGTGACAGCCATACAACTCGATTTCTATGGTAATTATACATTGAAATCAATGATGGAATTTTTGGCACTTTCGATTTATTTATTTTTGGCACTTTTCGATTTATTTATTTTATTCAATAGGAACTGTATATACAAGCATATGAGTAATTTTCAACTCAAGAGGGTTTACCCTATAAACGGCTAATTTTTCGAATGTGACAGCCATACAACTCGATTTCTATGGTAATTATACATTGAAATCAATGATGGAATTTTTGGCACTTTCGATTTATTTATTTTTGCACTTTTCGATTTATTTATTTCATTCAATAGAAACTGTATGTACAAGCATATGAGTAATTTTGAACTCAAGAGGGGTTACCATATAATCGGCTAATTTCTCGAAAGTGACAACCATACAACTCGATTTCTATGACAACCATACAACTATACAACTCGTGACCTATGGTAATTATGCATTGAAATCAATTATGGAATTTTTGGCACTTTCTATTTCTTTATTTTTGGCACTTTTCGATTTATTTATTTTATTCAATAGAAACTGTATATACAGGCATATGAGTAATTTTCAATTCAAGAGGGGTTACCCTATAAACGGCAAATTTTTCGAAAGTAACAGCCATACTTCTCTATTCCTATGGTAATTATGCATTGAAATCAACGATGGAATTTTTGACACTTTCGATTTATTTGTTTTTGTCACTTTTCGATTTATTTATTTTATTCAATAGAAACTGTATGTACATTCATATGAGTAGTTTTCAACTCAATAAGGGTTACCTTATAAATGGCTAATTTCTCGAAAGTGACAAACATACAACTCGTGTCCTATGGTAATTATGCATTTAAATCAACGATGGAATTTTTGGCACCTTCGATTTATTTATTTTTGGCACTTTTCGATTTATTTATTTTGTTCAATAGAAACTGTATATACAGGCATATGAGTAATTTTCAATTCAAGAGGGGTTACCCTATAAACGGCAAATTTTTCGAAAGTAACAGCCATACTTCTCTATTCCTATGGTAATTATGCATTGAAATCAACGATGGAATTTTTGACACTTTCGGTTTATTTATTTTTGTCACTTTTCGATTTATTTATTTTATTCAATAGAAACTATATGTCCATGCATATGAGTAATTTTCAACTCAAGAAGGGTTACCCTATAAATGGCTAATTTCTCGAAAGTGACAAACATACAACTCGTGTCCTATGGTAATTATGCATTGAAATCAACGATGGAATTTTTAGCACTTTCGATTTATTTATTTTTGGCACTTTTCGATTTATTTATTTTGTTCAATAGAAACTGTATATACAGGCATATGAGTAATTTTCAACTAAAGAGGGTATACCCTATAAACGGCTAATTTTTCGAAAGTGTCAACCATACAACTCGATTTCTTTGGTAATTATACATTCAAATCAATGATGGAATTTCTGGAACTTTTCGATTTATTTATTTTATTCAATAGAAACTGTATATACAGGCATATGAGTAATTTTCAACTAAAGAGGGGTTACGCTATAAACGGCTAATTGTTCGAAAGTGACAGCCATACAACTCGATTCCTATGGTAATTATGCATTCAAATCAATGATGGAATTTCTGGAACTTTTCGATTTATTTATTTTATTCAATAGAAACTGTATATACAGGCATATGAGTAATTTTAAACCCAAGAGGGGTTACCCTATAAACGGCTAATTTTTCGAAAGTGACAACCATACAACTCGATTCATATGCTAATTATGCATTGAAGTCAATGATGGAATTTTTGGCGCTTTTCGATTTATTTATTTTATTCAATAGAAACTGTATATACAGGCATATGAGTAATTTTCAACTTAAGAGGGTATACCCTATAAACGGCTAATTTTTCGAAAGTGACAACCATACAACTCGATTCATATGATGATTATGCATTGAAGTCAATGATGGAATTTCTGGAACTTTTCGATTTATTTATTTTATTCAATAGAAACTGTATATACAGGCATATGAGTAATTTTAAACTCAAGAGGGGTTACCCTATAAACAGCTAATTTCTCGAAAGTGACAAACATACAACTCGTGTCCTATGGTAATTATGCATTGAAATCAACGATGGAATTTTTAGCACTTTCGATTTATTTATTATTGGCAATTTTCGATTTATTTATTTTGTTCAATAGAAACTGTATATACAGGCAAATGAGTAATTTTCAACTAAAGAGGGTATACCCTATAAACGGCTAATTTTTCGAAAGTGTCAACCATACAACTCGATTTCTTTGGTAATTATACATTGAAATCAATGATCAAATTTTTGACACTTTCTATTTATTTATTTTTGGCACTTTTCGATTTATTTTTATATGAGTAATTTTCAACTAAAGAGGGGTTACGCTATAAACGGCTAATTTTTCGAAAGTGACAGCCATACAACTCGACTCCTATGGTAATTATGCATTGAAATCAATGATGGAATTTCTGGAACTTTTCGATTTATTTATTTTATTCAATAGAAACTGTATATACAGTCATATGAGTAATTTTAAACTCAAGAGGGGTTACCCTATAAACGGCTAATTTTTAGAAAGTGACAACCATACAACTCGATTCATATGCTGATTATGCATTGAAGTCAATGATGGAATTTCTGGAACTTTTCGATTTATTTATTTTATTCAATAGAAACTGTATATACAGGCATATGAGTAATTTTCAACTTAAGAGGGTATACCCTATAAACGGCTAATTTTTCGAAAGTGACAACCATACAACTCGATTTCTTTGGTAATTATTTATTTTATTCAATAGAAACTGTATATACAGGCATATGAGTAATTTTCAACTCAAGAGGGGTTACCCTATAAACGGCTAATTTTTAGAAAGTGGCAACCATACAACTCGATTCATATGCTGATTATGCATTGAAGTCAATGATGGAATTTCTGGAACTTTTCGATTTATTTATTTTATTCAATAGAAACTGTATATACAGGCATATGAGTAATTTTCAACTCAAGAGGGGTTACGCTATAAACGGCAAATGTTTCGAAAGTGACAGCCATACAACTCGATTTCTATGGTAATTATACATTGAAATCAATGATGGAATTTCTGGAATTTTTCGATTTATTTATTTTATTCAATAGAAACTGTATATACAGGCATATGAGTAATTTTCAACTCAAGAGGGATTGCGCTATAAACGGCAAATGTTTCGAAAGTGACAGCCATACAACACGATTTCTATGGTAATTATACATTGAAATCAATTATGGATTTTTTGGCACTTTCGATTTATTTATTTTACTCAATAGAAACTGTATGTATAAGCATATGAGTAATTTTCAACTCAAGAGGGGTTACCCTATAAACGGCAAATTTTTCGAAAGTGACAGCCATACTTCTCGATTCCTATGGTAATTATGCATTGAAATCAACGATGGAATTTTTGGCACTTTCGATTTATTTATTTTTGGCACTTTTCGATTTATTTATTTTGTTCAATAGAAACTGTATATACAGGCATATGAGTAATTTTCAACTCAAGAGGGGTTACCCTATAAACGGTTAATTTTTCGAAAGTGACAGCCATACAACTCGATTTCTATGGTAATTATACATTGAAATCAATGATGGAATTTTTGGCACTTTCGATTTATTTATTTTTGGCACTTTTCGATTTATTTATTTTATTCAATAGGAACTGTATATACAAGCATATGAGTAATTTTCAACTCAAGAGGGTTTACCCTATAAACGGCAAATTTTTCAAAAGTGACAGCTATACAACTCGATTTTTATGGTAATTATGCATTGAAATCAAGGATGGAATTTTCGGCACTTTCGATTTATTTATTTTTGCACTTTTAGATTTATTTATTTTATTCAATAGAAACTGTATGTATAAGAATATGAGTAATTTTCAACTCAAGAGGGATTACCCTATAAATGGCTAATTTCTCGAAAGTGACAAACATACAACTCGTGTCCTATGGTAATTATGCATTGAAATCAACGATGGAATTTTTGGCACTTTCGATTTATTTATTTTTGGCACTTTTCGATTTATTTATTTTGTTCAATAGAAACTGTATATACAGGCATATGAGTAATTTTCAACTCAAGAGGGGTTACCCTATAAACGGCAAATTTTTCAAAAGTGACAGCCATACAACTCGATTTCTATGGTAATTATACATTGAAATCAATGATGGAATTTTGGGCACTTTCGATTTATTTATTTTTGTCACTTTTCGATTTATTTATTTTGTTCAATAGAAACTGTATATACAGGCATATGAGTAATTTTCAACTAAAGAGGGGTTACGCTATAAACGGCTAATTTTTCGAAAGTGACAGCCATACAACTCGATTCCTATGGTAATTATGCATTGAAATCAATGATGGAATTTCTGGAACTTTTCGATTTATTTATTTTATTCAATAGAAACTGTATATACAGTCATATGAGTAATTTTAAACTCAAGAGGGGTTACCCTATAAACGGCTAATTTTTAGAAAGTGACAACCATACAACTCGATTCATATGCTGATTATGCATTGAAGTCAATGATGGAATTTCTGGAACTTTTCGATTTATTTATTTTATTCAATAGAAACTGTATATACAGGCATATGAGTAATTTTCAACTTAAGAGGGTATACCCTATAAACGGCTAATTTTTCGAAAGTGACAACCATACAACTCGATTTCTTTGGTAATTATTTATTTTATTCAATAGAAACTGTATATACAGGCATATGAGTAATTTTCAACTCAAGAGGGGTTACCCTATAAACGGCTAATTTTTAGAAAGTGACAACCATACAACTCGATTCATATGCTGATTATGCATTGAAGTCAATGATGGAATTTCTGGAACTTTTCGATTTATTTATTTTATTCAATAGAAACTGTATATACAGGCATATGAGTAATTTTCAACTCAAGAGGGGTTACGCTATAAACGGCAAATGTTTCGAAAGTGACAGCCATACAACTCGATTTCTATGGTAATTATACATTGAAATCAATGATGGAATTTCTGAAATTTTTCGATTTATTTATTTTATTCAATAGAAACTGTATATACAGGCATATGAGTAATTTTCAACTCAAGAGGGATTGCGCTATAAACGGCAAATGTTTCGAAAGTGACAGCCATACAACTCGATTTCTATGGTAATTATACATTGAAATCAATTATGGATTTTTTGGCACTTTCGATTTATTTATTTTACTCAATAGAAACTGTATGTATAAGCATATGAGTAATTTTCAACTCAAGAGGGGTTACCCTATAAACGGCAAATTTTTCGAAAGTGACAGCCATACTTCTCGATTCCTATGGTAATTATGCATTGAAATCAACGATGGAATTTTTGGCACTTTCGATTTATTTATTTTTGGCACTTTTCGATTTATTTATTTTGTTCAATAGAAACTGTATATACAGGCATATGAGTAATTTTCAACTCAAGAGGGGTTACCCTATAAACGGTTAATTTTTCGAAAGTGACAGCCATACAACTCGATTTCTATGGTAATTATACATTGAAATCAATGATGGAATTTTTGGCACTTTCGATTTATTTATTTTTGGCACTTTTCGATTTATTTATTTTATTCAATAGGAACTGTATATACAAGCATATGAGTAATTTTCAACTCAAGAGGGTTTACCCTATAAACGGCAAATTTTTCAAAAGTGACAGCTATACAACTCGATTTTTATGGTAATTATGCATTGAAATCAAGGATGGAATTTTCGGCACTTTCGATTTATTTATTTTTGCACTTTTAGATTTATTTATTTTATTGCCCTATAAATGGCTAATTTCTCGAAAGTGACAAACATACAACTCGTGTCCTATGGTAATTATGCATTGAAATCAACGATGGAATTTTTGGCACTTTCGATTTATTTATTTTTGGCACTTTTCGATTTATTTATTTTGTTCAATAGAAACTGTATATACAGGCATATGAGTAATTTTCAACTCAAGAGAGGTTACCCTATAAACGGCAAATTTTTCAAAAGTGACAGCCATACAACTCGATTTCTATGGTAATTATACATTGAAATCAATGATGGAATTTTGGGCACTTTCGATTTATTTATTTTTGCACTTTTAGATTTATTTATTTTATTCAATAGAAACTGTATGTATAAGAATATGAGTAATTTTCAACTCAAGAGGGATTGCCCTATAAATGTCTAATTTCTCGAAAGTGACAAACATACAACTCGTGTCCTATGGTAATTATGCATTGAAATCAACGATGGAATTTTTGGCACTTTCGATTTATTTATTTTTGGCACTTTTCGATTTATTTATTTTGTTCAATAGAAACTGTATATACAGGCATATGAGTAATTTTCAACTAAAGAGGGGTTACGCTATAAACGGCTAATTTTTCGAAAGTGACAGCCATACAACTCGATTCCTATGGTAATTATGCATTGAAATCAATGATGGAATTTCTGGAACTTTTCGATTTATTTATTTTATTCAATAGAAACTGTATATACAGTCATATGAGTAATTTTAAACTCAAGAGGGGTTACCCTATAAACGGCTAATTTTTATTAATTATGCATTGAAGTCAATGATGGAATTTTTGGCGCTTTTCTATTTATTTATTTTATTCAATAGAAACTGTATATACAGGCATATGAGTAATTTTCAACTAAAGAGGGGTTACGCTATAAACGGCTAATTTTTCGAAAGTGACAGCCATACAACTCGATTCCTATGGTAATTATGCATTGAAATCAATGATGGAATTTCTGGAACTTTTCGATTTATTTATTTTATTCAATAGAAACTGTATATACAGTCATATGAGTAATTTTAAACTCAAGAGGGGTTACCCTATAAACGGCTAATTTTTAGAAAGTGACAACCATACAACTCGATTCATATGCTGATTATGCATTGAAGTCAATGATGGAATTTCTGGAACTTTTCGATTTATTTATTTTATTCAATAGAAACTGTATATACAGGCATATGAGTAATTTTCAACTAAAGAGGGGTTACGCTATAAACGGCTAATTTTTCGAAAGTGACAGCCATACAACTCGATTCCTATGGTAATTATGCATTGAAATCAATGATGGGATGTCTGGAACTTTTCGATTTATTTATTTTATTCAATAGAAACTGTATATACAGTCATATGAGTAATTTTAAACTCAAGAGTGGTTACCCTATAAACGGCTAATTTTTAGAAAGTGACAACCATACAACTCGATTCATATGCTAATTATGCATTGAACTCAATGATGGAATTTTTGGCCCTTCGATTTATTTATTTTATTCAATAGAAACTGTATATACAGGCATATGAGTAATTTTCAACTTAAGAGGGTATACCCTATAAACGGCTAATTTTTCGAAAGTGACAACCATACAACTCGATTTCTTTGGTAATTATTTATTTTATTCAATAGAAACTGTATATACAGGCATATTAGTAATTTTCAACTCAAGAGGGGTTACCCTATAAACGGCTAATTTTTCGAAAGTGACAACCATACAACTCGATTCATATGCTGATTATGCATTGAAGTCAATGATGGAATTTCTGGAACTTTTCGATTTATTTATTTTATTCAATAGAAACTGTATATACAGGCATATGAGTAATTTTAAACTCAAGAGGGGTTACCCTATAAACGGCTAATTTCTCGAAAGTGACAAACATACAACTCGTGTCCTATGGTAATTATGCATTGAAATCAACGATGGAATTTTTAGCACTTTCGATTTATTTATTTTTGGCACTTTTCGATTTATTTATTTTGTTCAATAGAAACTGTATATACAGGCATATGAGTAATTTTCAACTCAAGAGGGGTTACCCTATAAACGGCTAATTTTTCGAAAGTATCAACCACACAACTCGATTTCTTTGGTAATTATACATTGAAATCAATGATCAAATTTTTGACACTTTCTATTTATTTATTTTTGGCACTTTTCGATTTATTTTATTCAATAGAAACTGTATATACAGGCATATGAGTAATTTTCAACTAAAGAGGGGTTACGCTATAAACGGCTAATTTTTCGAAAGTGACAGCCATACAACTCGATTCCAATGGTAATTATGCATTGAAATCAATGATGGAATTTCTGGAACTTTTCGATTTATTTATTTTATTCAATAGAAACTGTATATACAGTCATATGAGTAATTTTAAACTCAAGAGGGGTTACCCTATAAACGGCTAATTTTTAGAAAGTGACAACCATACAACTCGATTCATATGCTGATTATGCATTGAAGTCAATGATGGAATTTCTGGAACTTTTCGATTTATTTATTTTATTCAATAGAAACTGTATATACAGGCATATGAGTAATTTTCAACTCAAGAGGGGTTACGCTATAAACAGCTAATTTCTCGAAAGTGACAACCATACAACTCGATTCATATGCTAATTATGCATTGAACTCAATGATGGAATTTTTGGCGCTTTTCGATTTATTTATTTTATTCAATAGAAACTGTATATACAGGCATATGAGTAATTTTCAACTTAAGAGGGTATACCCTATAAACGGCTAATTTTTCGAAAGTGACAACCATACAACTCGATTTCTTTGGTAATTATTTATTTTATTCAATAGAAACTGTATATACAGGCATATGAGTAATTTTCAACTCAAGAGGGGTTACCCTATAAACGGCTAATTTTTCGAAAGTGACAACCATACAACTCGATTCATATGCTGATTATGCATTGAAGTCAATGATGGAATTTCTGGAATTTTTAGATTTATTTATTTTATTCAATAGAAACTGTATATACAGGCATATGAGTAATTTTCAACTCAAGAGGGGTTACCCTATAAACGGCTAATTTTTCGAAAGTGCCAACCATACAACTCGATTCATATGCTGATTATGCATTGAAGTCAATGATGGAATTTCTGGAACTTTTCGATTTATTTATTTTATTCAATAGAAACTGTATATACAGGCATATGAGTAATTTTCAACTCAAGAGGGGTTACGCTATAAACGGCAAATGTTTCGAAAGTGACAGCCATACAACTCGATTTCTATGGTAATTATACATTGAAATCAATGATGGAATTTCTGGAACTTTTCGATTTATTTATTTTATTCAATAGAAACTGTATATACAGGCATATGAGTAATTTTCGACTCAAGAGGGATTACGCTATAAACGGCAAATGTTTCGAAAGTGACAGCCATACAACTCGATTTCTATGGTACTTATACATTGAAATCAATTATGGATTTTTTGGCACTTTCGATTTATTTATTTTACTCAATAGAAACTCTATGTATAAGCATATGAGTAATTTTCAACTCAAGAGGGGTTACCCTATAAACGGCACATTTTTCGAAAGTGACAGCCATACTTCTCGATTCCTATGGTAATTATGCATTGAAATCAACGATAGAATTTTTGGCACTTTCGATTTATTTTTTTTTGGCACTTTTCGATTTATTTATTTTGTTCAATAGAAACTGTATATACAAGCATATGAGTAATTTTCAACTCAAGAGGGTTTACCCTATAAACGGCAAATTTTTCAAAAGTGACAGCTATACAACTCGATTATTATGGTACTTATGCATTGAAATCAAGGATGGAATTTTTGGCACTTTCGATTTATTTATTTTTGCACTTTTAGATTTATTTATTTTATTCAATAGAAACTGTATGTATAAGAATATGAGTAATTTTCAACTCAAGAGGGATTACCCTATAAATGGCTAATTTCTCGAAAGTGACAAACATACAACTCGTGTCCTATGGTAATTATGCATTGAAATCAACGATGGAATTTTTGGCACTTTCGATTTATTTATTTTTGGCACTTTTCGATTTATTTATTTTGTTCAATAGAAACTGTATATACAGGCATATGAGTAATTTTCAACTCAAGAGGGGTTACCCTATAAACGGCAAATTTTTCAAAAGTGACAGCCATACAACTCGATTTCTATGGTAATTATACATTGAAATCAATTATGGAATTTTGGGCACTTTCGATTTATTTATTTTTGTCACTTTTCGATTTATTTATTTTGTTCAATAGAAACTGTATATACAGGCATATGAGTAATTTTCAACTAAAGAGGGGTTACGCTATAAACGGCTAATTTTTCGAAAGTGACAGCCATACAACTCGATTCCTATGGTAATTATGCATTGAAATCAATGATGGAATTTCTGGAACTTTTCGATTTATTTATTTTATTCAATAGAAACTGTATATACAGGCATATGAGTAATTTTAAACCCAAGAGGGGTTACCCTATAAACGGCTAATTTTTCGAAAGTGACAACCATACAACTCGATTCATATGCTAATTATGCATTGAAGTCAATGATGGAATTTTTGGCGCTTTTCTATTTATTTATTTTATTCAATAGAAACTGTATATACAGGCATATGAGTAATTTTCAACTAAAGAGGGGTTACGCTATAAACGGCTAATTTTTCGAAAGTGACAGCCATACAACTCGATTCCTATGGTAATTATGCATTGAAATCAATGATGGAATTTCTGGAACTTTTCGATTTATTTATTTTATTCAATAGAAACTGTATATACAGTCATATGAGTAATTTTAAACTCAAGAGGGGTTACCCTATAAACGGCTAATTTTTAGAAAGTGACAACCATACAACTCGATTCATATGCTGATTATGCATTGAAGTCAATGATGGAATTTCTGGAACTTTTCGATTTATTTATTTTATTCAATAGAAACTGTATATACAGGCATATGAGTAATTTTAAACTAAAGAGGGGTTACCCTATAAACAGCTAATTTCTCGAAAGTGACAACCATACAACTCGATTCATATGCTAATTATGCATTGAACTCAATGATGGAATTTTTGGCGCTTTTCGATTTATTTATTTTATTCAATAGAAACTGTATATACAGGCATATGAGTAATTTTCAACTTAAGAGGGTATACCCTATAAACGGCTAGTTTTTCGAAAGTGACAACCATACAACTCGATTTCGTTGGTAATTATTTATTTTATTCAATAGAAACTGTATATACAGGCATATGAGTAATTTTCAACTCAAGAGGGGTTACCCTATAAACGGCTAATTTTTCGAAAGTGACAACCATACAACTCGATTCATATGCTGATTATGCATTGAAGTCAATGATGGAATTTCTGGAACTTTTCGATTTATTTATTTTATTCAATAGAAACTGTATATACAGGCATATGAGTAATTTTAAACTCAAGAGGGGTTACAATATAAACGGCTAATTTCTCGAAAGTGACAAACATACAACTCGTGTCCTATGGTAATTATGCATTGAAATCAACGATGGAATTTTTAGCACTTTCGATTTATTTATTTTTGGCACTTTTCGATTTATTTATTTTGTTCAATAGAAACTGTATATACTGGCATATGAGTAATTTTCAACTCAAGAGGGGTTACCCTACAAACGGCTAATTTTTCGAAAGTGTCAACCATACAACTCGATTTCTTTGGTAATTATACATTGAAATCAATGATCAAATTTTTTACACTTTCTATTTATTTATTTTTGGCACTTTTCGATTTATTTTATTCAATAGAAACTGTATATACAGGCATATGAGTAATTTTCAACTTAAGAGGGTATACCCTATAAACGGCTAATTTTTCGAAAGTGACAACCATACAACTCGATTTCTTTGGTAATTATTTATTTTATTCAATAGAAACTGTATATACAGGCATATGAGTAATTTTCAACTCAAGAGGGGTTACCCTATAAACGGCTAATTTTTAGAAAGTGACAACCATACAACTCGATTCATATGCTGATTATGCATTGAAGTCAATGATGGAATTTCTGGAACTTTTCGATTTATTTATTTTATTCAATAGAAACTGTATATACAGGCATATGAGTAATTTTCAACTCAAGAGGGGTTACGCTATAAACGGCAAATGTTTCGAAAGTGACAGCCATACAACTCGATTTCTATGGTAATTATACATTGAAATCAATGATGGAATTTCTGGAACTTTTCGATTTATTTATTTTATTCAATAGAAACTGTATATACAGGCATATGAGTAATTTTCAACTCAAGAGGGATTACGCTATAAACGGCAAATGTTTCGAAAGTGACAGCCATACAACTCGATTTCTATGGTAATTATACATTGAAATCAATTATGGATTTTTTGGCACTTTCGATTTATTTATTTTACTCAATAGAAACTGTATGTATAAGCATATGAGTAATTTTCAACTCAAGAGGGGTTACCCTATAAACGGCAAATTTTTCGAAAGTGACAGCCATACTTCTCGATTCCTATGGTAATTATGCATTGAAATCAACGATGGAATTTTTGGCACTTTCGATTTATTTATTTTTGGCACTTTTCGATTTATTTATTTTGTTCAATAGAAAGTGTATATACAGGCATATGAGTAATTTTCAACTCAAGAGGGGTTACCCTATAAACGGTTAATTTTTCGAAAGTGACAGCCATAGAACTCGATTTCTATGGTAATTATACATTGAAATCAATGATGGAATTTTTGGCACTTTCGATTTATTTATTTTTGGCACTTTTCGATTTATTTATTTTATTCAATAGGAACTGTATATACAAGCATATGAGTAATTTTCAACTCAAGAGGGTTTACCCTATAAACGGCAAATTTTTCAAAAGTGACAGCTATACAACTCGATTTTTATGGTAATTATGCATTGAAATCAAGGATGGAATTTTTGGCACTTTCGATTTATTTATTTTTGGCACTTTTCGATTTATTTATTTTGTTCAATAGAAACTGTATATACAGGCATATGAGTAATTTTCAACTCAAGAGGGGTTACCCTATAAACGGCAAATTTTTCAAAAGTGACAGCCATACAACTCGATTTCTATGGTAATTATACATTGAAATCATGATGGAATTTTGGGCACTTTCGATTTATTTATTTTTGTCACTTTTCGATTTATTTATTTTGTTCAATAGAAACTGTATATACAGGCATATGAGTAATTTTAAACCCAAGAGGGGTTACTCTATAAACGGCTAATTTTTCGAAAGTGACAACCATACAACTCGATTCATATGCTAATTATGCATTGAAGTCAATGATGGAATTTTTGGCACTTTCGATTTATTTATTTTTGGCACTTTTCGATTTATTTATTTTATTCAATAGAAACTGTATATACAGGCATATGAGTAATTTTCAACTCAAGAGGGGTTACGCTATAAACGGCAAATGTTTCGAAAGTGACAGCCATACAACTCGATTTCTATGGTAATTATACATTGAAATCAATGATGGAATTTCTGGAACTTTTCGATTTATTTATTTTATTCAATAGAAACTGTATATACAGGCATATGAGTAATTTTAAACCCAAGAGGGGTTACTCTATAAACGGCTAATTTTTCGAAAGTGACAACCATACAACTCGATTCATATGCTAATTATGCATTGAAGTCAATGATGGAATTTTTGGCGCTTTTCGATTTATTTATTTTATTCAATAGAAACTGTATATACAGGCATATGAGTAATTTTCAACTTAAGAGGGTATACCCTATAAACGGCTAATTTTTCGAAAGTGACAACCATACAACTCGATTTCTTTGGTAATTATACATTGAAATCAATGATGGAATTTCTGGAACTTTTCGATTTATTTATTTTATTCAATAGAAACTTTATATACAGGCATATGAGTAATTTTAAACTAAAGAGGGGTTACCCTATAAACAGCTAATTTCTCGAAAGTGACAACCATACAACTCGATTCATATGCTAATTATGCATTGACTCTCAATGATGGAATTTTTGGCGCTTTTCGATGTATTTATTTTATTCAATAGAAACTGTATATACAGGCATATGAGTAATTTTCAACTTAAGAGGGTATACCCTATAAACGGCTAATTTTTCGAAAGTGACAACCATACAACTCGATTTCTCTGGTAATTATTTATTTTATTCAATAGAAACTGTATATACAGGCATATGAGTAATTTTCAACTCAAGAGGGGTTACCCTATAAACGGCTAATTTTTCGAAAGTGACAACCATACAACTCGATTCATTTGCTGATTATGCATTGAAGTCAATGATGGAATTTTTGGAACTTTTCGATTTATTTATTTTATTCAATAGAAACTGTATATACAGGCATATGAGTAATTTTAAACTCAAGAGGGGTTACCCTATAAACGGCTAATTTCTCGAAAGTGACAAAGATACAACTCGTGTCCTATGGTAATTATGCATTGAAATCAACGATGGAATTTTTAGCACTTTCGATTTATTTATTTTTGGCACTTTTCGATTTATTTATTTTGTTCAATAGAAACTGTATATACAGGCATATGAGTAATTTTCAACTCCAGAGGGGTTACCCTATAAACGGCTAATTTTTCGAAAGTGTCAACCATACAACTCGATTTCTTTGGTAATTATACATTGAAATCAATGATCAAATTTTTGACACTTTCTATTTATTTATTTTTGGCACTTTTCGATTTATTTTATTCAATAGAAACTGTCTATACAGGCATATGAGTAATTTTCAACTAAAGAGGGGTTACGCTATAAACGGCTAATTTTTCGAAAGTGACAGCCATACAACTCGATTCCTATGGTAATTATGCATTGAAATCAATGATGGAATTTCTGGAACTTTTCGATTTATTTATTTTATTCAATAGAAACTGTATATACCGTCATATGAGTAATTTTAAACTCAAGAGGGGTTACCCTATAAACGGCTAATTTTTAGAAAGTGACAACCATACAACTCGATTCATATGCTGATTATGCATTGAAATCAATGATGGAATTTCTGGAACTTTTCGATTTATTTATTTTATTCAATAGAAACTGTATATACAGGCATATGAGTAATTTTCAACTCAAGAGGGGTTACGCTATAAACAGCTAATTTCTCGAAAGTGACAACCATACAACTCGATTCATATGCTAATTATGCATTGAACTCAATGATGGAATTTTTGGCGCTTTTCGATTTATTTATTTTATTCAATAGAAACTGTATATACAGGCATATGAGTAATTTTCAACTTAAGAGGGTATACCCTATAAACGGCTAATTTTTCGAAAGTGACAACCATACAACTCGATTTCTTTGGTAATTATTTATTTTATTCAATAGAAACTGTATATACAGGCATATGAGTAATTTTCAACTCAAGAGGGGTTACCCTATAAACGGCTAATTTTTAGAAAGTGACAACCATACAACTCGATTCATATGCTGATTATGCATTGAAGTCAATGATGGAATTTCTGGAACTTTTCGATTTATTTATTTTATTCAATAGAAACTGTATATACAGGCATATGAGTAATTTTCAACTCAAGAGGGGTTACGCTATAAACGGCAAATGTTTCGAAAGTGACAGCCATACAACTCGATTTCTATGGTAATTATACATTGAAATCAATGATGGAATTTCTGGAACTTTTCGATTTATTTATTTTATTCAATAGAAACTGTATATACAGGCATATGGGTAATTTTCAACTCAAGAGGGATTACGCTATAAACGGCAAATGTTTCGAAAGTGACAGCCATACAACTCGATTTCTATGGTAATTATACATTGAAATCAATTATGGATTTTTTGGCACTTTCGATTTATTTATTTTACTCAATAGAAACTGTATGTATAAGCATATGAGTAATTTTCAACTCAAGAGGGGTTACCTTATAAACGGCAAATTTTTCGAAAGTGACAGCCATACTTCTCGATTCCTATGGTAATTATGCATTGAAATCAACGATGGAATTTTTGGCACTTTCGATTTATTTATTTTTGGCACTTTTCGATTTATTTATTTTGTTCAATAGAAACTGTATATACAGGCATATGAGTAATTTTCAACTCAAGAGGGGTTACCCTATAAACGGCAAATTTTTCAAAAGTGACAGCCATACAACTCGATTTCTATGGTAATTATACATTGAAATCAATGATGGAATTTTGGGCACTTTCGATTTATTTATTTTTGTCACTTTTCGATTTATTTATTTTGTTCAATAGAAACTGTATATACAGGCATATGAGTAATTTTAAACTAAAGAGGGGTTACCCTATAAACAGCCAATTTCTCGAAAGTGATAACCATACAACTCGATTCATATGCTAATTATGCATTGAACTCAATGATGGAATTTTTGGCGCTTTTCGATGTATTTATTTTATTCAATAGAAACTGTATATACAGGCATATGAGTAATTTTCAACTTAAGAGGGTATACCCTATAAACGGCTAATTTTTCGAAAGTGACAACCATACAACTCGATTTCTCTGGTAATTATTTATTTTATTCAATAGAAACTGTATATACAGGCATATGAGTAATTTTCAACTCAAGAGGGGTTACCCTATAAACGGCTAATTTTTCGAAAGTGACAACCATACAACTCGATTCATTTGCTGATTATGCATTGAAGTCAATGATGGAATTTCTGGAACTTTTCGATTTATTTATTTTATTCAATAGAAACTGTATATACAGGCATATGAGTAATTTTAAACTCAAGAGGGGTTACCCTATAAACGGCTAATTTCTCGAAAGTGACAAACATACAACTCGTGTCCTATGGTAATTATGCATTGAAATCAACGATGGAATTTTTAGCACTTTCGATTTATTTATTTTTGGCACTTTTCGATTTATTTATTTTGTTCAATAGAAACTGTATATAGAGGCATATGAGTAATTTTCAACTCAAGAGGGGTTACCCTATAAACGGCTAATTTTTCGAAAGTGTGAACCATACAACTCGATTTCTTTGGTAATTATACATTGAAATCAATGATCAAATTTTTGACACTTTCTATTTATTTATTTTTGGCACTTTTCGATTTATTTTATTCAATAGAAACTGTATATACAGGCATATGAGTAATTTTCAACTAAAGAGGGGTTACGCTATAAACGGCTAATTTTTCGAAAGTGACAGCCATACAACTCGATTCCTATGGTAATTATGCATTGAAATCAATGATGGAATTTCTGGAACTTTTCGATTTATTTATTTTATTCAATAGAAACTGTATATACCGTCATATGAGTAATTTTAAACTCAAGAGGGGTTACCCTATAAACGGCTAATTTTTAGAAAGTGACAACCATACAACTCGATTCATATGCTGATTATGCATTGAAGTCAATGATGGAATTTCTGGAACTTTTCGATTTATTTATTTTATTCAATAGAAACTGTATATACAGGCATATGAGTAATTTTCAACTCAAGAGGGGTTACGCTATAAACAGCTAATTTCTCGAAAGTGACAACCATACAACTCGATTCATATGCTAATTATGCATTGAACTCAATGATGGAATTTTTGGCGCTTTTCGATTTATTTATTTTATTCAATAGAAACTGTATATACAGGCATATGAGTAATTTTCAACTCAAGAGGGGTTACGCTATAAACGGCAAATGTTTCGAAAGTGACAGCCATACAACTCGATTTCTATGGTAATTATACATTGAAATCAATGATGGAATTTCTGGAACTTTTCGATTTATTTATTTTATTCAATAGAAACTGTATATACAGGCATATGAGTAATTTTCAACTCAAGAGGGATTACGCTATAAACGGCAAATGTTTCGAAAGTGACAGCCATACAACTCGATTTCTATGGTAATTATACATTGAAATCAATTATGGATTTTTTGGCACTTTCGATTTATTAATTTACTCAATAGAAACTGTATGTATAAGCATATGAGTAATTTTCAACTCAAGAGGGGTTACCCTATAAACGGCAAATTTTTCGAAAGTGACAGCCATACTTCTCGATTCCTATGGTAATTATGCATTGAAATCAACGATGGAATTTTTGGCACTTTCGATTTATTTATTTTTGGCACTTTTCGATTTATTTATTTTGTTCAATAGAAACTGTATATACAGGCATATGAGTAATTTTCAACTCAAGAGGGGTTACCCTATAATCTGCAAATTTTTCAAAAGTGACAGCCATACAACTCGATTTCTATGGTAATTATGCATTGAAATCAACGATGGAATTTTTAGCACTTTCGATTTATTTATTTTTGTCACTTTTCGATTTATTTATTTTGTTCAATAGAAACTGTATATACAGGCATATGAGTAATTTTCAACTAAAGAGGGGTTACGCTATAAACGGCTAATTTTTCGAAAGTGACAACCATACAACTCGATTTCTTTGGTAATTATTTATTTTACTCAATAGAAACTGTATGTATAAGCATATGAGTAATTTTCAACTCAAGAGGGGTTACCTTATAATCGGCAAATTTTTCGAAAGTGACAGCCATACTTCTCGATTCCTATGGTAATTATGCATTGAAATCAACGATGGAATTTTTGGCACTTTCGATTTATTTATTTTTGGCACTTTTCGATTTATTTATTTTGTTCAATAGAAACTGTATATACAGGCATATGAGTAATTTTCAACTCAAGAGGGGTTACCCTATAATCTGCAAATTTTTCAAAAGTGACAGCCATAGAACTCGATTTCTATGGTAATTATACATTGAAATCAATGATGGAATTTTGGGCACTTTCGATTTATTTATTTTTGTCACTTTTCGATTTATTTATTTTGTTCAATAGAAACTGTATATACAGGCATATGAGTAATTTTCAACTAAAGAGGGGTTACGCTATAAACGGCTAATTTTTCGAAAGTGACAGCCATACAACTCGCTTTCTATGGTAAT
The DNA here is from genome assembly GCA_963932375.1 of Phania funesta. NCBI lineage: Eukaryota > Metazoa > Arthropoda > Insecta > Diptera > Tachinidae > Phania > Phania funesta. The sequence goes on from OZ010653.1 coordinate 60,533,300, forward strand.
TATACATTGAAATCAATGATGGAATTTTTGGCACTTTCGATTTATTTATTTTTGGCACTTTTCGATTTATTTATTTTATTCAATAGGAACTGTATATACAAGCATATGAGTAATTTTCAACTCAAGAGGGTTTACCCTATAAACGGCAAATTTTTCAAAAGTGACAGCTATACAACTCGATTTTTATGGTAATTATGCATTGAAATCAAGGATGGAATTTTTGGCACTTTCGATTTATTTATTTTTGCACTTTTAGATTTATTTATTTTATTCAATAGAAACTGTATGTATAAGAATATGAGTAATTTTCAACTCAAGAGGGATTACCCTATAAATGGCTAATTTCTCGAAAGTGACAAACATACAACTCGTGTCCTATGGTAATTATGCATTGAAATCAACGATGGAATTTTTGGCACTTTCGATTTATTTATTTTTGGCACTTTTCGATTTATTTATTTTGTTCAATAGAAACTGTATATACAGGCATATGAGTAATTTTCAACTCAAGAGGGGTTACCCTATAAACGGCAAATTTTTCAAAAGTGACAGCTATACAACTCGATTTCTATGGTAATTATACATTGAAATCAATGATGGAATTTTGGGCACTTTCGATTTATTTATTTTTGTCACTTTTCGATTTATTTATTTTGTTCAATAGAAACTGTATATACAGGCATATGAGTAATTTTCAACTAAAGAGGGGTTACGCTATAAACGGCTAATTTTTCGAAAGTGACAGCCATACAACTCGATTCCTATGGTAATTATGCATTGAAATCAATGATGGAATTTCTGGAACTTTTCGATTTATTTATTTTATTCAATAGAAACTGTATATACAGGCATATGAGTAATTTTGAACCCAAGAGGGGTTACCCTATAAACGGCAAATTTTTCGAAAGTGACAACCATACAACTCGATTCATATGCTAATTATGCATTGAAGTCTATGATGGAATTTTTGGGGCTTTTCGATTTATTTATTTTATTCAATAGAAACTGTATATACAGGCATATGAGTAATTTTCAACTAAAGAGGGGTTACGCTATAAACGGCTAATTTTTCGAAAGTGACAGCCATACAACTCTTTTCGTATGGTAATTATGCATTGAAATCAATGATGGAATTTCTGGAACTTTTCGATTTATTTATTTTATTCAATAGAAACTGTATATACAGTCATATGAGTAATTTTAAACTCAAGAGGGGTTACCCTATAAACGGCTAATTTTTAGAAAGTGACAACCATACAACTCGATTCATATGCTGATTATGCATTGAAGTCACTGATGGAATTTCTGGAACTTTTCGATTTATTTATTTTATTCAATAGAAACTGTATATACAGGCATATGAGTAATTTTAAACTAAAGAGGGGTTACGCTATAAACGGCAAATGTTTCGAAAGTGACAGCCATACAACTCGATTTCTATGGTAATTATACATTGAAATCAATGATGGAATTTCTGGAACTTTTCGATTTATTTATTTTATTCAATAGAAACTGTATATACAGGCATATGAGTAATTTTCAACTCAAGAGGGATTACGCTATAAACGGCAAATGTTTCGAAAGTGACAGCCATACAACTCGATTTCTATGGTAATTATACATTGAAATCAATTATGGATTTTTTGGCACTTTCGATTTATTTATTTTACTCAATAGAAACTGTATGTATAAGCATATGAGTAATTTTCAACTCAAGAGGGGTTACCTTATAAACGGCAAATTTTTCGAAAGTGACAGCCATACTTCTCGATTCCTATGGTAATTATGCATTGCAATCAACGATGGAATTTTTGGCACTTTCGATTTATTTATTTTTGGCACTTTTCGATTTATTTATTTTGTTCAATAGAAACTGTATATACAGGCATATGAGTAATTTTAAACTAAAGAGGGGTTACCCTATAAACAGCTAATTTCTCGAAAGTGACAACCATACAACTCGATTCATATGCTAATTATGTATTGAACTCAATGATGGAATTTTTGGCGCTTTTCGATGTATTTATTTTATTCAATAGAAACTGTATATACAGGCATATGAGTAATTTTCAACTTAAGAGGGTATACCCTATAAACGGCTAATTTTTCGAAAGTGACAACCATACAACTCGATTTCTCTGGTAATTATTTATTTTATTCAATAGAAACTGTATATACAGGCATATGAGTAATTTTCAACTCAAGAGGGGTTACCCTATAAACGGCTAATTTTTCGAAAGTGACAACCATACAACTCGATTCATATGCTGATTATGCATTGAAGTCAATGATGGAATTTCTGGAACTTTTCGATTTATTTATTTTATTCAATAGAAACTGTATATACAGGCATATGAGTAATTTTAAACTCAAGAGGGGTTACCCTATAAACGGCTAATTTCTCGAAAGTGACAAACATACAACTCGTGTCCTATGGTAATTATGCATTGAAATCAACGATGGAATTTTTAGCACTTTCGATTTATTTATTTTTGGCACTTTTCGATTTATTTATTTTGTTCAATAGAAACTGTATATACACGCATATGAGTAATTTTCAACTCAAGAGGGGTTACCCTATAAACGGCTAATTTCTCGAAAGTGACAACCATGCAACTCGATTTCTTTGGTAATTATACATTGAAATCAATGATCAAATTTTTGACACTTTCTATTTATTTATTTTTGGCACTTTTCGATTTATTTTATTCAATAGAAACTGTATATACAGGCATATGAGTAATTTTCAACTAAAGAGGGGTTACGCTATAAACGGCTAATTTTTCGAAAGTGACAGCCATACAACTCGATTCCTATGGTAATTATGCATTGAAATCAATGATGGAATTTCTGGAACTTTTCGATTTATTTATTTTATTCAATAGAAACTGTATATACAGGCATATGAGTAATTTTCAACTAAAGAGGGGTTACGCTATAAACGGCTAATTTTTCGAAAGTGACAGCCATACAACTCGATTCCTATGGTAATTATGCATTGAAATCAATGATGGGATGTCTGGAACTTTTCGATTTATTTATTTTATTCAATAGAAACTGTATATACAGTCATATGAGTAATTCTCAACTTAAGAGGGTATACCCTATAAACGGCTAATTTTTCGAAAGTGACAACCATACAACTCGATTTCTTTGGTAATTATTTATTTTATTCAATAGAAACTGTATATACAGGCATATGAGTAATTTTCAACTCAAGAGGGGTTACCCTATAAACGGCTAATTTCTCGAAAGTGACAACCATACAACTCGATTCATATGCTGATTATGCATTGAAGTCAATGATGGAATTTCTGGAACTTTTCGATTTATTTATTTTATTCAATAGAAACTGTATATACAGGCATATGAGTAATTTTCAACTCAAGAGGGGTTACGCTATAAACGTCAAATGTTTCGAAAGTGACAGCCATACAACTCGATTTCTATGGTAATTATACATTGAAATCAATGATGGAATTTCTGGAACTTTTCGATTTATTTATTTTATTCAATAGAAACTGTATATACAGGCATATGAGTAATTTTCAACTCAAGAGGGATTACGCTATAAACGGCAAATGTTTCGAAAGTGACAGCCATACAACTCGATTTCTATGGTTAATATACATTGAAATCAATTATGGATTTTTTGGCACTTTCGATTTATTTATTTTACTCAATAGAAACTGTATGTATAAGCATATGAGTAATTTTCAACTCAAGAGGGGTTACCTTATAAACGGCAAATTTTTCGAAAGTGACAGCCATACTTCTCGATTCCTATGGTAATTATGCATAGAAATCAACGATGGAATTTTTGGCACTTTCGATTTATTTATTTTTGGCACTTTTCGATTTATTTATTTTGTTCAATAGAAACTGTATATACAGGCATATGAGTAATTTTCAACTCAAGAGGGGTTACCCTATAATCGGCAAATTTTTCAAAAGTGACAGCCATACAACTCGATTTCTATGGTAATTATACATTGAAATCAATGATGGAATTTTGGGCACTTTCGATTTATTTATTTTTGTCACTTTTCGATTTATTTATTTTGTTCAATAGAAACTGTATATACAGGCATATGAGTAATTTTCAACTAAAGAGGGGTTACGCTATAAACGGCTAATTTTTCGAAAGTGACAGCCATACAACTCGATTCCTATGGTAATTATGCATTGAAATCAATAATGAAATTTCTGGAACTTTTCGATTTATTTATTTTATTCAATAGAAACTGTATATACAGGCATATGAGTAATTTTCAACTCAAGAGGGATTACGCTATAAACGGCAAATGTTTCGAAAGGGACAGCCATACAACTCGATTTCTATGGTAATTATACATTGAAATCAATTATGGATTTTTTGGCACTTTCGATTTATTTATTTTACTCAATAGAAACTGTATGTATAAGCATATGAGTAATTTTCAACTCAAGAGGGGTTACCCTATAAACGGCAAATTTTTCGAAAGTGACAGCCATACTTCTCGATTCCTATGGTAATTATGCATTGAAATCAACGATGGAATTTTTGGCACTTTCGATTTATTTATTTTTGGCACTTTTCGATTTATTTATTTTATTCAATAGGAACTGTATATACAAGCATATGAGTAATTTTCAACTCAAGAGGGGTTACCCTATAAACGGTTAATTTTTCGAAAGTGACAGCCATACAACTCGCTTTCTATGGTAATTATACATTGAAATCAATGATGGAATTTTTGGCACTTTCGATTTATTTATTTTTGGCACTTTTCGATTTATTTATTTTATTCAATAGGAACTGTATATACAAGCATATGAGTAATTTTCAACTCAAGAGGGTTTACCCTATAAACGGCAAATTTTTCAAAAGTGACAGCTATACAACTCGATTTTTATGGTAATTATGCATTGAAATCAAGGATGGAATTTTTGGCACTTTCGATTTATTTATTTTTGCACTTTTAGATTTATTTATTTTATTCAATAGAAACTGTATGTATAAGAATATGAGTAATTTTCAACTCAAGAGGGATTACCCTATAAATGGCTAATTTCTCGAAAGTGACAAGCATACAACTCCTGTCCTATGGTAATTATGCATTGAAATCAACGATGGAATTTTTGGCACTTTCGATTTATTTATTTTTAGCACTTTTCGATTTATTTATTTTGTTCAATAGAAACTGTATATACAGGCATATGAGTAATTTTCAACTCAAGAGGGGTTACCCTATAAACGGCAAATTTTTCAAATGTGACAGCTATACAACTCGATTTCTATGGTAATTATACATTGAAATCAATGATGGAATTTTGGGCACTTTCGATTTATTTATTTTTGTCACTTTTCGATTTATTTATTTTGTTCAATAGAAACTGTATATACAGGCATATGAGTAATTTTCAACTAAAGAGGGGTTACGCTATAAACGGCTAATTTTTCGAAAGTGACAGCCATACAACTCGATTCTATGGTAATTATGCATTGAAATCAATGATGGAATTTCTGGAACTTTTCGATTTATTTATTTTATTCAATAGAAACTGTATATACAGGCATATGAGTAATTTTAAACCCAAGAGGGGTTACCCTATAAACGGCTAATTTTTCGAAAGTGACAACCATACAACTCGATTCATATGCTAATTATGCATTGAAGTCAATGATGGAATTTTTGGGGCTTTTCGATTTATTTATTTTATTCAATAGAAACTGTATATACAGGCATATGAGTAATTTTCAACTAAAGAGGGGTTACGCTATAAACGGCTAATTTTTCGAAAGTGACAGCCATACAACTCTTTTCGTATGGTAATTATGCATTGAAATCAATGATGGAATTTCTGGAACTTTTCGATTTATTTATTTTATTCAATAGAAACTGTATATACAGTCATATGAGTAATTTTAAACTCAAGAGGGGTTACCCTATAAACGGCTAATTTTTAGAAAGTGACAACCATACAACTCGATTCATATGCTGATTATGCATTGAAGTCAATGATGGAATTTCTGGAACTTTTCGATTTATTTATTTTATTCAATAGAAACTGTATATACAGGCATATGAGTAATTTTAAACTAAAGAGGGTTTACCCTATAAACAGCTAATTTCTCGAAAGTGACAACCATACAACTCGATTCATATGCTAATTATGCATTGAACTCAATGATGGAATTTTTGGCGCTTTTCGATTTATTTATTTTATTCAATAGAAACTGTATATACAGGCATATGAGTAATTTTCAACTTAAGAGGGTATACTCTATAAACGGCTAATTTTTCGAAAGTGACAACCATACAACTCGATTTCTTTGGTAATTATTTATTTTATTCAATAGAAACTGTATATACAGGCATATGAGTAATTTTCAACTCAAGAGGGGTTACGCTATAAACGGCAAATGTTTCGAAAGTGACAGCCATACAACTCGATTTCTATAGTAATTATACATTGAAATCAATGATGGAATTTCTGGAACTTTTCGATTTATTTATTTTATTCAATAGAAACTGTATATACAGGCATATGAGTAATTTTCAACTCAAGGGATTACGCTATAAACGGCAAATGTTTCGAAAGTGACAGCCATACAACTCGATTTCTATGGTAATTATACATTGAAATCAATTATGGAATTTTTGGAACTTTTCGATTTATTTATTTTACTCAATAGAAACTGTATATACAGGCATATGAGTAATTTTCAACTCAAAAGGGGTTACCCTATAAACGGAAAATTTTTCGAAAGTGACAGCCATACTTCTCGATTCCTATGGTAATTATGCATTGAAATCAACGATGGAATTTTTGGCACTTTCGATTGATTTATTTTTGGCACTTTTCGATTTATTTATTTTGTTCAATAGAAACTGTATATACAGGCATATGAGTAATTTTCAACTCAAGAGGGGTTACCCTATAAACGGTTAATTTTTCGAAAATGACAGCCATACAACTCGATTTCTATGGTAATTATACATTGAAATAAATGATGGAATTTTTGGCACTTTCGATTTATTTATTTTTGGCACTTTTCGATTTATTTATTTTATTCAATAGGAACTGTATATACAAGCATATGAGTAATTTTCAACTCAAGAGGGTTTACCCTATAAACGGCAAATTTTTCATAAGTGACAGCTATACAACTCGATTTTTATGGTAATTATGCATTGAAATCAAGGATGGAATTTTTGGCACTTTCGATTTATTTATTTTTGCACTTTTAGATTTATTTATTTTATTCAATAGAAACTGTATGTATAAGAATATGAGTAATTTTCAACTCAAGAGGGATTACCATATAATCGGCTAATTTCTCGAAAGTTACAACCATACAACTCGATTTCTATGGTAAATATACATTGAAATCAATGATGGAATTTTGGGCACTTTCGATTTATTTTTGGCACTTTTCCATTTATTTATTTTATTCAATAGAAACTGTATATACAGGCATATGAGTAATTTTCAACTCAATAGGGGTTACCCTTTAAACGGCTAATTTCTCGAAAGTGACAACCATACAACTCGTGTCCCATGGTAATTATGCATTGAAATCAATTATGGAATTTTTGGAACTTTTCGATTTATTTATTTTATTCAATAGAAACTGTATATACAGGCATATGAGTAATTTTAAACTAAAGAGGGGTTACCCTATAAACAGCTAATTTCTCGAAAGTGACAACCATACAACACGATTCATATGCTAATTATGCATTGAACTCAATGATGGATTTTTTGGCGCTTTTCGATTTATTTATTTTATTCAATACAACTCGATTTCTTTGGTAATTATTTATTTTATTCAATAGAAACTGTATATACAGGCATATGAGTAATTTTCAACTCAAGAGGGGTTACCCTATAAACGGCTAATTTTTAGAAAGTGACAACCATACAACTCGATTCATAGGCTGATTATGCATTGAAGTCAATGATGGAATTTCTGGAACTTTTCGATTTATTTATTTTATTCAATAGAAACTGTATATACAGGCATATGAGTAATTTTCAACTCAAGAGGGGTTACGCTATAAACGGCAAATGTTTCGAAAGTGACAGCCATACAAGTCGATTTCTATAGTAATTATACATTGAAATCAATGATGGAATTTCTGGAACTTTTCGATTTATTTATTTTATTCAATAGAAACTGTATATACAGGCATATGAGTAATTTTCAACTCAAGAGGGATTACGCTATAAACGGCAAATGTTTCGAAAGTGACAGCCATACAACTCGATTTCTATGGTAATTATACATTGAAATCAATTATGGAATTTTTGGAACTTTTCGATTTATTTATTTTACTCAATAGAAACTGTATATACAGGCATACGAGTAATTTTCAACTCAAGCGGGCTTACCCTATAAACGGCTAATTTTTCAAATGTGACAGCCATACAACTCGATTTCTATGGTAATTATACATTGAAATCAATGATGGATTTTTTGGCACTTTCGATTTATTTATTTTACTCAATAGAAACTGTATGTATAAGCATATGAGTAATTTTCAACTCAAAAGGGGTTACCCTATAAACGGAAAATTTTTCGAAAGTCACAGCCATACTTCTCGATTCCTATGGTAATTATGCATTGAAATCAACGATGGAATTTTTGGCACTTTCGATTTATTTATTTTTGGCACTTTTCGATTTATTTATTTTGTTCAATAGAAACTGTATATACAGGCATATGAGTAATTTTCAACTCAAGAGGGGTTACCCTATAAACGGTTAATTTTTCGAAAGTGACAGCCATACAACTCGATTTCTATGGTAATTATACATTGAAATAAATGATGGAATTTTTGGCACTTTCGATTTATTTATTTTTGGCACTTTTCGATTTATTTATTTTATTCAATAGGAACTGTATATACAAGCATATGAGTAATTTTCAACTCAAGAGGGTTTACCCTATAAACGGCAAATTTTTCAAAAGTGACAGCTATACAACTCGATTTTTATGGTAATTATGCATTGAAATCAAGGATGGAATTTTTGGCACTTTCGATTTATTTATTTTTGCACTTTTAGATTTATTTATTTTATTCAATAGAAACTGTATGTATAAGAATATGAGTAATTTTCAACTCAAGAGGGATTACCATATAATCGGCTAATTTCTCGAAAGTTACAACCATACAACTCGATTTCTATGGTAAATATACATTGAAATCAATGATGGAATTTTGGGCACTTTCGATTTATTTTTGGCACTTTTCCATTTATTTATTTTATTCAATAGAAACTGTATATACAGGCATATGAGTAATTTTCAACTCAATAGGGGTTACCCTTTAAACGGCTAATTTCTCGAAAGTGACAACCATACAACTCGTGTCCCATGGTAATTATGCATTGAAATCAATTATGGAATTTTTGGAACTTTTCGATTTATTTATTTTACTCAATAGAAACTGTATATACAGCCATCTGAGTAATTTTCAACTCAAGAGGGTTTACCTTATAAACGGCTAATTTTTCGAATGTGACAGCCATACAACTCGATTTCTATGGTAATTATACATTGAAATCAATGATGGAATTTTTGGCACTTTCGATTTATTTATTTTTGCACTTTTCGATTTATTTATCTCATTCAATAGAAACTGTATGTACAAGCATATGAGTAATTTTGAACTCAAGAGGGGTTACCATATAATCGGCTAATTTCTCGAAAGTGACAACCATTCAACTCGATTGCTATGACAACCATACAACTATACAACTCGTGACCTATGGTAATTATGCATTGAAATCAATGATGGAATTTTTGGCACTTTCGATTTATTTATTTTTGCACTTTTCGATTTATTTATTTTATTCAATAGAAACTGTATATACAGGCATATGAGTAATTTTCAACTCAAGAGGGGTTACCCTATAAACGGCAAATTTTTCGAAAGTGACAGCCATACTTCTCGATTCCTATGGTAATTATGCATTGAAATCAACGATGGAATTTTTGACACTTTCGATTTATTTATTTTGTCACTTTTCGATTTATTTATTTTATTCAATAGAAACTGTATGTACATGCATATGAGTAATTTTCAACTCAAGAAGGGTTACCCTATAAATGGCTAATTTCTCGAAAGTGACAAACATACAACTTGTGTCCTATGGTAATTATGCATTGAAATCAACGATGGAATTTTTGGCACTTTCGATTTATTTATTTTTGGCACTTTTCGATTTATTTATTTTGTTCAATAGAAACTGTATATACAGGCATATGAGTAACTTTCAACTCAAGAGGGTTTACCCTATAAACGTAAAATTTTTCAAAAGTGACAGCCATACAACTCGATTTCTATGGTAATTATACATTGAAATCAATGATGGAATCTTTGGCACTTTCGATTTATTTATTTTTGGCACTTTTCGATTTAATTATTTTATTCAATAGAAACTGTATATACAAGCATATGAGTAACTTTCAACTCAAGAGGGTTTACCCTATAAACGGCTAATTTTTCGAAAGTGACATCCATACAACTCGAATTCTATGGTAATTATACATTGAAATCAATGATGGAATTTTGGGCACTTTCGCTTTATTTTTGGCACTTTTCGATTTATTTATTTTATTCAATAGAAACTGTATATACAGGCATATGAGTAATTTTGAACACAAGAGGGGTTACCCTATAAACGGCTAATTTCTCGAAAGTGACAACCATACAACTCGACTTCTATGGTAAATATACATTGAAATCAATGATGGAATTTTGGGCACTTTCGGTTTATTTTTGGCACTTTTCGATTTATTTATTTTATTCAATAGAAACTGTATATACAGGCATATGAGTAATTTTCAACTCAAGAGGGGTTACCCTATAAACGGCTAATTTCTCGAAAGTGACAACCATACAACTCGTATCCTATGGTAATTATGCATTGAAATCAATTATGGAATTTTGGGCACTTTCGGTTTATTTTTGGCACTTTTCGATTTATTTATTTTATTCAATAGAAACTGTATGTATAAGCATATGAGTAATTTTCAACTCAAGAGGGGTTACCATATAATCGGCTAATTTCTCGAAAGTGACAACCATACAACTCGATTTCTATGGTAAATATACATTGAAATCAATGATGGAATTTTGGGCACTTTCGATTTATTTATTTTTGCACTTTTCGATTTATTTATTTTATTCAATAGAAACTGTATGTATAAGCATGTGAGTAATTTTCAACTCAAGAGGGGTTACCATATAATCGGCTAATTTCCCGAAAGTGACAACCATACAACTCGATTTCTATGGTAAATATACATTGAAATCAATGATGGAATTTTGGGCACTTTCGATTTATTTTTGGCACTTTTCGATTTATTTATTTTATTCAATAGAAACTGTATATACAGGCATATGAGTAATTTTCAACTCAAGACAACCATACAACTCGTGTCCTATGGCAATTATGCATTGAAATCAATTATGGAATTTTTGGAACTTTTCGATTTATTTATTTTACTCAATAGAAACTGTATATACAGGCATATGAGTAATTTTCAACTCAAGAGGGTTTACCCTATAAACGGCTAATTTTTCGAATGTGACAGCCATACAACTCGATTTCTATGGTAATTATACATTGAAATCAATGATGGAATTTTTGGCACTTTCGATTTATTTATTTTTGCACTTTTCGATTTATTTATTTCATTCAATAGAAACTGTATGTACAAGCATATGAGTAATTTTCAACTCAAGAGGGGTTACCATATAATCGGCTAATTTCTCGAAAGTGACAACCATACAACTCGATTTCTATGGTAAATATACATTGAAATCAATGATGGAATTTTGGGCACTTTCGATTTATTTATTTTTGCACTTTTCGATTTATTTATTTTATTCAATAGAAACTGTATGTATAAGCATATGAGTAATTTTCAACTCAAGAGGGGTTACCACATAATCGGCTAATTTCTCGAAAGTGGCAACCATACAACTCGATTTCTATGGTAATTATGCGTTGAAATCAAGGGTGGAATTTTTGGCACTTTCGATTTATTTATTTTTGCACTTTTCGATTTATTTATTTTATTCAATAGAAACTGTATGTATAAGCATATGAGTAATTTTCAACTCAAGAGGGGTTACCATATAATCGGCTAATTTCTCGAAAGTGACAACCATACAACTCGATTTCTATGGTAAATATACATTGAAATCAATGATGGAATTTTGGGCACTTTCGATTTATTTTTGGCACTTTTCGATTTATTTATTTTATTCAATAGAAACTGTATATACAGGCATATGAGTAATTTTCAACTCAAGAGGGTTTACCCTATAAACGGCTAATTTTTCGAATGTGACAGCCATACAACTCGATTTCTATGGTAATTATACATTGAAATCAATGATGGAATTTTTGGCACTTTCGATTTATTTATTTTTGCACTTTTCGAATTATTTATTTCATTCAATAGAAACTGTATGTACAAGCATATGAGTAATTTTCAACTCAAGAGGGGTTACCATATAATCGGCTAATTTCTCGAAAGTGACAACCATACAACTCGATTTCTATGGTAAATATACATTGAAATCAATGATAGAATTTTGGGCACTTTCGATTTATTTATTTTTGCACTTTTCGATTTATTTATTTCATTCAATAGAAACTGTATGTACAAGCATATGAGTAATTTTCAACTCAAGAGGGGTTACCATATAATCGGTTAATTTCTCGAAAGTGACAACCATACAACTCGATTTCTATGGTAAATATACATTGAAATCAATGATGGAATTTTGGGCACTTTCCATTTATTTATTTTTGCACTTTTCGATTTATTTATTTTATTCAATAGAAACTGTATGTATAAGCATATGAGTAATTTTCAACTCAAGAGGGGTTACCATATAATCGGTTAATTTCTCGAAAGTGACAACCATACAACTCGATTTCTATGGTAAATATACATTGAAATCAATGATGGAATTTTGGGCACTTTCCATTTATTTATTTTTGCACTTTTCGATTTATTTATTTTATTCAATAGAAACTGTATGTATAAGCATATGAGTAATTTTCAACTCAAGAGGGGTTACCATATAATCGGTTAATTTCTCGAAAGTGACAACCATACAACTCGTTTTCTATGGTAAATATACATTGAAATCAATGATGGAATTTTGGGCACTTTCCATTTATTTATTTTTGCACTTTTCGATTTATTTATTTCATTCAATAGAAACTGTATGTACAAGCATATGAGTAATTTTCAACTCAAGAGGGGTTACCATATAATCGGTTAATTTCTCGAAAGTGACAACCATACAACTCGATTTCTATGGTAAATATACATTGAAATCAATGATGGACTTTTGGGCACTTTCGGTTTATTTTTGGCACTTTTCGATTTATTTATTTTATTCAATAGAAACTGTATATACAGGCATATGAGTAATTTTCAACTCAAGAGGGGTTACCCTATAAACGGCTAATTTCTCGAAAGTGACAACCATACAACTCGTATCCTATGGTAATTATGCATTGAAATCAATTATGGAATTTTTAGAACTTTTCGATTTATTTATTTTATTCAATAGAAACTGTAAGTATAAGCATATGAGTAATTTTCAACTCAAGAGGGGTTACCATATAATCGGCTAATTTCTCGAAAGTGACAACCATAAAACTCGATTTCTATGGTAAATATACATTGAAATCAATGATGGAATTTTGGGCACTTTCGATTTATTTATTTTTGCACTTTTCGATTTATTTATTTTATTCAATAGAAACTGTATGTATAAGCATGTGAGTAATTTTCAACTCAAGAGGGATTACCATATAATCGGCTAATTTCTCGAAAGTGACAACCATACAACTCGATTTCTATGGTAAATATACATTGAAATCAATGATGGAATTTTGGGCACTTTCGATTTATTTTTGGCACTTTTCGATTTATTTATTTTATTCAATAGAAACTGTATATACAGGCATATGAGTAATTTTCAACTCAAGACAACCATACAACTCGTGTCCTATGGTAATTATGCATTGAAATCAATTATGGAATTTTTGGAACTTTTCGATTTATTTATTTTACTCAATAGAAACTGTATATACAGGCATATGAGTAATTTTCAACTCAAGAGGGGTTACCCTATAAACGGCTAATTTCTCGAAAGTGACAACCATACAACTCGACTTCTATGGTAAATATACATTGAAATCAATGATGGAATTTTGGGCACTTTCGGTTTATTTTTGGCACTTTTCGATTTATTTATTTTATTCAATAGAAACTGTATATACAGGCATATGAGTAACTTTCAACTCAAGAGGGTTTACCCTATAAACGGCTAATTTTTCGAAAGTGACATCCATACAACTCGAATTCTATGGTAAATATACATTGAAATCAATGATGGAATTTTGGGCACTTTCGGTTTATTTTTGGCACTTTTCGATTTATTTATTTTATTCAATAGAAACTGTATATACAGGCATATGAGTAATTTTCAACTCAAGAGGGGTTACCCTATAAACGGCTAATTTCTCGAAAGTGACAACCATACAACTCGTATCCTATGGTAATTATGCATTGAAATCAATTATGGAATTTTGGGCACTTTCGGTTTATTTTTGGCACTTTTCGATTTATTTATTTTATTCAATAGAAACTGTATGTATAAGCATATGAGTAATTTTCAACTCAAGAGGGGTTACCATATAATCGGCTAATTTCTCGAAAGTGACAACCATAAAACTCGATTTCTATGGTAAATATACATTAAAATCAATGATGGAATTTTGGGCACTTTCGATTTATTTATTTTTGCACTTTTCGATTTATTTATTTTATTCAATAGAAACTGTATGTATAAGCATGTGAGTAATTTTCAACTCAAGAGGGATTACCATATAATCGGCTAATTTCTCGAAAGTGACAACCATACAACTCGATTTCTATGGTAAATATACATTGAAATCAATGATGGAATTTTGGGCACTTTCGATTTATTTTTGGCACTTTTCGATTTATTTATTTGATTCAATAGAAACTGTATATACAGGCATATGAGTAATTTTCAACTCAAGACAACCATACAACTCGTGTCCTATGGTAATTATGCATTGAAATCAATTATGGAATTTTTGGAACTTTTCGATTTATTTATTTTACTCAATAGAAACTGTATATACAGGCATATGAGTAATTTTCAACTCAAGAGGGGTTACCCTATAAACGGCTAATTTCTCGAAAGTGACATCCATACAACTCGAATTCTATGGTAATTATACATTGAAATCAATGATGGAATTTTGGGCACTTTCGCTTTATTTTTGGCACTTTTCGATTTATTTATTTTATTCAATAGAAACTGTATATACAGGCATATGAGTAATTTTGAACACAAGAGGGGTTACCCTATAAACGGCTAATTTCTCGAAAGTGACAACCATACAACTCGACTTCTATGGTAAATATACATTGAAATCAATGATGGAATTTTGGGCACTTTCGGTTTATTTTTGGCACTTTTCGATTTATTTATTTTATTCAATAGAAACTGTATGTATAAGCATATGAGTAATTTTCAACTCAAGAGGGGTTACCATATCGTCTAATTTCTCGAAAGTGACAACCATACAACTCGATTTCTATGGTAAATATACATTGAAATCAATGATGGAATTTTGGGCACTTTCGGTTTATTTTTGGCACTTTTCGATTTATTTATTTTATTCAATAGAAACTGTATATACAGGCATATGAGTAATTTTCAACTCAAGAGGGGTTACCCTATAAACGGCTAATTTCTCGAAAGTGACAACCATACAACTCGTATCCTATGGTAATATGCATTGAAATCAATTATGGAATTTTTAGAACTTTTCGATTTATTTATTTTATTCAATAGAAACTGTAAGTATAAGCATATGAGTAATTTTCAACTCAAGAGGGGTTACCATATAATCGGCTAATTTCTCGAAAGTGACAACCATAAAACTCGATTTCAATGGTAAATATACATTGAAATCAATGATGGAATTTTGGGCACTTTCGATTTATTTATTTTTGCACTTTTCGATTTATTTATTTTATTCAATAGAAACTGTATGTATAAGCATGTGAGTAATTTTCAACTCAAGAGGGATTACCATATAATCGGCTAATTTCTCGAAAGTGACAACCATACAACTCGATTTCTATGGTAAATATACATTGAAATCAATGATGGAATTTTGGGCACTTTCGATTTATTTTTGGCACTTTTCGATTTATTTATTTTATTCAATAGAAACTGTATATACAGGCATATGAGTAATTTTCAACTCAAGACAACCATACAACTCGTGTCCTATGGTAATTATGCATTGAAATCAATTATGGAATTTTTGGAACTTTTCGATTTATTTATTTTACTCAATAGAAACTGTATATACAGGCATATGAGTAATTTTCAACTCAAGAGGGGTTACCCTATAAACGGCTAATTTCTCGAAAGTGACATCCATACAACTCGAATTCTATGGTAATTATACATTGAAATCAATGATGGAATTTTGGGCACTTTCGCTTTATTTTTGGCACTTTTCGATTTATTTATTTTATTCAATAGAAACTGTATATACAGGCATATGAGTAATTTTGAACACAAGAGGGGTTACCCTATAAACGGCTAATTTCTCGAAAGTGACAACCATACAACTCGACTTCTATGGTAAATATACATTGAAATCAATGATGGAATTTTGGGCACTTTCGGTTTATTTTTGGCACTTTTCGATTTATTTATTTTATTCAATAGAAACTGTATATACAGGCATATGAGTAACTTTCAACTCAAGAGGGTTTACCCTATAAACGGCTAATTTTTCGAAAGTGACATCCATACAACTCGAATTCTACGGTAATTATACATTGAAATCAATGATGGAATTTTGGGCACTTTCGCTTTATTTTTGGCACTTTTCGATTTATTTATTTTATTCAATAGAAACTGTATATACAGGCATATGAGTAATTTTGAACACAAGAGGGGTTACCCTATAAACGGCTAATTTCTCGAAAGTGACAACCATACAACTCGACTTCTATGGTAAATATACATTGAAATCAATGATGGAATTTTGGGCACTTTCGGTTTATTTTTGGCACTTTTCGATTTATTTATTTTATTCAATAGAAACTGTATATACAGGCATATGAGTAATTTTCAACTCAAGAGGGGTTACCCTATAAACGGCTAATTTCTCGAAAGTGACAACCATACAACTCGTATCCTATGGTAATTATGCATTGAAATCAATTATGGAATTTTGGGCACTTTCGGTTTATTTTTGGCACTTTTCGATTTATTTATTTTATTCAATAGAAACTGTATGTATAAGCATATGAGTAATTTTCAACTCAAGAGGGGTTACCATATAATCGGCTAATTTCTCGAAAGTGACAACCATACAACTCGATTTCTATGGTAAATATACATTGAAATCAATGATGGAATTTTGGGCACTTTCGATTTATTTATTTTTGCACTTTTCGATTTATTTATTTTATTCAATAGAAACTGTATGTATAAGCATGTGAGTAATTTTCAACTCAAGAGGGGTTACCATATAATCGGCTAATTTCCCGAAAGTGACAACCATACAACTCGATTTCTATGGTAAATATACATTGAAATCAATGATGGAATTTTAGCACTTTCGATTTATTTTTGGCACTTTTCGATTTATTTATTTTATTCAATAGAAACTGTATATACAGGCATATGAGTAATTTTCAACTCAAGACAACCATACAACTCGTGTCCTATGGCAATTATGCATTGAAATCAATTATGGAATTTTTGGAACTTTTCGATTTATTTATTTTACTCAATAGAAACTGTATATACAGGCATATGAGTAATTTTCAACTCAAGAGGGTTTACCCTATAAACGGCTAATTTTTCGAATGTGACAGCCATACAACTCGATTTCTATGGTAATTATACATTGAAATCAATGATGGAATTTTTGGCACTTTCGATTTATTTATTTTTGCACTTTTCGATTTATTTATTTCATTCAATAGAAACTGTATGTACAAGCATATGAGTAATTTTCAACTCAAGAGGGGTTACCATATAATCGGCTAATTTCTCGAAAGTGACAACCATACAACTCGATTTCTATGGTAAATATACATTGAAATCAATGATGGAATTTTGGGCACTTTCGATTTATTTATTTTTGCACTTTTCGATTTATTTATTTTATTCAATAGAAACTGTATGTATAAGCATATGAGTAATTTTCAACTCAAGAGGGGTTACCACATAATCGGCTAATTTCTCGAAAGTGGCAACCATACAACTCGATTTCTATGGTAATTATGCGTTGAAATCAAGGGTGGAATTTTTGGCACTTTCGATTTATTTATTTTTGCACTTTTCGATTTATTTATTTTATTCAATAGAAACTGTATGTATAAGCATATGAGTAATTTTCAACTCAAGAGGGGTTACCATATAATCGGCTAATTTCTCGAAAGTGACAACCATACAACTCGATTTCTATGGTAAATATACATTGAAATCAATGATGGAATTTTGGGCACTTTCGATTTATTTTTGGCACTTTTCGATTTATTTATTTTATTCAATAGAAACTGTATATACAGGCATATGAGTAATTTTCAACTCAAGAGGGTTTACCCTATAAACGGCTAATTTTTCGAATGTGACAGCCATACAACTCGATTTCTATGGTAATTATACATTGAAATCAATGATGGAATTTTTGGCACTTTCGATTTATTTATTTTTGCACTTTTCGAATTATTTATTTCATTCAATAGAAACTGTATGTACAAGCATATGAGTAATTTTCAACTCAAGAGGGGTTACCATATAATCGGCTAATTTCTCGAAAGTGACAACCATACAACTCGATTTCTATGGTAAATATACATTGAAATCAATGATAGAATTTTGGGCACTTTCGATTTATTTATTTTTGCACTTTTCGATTTATTTATTTCATTCAATAGAAACTGTATGTACAAGCATATGAGTAATTTTCAACTCAAGAGGGGTTACCATATAATCGGTTAATTTCTCGAAAGTGACAACCATACAACTCGATTTCTATGGTAAATATACATTGAAATCAATGATGGAATTTTGGGCACTTTCCATTTATTTATTTTTGCACTTTTCGATTTATTTATTTTATTCAATAGAAACTGTATGTATAAGCATATGAGTAATTTTCAACTCAAGAGGGGTTACCATATCGTCTAATTTCTCGAAAGTGACAACCATACAACTCGATTTCTATGGTAAATATACATTGAAATCAATGATGGAATTTTGGGCACTTTCGGTTTATTTTTGGCACTTTTCGATTTATTTATTTTATTCAATAGAAACTGTATATACAGGCATATGAGTAATTTTCAACTCAAGAGGGGTTACCCTAAAAACGGCTAATTTCTCGAAAGTGACAACCATAAAACTCGATTTCTATGGTAAATATACATTGAAATCAATGATGGAATTTTGGGCACTTTCCATTTATTTATTTTTGCACTTTTCGATTTATTTATTTTATTCAATAGAAACTGTATGTATAAGCATATGAGTAATTTTCAACTCAAGAGGGGTTACCATATCGTCTAATTTCTCGAAAGTGACAACCATACAACTCGATTTCTTTGGTAAATATACATTGAAATCAATGATGGAATTTTGGGCACTTTCGGTTTATTTTTGGCACTTTTCGATTTATTTATTTTATTCAATAGAAACTGTATATACAGGCATATGAGTAATTTTGAACACAAGAGGGGTTACCCTATAAACGGCTAATTTCTCGAAAGTGACAACCATACAACTCGACTTCTATGGTAAATATACATTGAAATCAATGATGGAATTTTGGGCACTTTCGCTTTATTTTTGGCACTTTTCGATTTATTTATTTTATTCAATAGAAACTGTATATACAGGCATATGAGTAATTTTGAACACAAGAGGGGTTACCCTATAAACGGCTAATTTCTCGAAAGTGACAACCATACAACTCGACTTCTATGGTAAATATACATTGAAATCAATGATGGAATTTTGGGCACTTTCGGTTTATTTTTGGCACTTTTCGATTTATTTATTTTATTCAATAGAAACTGTATGTATAAGCATATGAGTAATTTTCAACTCAAGAGGGGTTACCATATCGTCTAATTTCTCGAAAGTGACAACCATACAACTCGATTTCTATGGTAAATATACATTGAAATCAATGATGGAATTTTGGGCACTTTCGGTTTATTTTTGGCACTTTTCGATTTATTTATTTTATTCAATAGAAACTGTATATACAGGCATATGAGTAATTTTCAACTCAAGAGGGGTTACCCTATAAACGGCTAATTTCTCGAAAGTGACAACCATACAACTCGTATCCTATGGTAATATGCATTGAAATCAATTATGGAATTTTTAGAACTTTTCGATTTATTTATTTTATTCAATAGAAACTGTAAGTATAAGCATATGAGTAATTTTCAACTCAAGAGGGGTTACCATATAATCGGCTAATTTCTCGAAAGTGACAACCATAAAACTCGATTTCAATGGTAAATATACATTGAAATCAATGATGGAATTTTGGGCACTTTCGATTTATTTATTTTTGCACTTTTCGATTTATTTATTTTATTCAATAGAAACTGTATGTATAAGCATGTGAGTAATTTTCAACTCAAGAGGGATTACCATATAATCGGCTAATTTCTCGAAAGTGACAACCATACAACTCGATTTCTATGGTAAATATACATTGAAATCAATGATGGAATTTTGGGCACTTTCGATTTATTTTTGGCACTTTTCGATTTATTTATTTTATTCAATAGAAACTGTATATACAGGCATATGAGTAATTTTCAACTCAAGACAACCATACAACTCGTGTCCTATGGTAATTATGCATTGAAATCAATTATGGAATTTTTGGAACTTTTCGATTTATTTATTTTACTCAATAGAAACTGTATATACAGGCATATGAGTAATTTTCAACTCAAGAGGGGTTACCCTATAAACGGCTAATTTCTCGAAAGTGACATCCATACAACTCGAATTCTATGGTAATTATACATTGAAATCAATGATGGAATTTTGGGCACTTTCGCTTTATTTTTGGCACTTTTCGATTTATTTATTTTATTCAATAGAAACTGTATATACAGGCATATGAGTAATTTTGAACACAAGAGGGGTTACCCTATAAACGGCTAATTTCTCGAAAGTGACAACCATACAACTCGACTTCTATGGTAAATATACATTGAAATCAATGATGGAATTTTGGGCACTTTCGGTTTATTTTTGGCACTTTTCGATTTATTTATTTTATTCAATAGAAACTGTATATACAGGCATATGAGTAACTTTCAACTCAAGAGGGTTTACCCTATAAACGGCTAATTTTTCGAAAGTGACATCCATACAACTCGAATTCTACGGTAATTATACATTGAAATCAATGATGGAATTTTGGGCACTTTCGCTTTATTTTTGGCACTTTTCGATTTATTTATTTTATTCAATAGAAACTGTATATACAGGCATATGAGTAATTTTGAACACAAGAGGGGTTACCCTATAAACGGCTAATTTCTCGAAAGTGACAACCATACAACTCGACTTCTATGGTAAATATACATTGAAATCAATGATGGAATTTTGGGCACTTTCGGTTTATTTTTGGCACTTTTCGATTTATTTATTTTATTCAATAGAAACTGTATATACAGGCATATGAGTAATTTTCAACTCAAGAGGGGTTACCCTATAAACGGCTAATTTCTCGAAAGTGACAACCATACAACTCGTATCCTATGGTAATTATGCATTGAAATCAATTATGGAATTTTGGGCACTTTCGGTTTATTTTTGGCACTTTTCGATTTATTTATTTTATTCAATAGAAACTGTATGTATAAGCATATGAGTAATTTTCAACTCAAGAGGGGTTACCATATAATCGGCTAATTTCTCGAAAGTGACAACCATACAACTCGATTTCTATGGTAAATATACATTGAAATCAATGATGGAATTTTGGGCACTTTCGATTTATTTATTTTTGCACTTTTCGATTTATTTATTTTATTCAATAGAAACTGTATGTATAAGCATGTGAGTAATTTTCAACTCAAGAGGGGTTACCATATAATCGGCTAATTTCCCGAAAGTGACAACCATACAACTCGATTTCTATGGTAAATATACATTGAAATCAATGATGGAATTTTAGCACTTTCGATTTATTTTTGGCACTTTTCGATTTATTTATTTTATTCAATAGAAACTGTATATACAGGCATATGAGTAATTTTCAACTCAAGACAACCATACAACTCGTGTCCTATGGCAATTATGCATTGAAATCAATTATGGAATTTTTGGAACTTTTCGATTTATTTATTTTACTCAATAGAAACTGTATATACAGGCATATGAGTAATTTTCAACTCAAGAGGGTTTACCCTATAAACGGCTAATTTTTCGAATGTGACAGCCATACAACTCGATTTCTATGGTAATTATACATTGAAATCAATGATGGAATTTTTGGCACTTTCGATTTATTTATTTTTGCACTTTTCGATTTATTTATTTCATTCAATAGAAACTGTATGTACAAGCATATGAGTAATTTTCAACTCAAGAGGGGTTACCATATAATCGGCTAATTTCTCGAAAGTGACAACCATACAACTCGATTTCTATGGTAAATATACATTGAAATCAATGATGGAATTTTGGGCACTTTCGATTTATTTATTTTTGCACTTTTCGATTTATTTATTTTATTCAATAGAAACTGTATGTATAAGCATATGAGTAATTTTCAACTCAAGAGGGGTTACCACATAATCGGCTAATTTCTCGAAAGTGGCAACCATACAACTCGATTTCTATGGTAATTATGCGTTGAAATCAAGGGTGGAATTTTTGGCACTTTCGATTTATTTATTTTTGCACTTTTCGATTTATTTATTTTATTCAATAGAAACTGTATGTATAAGCATATGAGTAATTTTCAACTCAAGAGGGGTTACCATATAATCGGCTAATTTCTCGAAAGTGACAACCATACAACTCGATTTCTATGGTAAATATACATTGAAATCAATGATGGAATTTTGGGCACTTTCGATTTATTTTTGGCACTTTTCGATTTATTTATTTTATTCAATAGAAACTGTATATACAGGCATATGAGTAATTTTCAACTCAAGAGGGTTTACCCTATAAACGGCTAATTTTTCGAATGTGACAGCCATACAACTCGATTTCTATGGTAATTATACATTGAAATCAATGATGGAATTTTTGGCACTTTCGATTTATTTATTTTTGCACTTTTCGAATTATTTATTTCATTCAATAGAAACTGTATGTACAAGCATATGAGTAATTTTCAACTCAAGAGGGGTTACCATATAATCGGCTAATTTCTCGAAAGTGACAACCATACAACTCGATTTCTATGGTAAATATACATTGAAATCAATGATAGAATTTTGGGCACTTTCGATTTATTTATTTTTGCACTTTTCGATTTATTTATTTCATTCAATAGAAACTGTATGTACAAGCATATGAGTAATTTTCAACTCAAGAGGGGTTACCATATAATCGGTTAATTTCTCGAAAGTGACAACCATACAACTCGATTTCTATGGTAAATATACATTGAAATCAATGATGGAATTTTGGGCACTTTCCATTTATTTATTTTTGCACTTTTCGATTTATTTATTTTATTCAATAGAAACTGTATGTATAAGCATATGAGTAATTTTCAACTCAAGAGGGGTTACCATATCGTCTAATTTCTCGAAAGTGACAACCATACAACTCGATTTCTATGGTAAATATACATTGAAATCAATGATGGAATTTTGGGCACTTTCGGTTTATTTTTGGCACTTTTCGATTTATTTATTTTATTCAATAGAAACTGTATATACAGGCATATGAGTAATTTTCAACTCAAGAGGGGTTACCCTAAAAACGGCTAATTTCTCGAAAGTGACAACCATAAAACTCGATTTCTATGGTAAATATACATTGAAATCAATGATGGAATTTTGGGCACTTTCCATTTATTTATTTTTGCACTTTTCGATTTATTTATTTTATTCAATAGAAACTGTATGTATAAGCATATGAGTAATTTTCAACTCAAGAGGGGTTACCATATCGTCTAATTTCTCGAAAGTGACAACCATACAACTCGATTTCTATGGTAAATATACATTGAAATCAATGATGGAATTTTGGGCACTTTCGGTTTATTTTTGGCACTTTTCGATTTATTTATTTTATTCAATAGAAACTGTATATACAGGCATATGAGTAATTTTGAACACAAGAGGGGTTACCCTATAAACGGCTAATTTCTCGAAAGTGACAACCATACAACTCGACTTCTATGGTAAATATACATTGAAATCAATGATGGAATTTTGGGCACTTTCGGTTTATTTTTGGCACTTTTCGATTTATTTATTTTATTCAATAGAAACTGTATATACAGGCATATGAGTAACTTTCAACTCAAGAGGGTTTACCCTATAAACGGCTAATTTTTCGAAAGTGACATCCATACAACTCGAATTCTATGGTAATTATACATTGAAATCAATGATGGAATTTTGGGCACTTTCGCTTTATTTTTGGCACTTTTCGATTTATTTATTTTATTCAATAGAAACTGTATATACAGGCATATGAGTAATTTTGAACACAAGAGGGGTTACCCTATAAACGGCTAATTTCTCGAAAGTGACAACCATACAACTCGACTTCTATGGTAAATATACATTGAAATCAATGATGGAATTTTGGGCACTTTCGGTTTATTTTTGGCACTTTTCGATTTATTTATTTTATTCAATAGAAACTGTATATACAGGCATATGAGTAATTTTCAACTCAAGAGGGGTTACCCTATAAACGGCTAATTTCTCGAAAGTGACAACCATACAACTCGTATCCTATGGTAATTATGCATTGAAATCAATTATGGAATTTTTAGAACTTTTCGATTTATTTATTTTATTCAATAGAAACTGTAAGTATAAGCATATGAGTAATTTTCAACTCAAGAGGGGTTACCATATAATCGGCTAATTTCTCGAAAGTGACAACCATAAAACTCGATTTCTATGGTAAATATACATTGAAATCAATGATGGAATTTTGGGCACTTTCCATTTATTTATTTTTGCACTTTTCGATTTATTTATTTTATTCAATAGAAACTGTATGTATAAGCATATGAGTAATTTTCAACTCAAGAGGGGTTACCATATCGTCTAATTTCTCGAAAGTGACAACCATACAACTCGTATCCTATGGTAATTATGCATTGAAATCAATTATGGAATTTTTAGAACTTTTCGATTTATTTATTTTATTCAATAGAAACTGTAAGTATAAGCATATGAGTAATTTTCAACTCAAGAGGGGTTACCATATAATCGGCTAATTTCTCGAAAGTGACAACCATACAACTCGATTTCTATGGTAAATATACATTGAAATCAATGATGGAATTTTTAGAACTTTTCGATTTATTTATTTTACTCAATAGAAACTGTATATACAGGCATATGAGTAATTTTCAACTCAAGAGGGGTTACCCTATAAACGGCTAATTTCTCGAAAGTGACATCCATACAACTCGAATTCTATGGTAATTATACATTGAAATCAATGATGGAATTTTGGGCACTTTCGCTTTATTTTTGGCACTTTTCGATTTATTTATTTTATTCAATAGAAACTGTATATACAGGCATATGAGTAATTTTCAACTCAAGAGGGGTTACCCTATAAACGGCTAATTTCTCGAAAGTGACAACCATACAACTCGTATCCTATGGTAATTATGCATTGAAATCAATTATGGAATTTTTAGAACTTTTCGATTTATTTATTTTATTCAATAGAAACTGTAAGTATAGCATATGAGTAATTTTCAACTCAAGAGGGGTTACCATATAATCGGCTAATTTCTCGAAAGTGACAACCATAAAACTCGATTTCTATGGTAAATATACATTAAAATCAATGATGGAATTTTGGGCACTTTCGATTTATTTATTTTTGCACTTTTCGATTTATTTATTTTATTCAATAGAAACTGTATGTATAAGCATGTGAGTAATTTTCAACTCAAGAGGGATTACCATATAATCGGCTAATTTCTCGAAAGTGACAACCATACAACTCGATTTCTATGGTAAATATACATTGAAATCAATGATGGAATTTTGGGCACTTTCGATTTATTTTTGGCACTTTTCGATTTATTTATTTTATTCAATAGAAACTGTATATACAGGCATATGAGTAATTTTCAACTCAAGACAACCATACAACTCGTGTCCTATGGTAATTATGCATTGAAATCAATTATGGAATTTTTGGAACTTTTCGATTTATTTATTTTACTCAATAGAAACTGTATATACAGGCATATGAGTAATTTTCAACTCAAGAGGGGTTACCCTATAAACGGCTAATTTCTCGAAAGTGACATCCATACAACTCGAATTCTATGGTAATTATACATTGAAATCAATGATGGAATTTTGGGCACTTTCGCTTTATTTTTGGCACTTTTCGATTTATTTATTTTATTCAATAGAAACTGTATATACAGGCATATGAGTAATTTTGAACACAAGAGGGGTTACCCTATAAACGGCTAATTTCTCGAAAGTGACAACCATACAACTCGACTTCTATGGTAAATATACATTGAAATCAATGATGGAATTTTGGGCACTTTCGGTTTATTTTTGGCACTTTTCGATTTATTTATTTTATTCAATAGAAACTGTATGTATAAGCATATGAGTAATTTTCAACTCAAGAGGGGTTACCATATCGTCTAATTTCTCGAAAGTGACAACCATACAACTCGATTTCTATGGTAAATATACATTGAAATCAATGATGGAATTTTGGGCACTTTCGGTTTATTTTTGGCACTTTTCGATTTATTTATTTTATTCAATAGAAACTGTATATACAGGCATATGAGTAATTTTCAACTCAAGAGGGGTTACCCTATAAACGGCTAATTTCTCGAAAGTGACAACCATACAACTCGTATCCTATGGTAATATGCATTGAAATCAATTATGGAATTTTTAGAACTTTTCGATTTATTTATTTTATTCAATAGAAACTGTAAGTATAAGCATATGAGTAATTTTCAACTCAAGAGGGGTTACCATATAATCGGCTAATTTCTCGAAAGTGACAACTATAAACTCGATTTCTATGGTAAATATACATTGAAATCAATGATGGAATTTTGGGCACTTTCGATTTATTTATTTTTGCACTTTTCGATTTATTTATTTTATTCAATAGAAACTGTATGTATAAGCATGTGAGTAATTTTCAACTCAAGAGGGATTACCATATAATCGGCTAATTTCTCGAAAGTGACAACCATACAACTCGATTTCTATGGTAAATATACATTGAAATCAATGATGGAATTTTGGGCACTTTCGATTTATTTTTGGCACTTTTCGATTTATTTATTTTATTCAATAGAAACTGTATATACAGGCATATGAGTAATTTTCAACTCAAGACAACCATACAACTCGTGTCCTATGGTAATTATGCATTGAAATCAATTATGGAATTTTTGGAACTTTTCGATTTATTTATTTTACTCAATAGAAACTGTATATACAGGCATATGAGTAATTTTCAACTCAAGAGGGGTTACCCTATAAACGGCTAATTTCTCGAAAGTGACATCCATACAACTCGAATTCTATGGTAATTATACATTGAAATCAATGATGGAATTTTGGGCACTTTCGCTTTATTTTTGGCACTTTTCGATTTATTTATTTTATTCAATAGAAACTGTATATACAGGCATATGAGTAATTTTGAACACAAGAGGGGTTACCCTATAAACGGCTAATTTCTCGAAAGTGACAACCATACAACTCGACTTCTATGGTAAATATACATTGAAATCAATGATGGAATTTTGGGCACTTTCGGTTTATTTTTGGCACTTTTCGATTTATTTATTTTATTCAATAGAAACTGTATGTATAAGCATATGAGTAATTTTCAACTCAAGAGGGGTTACCATATCGTCTAATTTCTCGAAAGTGACAACCATACAACTCGATTTCTATGGTAAATATACATTGAAATCAATGATGGAATTTTGGGCACTTTCGGTTTATTTTTGGCACTTTTCGATTTATTTATTTTATTCAATAGAAACTGTATATACAGGCATATGAGTAATTTTCAACTCAAGAGGGGTTACCCTATAAACGGCTAATTTCTCGAAAGTGACAACCATACAACTCGTATCCTATGGTAATATGCATTGAAATCAATTATGGAATTTTTAGAACTTTTCGATTTATTTATTTTATTCAATAGAAACTGTAAGTATAAGCATATGAGTAATTTTCAACTCAAGAGGGGTTACCATATAATCGGCTAATTTCTCGAAAGTGACAACCATAAAACTCGATTTCTATGGTAAATATACATTGAAATCAATGATGGAATTTTGGGCACTTTCGATTTATTTATTTTTGCACTTTTCGATTTATTTATTTTATTCAATAGAAACTGTATGTATAAGCATGTGAGTAATTTTCAACTCAAGAGGGATTACCATATAATCGGCTAATTTCTCGAAAGTGACAACCATACAACTCGATTTCTATGGTAAATATACATTGAAATCAATGATGGAATTTTGGGCACTTTCGATTTATTTTTGGCACTTTTCGATTTATTTATTTTATTCAATAGAAACTGTATATACAGGCATATGAGTAATTTTGAACACAAGAGGGGTTACCCTATAAACGGCTAATTTCTCGAAAGTGACAACCATACAACTCGACTTCTATGGTAAATATACATTGAAATCAATGATGGAATTTTGGGCACTTTCGGTTTATTTTTGGCACTTTTCGATTTATTTATTTTATTCAATAGAAACTGTATATACAGGCATATGAGTAACTTTCAACTCAAGAGGGTTTACCCTATAAACGGCTAATTTTTCGAAAGTGACATCCATACAACTCGAATTCTATGGTAATTATACATTGAAATCAATGATGGAATTTTGGGCACTTTCGCTTTATTTTTGGCACTTTTCGATTTATTTATTTTATTCAATAGAAACTGTATATACAGGCATATGAGTAATTTTGAACACAAGAGGGGTTACCCTATAAACGGATAATTTCTCGAAAGTGACAACCATACAACTCGACTTCTATGGTAAATATACATTGAAATCAATGATGGAATTTTGGGCACTTTCGGTTTATTTTTGGCACTTTTCGATTTATTTATTTTATTCAATAGAAACTGTATATACAGGCATATGAGTAATTTTCAACTCAAGAGGGGTTACCCTATAAACGGCTAATTTCTCGAAAGTGACAACCATACAACTCGTATCCTATGGTAATTATGCATTGAAATCAATTATGGAATTTTGGGCACTTTCGGTTTATTTTTGGCACTTTTCGATTTATTTATTTTATTCAATAGAAACTGTATGTATAAGCATATGAGTAATTTTCAACTCAAGAGGGGTTACCATATAATCGGCTAATTTCTCGAAAGTGACAACCATACAACTCGATTTCTATGGTAAATATACATTGAAATCAATGATGGAATTTTGGGCACTTTCGATTTATTTATTTTTGCACTTTTCGATTTATTTATTTTATTCAATAGAAACTGTATGTATAAGCATGTGAGTAATTTTCAACTCAAGAGGGGTTACCATATAATCGGCTAATTTCCCGAAAGTGACAACCATACAACTCGATTTCTATGGTAAATATACATTGAAATCAATGA
This sequence comes from Phania funesta, assembly GCA_963932375.1. Taxonomy (NCBI): domain Eukaryota; kingdom Metazoa; phylum Arthropoda; class Insecta; order Diptera; family Tachinidae; genus Phania; species Phania funesta. The sequence goes on from OZ010653.1 coordinate 60,563,263, forward strand.
TGGAATTTTGGGCACTTTCGATTTATTTTTGGCACTTTTCGATTTATTTATTTTATTCAATAGAAACTGTATATACAGGCATATGAGTAATTTTCAACTCAAGACAACCATACAACTCGTGTCCTATGGCAATTATGCATTGAAATCAATTATGGAATTTTTGGAACTTTTCGATTTATTTATTTTACTCAATAGAAACTGTATATACAGGCATATGAGTAATTTTCAACTCAAGAGGGTTTACCCTATAAACGGCTAATTTTTCGAAAGTGACAGCCATACAACTCGAGTTCTATGGTAATTATACATTGAAATCAATGATGGAATTTTTGGCACTTTCGATTTATTTATTTTTGCACTTTTCGATTTATTTATTTCATTCAATAGAAACTGTATGTACAAGCATATGAGTAATTTTCAACTCAAGAGGGGTTACCATATAATCGGCTAATTTCTCGAAAGTGACAACCATACAACTCGATTTCTATGGTAAATATACATTGAAATCAATGATGGAATTTTGGGCACTTTCGATTTATTTATTTTTGCACTTTTCGATTTATTTATTTTATTCAATAGAAACTGTATGTATAAGCATATGAGTAATTTTCAACTCAAGAGGGGTTACCACATAATCGGCTAATTTCTCGAAAATGGCAACCATACAACTCGATTTCTATGGTAATTATGCGTTGAAATCAAGGGTGGAATTTTTGGCACTTTCGATTTATTTATTTTTGCACTTTTCGATTTATTTATTTTATTCAATAGAAACTGTATGTATAAGCATATGAGTAATTTTCAACTCAAGAGGGGTTACCATATAATCGGCTAATTTCTCGAAAGTGACAACCATACAACTCGATTTCTATGGTAAATATACATTGAAATCAATGATGGAATTTTGGGCACTTTCGATTTATTTTTGGCACTTTTCGATTTATTTATTTTATTCAATAGAAACTGTATATACAGGCATATGAGTAATTTTCAACTCAAGAGGGTTTACCCTATAAACGGCTAATTTTTCGAATGTGACAGCCATACAACTCGATTTCTATGGTAATTATACATTGAAATCAATGATGGAATTTTTGGCACTTTCGATTTATTTATTTTTGCACTTTTCGAATTATTTATTTCATTCAATAGAAACTGTATGTACAAGCATATGAGTAATTTTCAACTCAAGAGGGGTTACCATATAATCGGCTAATTTCTCGAAAGTGACAACCATACAACTCGATTTCTATGGTAAATATACATTGAAATCAATGGTAGAATTTTGGGCACTTTCGATTTATTTATTTTTGCACTTTTCGATTTATTTATTTCATTCAATAGAAACTGTATGTACAAGCATATGAGTAATTTTCAACTCAAGAGGGGTTACCATATAATCGGTTAATTTCTCGAAAGTGACAACCATACAACTCGATTTCTATGGTAAATATACATTGAAATCAATGATGGAATTTTGGGCACTTTCCATTTATTTATTTTTGCACTTTTCGATTTATTTATTTTATTCAATAGAAACTGTATGTATAAGCATATGAGTAATTTTCAACTCAAGAGGGGTTACCATATCGTCTAATTTCTCGAAAGTGACAACCATACAACTCGATTTCTATGGTAAATATACATTGAAATCAATGATGGAATTTTGGGCACTTTCGGTTTATTTTTGGCACTTTTCGATTTATTTATTTTATTCAATAGAAACTGTATATACAGGCATATGAGTAATTTTCAACTCAAGAGGGGTTACCCTATAAACGGCTAATTTCTCGAAAGTGACAACCATAAAACTCGATTTCTATGGTAAATATACATTGAAATCAATGATGGAATTTTGGGCACTTTCCATTTATTTATTTTTGCACTTTTCGATTTATTTATTTTATTCAATAGAAACTGTATGTATAAGCATATGAGTAATTTTCAACTCAAGAGGGGTTACCATATCGTCTAATTTCTCGAAAGTGACAACCATACAACTCGATTTCTATGGTAAATATACATTGAAATCAATGATGGAATTTTGGGCACTTTCGGTTTATTTTTGGCACTTTTCGATTTATTTATTTTATTCAATAGAAACTGTATATACAGGCATATGAGTAATTTTGAACACAAGAGGGGTTACCCTATAAACGGCTAATTTCTCGAAAGTGACAACCATACAACTCGACTTCTATGGTAAATATACATTGAAATCAATGATGGAATTTTGGGCACTTTCGGTTTATTTTTGGCACTTTTCGATTTATTTATTTTATTCAATAGAAACTGTATATACAGGCATATGAGTAACTTTCAACTCAAGAGGGTTTACCCTATAAACGGCTAATTTTTCGAAAGTGACATCCATACAACTCGAATTCTATGGTAATTATACATTGAAATCAATGATGGAATTTTGGGCACTTTCGCTTTATTTTTGGCACTTTTCGATTTATTTATTTTATTCAATAGAAACTGTATATACAGGCATATGAGTAATTTTGAACACAAGAGGGGTTACCCTATAAACGGCTAATTTCTCGAAAGTGACAACCATACAACTCGACTTCTATGGTAAATATACATTGAAATCAATGATGGAATTTTGGGCACTTTCGGTTTATTTTTGGCACTTTTCGATTTATTTATTTTATTCAATAGAAACTGTATATACAGGCATATGAGTAATTTTCAACTCAAGAGGGGTTACCCTATAAACGGCTAATTTCTCGAAAGTGACAACCATACAACTCGTATCCTATGGTAATTATGCATTGAAATCAATTATGGAATTTTTAGAACTTTTCGATTTATTTATTTTATTCAATAGAAACTGTAAGTATAAGCATATGAGTAATTTTCAACTCAAGAGGGGTTACCATATAATCGGCTAATTTCTCGAAAGTGACAACCATAAAACTCGATTTCTATGGTAAATATACATTGAAATCAATGATGGAATTTTGGGCACTTTCCATTTATTTATTTTTGCACTTTTCGATTTATTTATTTTATTCAATAGAAACTGTATGTATAAGCATATGAGTAATTTTCAACTCAAGAGGGGTTACCATATCGTCTAATTTCTCGAAAGTGACAACCATACAACTCGATTTCTATGGTAAATATACATTGAAATCAATGATGGAATTTTGGGCACTTTCGGTTTATTTTTGGCACTTTTCGATTTATTTATTTTATTCAATAGAAACTGTATATACAGGCATATGAGTAATTTTCAACTCAAGAGGGGTTACCCTATAAACGGCTAATTTCTCGAAAGTGACAACCATACAACTCGTATCCTATGGTAATTATGCATTGAAATCAATTATGGAATTTTTAGAACTTTTCGATTTATTTATTTTATTCAATAGAAACTGTAAGTATAAGCATATGAGTAATTTTCAACTCAAGAGGGGTTACCATATAATCGGCTAATTTCTCGAAAGTGACAACCATACAACTCGATTTCTATGGTAAATATACATTGAAATCAATGATGGAATTTTTAGAACTTTTCGATTTATTTATTTTACTCAATAGAAACTGTATATACAGGCATATGAGTAATTTTCAACTCAAGAGGGGTTACCCTATAAACGGCTAATTTCTCGAAAGTGACATCCATACAACTCGAATTCTATGGTAATTATACATTGAAATCAATGATGGAATTTTGGGCACTTTCGCTTTATTTTTGGCACTTTTCGATTTATTTATTTTATTCAATAGAAACTGTATATACAGGCATATGAGTAATTTTCAACTCAAGAGGGGTTACCCTATAAACGGCTAATTTCTCGAAAGTGACAACCATACAACTCGTATCCTATGGTAATTATGCATTGAAATCAATTATGGAATTTTTAGAACTTTTCGATTTATTTATTTTATTCAATAGAAACTGTAAGTATAAGCATATGAGTAATTTTCAACTCAAGAGGGGTTACCATATAATCGGCTAATTTCTCGAAAGTGACAACCATAAAACTCGAATTCTATGGTAAATATACATTAAAATCAATGATGGAATTTTGGGCACTTTCGATTTATTTATTTTTGCACTTTTCGATTTATTTATTTTATTCAATAGAAACTGTATGTATAAGCATGTGAGTAATTTTCAACTCAAGAGGGATTACCATATAATCGGCTAATTTCTCGAAAGTGACAACCATACAACTCGATTTCTATGGTAAATATACATTGAAATCAATGATGGAATTTTGGGCACTTTCGATTTATTTTTGGCACTTTTCGAATGATTTATTTTATTCAATAGAAACTGTATATACAGGCATATGAGTAATTTTCAACTCAAGACAACCATACAACTCGTGTCCTATGGTAATTATGCATTGAAATCAATTATGGAATTTTTGGAACTTTTCGATTTATTTATTTTACTCAATAGAAACTGTATATACAGGCATATGAGTAATTTTCAACTCAAGAGGGGTTACCCTATAAACGGCTAATTTCTCGAAAGTGACATCCATACAACTCGAATTCTATGGTAATTATACATTGAAATCAATGATGGAATTTTGGGCACTTTCGCTTTATTTTTGGCACTTTTCGATTTATTTATTTTATTCAATAGAAACTGTATATACAGGCATATGAGTAATTTTGAACACAAGAGGGGTTACCCTATAAACGGCTAATTTCTCGAAAGTGACAACCATACAACTCGACTTCTATGGTAAATATACATTGAAATCAATGATGGAATTTTGGGCACTTTCGGTTTATTTTTGGCACTTTTCGATTTATTTATTTTATTCAATAGAAACTGTATGTATAAGCATATGAGTAATTTTCAACTCAAGAGGGGTTACCATATCGTCTAATTTCTCGAAAGTGACAACCATACAACTCGATTTCTATGGTAAATATACATTGAAATCAATGATGGAATTTTGGGCACTTTCGGTTTATTTTTGGCACTTTTCGATTTATTTATTTTATTCAATAGAAACTGTATATACAGGCATATGAGTAATTTTCAACTCAAGAGGGGTTACCCTATAAACGGCTAATTTCTCGAAAGTGACAACCATACAACTCGTATCCTATGGTAATATGCATTGAAATCAATTATGGAATTTTTAGAACTTTTCGATTTATTTATTTTATTCAATAGAAACTGTAAGTATAAGCATATGAGTAATTTTCAACTCAAGAGGGGTTACCATATAATCGGCTAATTTCTCGAAAGTGACAACCATAAAACTCGATTTCTATGGTAAATATACATTGAAATCAATGATGGAATTTTGGGCACTTTCGATTTATTTATTTTTGCACTTTTCGATTTATTTATTTTATTCAATAGAAACTGTATGTATAAGCATGTGAGTAATTTTCAACTCAAGAGGGATTACCATATAATCGGCTAATTTCTCGAAAGTGACAACCATACAACTCGATTTCTATGGTAAATATACATTGAAATCAATGATGGAATTTTGGGCACTTTCGATTTATTTTTGGCACTTTTCGATTTATTTATTTTATTCAATAGAAACTGTATATACAGGCATATGAGTAATTTTCAACTCAAGACAACCATACAACTCGTGTCCTATGGTAATTATGCATTGAAATCAATTATGGAATTTTTGGAACTTTTCGATTTATTTATTTTACTCAATAGAAACTGTATATACAGGCATATGAGTAATTTTCAACTCAAGAGGGGTTACCCTATAAACGGCTAATTTCTCGAAAGTGACATCCATACCACTCGAATTCTATGGTAATTATACATTGAAATCAATGATGGAATTTTGGGCACTTTCGCTTTATTTTTGGCACTTTTCGATTTATTTATTTTATTCAATAGAAACTGTATATACAGGCATATGAGTAATTTTGAACACAAGAGGGGTTACCCTATAAACGGCTAATTTCTCGAAAGTGACAACCATACAACTCGACTTCTATGGTAAATATACATTGAAATCAATGATGGAATTTTGGGCACTTTCGGTTTATTTTTGGCACTTTTCGATTTATTTATTTTATTCAATAGAAACTGTATATACAGGCATATGAGTAACTTTCAACTCAAGAGGGTTTACCCTATAAACGGCTAATTTTTCGAAAGTGACATCCATACAACTCGAATTCTATGGTAATTATACATTGAAATCAATGATGGAATTTTGGGCACTTTCGCTTTATTTTTGGCACTTTTCGATTTATTTATTTTATTCAATAGAAACTGTATATACAGGCATATGAGTAATTTTGAACACAAGAGGGGTTACCCTATAAACGGCTAATTTCTCGAAAGTGACAACCATACAACTCGACTTCTATGGTAAATATACATTGAAATCAATGATGGAATTTTGGGCACTTTCGGTTTATTTTTGGCACTTTTCCATTTATTTATTTTATTCAATAGAAACTGTATATACAGGCATATGAGTAATTTTCAACTCAAGAGGGGTTACCCTATAAACGGCTAATTTCTCGAAAGTGACAACCATACAACTCGTATCCTATGGTAATTATGCATTGAAATCAATTATGGAATTTTGGGCACTTTCGGTTTATTTTTGGCACTTTTCGATTTATTTATTTTATTCAATAGAAACTGTATGTATAAGCATATGAGTAATTTTCAACTCAAGAGGGGTTACCATATAATCGGCTAATTTCTCGAAAGTGACAACCATACAACTCGATTTCTATGGTAAATATACATTGAAATCAATGATGGAATTTTGGGCACTTTCGATTTATTTATTTTTGCACTTTTCGATTTATTTATTTTATTCAATAGAAACTGTATGTATAAGCATGTGAGTAATTTTCAACTCAAGAGGGGTTACCATATAATCGGCTAATTTCCCGAAAGTGGCAACCATACAACTCGATTTCTATGGTAAATATACATTGAAATCAATGATGGAATTTTGGGCACTTTCGATTTATTTTTGGCACTTTTCGATTTATTTATTTTATTCAATAGAAACTGTATATACAGGCATATGAGTAATTTTCAACTCAAGACAACCATACAACTCGTGTCCTATGGCAATTATGCATTGAAATCAATTATGGAATTTTTGGAACTTTTCGATTTATTTATTTTACTCAATAGAAACTGTATATACAGGCATATGAGTAATTTTCAACTCAAGAGGGTTTACCCTATAAACGGCTAATTTTTCGAATGTGGCAGCCATACAACTCGATTTCTATGGTAATTATACATTGAAATCAATGATGGAATTTTTGGCACTTTCGATTTATTTATTTTTGCACTTTTCGATTTATTTATTTCATTCAATAGAAACTGTATGTACAAGCATATGAGTAATTTTCAACTCAAGAGGGGTTACCATATAATCGGCTAATTTCTCGAAAGTGACAACCATACAACTCGATTTCTATGGTAAATATACATTGAAATCAATGATGGAATTTTGGGCACTTTCGATTTATTTATTTTTGCACTTTTCGATTTATTTATTTTATTCAATAGAAACTGTATGTATAAGCATATGAGTAATTTTCAACTCAAGAGGGGTTACCACATAATCGGCTAATTTCTCGAAAGTGGCAACCATACAACTCGATTTCTATGGTAATTATGCGTTGAAATCAAGGGTGGAATTTTTGGCACTTTCGATTTATTTATTTTTGCACTTTTCGATTTATTTATTTTATTCAATAGAAACTGTATGTATAAGCATATGAGTAATTTTCAACTCAAGAGGGGTTACCATATAATCGGCTAATTTCTCAAAAGTGACAACCATACAACTCGATTTCTATGGTAAATATACATTGAAATCAATGATGGAATTTTGGGCACTTTCGATTTATTTTTGGCACTTTTCGATTTATTTATTTTATTCAATAGAAACTGTATATACAGGCATATGAGTAATTTTCAACTCAAGAGGGTTTACCCTATAAACGGCTAATTTTTCGAATGTGACAGCCATACAACTCGATTTCTATGGTAATTATACATTGAAATCAATGATGGAATTTTTGGCACTTTCGATTTATTTATTTTTGCACTTTTCGAATTATTTATTTCATTCAATAGAAACTGTATGTACAAGCATATGAGTAATTTTCAACTCAAGAGGGGTTACCATATAATCGGCTAATTTCTCGAAAGTGACAACCATACAACTCGATTTCTATGGTAAATATACATTGAAATCAATGATAGAATTTTGGGCACTTTCGATTTATTTATTTTTGCACTTTTCGATTTATTTATTTCATTCAATAGAAACTGTATGTACAAGCATATGAGTAATTTTCAACTCAAGAGGGGTTACCATATAATCGGTTAATTTCTCGAAAGTGACAACCATACAACTCGATTTCTATGGTAAATATACATTGAAATCAATGATGGAATTTTGGGCACTTTCCATTTATTTATTTTTGCACTTTTCGATTTATTTATTTTATTCAATAGAAACTGTATGTATAAGCATATGAGTAATTTTCAACTCAAGAGGGGTTACCATATCGTCTAATTTCTCGAAAGTGACAACCATACAACTCGATTTCTATGGTAAATATACATTGAAATCAATGATGGAATTTTGGGCACTTTCGGTTTATTTTTGGCACTTTTCGATTTATTTATTTTATTCAATAGAAACTGTATATACAGGCATATGAGTAATTTTCAACTCAAGAGGGGTTACCCTATAAACGGCTAATTTCTCGAAAGTGACAACCATACAACTCGTATCCTATGGTAATTATGCATTGAAATCAATTATGGAATTTTTAGAACTTTTCGATTTATTTATTTTATTCAATAGAAACTGTAAGTATAAGCATATGAGTAATTTTCAACTCAAGAGGGGTTACCATATAATCGGCTAATTTCTCGAAAGTGACAACCATAAAACTCGATTTCTATGGTAAATATACATTGAAATCAATGATGGAATTTTGGGCACTTTCGATTTATTTATTTTTGCACTTTTCGATTTATTTATTTTATTCAATAGAAACTGTATATACAGGCATATGAGTAATTTTGAACACAAGAGGGGTTACCCTATAAACGGCTAATTTCTCGAAAGTGACAACCATACAACTCGACTTCTATGGTAAATATACATTGAAATCAATGATGGAATTTTGGGCACTTTCGGTTTATTTTTGGCACTTTTCGATTTATTTATTTTATTCAATAGAAACTGTATATACAGGCATATGAGTAACTTTCAACTCAAGAGGGTTTACCCTATAAACGGCTAATTTTTCGAAAGTGACATCCATACAACTCGAATTCTATGGTAATTATACATTGAAATCAATGATGGAATTTTGGGCACTTTCGCTTTATTTTTGGCACTTTTCGATTTATTTATTTTATTCAATAGAAACTGTATATACAGGCATATGAGTAATTTTGAACACAAGAGGGGTTACCCTATAAACGGCTAATTTCTCGAAAGTGACAACCATACAACTCGACTTCTATGGTAAATATACATTGAAATCAATGATGGAATTTTGGGCACTTTCGGTTTATTTTTGGCACTTTTCCATTTATTTATTTTATTCAATAGAAACTGTATATACAGGCATATGAGTAATTTTCAACTCAAGAGGGGTTACCCTATAAACGGCTAATTTCTCGAAAGTGACAACCATACAACTCGTATCCTATGGTAATTATGCATTGAAATCAATTATGGAATTTTGGGCACTTTCGGTTTATTTTTGGCACTTTTCGATTTATTTATTTTATTCAATAGAAACTGTATGTATAAGCATATGAGTAATTTTCAACTCAAGAGGGGTTACCATATAATCGGCTAATTTCTCGAAAGTGACAACCATACAACTCGATTTCTATGGTAAATATACATTGAAATCAATGATGGAATTTTGGGCACTTTCGATTTATTTATTTTTGCACTTTTCGATTTATTTATTTTATTCAATAGAAACTGTATGTATAAGCATGTGAGTAATTTTCAACTCAAGAGGGGTTACCATATAATCGGCTAATTTCCCGAAAGTGGCAACCATACAACTCGATTTCTATGGTAAATATACATTGAAATCAATGATGGAATTTTGGGCACTTTCGATTTATTTTTGGCACTTTTCGATTTATTTATTTTATTCAATAGAAACTGTATATACAGGCATATGAGTAATTTTCAACTCAAGACAACCATACAACTCGTGTCCTATGGCAATTATGCATTGAAATCAATTATGGAATTTTTGGAACTTTTCGATTTATTTATTTTACTCAATAGAAACTGTATATACAGGCATATGAGTAATTTTCAACTCAAGAGGGTTTACCCTATAAACGGCTAATTTTTCGAATGTGGCAGCCATACAACTCGATTTCTATGGTAATTATACATTGAAATCAATGATGGAATTTTTGGCACTTTCGATTTATTTATTTTTGCACTTTTCGATTTATTTATTTCATTCAATAGAAACTGTATGTACAAGCATATGAGTAATTTTCAACTCAAGAGGGGTTACCATATAATCGGCTAATTTCTCGAAAGTGACAACCATACAACTCGATTTCTATGGTAAATATACATTGAAATCAATGATGGAATTTTGGGCACTTTCGATTTATTTATTTTTGCACTTTTCGATTTATTTATTTTATTCAATAGAAACTGTATGTATAAGCATATGAGTAATTTTCAACTCAAGAGGGGTTACCACATAATCGGCTAATTTCTCGAAAGTGGCAACCATACAACTCGATTTCTATGGTAATTATGCGTTGAAATCAAGGGTGGAATTTTTGGCACTTTCGATTTATTTATTTTTGCACTTTTCGATTTATTTATTTTATTCAATAGAAACTGTATGTATAAGCATATGAGTAATTTTCAACTCAAGAGGGGTTACCATATAATCGGCTAATTTCTCAAAAGTGACAACCATACAACTCGATTTCTATGGTAAATATACATTGAAATCAATGATGGAATTTTGGGCACTTTCGATTTATTTTTGGCACTTTTCGATTTATTTATTTTATTCAATAGAAACTGTATATACAGGCATATGAGTAATTTTCAACTCAAGAGGGTTTACCCTATAAACGGCTAATTTTTCGAATGTGACAGCCATACAACTCGATTTCTATGGTAATTATACATTGAAATCAATGATGGAATTTTTGGCACTTTCGATTTATTTATTTTTGCACTTTTCGAATTATTTATTTCATTCAATAGAAACTGTATGTACAAGCATATGAGTAATTTTCAACTCAAGAGGGGTTACCATATAATCGGCTAATTTCTCGAAAGTGACAACCATACAACTCGATTTCTATGGTAAATATACATTGAAATCAATGATAGAATTTTGGGCACTTTCGATTTATTTATTTTTGCACTTTTCGATTTATTTATTTCATTCAATAGAAACTGTATGTACAAGCATATGAGTAATTTTCAACTCAAGAGGGGTTACCATATAATCGGTTAATTTCTCGAAAGTGACAACCATACAACTCGATTTCTATGGTAAATATACATTGAAATCAATGATGGAATTTTGGGCACTTTCCATTTATTTATTTTTGCACTTTTCGATTTATTTATTTTATTCAATAGAAACTGTATGTATAAGCATATGAGTAATTTTCAACTCAAGAGGGGTTACCATATCGTCTAATTTCTCGAAAGTGACAACCATACAACTCGATTTCTATGGTAAATATACATTGAAATCAATGATGGAATTTTGGGCACTTTCGGTTTATTTTTGGCACTTTTCGATTTATTTATTTTATTCAATAGAAACTGTATATACAGGCATATGAGTAATTTTCAACTCAAGAGGGGTTACCCTATAAACGGCTAATTTCTCGAAAGTGACAACCATACAACTCGTATCCTATGGTAATTATGCATTGAAATCAATTATGGAATTTTTAGAACTTTTCGATTTATTTATTTTATTCAATAGAAACTGTAAGTATAAGCATATGAGAAATTTTCAACTCAAGAGGGGTTACCATATAATCGGCTAATTTCTCGAAAGTGACAACCATAAAACTCGATTTCTATGGTAAATATACATTGAAATCAATGATGGAATTTTGGGCACTTTCGATTTATTTATTTTTGCACTTTTCGATTTATTTATTTTATTCAATAGAAACTGTATGTATAAGCATGTGAGTAATTTTCAACTCAAGAGGGATTACCATATAATCGGCTAATTTCTCGAAAGTGACAACCATACAACTCGATTTCTATGGTAAATATACATTGAAATCAATGATGGAATTTTGGGCACTTTCGATTTATTTTTGGCACTTTTCGATTTATTTATTTTATTCAATAGAAACTGTATATACAGGCATATGAGTAATTTTCAACTCAAGACAACCATACAACTCGTGTCCTATGGTAATTATGCATTGAAATCAATTATGGAATTTTTGGAACTTTTCGATTTATTTATTTTACTCAATAGAAACTGTATATACAGGCATATGAGTAATTTTCAACTCAAGAGGGGTTACCCTATAAACGGCTAATTTCTCGAAAGTGACAACCATACAACCCGTATCCTATGGTAATTATGCATTGAGATCAATTATGGAATTTTTGGAACTTTTCGATTTATTTATTTTATTCAATAGAAACTGTATGTATAAGCATATGAGTAATTTTCAACTCAAGAGGGGTTACCCTATAAACGAAAAATTTTTCGAAAGTAACAGCCATACTTCTCGATTCATATGGTAATTATGCATTGAAATCAACGATGGAATTTTTGACACTTTCGATTTATTTATTTTTGTCACTTTTCGATTTATTTATTTTATTCAATAGAAACTGTATGTACATGCATATGAGTAATTTTCAACTCAATAAGGGTTACCCTATAAATGGCTAATTTCTCGAAAGTGACAAACATACAACTCGTGTCCTATGGTAATTATACATTGAAATCAATGATGGAATTTTGGGCACTTTCGGTTTATTTATTTTTGTCACTTTTCGATTTATTTATTTTGTTCAATAGAAACTGTATATACAGGCATATGAGTAATTTTCAACTCAAGAGGGGTTACCCTATAAACGGCAAATTTTTCAAAAGTGACAGCCATACAACTCGATTTCTATGGTAATTATACATTGAAATCAATGATGGAATTTTGGGCACTTTCGGTTTATTTATTTTTGGCACTTTTCGATTTATTTATTTTGTTCAATAGAAACTGTATATACAGGCATATGAGTAATTTTCAACTAAAGAGGGTATACCCTATAAACGGCTAATTTTTCGAAAGTGTCAACCATACAACTCGATTTCTTTGGTAATTATACATTGAAATCAATGATCAAATTTTTTACACTTTCTATTTATTTATTTTTGGCACTTTTCGATTTATTTTACTCAATAGAAACTGTATATACAGGCATATGAGTAATTTTCAACTCAAGAGGGGTTACCCTATAAACGGCAAATTTTTCGAAAGTGACAGCCATACAACTCGATTTCTATGGTAATTTTACATTGAAATCAATGATGGAATTTTTGGAACTTTTCGATTTATTTATTTTATTCAATAGAAACTGTAAGTATAAGCATATGAGTAATTTTCAACTCAAGAGGGGTTACCATATAATCGGCTAATTTCTCGAAAGTGACAACCATACAACTCGATTTCTATGGTAAATATACATTGAAATCAATGATGGAATTTTGGGCGCTTTCGATTTATTTATTTTTGCACTTTTCGATTTATTTATTTGATTCAATAGAAACTGTATGTATAAGCATGTGAGTAATTTTCAACTCAAGACAACCATACAACTCGTGTCCTATGGTAATTATGCATTGAAATCAATTATGGAATTTTTGGAACTTTTCGATTTATTTATTTTATTCAATAGAAACTGTAAGTATAAGCATATGAGTAATTTTCAACTCAAGAGGGGTTACCATATAATCGGCTAATTTCTCGAAAGTGACAACCATACAACTCGACTTCTATGGTAAATATACATTGAAATCAATGATGGAATTTTGGGCACTTTCGATTTATTTTTGGCACTTTTCGATTTATTTATTTTATTCAATAGAAACTGTATATACAGGCATATGAGTAATTTTCAACTCAAGACAACCATACAACTCGTGTCCTATGGTAATTATGCATTGAAATCAATTATGGAATTTTTGGAACTTTTCGATTTATTTATTTTACTCAATAGAAACTGTATATACAGGCATATGAGTAATTTTCAACTCAAGAGGGGTTACCCTATAAACGGCTAATTTCTCGAAAGTGACAACCATACAACCCGTATCCTATGGTAATTATGCTTTGAGATCAATTATGGAATTTTTGGAACTTTTCGATTTATTTATTTTATTCAATAGAAACTGTATGTATAAGCATATGAGTAATTTTCAACTCAAGAGGGGTTACCCTATAAACGAAAAATTTTTCCAAAGTAACAGCCATACTTCTCGATTCATATGGTAATTATGCATTGAAATCATGAAATTGAAACGATGGAATTTTTGACACTTTCGATTTATTTATTTTTGTCACTTTTCGATTTATTTATTTTATTCAATAGAAACTGTATGTACATGCATATGAGTAATTTTCAACTCAATAAGGGTTACCCTATAAATGGCTAATTGCTCGAAAGTGACAAACATACAACTCGTGTCCTATGGTAATTATGCATTGAAATCAACGATGGAATTTTTGGCACTTTCGATTTATTTATTTTTGGCACTTTTCGATTTATTTATTTTGTTCAATAGACACTGTATATACAGGCATATGAGTAATTTTCAACTAAAGAGGGGTTACCCTATAAACGAAAAATTTTTCGAAAGTAACAGCCATACTTCTCGATTCATATGGTAATTATGCATTGAAATCATGGAATTGAAACGATGGAATTTTTGACACTTTCGATTTATTTATTTTTGTCACTTTTCGATTTATTTATTTTATTCAATAGAAACTGTATGTACATGCATATGAGTAATTTTCAACTCAATAAGGGTTACCCTATAAATGGCTAATTGCTCGAAAGTGACAAACATACAACTCGTGTCCTATGGTAATTATGCATTGAAATCAACGATGGAATTTTTGGCACTTTCGATTTATTTATTTTTGGCACTTTTCGATTTATTTATTTTGTTCAATAGACACTGTATATACAGGCATATGAGTAATTTTCAACTAAAGAGGGTATACCCTATAAACGGCTAATTATTCGAAAGTGTCAACCATACAACTCGATTTCTTTGGTAATTATACATTGAAATCAATGATCAAATTTTTTACACTTTCTATTTATTTATTTTTGGCACTTTTCGATTTATTTTACTCAATAGAAACTGTATATACAGGCATATGAATAATTTTCAACTCAAGAGGGGTTACCCTATAAACGGCAAATTTTTCGAAAGTGACAGCCATACAACTCGATTTCTATGGTAATTATACATTGAAATCAATGATGGAATTTTGGGCACTTTCGGTTTATTTATTTTTGTCACTTTTCGATTTATTTATTTTATTCAATAGAAACTATATGTACATGCATATGAGTAATTTTCAACTCAAGAAGGGTTACCCTATAAATGGCTAATTTCTCGAAAGTGACAAACATACAACTCGTGTCCTATGGTAATTATGCATTGAAATCAACGATGGAATTTTTGGCACTTTCGATTTATTTATTTTTGGCACTTTTCGATTTATTTATTTTGTTCAATAGAAACTGTATATACAGGCATATGAGTAATTTTCAACTAAAGAGAGTATACCCTATAAACGGCTAATTTTTCGAAAGTTCAACCATACAACTCGATTTCTTTGGTAATTATACATTGAAATCAATGATCAAATTTTTGACACTTTCTATTTATTTATTTTTGGCACTTTTCGATTTATTTTATTCAATAGAAACTGTATATACAGGCATATGAGTAATTTTCAACTAAAGAGGGGTTACGCTATAAACGGCTAATTTTTCGAAAGTGACAGCCATACAACTCGATTCCTATGGTAATTATGCATTGAAATCAATGATGGAATTTCTGGAACTTTTCGATTTATTTATTTTATTCAATAGAAACTGTATATACAGGCATATGAGTAATTTTAAACCCAAGAGGGGTTACCCTATAAACGGCTAATTTTTCGAAAGTGACAACCATACAACTCGATTCATTTGCTAATGATGCATTGAAGTCAATGATGGAATTTCTGGAACTTTTCGATTTATTTACTTTATTCAATAGAAACTGTATATACAGTCACATGAGTAATTTTAAACTCAAGAGGGGTTACCCTATGAACGGCTAATTTTTAGAAAGTGACAACCATACAACTCTATTCATATGCTGATTATGCATTGAAGTCAATGATGGAATTTCTGGAACTTTTCGATTTATTTATTTTATTCAATAGAAACTGTATATACAGGCATATGAGTAATTTTAAACTAAAGAGGGATTACCCTATAAACAGCTAATTTTTCGAAAGTGACAACCATACAACTCGATTCATATGCTAATTATGCATTGAAATCAATGATGGAATTTTTGGCACTTTCGATTTATTTATTTTATTCAATAGAAACTGTATATACAGGCATATGAGTAATTTTCAACTCAAGAGGGGTTACCCTATAAACGGTTAATTTTTCGAAAGTGACAGCCATACAACTCGATTTCTATGGTAATTATACATTGAAATCAATGATGGAATTTTTGGCACTTTCGATTTATTTATTTTTGGCACTTTTCGATTTATTTATTTTATTCAATAGGAACTGTATATACAAGCATATGAGTAATTTTCAACTCAAGAGGGTTTACCCTATAAACAGCTAATTTTTCGAAAGTGACAACCATACAACTCGATTCATATGCTAATTATGCATTGAAATCAATTATGGAATTTTTGGAACTTTTCGATTTATTTATTTTATTCAATAGAAACTGTATGTATAAGCATATGAGTAATTTTCAACTCAAGAGGGGTTACCCTATAAACGGCAAATTTTTCGAAAGTAACAGCCATACTTCTCGATTCCTATGGTAATTATGCATTGAAATCAATGATGGAATTTCTGGAACTTTTCGATTTATTTATTTTATTCAATAGAAACTGTATATACAGGCATATGAGTAATTTTAAACCCAAGAGGGGTTACCCTATAAACGGCTAATTTTTCGAAAGTGACAACCATACAACTCGATTCATATGCTAATTATGCATTGAAGTCAATGATGGAATTTTTGGCGCTTTTCGATTTATTTATTTTATTCAATAGAAACTGTATATACAGGCATATGAGTAATTTTCAACTAAAGAGGGGTTACGCTATAAACGGCTAATTTTTCGAAAGTGACAGCCATACAACTCGATTCCTATGGTAATTATGCATTGAAATCAATGATGGAATTTTGGGCACTTTCGGTTTATTTATTTTTGTCACTTTTCGATTTATTTATTTTATTCAATAGAAACTGTATGTACATGCATATGAGTAATTTTCAACTCAATAAGGGTTACCCTATAAATGGCTAATTGCTCGAAAGTGACAAACATACAACTCGTGTCCTATGGTAATTATGCATTGAAATCAACGATGGAATTTTTGGCACTTTCGATTTATTTATTTTTGGCACTTTTCGATTTATTTATTTTGTTCAATAGACACTGTATATACAGGCATATGAGTAATTTTCAACTAAAGAGGGTATACCCTATAAACGGCTAATTTTTCGAAAGTGTCAACCATACAACTCGATTTCTTTGGTAATTATACATTGAAATCAATGATCAAATTTTTTACACTTTCTATTTATTTATTTTTGGCACTTTTCGATTTATTTTACTCAATAGAAACTGTATATACAGGCATATGAATAATTTTCAACTCAAGAGGGGTTACCCTATAAACGGCAAATTTTTCGAAAGTGACAGCCACACAACTCGATTTCTATGGTAATTATACATTGAAATCAATGATGGAATTTTGGGCACTTTCGGTTTATTTATTTTTGTCACTTTTCGATTTATTTGTTTTATTCAATAGAAACTATATGTACATGCATATGAGTAATTTTCAACTCAAGAAGGGTTACCCTATAAATGGCTAATTTCTCGAAAGTGACAAACATACAACTCGTGTCCTATGGTAATTATGCATTGAAATCAACGATGGAATTTTTGGCACTTTCGATTTATTTATTTTTGGCACTTTTCGATTTATTTATTTTGTTCAATAGAAACTGTATATACAGGCATATGAGTAATTTTCAACTAAAGAGAGTATACCCTATAAACGGCTAATTTTTCGAAAGTGTCAACCATACAACTCGATTTCTTTGGTAATTATACATTGAAATCAATGATCAAATTTTTGACACTTTCTATTTATTTATTTTTGGCACTTTTCGATTTATTTTATTCAATAGAAACTGTATATACAGGCATATGAGTAATTTTCAACTAAAGAGGGGTTACGCTATAAACGGCTAATTTTTCGAAAGTGACAGCCATACAACTCGATTCCTATGGTAATTATGCATTGAAATCAATGATGGAATTTCTGGAACTTTTCGATTTATTTATTTTATTCAATAGAAACTGTATATACAGGCATATGAGTAATTTTAAACCCAAGAGGGTTTACCCTATAAACGGCTAATTTTTCGAAAGTGACAACCATACAACTCGATTCATTTGCTAATGATGCATTGAAGTCAATGATGGAATTTCTGGAACTTTTCGATTTATTTACTTTATTCAATAGAAACTGTATATACAGTCATATGAGTAATTTTAAACTCAAGAGGGGTTACCCTATAAACGGCTAATTTTTAGAAAGTGACAACCATACAACTCTATTCATATGCTGATTATGCATTGAAGTCAATGATGGAATTTCTGGAACTTTTCGATTTATTTATTTTATTCAATAGAAACTGTATATACAGGCATATGAGTAATTTTAAACTAAAGAGGGATTACCCTATAAACAGCTAATTTTTCGAAAGTGACAACCATACAACTCGATTCATATGCTAATTATGCATTGAACTCAATGATGGAATTTTTGGCGCTTTTCGTTTTATTTATGTTATTCAATAGAAACTGTATATACAGGCATATGAGTAATTTTCAACTCAAGAGGGGTTACCCTATAAACGGCAAATTTTTCGAAAGTGACAGCCATACTTCTCGATTCCTATGGTAATTATGCATTGAAATCAACGATGGAATTTTTGGCACTTTCGATTTATTTATTTTTGGCACTTTTCGATTTATTTATTTTGTTCAATAGAAACTGTATATACAGGCATATGAGTAATTTTCAACTCAAGAGGGGTTACCCTATAAACGGTTAATTTTTCGAAAGTGACAGCCATACAACTCGATTTCTATGGTAATTATACATTGAAATCAATGATGGAATTTTTGGCACTTTCGATTTATTTATTTTTGGCACTTTTCGATTTATTTATTTTATTCAATAGGAACTGTATATACAAGCATATGAGTAATTTTCAACTCAAGAGGGTTTACCCTATAAACAGCTAATTTTTCGAAAGTGACAACCATACAACTCGATTCATATGCTAATTATGCATTGAAATCAATTATGGAATTTTTGGAACTTTTCGATTTATTTATTTTATTCAATAGAAACTGTATGTATAAGCATATGAGTAATTTTCAACTCAAGAGGGGTTACCCTATAAACGGCAAATTTTTCGAAAGTAACAGCCATACTTCTCGATTCCTATGGTGATTATGCATTGAAATCAATGATGGAATTTCTGGAACTTTTCGATTTATTTATTTTATTCAATAGAAACTGTATATACAGGCATATGAGTAATTTTAAACCCAAGAGGGGTTACCCTATAAACGGCTAATTTTTCGAAAGTGACAACCATACAACTCGATTCATATGCTAATTATGCATTGAAGTCAATGATGGAATTTTTGGCGCTTTTCGATTTATTTATTTTATTCAATAGAAACTGTATATACAGGCATATGAGTAATTTTCAACCAAAGAGGGGTTACGCTATAAACGGCTAATTTTTCGAAAGTGACAGCCATACAACTCGATTCCTATGGTAATTATGCATTGAAATCAATGATGGAATTTTGGGCACTTTCGGTTTATTTATTTTTGTCACTTTTCGATTTATTTATTTTATTCAATAGAAACTGTATATACAGGCATATGAGTAATTTTCAACTAAAGAGGGTATACCCTATAAACGGCTAATTCTTCGAAAGTGTCAACAATACAACTCGATTTCTTTGGTAATTATACATTGAAATCAATGATCAAATTTTTGACACTTTCTATTTATTTATTTTTGGCACTTTTCGATTTATTTTATTCAATAGAAACTGTATATACAGGCATATGAGTAATTTTCAACTAAAGAGGGGTTACGCTATAAACGGCTAATTTCTCGAAAGTGACAAACATACAACTCGTGTCCTATGGTAATTATGCATTGAAATCAACGATGGAATTTTTGGCACTTTCGATTTATTTATTTTTGGCACTTTTCGATTTATTTATTTTGTTCAATAGAAACTGTATATACAGGCATATGAGTAATTTTCAACTAAAGAGGGTATACCCTATAAACGGCTAATTTTTCGAAAGTGTCAACCATACAACTCGATTTCTTTGGTAATTATACATTGAAATCAATGATCAAATTTTTGACACTTTCTATTTATTTATTTTTGGCACTTTTCGATTTATTTTATTCAATAGAAACTGTATATACAGGCATATGAGTAATTTTCAACTAAAGAGGGGTAACGCTATAAACGGCTAATTTTTCGAAAGTGACAGCCATAGAACTCGATTCCTATGGTAATTATGCATTGAAATCAATGATGGAATTTCTGGAACTTTTCGATTTATTTATTTTATTCAATAGAAACTGTATATACAGGCATATGAGTAATTTTCAACTAAAGAGGGTATACCCTATAAACGGCTAATTTTTCGAAAGTGACAACCATACCACTCGATTTCTTTGGTAATTATACATTGAAATCAATGATCAAATTTTTGACACTTTCTATTTATTTGTTTTTGGCACTTTTCGATTTATTTATTTTATTCAATAGAAACTGTATATACAGGCATATGAGTAATTTTAAACTAAAGAGGGGTTACCCTATAAACAACTAATTTCTCGAAAGTGACAACCATACAACTCGATTCATATGCTAATTATGCATTGAACTCAATGATGGAATTTTTGGCGCTTTTCGATTTATTTATTTTATTCAATAGAAACTGTATATACAGGCATATGAGTAATTTTCAACTTAAGAGGGTATACCCTATAAACGGCTAATTTCTCGAAAATGACAACCATACAACTCGTATCCTATGGTAATTATGCATTGAAATCAATTATGGAATTTTTGGAACTTTTCGATTTATTTATTTTATTCAATAGAAACTGTATGTATAAGCATATGAGTAATTTTCAACTCAAGAGGGGTTACCATATAATCGGCTAATTTCTCGAAAGTGACAACCATACAACTCGATTTCTATGGTAAATATACATTGAAATCAATGATGGAATTTTGGGCACTTTCGATTTATTTATTTTTGCACTTTTCGATTTATTTATTTTATTCAATAGAAACTGTATATACAGGCATATGAGTAATTTTCAACTCAAGACAACCATACAACTCGTGTCCTATGGTAATTATGCATTGAAATCAATTATGGAATTTTTGGCGCTTTTCGATTTATTTATTTTATTCAATAGAAACTGTATATACAGGCATATGAGTAATTTTCAACTAAAGGGGGTATACCCTATAAACGGCTAATTTTTCGAAAGTGACAACCATACAACTCGATTTCTTTGGTAATTATACATTGAAATCAATGATCAAATTTTTGACACTTTCTATTTATTTATTTTTGGCACTTTTCGATTTATTTATTTTATTCAATAGAAACTGTATATACAGGCATATGAGTAATTTTCACCTAAAGAGGGGTTACGCTATAAACGGCTAATTTTTCGATAGTGACAGCCATACAACTCGATTTCTATGGTAATTATACATTGAAATCAATGTTGGAATTTTGGGCACTTTCGGTTTATTTTTGGCACCTTTCGATTTATTTATTTTATTCAATAGAAACTGTATATACAGGCATATGAGTAATTTTGAACACAAGAGGGGTTACCCTATAAACGGCTAATTTCTCGAAAGTGACAACCATACAACTCGACTTCTATGGTAAATATACATTGAAATCAATGATGGAATTTTGGGCACTTTTGGTTTATTTTTGGCACTTTTCGATTTATTTATTTTATTCAATAGAAACTGTATATACAGGCATATGAGTAATTTTCAACTCAAGAGGGGTTACCCTATAAACGGCTAATTTCTCGAAAGTGACAACCATACAACTCGTATCCTATGGTAATTATGCATTGAAATCAATTATGGAATTTTTGGAATTTTCGATTTATTTATTTTATTCAATAGAAACTGTATGTATAAGCATATGAGTAATTTTCAACTCAAGAGGGGTTACCATATAATCGGCTAATTTCTCGAAAGCGACAACCATACAACTCGATTTCTATGGTAAATATACATTGAAATCAATTATGGAATTTTGGGCACTTTCGATTTATTTATTTTTGCACTTTTCGATTTATTTATTTTATTTAATAGAAACTGTATGTATAAGCATATGAGTAATTTTCAACTCAAGAGGGGTTACCATATAATCGGCTAATTTCTCGAAAGCGACAACCATACAACTCGATTTCTATGGTAAATATACATTGAAATCAATTATGGAATTTTGGGCACTTTCGATTTATTTATTTTTGCACTTTTCGATTTATTTATTTTATTCAATAGAAACTGTATGTATAAGCATGTGAGTAATTTTCAACTCAAGAGGGGTTACCATATAATCGGCTAATTTCTCGAAAGTGACAACCATACAACTCGATTTCTATGGTAAATATACATTGAAATCAATGATGGAATTTTGGGCACTTTCGATTTATTTTTGGCACTTTTCGATTTATTTATTTTATTCAATAGAAACTGTATATACAGGCATATGAGTAATTTTCAACTCAAGACAACCATACAACTCGTGTCCTATGGTAATTATGCATTGAAATCAATTATGGAATTTTTGGAACTTTTCGATTTATTTATTTTACTCAATAGAAACTGTATATACAGGCATATGAGTAATTTTAAACTCAAGAGGGGTTACCCTATAAACGGCTAATTTTTAGAAAGTGACAACCATACAACTCGATTCATATGCTGATTATGCATTGAAGTCAATGATGGAATTTCTGGAACTTTTCGATTTATTTATTTTATTCAATAGAAACTGTATATACAGGCATATGAGTAATTTTAAACTAAAGAGGGGTTACCCTATAAACAGCTAATTTCTCGAAAGTGACAACCATACAACTCGATTCATATGCTAATTATGCATTGAACTCAATGATGGAATTTTTGGCGCTTTTCGATTTATTTATTTTATTCAATAGAAACTGTATATACAGGCATATGAGTAATTTTCAACTTAAGAGGGTATACCCTATAAACGGCTAATTTCTCGAAAGTGACAACCATACAACTCGTATCCTATGGTAATTATGCATTGAAATCAATTATGGAATTTTTGGAACTTTTCGATTTATTTATTTTACTCAATAGAAACTGTATATACAGGCATATGAGTAATTTTCAACTCAAGAGGGGTTACCCTATAAACAGCTAATTTTTCGAAAGTGACAACCATACAACTCGATTCATATGCTAATTATGCATTGAAGTCAATGATGGAATTTTTGGCGCTTTTCGATTTATTTATTTTATTCAATAGAAACTGTATATACAGGCATATGAGTAATTTTCAACTAAAGAGGGTATACCCTATAAACGGCTAATTTTTCGAAAGTGACAACCATACAACTCGATTTCTTTGGTAATTGTACATTGAAAACAATGATCAAATTTTTGACACTTTCTATTTATTTATTTTTGGCACTTTTCGATTTATTTATTTTATTCAATAGAAACTGTATATACAGGCATATGAGTAATTTTCAACTAAAGAGGGGTTACGCTATAAACGGCTAATTTTTCGATAGTGACAGCCATACAACTCGATTTCTATGGTAATTATACATTGAAATCAATGATGGAATTTTGGGCACTTTCGGTTTATTTTTGGCACGTTTCGATTTATTTATTTTATTCAATAGAAACTGTATATACAAGCATATGAGTAATTTTGAACACAAGAGGGGTTACCCTATAAACAGCTAATTTCTCGAAAGTGACAACCATACAACTCGACTTCTATGGTAAATATACATTGAAATCAATGATGGAATTTTGGGCACTTTCGGTTTATTTTTGGCACTTTTCGATTTATTTATTTTATTCAATAGAAACTGTATATACAGGCATATGAGTAATTTTCAACTCAAGAGGGGTTTCCCTATAAACGGCTAATTTCTCGAAAGTGACAACCATACAACTCGTATCCTATGGTAATTATGCATTGAAATCAATTATGGAATTTTTGGAACTTTTCGATTTATTTATTTTATTCAATAGAAACTGTATGTATAAGCATATGAGTAATTTTCAACTCAAGAGGGGTTACCATATAATCGGCTAATTTCTCGAAAGTGACAACCATACAACTCGATTTCTATGGTAAATATACATTGAAATCAATGATGGAATTTTGGGCACTTTCGATTTATTTATTTTTGCACTTTTCGATTTATTTATTTTATTCAATAGAAACTGTATGTATAAGCATGTGAGTAATTTTCAACTCAAGAGGGGTTACCATATAATCGGCTAATTTCTCGAAAGTGACAACCATACAACTCGATTTCTATGGTAAATATACATTGAAATCAATGATGGAATTTTGGGCACTTTTCGATTTATTTATTTTATTCAATAGAAACTGTATATACAGGCATATGAGTAATTTTCAACTCAAGACAACCATACAACTCGTGTCCTATGGTAATTATGCATTGAAACCAATTATGGAATTTTTGGAACTTTTCGATTTATTTATTTTACTCAATAGAAACTGTATATACAGGCATATGAGTAATTTTCAACTCAAGAGGGTTTACCCTATAAACGGCTAATTTTTCGAATGTGACAGCCATACAACTCGATTTCTATGGTAATTATACATTGAAATCAATGATGGAATTTTTGGCACTTTCGATTTATTTATTTTTGCACTTTTCGATTTATTTATTTGATTCAATAGAAACTGTATGTACAAGCATATGAGTAATTTTCAACTCAAGAGGGGTTACCATATAATCGGCTAATTTCTCGAAAGTGACAACCATACAACTCGATTTCTATGGTAAATATACATTGAAATCAATGATGGAATTTTGGGCACTTTCGGTTTATTTTTGGCACTTTTCGATTTATTTATTTTATTCAATAGAAACTGTATGTATAAGCATATGAGTAATTTTCAACACAAGAGGGGTTACCACATAATCGGCTAATTTCTCGAAAGTGGCAACCATACAACTCGATTTCTATGGTAATTATGCGTTGAAATCAAGGGTGGAATTTTTGGCACTTTCGATTTATTTATATTTGCTCTTTTCGATTTATTTATTTTATTCAATAGAAACTGTATGTATAAGCATATGAGTAATTTTCAACTCAAGAGGGGTTACCATATCGGCTAATTTCTCGAAAGTGACAACCCTACAACTCGATTTCTATGGTAAATATACATTGAAATCAATGATGGAATTTTGGGCACTTTCGGTTTATTTTTGGCACTTTTCGATTTATTTATTTTATTCAATAGAAACTGTATATACAGGCATATGAGTAATTTTCAACTCAAGAGGGGTTACCCTATAAACGGCTAATTTCTCGAAAGTGTCAACCATACAACTTGTATCCTATGGTAATTATGCATTGAAATCAATTATGGAATTTTTGGAACTTTTCGATTTATTTATTTTATTCAATAGAAACTGTATGTATAAGCATATGAGTAATTTTCAACTCAAGAGGGGTTACCAAATAATCGGCTAATTTCTCGAAAGTGACAACCATACAACTCGATTTCTATGGTAAATATACATTGAAATCAATGATGGAATTTTGGGCACTTTCGATTTATTTATTTTTGCACGTTTCGATTTATTTATTTTATTCAATAGAAACTGTATGTATAAGCATGTGAGTAATTTTCAACTCAAGAGGGGTTACCATATAATCGGCTAATTTCTCGAAAGTGACAACCATACAACTCGATTCATATGCTAATTGTGCATTGAAATCAATTATGGAATTTTTGGCGCTTTTCGATTTATTTATTTTATTCAATAGAAACTGTATATACAGGCATATGAGTAATTTTCAACTAAAGAGGGGTAACGCTATAAACGGCTAATTTTTCGAAAGTGACAGCCATACAACTCGATTCCTATGGTAATTATGCATTGAAGTCAATGATGGAATTTCTGGAACTTTTCGATTTATTTATTTTATTCAATAGAAACTGTATATACAGTCATATGAGTAATTTTAAACTCAAGAGGGGTTACCCTATAAACGGCTAATTTTTAGAAAGTGACAACCATACAACTCGATTTCATTGGTAATTATACATTGAAATCAATGATCAAATTTTTGACACTTTCTATTTATTTGTTCTTGGCACTTTTCGATTTATTTATTTTATTCAATAGAAACTGTATATACAGGCATATGAGTAATTTTCAACTAAAGAGGGGTTACGCTATAAACGGCTAATTTTTCTATAGTGGCAGCCATACAACTCGATTTCTATGGTAATTATACATTGAAATCAATGTTGGAATTTTGGGCACTTTCGGTTTATTTTTGGCACTTTTCGATTTATTTATTTTATTCAATAGAAACTGTATATACAGGCATATGATTATTTTGAACACAAGGGGGGTTACCCTATAAACGGCTAATTTCTCGAAAGTGACAACCATACAACTCGACTTCTATGGTAAATATACATTGAAATCAATGATGGAATTTTGGGCACTTTTGGTTTATTTTTGGCACTTTTCGATTTATTTATTTTATTCAATAGAAACTGTATATACAGGCATATGAGTAATTTTCAACTCAAGAGGGGTTACCCTATAAACGGCTAATTTCTCGAAAGTGACAACCATACAACTCGTATCCTATGGTAATTATGCATTGAAATCAAGTATGGAATTTTTTGAACTTTTCGATTTATTTATTTTATTCAATAGAAACTGTATGTATAAGCATGTGAGTAATTTTCAACTCAAGAGGGGTTACCATATAATCGGCTAATTTCTCGAGAGTGACAACCATACAACTCGATTTTTATGGTAAATATACATTGAAATCAATGATGGAATTTTGGGCACTTTCGATTTATTTTTGGCACTTTTCGATTTATTTATTTTATTCAATAGAAACTGTATATACAGGCATATGAGTAATTTTCAACTCAAGAGGGGTTACCACATAATCGGCTAATTTCTCGAAAGTGGCAACCATACAACTCGATTTCTATGGTAATTATGCGTTGAAATCAAGGGTGGAATTTTTGGCACTTTCGATTTATTTATATTTGCTCTTTTCGATTTATTTATTTTATTCAATAGAAACTGTATATACAGGCATATGAGTAATTTTGAACACAAGAGGGGTTACCCTATAAACGGCTAATTTCTCGAAAGTGACAACCATACAACTCGTATCCTATGGTAATTATGCATTGAAATCAATTATGGAATTTTTGGAACTTTTCGATTTATTTATTTTATTCAATAGAAACTATATGTATAAGCATATGAGTAATTTTCAACTCAAGAGGGGTTACCATATAATCGGCTAATTTCTCGAAAGTGACAACCATACAACTCGATTTCTATGGTAAATATACATTGAAATCAATGATGGAATTTTGGGCACTTTCGGTTTATTTTTGGCACTTTTCGATTTATTTATTTTATTCAATAGAAACTGTATATACAGGCATATGAGTAATTTTCAACTCAAGAGGGGTTACCCTATAAACGGCTAATTTCTCGAAAGTGACAACCATACAACTCGTATCCTATGGTAATTATGCATTGAAATCAATTATGGAATTTTTGGAACTTTTCGATTTATTTATTTTATTCAATAGAAACTATATGTATAAGCATATGAGTAATTTTCAACTCAAGAGGGGTTACCATATAATCGGCTAATTTCTCGAAAGTGACAACCATACAACTCGATTTCTATGGTAAATATACATTGAAATCAATGATGGAATTTTGGGCATTTTCGATTTATTTATTTTTGCACTTTTCGATTTATTTATTTTATTCAATAGAAACTGTATGTGAGTAATTTTCAACTCAAGAGGGGTTACCATATAATCGGCTAATTTCTCGAAAGTGACAACCATACAACTCGATTCATATGCTAATTATGCATTGAAATCAATTATGGAATTTTTGGAGCTTTTCGATTTATTTATTTTATTCAATAGAAACTGTATATACAGGCATATGAGTAATTTTCAACTAAAGAGGGGTAACGCTATAAACGGCTAATTTTTCGAAAGTGACAGCCATACAACTCGATTCCTATGGTAATTATGCATTGAAATCAATGATGGAATTTCTGGAACTTTTCGATTTATTTATTTTATTCAATAGAAACTGTATATACAGTCATATGAGTAATTTTAAACTCAAGAGGGGTTACCCTATAAACGGCTAATTTTTAGAAAGTGACAACCATACAACTCGATTCATATGCTAATTATGCATTGAAGTCAATGATGGAATTTCTGGAACTTTTCGATTTATTTATTTTATTCAATAGAAACTGTATATACAGGCATATGAGTAATTTTAAACTAAAGAGGGGTTACCCTATAAACAGCTAATTTCTCGAAAGTGACAACCATACAACTCGATTCATATGCTAATTATGCATTGAACTCAATGATGGAATTTTTGGCGCTTTTCGATTTATTTATTTTATTCAATAGAAACTGTATATACAGGCATATGAGTAATTTTCAACTTAAGAGGGTATACCCTATAAACGGCTAATTTCTCGAAAATGACAACCATACAACTCGTATCCTATGGTAATTATGCATTGAAATCAATTATGGAATTTTTGGAACTTTTCGATTTATTTATTTTAGTCAATAGAAACTGTATGTATAAGCATATGAGTAACTTTCAACTCAAGAGGGGTTACCATATAATCGGCTAATTTCTCGAAAGTGACAACCATACAACTTGATTTCTATGGTAAATATACATTGAAATCAATGATGGAATTTTGGGCACTTTCGATTTATTTATTTTTGCACTTTTCGATTTATTTTATTCAATAGAAACTGTATATACAGGCATATGAGTAATTTTCAACTCAAGACAACCATACAACTCGTGTCCTATGGTAATTATGCATTGAAATCAATTATGGAATTTTTGGCGCTTTTCGATTTATTTATTTTATTCAATAGAAACTGTATATACAGGCATATGAGTAATTTTCAACTAAAGAGGGTATACCCTATAAACGGCTAATTTTTCGAAAGTGAGAACCATACAACTCGATTTCTTTGGTAATTATACATTGAAATCAATGATCAAATTTTTGACACTTTCTATTTATTTGTTTTTGGCACTTTTCGATTTATTTATTTTATTCAATAGAAACTGTATATACAGGCATATGAGTAATTTTCAACTAAAGAGGGGTTACGCTATAAACGGCTAATTTTTCGATAGTGACAGCCATACAACTCGATTTCTATGGTAATTATACATTGAAATCAATGTTGGAATTTTGGGCACTTTCGGTTTATTTTTGGCACTTTTCGATTAATTTATTTTATTCAATAGAAGCTGTATATACAGGCATATGAGTAATTTTGAACACAAGGGGGGTTACCCTATAAACGGCTAATTTCTCGAAAGTGACAACCATACAACTCGACTTCTATGGTAAATATACATTGAAATCAATGATGGAATTTTGGGCACTTTTGGTTTATTTTTGCACTTTTCGATTTATTTATTTTATTCAATAGAAACTGTATATACAGGCATATGAGTAATTTTCAACTCAAGAGGGGTTACCCTATAAACGGTTAATTTCTCGAAAGTGACAACCATACAACTCGTATCCTATGGTAATTATGCATTGAAATCAATTATGGAATTTTTGGAACTTTTCGATTTATTTATTTTATTCAATAGAAACTGTATATACAGGCATATGAGTAATTTTCAACTCAAGAGGGTTTACCCTATAAACGGCTAATTTTTCGAATGTGACAGCCATACAACTCGATTTCTATGGTAATTATACATTGAAATCAATGATGGAATTTTTGGCACTTTCGATTTATTTATTTTTGCAGTTTTCGATTTATTTATTTCATTCAATAGAAACTGTATGTACAAGCATATGAGTAATTTTCAACTCAAGAGGGGTTACCATATAATCGGCTAATTTCTCGAAAGTGACAACCATACAACTCGATTTCTATGGTAAATATACATTGAAATCAATGATGGAATTTTGGGCACTTTCGATTTATTTATTTTTGCACTTTTCGATTTATTTATTTTATTCAATAGAAACTGTATGTATGAGCATATGAGTAATTTTCAACTCAAGAGGGGTTACCACATAATCGGCTAATATCTCGAAAGTGGCAACCATACAACTCGATTTCTATGGTAATTATGCGTTGAAATCGAGGGTGGAATTTTTGGCACTTTCGATTTATTTATATTTGCTCTTTTCGATTTATTTATTTTATTCAATAGAAACTGTATGTATATGCATATGAGTAATTTTCAACTCAAGAGGGGTTACCATATCGGCTAATTTCTCGAAAGTGACAACCATACAACTCGATTTCTATGGTAAATATACATTGA
The DNA here is from genome assembly GCA_963932375.1 of Phania funesta. Lineage (NCBI taxonomy): Eukaryota > Metazoa > Arthropoda > Insecta > Diptera > Tachinidae > Phania > Phania funesta. The sequence goes on from OZ010653.1 coordinate 60,594,346, forward strand.
AATCAATGATGGAATTTTGGGCACTTTCGGTTTATTTTTGGCACATTTCGGTTTATTTATTTTATTCAATAGAAACTGTATATACAGGCATATGAGTAATTTTCAACTCAAGAGGGGTTACCCTATAAACGGCTAATTTCTCGAAAGTGTCAACCATACAACTCGTATCCTATGGTAATTATGCATTGAAATCAATTATGGAATTTTTGGAACTTTTCGATTTATTTATTTTATTCAATAGAAACTGTATGTATAAGCATATGAGTAATTTTCAACTCAAGAGGGGTTACCATATAATCGGCTAATTTCTCGAAAGTGACAACCATACAACTCGATTTCTATGGTAAATATACATTGAAATCAATGATGGAATTTTGGGCACTTTCGCTTTATTTATTTTTGCACTTTTCGATTTATTTATTTTATTCAATAGAAACTGTATGTATAAGCACGTGAGTAATTTTCAACATAATCGGCTAATTTCTCGAAAGTGACAACCATACAACTCGATTCATATGCTAATTATGCATTGAAATCAATTATGGAATTTTTGGCGCTTTTCGATTTATTTATTTTATTCAATAGAAACTGTATATACAGGCATATGAGGAATTTTCAACTAAAGAGGGGTAACGCTATAAACGGCTAATTTTTCGAAAGTGACAGCCATACAACTCGATTCCTATGGTAATTATGCATTGAAATCAATGATGGAATTTCTGGAACTTTTCGATTTATTTATTTTATTCAATAGAAACTGTATATACAGTCATATGAGTAATTTTAAACTCAAGAGGGGTTACCCTATAAACGGCTAATTTTTAGAAAGTGCCAACCATACAACTCGATTCATATGCTGATTATGCATTGAAGTCAATGATGGAATTTCTGGAACTTTTCGATTTATTTATTTTATTCAATAGAAACTGTATATACAGGCATATGAGTAATTTTAAACTAAAGAGGGGTTACCCTATAAACAGCTAATTTCTCGAAAGTGACAACCATACAACTCGATTCATATGCTAATTATGCATTGAACTCAATGATGGAATTTTTGGCGCTTTTCGATTTATTTATTTTATTCAATAGAAACTGTATATACAGGCATATGAGTAATTTTCAACTTAAGAGGGTATACCCTATAAACGGCTAATTTCTCGAAAATGACAACCATACAACTCGTATCCTATGGTAATTATGCATTGAAATCAATTATGGAATTTTTTGAACTTTTCGATTTATTTATTTTAGTCAATAGAAACTGTATGTATAAGCATATGAGTAATTTTCAACTCAAGAGGGGTTACCATATAATCGGCTAATTTCTCGAAAGTGACAACCATACAACTCGATTTCTATGGTAAATATACATTGAAATCAATGATGGAATTTTGGGCACTTTCGATTTATTTATTTTTGCACTTTTCGATTTATTTTATTCAATAGAAACTGTATATACAGGCATATGAGTAATTTTCAACTCAAGACAACCATACAACTCGTGTCCTATGGTAATTATGCATTGAAATCAATTATGGAATTTTTGGCGCTTTTCGATTTTTTTATTTTATTCAATAGAAACTGTATATACAGGCATATGAGTAATTTTCAACTAAAGAGGGTATACCTTATAAACGGCTAATTTTTCGAAAGTGACAACCATACAACTCGATTTCTTTGGTAATTATACATTGAAATCAATGATCAAATTTTTGACACTTTCTATTTATTTGTTTTTGGCACTTTTCGATTTATTTATTTTATTCAATAGAAACTGTATATACAGGCATATGAGTAATTTTCAACTAAAGAGGGGTTACGCTATAAACGGCTAATTTTTCGATAGTGACAGCCATACAACTCGATTTCTATGGTAATTATACATTGAAATCAATATTGGAATTTTGGGCACTTTCGGTTTATTTTTGGCACTTTTCGATTTATTTATTTTATTCAATAGAAACTGTATATACAGGCATATGAGTAATTTTGAACACAAGGGGGGTTACCCTATAAACGGCTAATTTCTCGAAAGTGACAACCATACAACTCGACTTCTATGGTAAATATACATTGAAATCAATGATGGAATTTTGGGCACTTTTGGTTTATTTTTGGCACTTTTCGATTTATTTATTTTATTCAATAGAAACTGTATATACAGGCATATGAGTAATTTTCAACTCAAGAGGGGTTACCCTATAAACGGCTAATTTCTCGAAAGTGACAACCATACAACTCGATTTCTATGGTAAATATACATTGAAATCAATGATGGAATTTTGGGCACTTTCGATTTATTTTTGGCACTTTTCGATTTATTTATTTTATTCAATAGAAACTGTATATACAGGCATATGAGTAATTTTCAACTCAAGACAACCATACAACTCGTGTCCTATGGTAATTATGCATTGAAATCAATTATGGAATTTTTGGAACTTTTCGATTTATTTATTTTACTCAATAGAAGCTGTATATACAGGCATATGAGTAATTTTAAACTCAAGAGGGGTTACCCTATAAACGGCTAATTTTTAGAAAGTGACAACCATACAACTCGATTCATATGCTGATTATGCATTGAAGTCAATGATGGAATTTCTGGAACTTTTCGATTTATTTATTTTATTCAATAGAAACTGTATATACAGGCATATGAGTAATTTTAAACTAAAGAGGGGTTACCCTATAAACAGCTAATTTCTCGAAAGTGACAACCATACAACTCGATTCATATGCTAATTATGCATTGAACTCAATGATGGAATTTTTGGCGCTTTTCGATTTATTTATTTTATTCAATAGAAACTGTATATACATGCATATGAGTAATTTTCAACTTAAGAGGGTATACCCTATAAACGGCTAATTTCTCGAAAGTGACAACCATACAACTCGTATCCTATGGTAATTATGCATTGAAATCAATTATGGAATTTTTGGAACTTTTCGATTTATTTATTTTATTCAATAGAAACTGTATGTATAAGCATATGAGTAATTTTCAACTCAAGGGGGTTACCCTATTAACGGCTAATTTTTAGAAAGTGACAACCATACAACTCGATTCATATGCTGATTATGCATTGAAGTCAATGATGGAATTTCTGGAACTTTTCGATTTATTTATTTTACTCAATAGAAACTGTATATACAGGCATATGAGTAATTTTAAACTCAAGAGGGGTTACCCTATAAACGGCTAATTTTTAGAAAGTGACAACCATACAACTCGATTCATATGCTGATTATGCATTGAAGTCAATGATGGAATTTCTGGAACTTTTCGATTTATTTATTTTATTCAATAGAAACTGTATATACAGGCATATGAGTAATTTTAAACTAAAGAGGGGTTACCCTATAAACAGCTAATTTCTCGAAAGTGACAACCATACAACTCGATTCATATGCTAATTATGCATTAAACTCAATGATGGAATTTTTGGCGCTTTTCGATTTATTTATTTTATTCAATAGAAACTGTATATACAGGCATATGAGTAATTTTCAACTTAAGAGCGTATACCCTATAAACGGCTAATTTCTCGAAAGTGACAACCATACAACTCGTATCCTATGGTAATTATGCATTGAAATCAATTATGGAATTTTTGGAACTTTTCGATTTATTTATTTTATTCAATAGAAACTGTATGTATAAGCATATGAGTAATTTTCAACTCAAGGGGGGTTACCCTATTAACGGCTAATTTCTCGAAAGTGACAACCATACTACTCGACTTCTATGGTAAATATACATTGAAATCAATGATGGAATTTTGGGCACTTTCGGTTTATTTTTGGCACTTTTCGATTTATTTATTTTATTCAATAGAAACTGTATATACAGGCATATGAGTAATTTTGAACACAAGAGGGGTTACCCTATAAACGGCTAATTTCTCGAAAGTGACAACCATACTACTCGACTTCTATGGTAAATATACATTGAAATCAATGATGGAATTTTGGGCACTTTCGGTTTATTTTTGGCACTTTTCGATTTATTTATTTTATTCAATAGAAACTGTATATACAGGCATATGAGTAATTTTCAACACAAGAGGGGTTAGCCTATAAACGGCTAATTTCTCGAAAGTGTCAACCATACAACTCGTATCCTATGGTAATTATGCATTGAAATCAATTATGGAATTTTTGGAACTTTTCGATTTATTTATTTTATTCAATAGAAACTGTATGTATAAGCATATGAGTAATTTTCAACTCAAGAGGGGCTACCATATAATCGGCTAATTTCTCGAAAGTGACAACCATACAACTCGATTTCTATGGTAAATATACATTGAAATCAATGATGGAATTTTGGGCACTTTCGGTTTATTTTTGGCACTTTTCGATTTATTTATTTTATTCAATAGAAACTGTATATACAGGCATATGAGTAATTTTCAACTCAAGAGGGGTTAGCCTATAAACGGCTAATTTCTCGAAAGTGACAACCATACAACTCGTATCCTATGGTAATTATGCATTGAAATCAATTATGGAATTTTTGGAACTTTTCGATTTATTTATTTTATTCAATAGAAACTGTATGTATAAGCATATGAGTAATTTTAAACTAAAGAGGGGTTACCCTATAAACAGCTAATTTTTCGAAAGTGACAACCATACAACTCGATTCATATCCTAATTATGCATTGAAGTCAATGATGGGTTTTTTGGCGCTTTTCTATTTATTTATTTTATTCAATAGAAACTGTATATACAGGCATATGAGTAATTTTCAACTAAAGAGGGTATACCCTATAAACGGCTAATTTTTCGAAAGTGACAACCATACAACTCGATTTCTTTGGTAATTGTACATTGAAATCAATGATCAAATTTTTGACACTTTCTATTTATTTATTTTTGGCACTTTTCGATTTATTTATTTTATTCAATAGAAACTGTATATACAGGCATATGAGTAATTTTCAACTAAAGAGGGGTTACCCTATAAACGGCTAATTTCTCGAAAGTGACAACCATACTACTCGACTTCTATGGTAAATATACATTGAAATCAATGATGGAATTTTGGGCACTTTCGGTTTATTTTTGGCACTTTTCGATTTATTTATTTTATTCAATAGAAACTGTATATACAGGCATATGAGTAATTTTGAACACAAGAGGGGTTACCCTATAAACGGCTAATTTCTCGAAAGTGACAACCATACTACTCGACTTCTATGGTAAATATACATTGAAATCAATGATGGAATTTTGGGCACTTTCGGTTTATTTTTGGCACTTTTCGATTTATTTATTTTATTCAATAGAAACTGTATATACAGGCATATGAGTAATTTTCAACTCAAGAGGGGTTAGCCTATAAACGGCTAATTTCTCGAAAGTGACAACCATACAACTCGTATCCTATGGTAATTATGCATTGAAATCAATTATGGAATTTTTGGAACTTTTCGATTTATTTATTTTATTCAATAGAAACTGTATGTATAAGCATATGAGTAATTTTCAACTCAAGAGGGGCTACCATATAATCGGCTAATTTCTCGAAAGTGACAACCATACAACTCGATTTCTATGGTAAATATACATTGAAATCAATGATGGAATTTTGGGCACTTTCGATTTATTTATTTTTGCACTTTTCGATTTATTTATTTTATTCAATAGAAACTGTATGTATAAGCATGTGAGTAATTTTCAACTCAAGAGGGGTTACCATATAATCGGCTAATTTCTCGAAAGTGACAACCATACAACTCGATTTCTATGGTAAATATACATTGAAATCAATGATGGAATTTTGGGCACTTTTCGATTTATTTATTTTATTCAATAGAAACTGTATATACAGGCATATGAGTAATTTTCAACTCAAGACAACCATACAACTCGTGTCCTATGGTAATTATGCATTGAAATCAATTATGGAATTTTTGGAACTTTTCGATTTATTTATTTTATTCAATAGAAACTGTATGTATAAGCATATGAGTAATTTTCAACTCAAGAGGGGCTACCATATAATCGGCTAATTTCTCGAAAGTGACAACCATACAACTCGATTTCTATGGTAAATACACATTGAAATCAATGATGGAATTTTGGGCACTTTCGATTTATTTATTTTTGCACTTTTCGATTTATTTATTTTATTCAATAGAAACTGTATGTATAAGCATGTGAGTAATTTTCAACTCAAGAGGGGTTACCATATAATCGGCTAATTTCTCGAAAGTGACAACCATACAACTCGATTTCTATGGTAAATATACATTGAAATCAATGATGGAATTTTGGGCACTTTTCGATTTATTTATTTTACTCAATAGAAACTGTATATACAGGCATATGAGTAATTTTCAACTCAAGAGGGTTTACCCTATAAACGGCTAATTTTTCGAATGTGACAGCCATACAACTCGATTTCTATGGTAATTATACATTGAAATCAATGATGGAATTTTTGGCACTTTCGATTTATTTATTTTTGCACTTTTCGATTTATTTATTTCATTCAATAGAAACTGTATGTACAAGCATATGAGTAATTTTCAACTCAAGAGGGGTTACCCTATAAACGGCTAATTTCTCGAAAGTGACAACCATACAACTCGTATCCTATGGTAACTATGCATTGAAATCAATTATGGAATTTTTGGAACTTTTCGATTTATTTATTTTATTCAATAGAAACTGTATGTATAAGCATATGAGTAATTTTCAACTCAAGAGGGGTTACCACATAATCGACTAATTTCTCGAAAGTGGAAACCATACAACTCGATTTCTATGGTAATCATGCGTTGAAATCAAGGGTGGAATTTTTGCCACTTTCGATTTATTTATATTTGCTCTTTTCGATTTATTCATTTTATTCAATAGAAACTGTATGTATAAGCATATGAGTAATTCTCAACTCAAGAGGGGTTACTATATCGGCTAATTTCTCGAAAGTGACAACCATACAACTCGATTTCTATGGTAAATATACATTGAAATCAATGATGGCATTTGGGCACTTTCGGTTTATTTTTGGCACTTTTCGATTTATTTATTTTATTCAATAGACACTGTATATACAGGCATATGAGTAATTTTCAACTCAAGAGGGGTTACCCTATAAACGGCTAATTTCTCGAAAGTGACAACCACACAACTCGTATCCCATGGTAACTATGCATTGAAATCAATTATGGAATTTTTGGAACTTTTCGATTTATTTATTTTATTCAATAGAAACTGTATGTATAAGCATATGAGTAATTTTCAACTCAAGAGGGGTTACCATATAATCGGCTAATTTCTCGAAAGTGACAACCATACAACTCGATTTCTATGGTAAATATACATTGAAATCAATGATGGAATTTTGGGCACTTTCGATTTATTTATTTTTGCACTTTCCGATTTATTTATTTTATTCAATAGAAACTGTATGTATAAGCATATGAGTAATTTTCAACTCAAGAGGGGTTACCATATAATCGGCTAATTTCTCGAAAGTGACAACCATACAACTCGATTTCTATGGTAAATATACATTGAAATCAATGATGGAATTTTGGGCACTTTTCGATTTATTTATTTTATTCAATAGAAACTGTATATACAGGCATATGAGTAATTTTCAACTCAAGACAACCATACAACTCGTGTCCTATGGTAATTATGCATTGAAATCAATTATGGAATTTTTGGAACTTTTCGATTTATTTATTTTATTCAATAGAAACTGTATGTATAAGCATATGAGTAATTTTCAACTCAAGAGGGGCTACCATATAATCGGCTAATTTCTCGAAAGTGACAACCATACAACTCGATTTCTATGGTAAATATACATTGAAATCAATGATGGAATTTTGGGCACTTTCGATTTATTTATTTTTACACTTTTCGATTTATTTATTTTATTCAATAGAAACTGTATGTATAAGCATGTGAGTAATTTTCAACTCAAGAGGGGTTACCATATAATCGGCTAATTTCTCGAAAGTGACAACCATACAACTCGATTTCTATGGTAAATATACATTGAAATCAATGATGGAATTTTGGGCACTTTTCGATTTATTTATTTTACTCAATAGAAACTGTATATACAGGCATATGAGTAATTTTCAACTCAAGAGGGTTTACCCTATAAACGGCTAATTTTTCGAATTGACAGCCATACAACTTGATTTCTATGGTAATTATACATTGAAATCAATGATGGAATTTTTGGCACTTTCGATTTATTTATTTTTGCACTTTTCGATTTATTTATTTCATTCAATAGAAACTGTATGTACAAGCATATGAGTAATTTTCAACTCAAGAGGGGTTACCCTATAAACGGCTAATTTCTCGAAAGTGACAACCATACAACTCGTATCCTATGGTAACTATGCATTGAAATCAATTATGGAATTTTTGGAACTTTTCGATTTATTTATTTTATTCAATAGAAACTGTATGTATAAGCATATGAGTAATTTTCAACTCAAGAGGGGTTACCACATAATCGACTAATTTCTCGAAAGTGGAAACCATACAACTCGATTTCTATGGTAATCATGCGTTGAAATCAAGGGTGGAATTTTTGCCACTTTCGATTTATTTATATTTGCTCTTTTCGATTTATTTATTTTATTCAATAGAAACTGTATGTATAAGCATATGAGTAATTTTCAACTCAAGAGGGGTTACCATATCGGCTAATTTCTCGAAAGTGACAACCATACAACTCGATTTCTATGGTAAATATACATTGAAATCAATGATGGCATTTGGGCACTTTCGGTTTATTTTTGGCACTTTTCGATTTATTTATTTTATTCAATAGACACTGTATATACAGGCATATGAGTAATTTTCAACTCAAGAGGGGTTACCCTATAAACGGCTAATTTCTCGAAAGTGACAACCATACAACTCGTATCCTATGGTAACTATGCATTGAAATCAATTATGGAATTTTTGGAACTTTTCGATTTATTTATTTTATTCAATAGAAACTGTATGTATAAGCATATGAGTAATTTTCAACTCAAGAGGGGTTACCATATAATCGGCTAATTTCTCGAAAGTGACAACCATACAACTCGATTTCTATGGTAAATATACATTGAAATCAATGATGGAATTTTGGGCACTTTCGATTTATTTTTGGCACTTTTCGATTTATTTATTTTATTCAATAGAAACTGTATATACAGGCATATGAGTAATTTTCCACTCAAGACAACCATACAACTCGTGTCCTATGGTAATTATGCATTGAAATCAATTATGGAATTTTTGGAACTTTTCGATTTATTTATTTTACTCAATAGAAACTGTATATACAGGCATATGAGTAATTTTCAACTCAAGAGGGGTTACCCTATAAACAGCTAATTTTTCGAAAGTGACAACCATACAACTCGATTCATATGCTAATTATGCATTGAAGTCAATGATGGAATTTTTGGCGCTTTTCGATTTATTTATTTTATTCAATAGAAACTGTATATACAGGCATATGAGTAATTTTCAACTAAAGAGGGTATACCCTATAAACGGCTAATTTTTCGAAAGTGACAACTATACAACTCGATTTCTTTGGTAATTATACATTGAAATCAATGATCAAATTTTTGACACTTTCTATTTATTTATTTTTGGCACTTTTCGATTTATTTATTTTATTCAATAGAAACTGTATATACAGGCATATGAGTAATTTTCAACTAAAGAGGGGTTACGCTATAACCGGCTAATTTTTCCATAGTGACAGCCATACTTCTCGATTCCTATGGTAATTATGCATTGAAATCAACGATGGAATTTTTGGCACTTTCGATTTATTTATTTTTGGCACTCTCCGATTTATTTATTTTATTCAATAGAAACTGTATATACAAGCATATGAGTAATTTTCAACTCAAGACAACCATACAACTCGTGTCCTATGGTAATTATGCATTGAAATCAATTATGGAATTTTTGGAACTTTTCGATGTATTTATTTTACTCAATAGAAACTGTATATACAGGCATATGAGTAATTTTCAACTCAAGAGGGTTTACCCTATAAACGGCTAATTTTTCAAAAGTGACAGCTATACAACTCGATTTCTATGGTAATTATGCATTGAAATCAAGGATGAAATTTTTGGCACTTTCGATTTATTTATTTTTGCACTTTTCGATTTATTTATTTTATTCAATAGAAACTGTATGTATAAGCATATGAGTAATTTTCAACTCAAGAGGGGTTACCATATAATCGGCTAATTTCTCGAAAGTGACAACCATACAACTCGATTTCTATGGTAAATATACATTGAAATCAATGATGGAATTGTGGGCACTTTCGATTTATTTATTTTTGCACTTTTCGATTTATTTATTTTATTCAATAGAAACTGTATGTATAAGCATATGAGTAATTTTCAACTCAAGAGGGGTTACCATATAATCGGCTAATTTCTCGAAAGTGACAACCACACAACTCGATTTCTATGGTAATTATGCGTTGAAATCAAGGGTGGAATTTTTGGCACTTTCGATTTATTTATTTTTGTCACTTTTCGATTTATTTATTTTATTCTATAGAAGCTGTATGTACAAGCATATGAGTAATTTTCAACTCAAGAGGGGTTACCATATAATCGGCTAATTTCTCGAAAGTGACAACCATACAACTCGATTTCTATGGTAATTATACATTGAAATCAATGATGGAATTTTGGGCACTTTCGATTTATTTATTTTTGTCATTTTTCGATTTATTTATTTTATTCAATAGAAACTGTATATAGTCACATCCGAGACACCCCAACTAATAATACGGCTGGTAAGAGTGTAGGGAGCACACATTAAGTTTTAGATTACACTTTATGTTTTGTCGTTCCCACATTCCTCCAGACAGCAACGTAAAGATTTTAATGCTTACGTTGCTTAGCTATTTTTAGTAATCATTTAAAATTATAAAATGCTTATGTTGCTGAGCTTATGTTAATTTTAAGAATATATTTTAGTCAGTAGTTATAGAGAACTCACTCACTTCAGTTTCATTATTATAAGCACATACATGTTTGTTTTATTTAATAAATTAAATAAATAACAGTCATATGAGATACAACATTATAAATCTATAAATTAAAAAATAAAGAGAAAATAATTATAAATATATCACACCCGTCAGTTGCGTTATTGGCGACGAGGATAAAAATAAAAAAATAATAAATAAAAACTTTTGTTCCCGCCGACACTTAAGAAGTAAAGCGAAAATATCAGAAACTTTTAAATAAAGCTAAAAGCTGCTCTTAAAAGCTGTTTAATTTAATTAATTAACTGGAGAACCAACAACTAAAGTAACAACTTAAAAATAAGTAATAAATATAAACTTTTGTTCTTGCCGACACTTAAGAAGTAAAGTGAAAATATATTATAAACTTTTAAATAAGGCTGAAATGAAAGCTGCTCTTAAAAGCTGTTTAAATAAACTGGAGAACCAACAACTATATTGAAACAAAGTAACCAAAAGCCGTAACCAAAAGCCGTAGCCAAAAGCCGTAACCCAAAGGCGTAACCAAAAACTTACCAAAAGCAAGGACCGAGGAAACGAGATTATAAGAAAAGGGAACGTTTTACATATCTTATTATATTTAAAGTAAGTAAGAGTAAAATAAAAACTGTAAAAATAAAATAAAGCACTAACCTTAATTTTAATCGAACGACTAAGAAAAATGGACGTACAAAAGTTCAGCTTAATTTTAGATTGTATCAAAAATATGAGTACATTAGATGGTTCATACAGGAGCCAGTTGCCAGACTTTCTTAACCAAGTAGAAAATATTTTACCAACAATTCAAGAATTCGACGCAAACCATAGGGGCATACTCATTGATTATGTAAAGGGTAAAGTAGTAGGGAAATGTAGAGAAGCTTTATACAGACAGGGAAACCCGAGTGCTTGGGACCAAATTAAAGAAATACTAAAAAATAATTTTGGAGAGAAAGAAAGTAGTAACGTTCTAATGGATAGACTTATGTTATGTCGAATGACCGATACTATAGAAATATATTACTCACAAATTACGGAAATAATGAATAGAATACAGAACAGAAACTTACTATTTGGAGACAATGTATACTTCACTGCAGCATTAAATAGAATTGCACTACAAACCTTTCGGGAGAACTTACCAGAACCAACAAAAACTATGATATTTGCTCGAAATCCTAACAATATGGAGGAGGCATACAAGATTATCAGAGAAGCAGGACATTTGAATTACAGAGTAACAAAAAATAGAAATGATAAGTTTAATCACCAAGTGTTTAATTTAAATTATGCCAGAAATGACAACAATAGCCAATCAGGGAATTATCAAAGACAGAATAACCAATCAGGAAATTACCAAAGACAAAACCAATCAGGGAATTATCAAAGACAAAATAATCAATCGGGAAACTACAATAAATGGCAAGATAACTACTCAGGAAATTATGGCGCGAGAGGTGGTACTGGGTCGCACCAGAATAGAAACCTTAACGGACGTCAGGATATAGTTTCTATGGATATTGGGTCCTCAAATTTTTCAACGGAAGCCCTAAACAACTTCCCTATATAGTGATAGAATCCCCAGTAAGAAAATTATATTTCGTGATTGACAGCGGGGCAGAATTTAGTATTTTAGATGTAGGAGTATGTTCACCAAAATGGAAAACACAAATATCTCTGCAGGCAAGAGCCTTAGGGAAAACATTTTTAATGAAACATCTTTGTAAGTTTCCACTCTTTAAAGAATTTAATACTGAAAATTATTATTGCGAATTTTTGGAGTGCGAACTTAAAACCGGGTATGACGGTTTAATAGGAAACAATATACTACAGGGACTGAAAAGTATCATTGATTATCCGAATCGGCAACTTATTACAGAAAATGCAACCTTGCAATTGTTCATGAATAAAGACGAAGAAGTCTATCATGATATATCTTATAAGGAAAACAAAATAGAACTAGGGAACAATGAAATAATAAGAGAAAATTTTCTTTCCTACGTAAAAACAGATCATTTGAGCAACTTTGAAATAAACAAATTAAGGCCAACTTTATTAAAATATAAAGAAATATTTTACAGATCAGATCAAAAATTATCATTTACGAACGATATTAAACACAAAATAAAAACTAGGCATGATATGCCTATTTATTCTAAAATGTATCGGTACCCAGAGGTACACAAGGAGGAAGTGAACCGACAAATTGAGGAAATGCTTAAAAATGGCATTATTGGAGAATCAAACAGCCCTATTTGGGTTGTTCCCAAAAAATTAGGTCGTGATAATGAACAAAAATGGAGAATCGTAATCGATTTCAGAAAATTGAACGCTATTACCATTGAAGACAGATTCCCCATGCCCAATGTGGAAGATATATTTGATAAATTGGGAAACTGTCAATATTTTTCTACGATTGATTTAGCCAAGGGATTCCATCAAGTTGAAATGGATCCCGGCGATATTCACAAAACAGCGTTTTCGACCGCAAACGGTCATTTCGAATTTCTGCGAATGCCTTTTGGCCTTCGCAATGCACCCGCCACATTCCCGAGGTTAATTAACAATATCTTGCGGGAGTTTATAGGCAAAATTTGCCTCGTCTACCTTGATGATATTATAGTATTCTCTACAAGTATAGAGGAACATATAGAATCTCTAGGTAAAGTCCTTAAATGCCTTCAAAATGCAAATCGCAAGATTCAACCGGATAAGTGTCTATTCTTATCCAGGGAAACTGAATTTTTAGGCCATATTATTACGCCCGAAGGAATTAAAACCAATCCCAAAAAGATCGAGGCCATCGACGCCATACAACTACCTAGAACACAAAAACAGATCAAGTCGTTCTTAGGTATAACGGGCTACTATAGGCGATTTATTAGAGACTATTCAAAAATAGCCGACCACCTCGTAAAGTATTTGAAAAAGAACACGAAAGTTAACATAAAAGACCCTGAATATGTGGAAGCATTTCGTAAATTAAAAATTCTACTGAAGAACGACCCCATACTTATCCATCCAGATTTCCGTAAACATTTTACGCTGACTACAGATGCCAGCAATTTTGCGCTGGGTGCAGTGCTCATGCAAGATAATAGACCTGTTGCTTATGCCAGGCGTTCCCTTAACGGCCATGAACAAAGATATAGTACTATAGAAAAGGAATTACTGGCCATGGTTTGGGGAACAAAACATTTTCGACCTTACTTATACGGTCGTAAATTCACAATAAGAACCGATCATAGGCCATTGGTTTGGCTGAATAACATGAAAGAACCTAATTCTAAAATGCAACGTTGGAAGATAAAGTTAAATGAATTCGACTTCCAAATCGAATACATAAAAGGAAAGGAAAACGTAGTCGCGGGTGGTTTAAGCAGAATAGTGTATGAGGCCAAAATAGATGAGAAACAAGAAGAGACCGCCACTGAATCAGACGTTTTTATTAATTTGAATGAAATGTTCAACCCTGAAGAAAATAATGTTGAAAATGACATCGAAACGGTTCACAGTGCAGAAACTGATGATACCAATTTCATATCGATTACTGAAAAGCCTTTAAACTTATTTAAAAATCAGATTGTTCTTGGCTATGGGACCAGGGAAGTAATGAAATTAAAAATTGTTTATAGAAGAAAATTTAGGAAAATTGCAGTAATAACAAGTGAAACTGACCTACGAGGTATGATGCTGAAATGTCTACCGGAGAAGGGACTGGCAGTTATCTTTTGTGCAGATGACGGTCTTTTTCTAAAAATTCAGGATATCTACAGGGCATACTTTGCTAATAACAAAAATTTGAGAGTTTTAAGGTCTAAAACGTTGTTGGAAGACATCACAGACAGAGAGATTGCCCTAAGGAAAATTGAAACCGAACATCTTAGAAATAATCATCGTGGAATAAACGAAGTTTTTGCAAATTTGAAAAAGGTATGTTTTATCCAAACTTGCAAAAGTAAATCCAGAAATACATTAATAATTGTGATATATGTAATCTAGCAAAGTTTGATAGGAGCCCAATCAAGCACGCGTTTAACGTTACAAATACGCCTAACAGGCAAAATGATACAGTTCACATGGATATTTGGTATCCACAGAAGAACATAATGTACCTTACTAGTATAGATAAGCTCACAAAGTATTCCACGGCCGAAAAACTAAAGGACAGAACTTGGCTTTCTATTATTAATGGACTAAAAAAACGAATCCAATACTTGGGAAAGCCAAGGCTAATCATAATGGATAACGAGTTCGACACCCTAAACGTAAAACAGTTTCTTGACGATAACCGAATCAGTTATCACCTAACAACTACATACCTGAAAACTGGGAATGCGGACGTTGAAAGGTTACATTCTACTCTGAACGAACATATTAGATTGCTCAACGCCAACCCCAATAATGAATCCGACTTAGACGGTAATGTATTTAGAGCAATAACAGCCTACAATGATACAATTCATTCAACAACGAGATGTAAACCGATTGATTTCCTCAATAACCTAATCTCGACGCAGGACCTGGAGATCTTTGCTGGAAAGCAAAAGAAAGAAGGATTCAGTTATTGAACCAAGGAAGGGAGGAAGTAAGTGATTTCGCGAACGCGTTTGTGGATAATAATAGGGCTAGCAAATCCCGACCAAAATATAGGAGAATTGAAAATTTTGTGACGCAGGGAAACTACTTAGCATCAGATAGTGATAACTTTAAGAAGGTTTACAAAACTCAAGTGAAGAGAAGACAGAAATACCAAAACTAAATATTACAAAATATTTTTCGTTTCATTTTTGATAAAAGGGAACTGAAGACACCTTCGTATTTTCTTTTTTTGTTTTCTTTCCCAGAATGGCACCACGTTGTGTACTGCTGGCAATGCTTTTGGGGCTGGTGCTTGAACGAGCCATAACTGTTTTGTGCATATTGCAGGTGACTCCAATTAGCGAACAGTCGGGCTTTATAAGGATACACCTATTTGAGACGCAGGTTGTTAACTTAACAAACACTTTGATACATGTAATTAACCCATACGAGATAAATACAATTGTTGAGGGGATAGAGAATAATATAAAAAATATAGATTTATATAATAGGGATATTATAGAAACGGAAATTAAAATTATTAAGGCTAAAGTAAAGGCTATCACCCCGCCAATTAATTATAGGAATAAGAGGGGATTACTTAACGTAGTGGGATCAATCTACAAATGGGGTTTCGCACTGATGGACGAAAATGACAGGCAGGAAATTTTAGAACACCTTAGAGTAACTGATGAAAACAATCATAATGCTATACAGACTCTTAATCAACAGATTACGATAAATAGACACCTTAACGACAGTATCAATATTCTTAAGGATGCTGTCGAGAGTGATAGAATCAAAATCGAAGAAGCTTTCCGGGAAATTACTAATCGTAATAGGGAAATCGTCAGGCATTTGTTATATAGTGACCAAATGCTTAAATTGAGATACCTGGAGGGTAAGTTGGACATAATTTTTGATAGTATAGCTTCAGCTCGGAATGGTATAGCACACCCAAGCATCCTAACCTCCGAAGAAATTGAACAATTCCATATCAATTTTATAAAGCTGAAATTAATTAGAGTAGGGGTTATGTTGGATGCATCCAATTCGATCATAATTGCAATAAAGATTCCTAAGAGTTACATAAATGTCGAAGTCCAACTACTGAGTTCAATGCCGAATAAGGAACATTTTCAAATTGTGGGAACTGACGAACTGATAGTGACAGTAGATGGGAAGGCGTACACTTACGATAAGAACTTATTGATGAAAGAATTGAGACCCGCAACAAACTGTGTTTACCGAAACAACTGTAGATTTGAATTTAATGACAAACTTCATATAGAATACATAGATGACGAGACTATATTGGTTAAAAACGCTGGTTCTGAACAATTAAAGCAAAACTGTGATGGTAGAAATATTACCCTTAACGGTAACTATTTGGTGTCATTTTCAAATTGCGAAATAATAATCGGAAGCAATGTTTGCTTTAATAAAAAGACGGAAATTAGAGATACATTTTTCTACCCAGGGGAAAAAAGTAGTTTAACTGTTAACGAAACTATCGGTTTTGAGAAAATGTCAATGCCACATTTTGGGAATATAAAAGAAATTAGAGAGTTGAAGTATCATAGGAATGTGTCATACGGAATCAGCTTAGGAATGTTTATTTTCATGGTCGCGCTGACCGTTGCTTTGTGCCTTAAATGTAAATATACCAAGGGCAGGCAGGACGTAAAAGTTGAGCTTGAGGTATCTTCTACAGCCGACGTTGCTAAAGAAAAGAATAGGGCTGTAGTGCAGGGTCCACTAACACTTGCATAAGTAAAATATATGAACAATAAAAAATAAAAAAAATCTAATATATAATGTATTTAAAATGTATAAGTTAGCAATGTAAGGAAATTTATAAAAAAAAATATATTGTATACTTATTAAACGTATCTTTCTATATTATAAGGAAATCCAGGAGTATTTCCTACATGGGGTGGAGGAGTCACATCCGAGATACCCCAACTAATAATACGGCTGGTAAGAGTGTAGGGAGCACACATTAAGTTTTAGATTACACTTTATGTTTTGTCGTTCCCACATTCCTCCAGACAGCAACGTAAAGATTTTAATGCTTACGTTGCTTAGCTATTTTTAGTAATCATTTAAAATTATAAAACAGCAACATAAGCATAAAATGCTGAGCTTATGTTAATTTTAAGAATATATTTTAGTCAGTAGTTATAGAGAACTCACTCTCTTCAGTTTCATTATTATAAGCACATACATGTTTGTTTTATTTAATAAATTAAATAAATAACAGTCATATGAGATACAAAATTATAAATCTATAAATTAAAAAATAAAGAGAAAATAATTATAAATATATCACACCCGTCAGTTGCGTTATTATATACAGGCATATGAGTAATTTTCAACTCAAGAGGGGTTACGCTATAAACGGCAAATATTTCGAAAGTGACAGCCATACAACTCGATTTCTATGGTAATTATACATTGAAATCAATGAGGGAATTTCTGGAACTTCTCGATTTATTTATTTTATTCAATAGAAACTGTACATACAGGCATATGAGTAATTTTAAACTCAAGAGGGGTTACCCTATAAACAGCTCATTTCTCGAAAGTGACAACCATACAACTCGATTCATATGCTAATCAACTTAAGAGGGTATACCCTATAAACGGCTAATTTTTCGAAATTTACAACCATACAACCCGATTTCTTTGGTAATTATTTATTTTATTCAATAGAAACTGTATATACAGGCATATGAGTAATTTTCAACTCAAGAGGGTATACCCTATAAACGGAAAATTTTTCGAAAGTGACAACCGTACATCTCGATTCCTGTGGTAATTATGCATTGAAATCAATGATGGAATTTTTGGCTTTTTCGATTTATTTACTTTATTCAATAGAAACTGTATATACAGGCATATGAGTGATTTTCAACTCAAGAAGGGTTACGCTATAAACGGCTTACTTCTCGAAAGTGACAACCATACAACTCGATTCATATGGTAATTATGCATTGAAATCAATGATAGAATTTTTGGCACTTTTCGATTTATTTATTTTATTCAATAGAAACTGTATATACAGGCATATGAGTAATTTTCAACTCAAGAGGCAAATTTTTCGAAAGTGCCAACCATACAGCTTGATTCCAATGGTAATTATTCTTTTTTTAAGCAGTATTTTATTTTATTAAATCTTTCTAAAAGAAACTTACAATAAGTGTTAAAATCGTATATCTAAAATCTTATTTATTAATTATTGTCAATGTAATATCTAATCTACTGTATGCAATGTGTCAGTCGTTTTAACGTTCTGGTGCCCGCATAATTGCAATAATTTGGAACAAGCGTGGACCTCTAGTTTGTTTGCGTATTTTGACGTGTAGGTTTTTATATCTGGATAGTGGGAACTTCTATGGATATTTACTTTAGGTCACCATATGCAATTTGCTTTTAGCCAACCTACTAATCGCTGGGCACGGCGAGAAATTTATATACATAATAATATAGATGTTTCCTTCATCACAATCAATTGGATCCTAAAATAGATCCAACCAAGATGAAACTAAAATACATACAATGCTTTCATTGCCAACCAATGGTTGGCTAAAAGCGAATTGCATATGGTGACCTAGAATTCAATAACAGAGAAGTTAGAGTGTTGTAAAACTTCATTCTCAACCAAGGAAAAAGACTATAATATGAAAAAATTAAAAAATTGAGCAATAATTCATTCTCGTATTCCATTTGTCTTAAATGTTTGTATAAATAGAAGTTGTTTAGACGCACAATTTGTATATAAGACACGAAGAATGTTGATAACGTGTGTAGCGGCATAGAAAATGCATTCCATTCAACTAGATGTCTAATAAAATTAAAACTTTTACTGTGTTCAAAGGTTGTCCATATTATATAAATAATTCTCTTTCTGAATAGAAAGAAAAAAACGAACTCATGCTTATAAATTCAAATTATTTAATAATTAGTACTCGAGTTAGTTTCGTAAGTAGCCCATCATGCCAGACTTTATCAAATGCCTGGGAAATGTCAATAAATAAAAACTGTTGGTCCGGGATGATGTTATGTTTATGAAGGTAAGATTTTAACAAATAATTTTTCAAACAACTCTGATAAAATTGACAGTAGTAGTAGGTATGACATAATCTGAGTAAGGTCTTTGTGGATCATAACGATTTCAGACTTCTTCCACGAACGTGGGAAGATGCCAACTCGTAACATGGCATTAAATACGAATAGTAAAATTCAAGTCCGGGTGATTTTTTCATATCTATATTTTTAATTGTGGACTTTAATAAAGATAACCGAAATTTCATACGAGTAATGACAGTGTCACTAATATTTGGAATATTGAAGCTAATTATTTCATGTGGAGTAAAAACCTTTTTTAAGTGATTTGCGAAGGTATTTACCTTTTCTGCTGTGTTTTTATCCAATGTGTGATTATCAAGTCTTAATGGGGATTCGTAGGAAATAGGACATTTTAAGTGCCTTACGACTTTTCACAGGCTATAGTCCGTGTTGTTTGGGGGATCCAAGTTTTTAAAATATATCTCTATAGCGGAGTCGCGTTTCTGTCTCAGTTTCATGCGTAAAGTTCTTTAACATATGTCCATTTGGGTCTTGATGCCAGTAGAACGACTATGTTGCCATTGCCTTCTATAAGTGTCAGGAGTTTCTATTGCCCGAGAAATTGTAATCATTTGTATTCGAGAGTGTTAGGGTGGACCTCTAGCTTGTTTATGTATTTTGACGTGTATGTTATTTGCTTCTTCCTGGATAGTGAAAACTTCTAGATTCCACTTCTTATATACCAAGGGGCGCATACGATAAAACGTAAAATTCTAGGCTATCTTCTCTCTAACTTCTGGATGTTTGATGCACAGGCAGTACCCCACAGCTGAACGCCATATGACCATATTGGCTTTATAACGGATTCGTATAAAAGGACTTTATTTTCCAAAGCCAAAGTTGAGTTAGGACTTATTATCTAATGTAGTTGATTTGTTCGAAGCTTTATGGACTCTATTTTTGCCTCAATGTGACGGAACCAAGTTAGGCGCCAATCTAGGTGGTTAGCTAAATATTTAACGTGCATTTCCGCTGGAACCGTGGTATTAGTTATGGTGATTGGTGGACAATTTTGCCTTCTAAGGGAAAACGTTACATGAGCACATTTTGATTTCTTATTTATTTATTATTCTCCACTGTTTTAGCAAGTCTTCTAGCTTATGAATATGGGTTTGCAGTTTTTCAGATGCATCCTTTGGATCATTACTGACACTTATAATTGCAGTGTCGTCTGCAAAAGTTGATGTATATGTATGTGGACTTGTCGGCATATCCTATGTATAGATAATATATAATAGCGGGTTTAGCACACTACCTTGAGGTACTCCTGCACTTATTTTCCCATTTCTTGAAAGCTGATCCTTTGACCTTACTTTAAAAGTTCTATCTGACAAATAGCTTTTTATAAGCTTGTGGGTATTTTCAGGAAGAACGCGAGCTATTTTAGTAAGTAGCACATCATAGCAGACTTTATCTAATGCTTGGGAAATGTCTATAAATAAAGCTGAAAAGCAACGCTTTCTTTCAAAAGCCGATATAATAATGGTAACGATACTAGGGACTTGTTCAATAGTACTATACTTTGCTCGAACTGATGATCTAGGATAACGGTTTGTTCACCTAGAAAAGAAGTTATACTCAAAGCGAATAATTTTTCAAATATTTTTAACAAAACACGAACTGATGATCTAGGATAACGTTTTGTGAGTAGGCTAGGGAGCCTGTCTAATGTAATCTGGCTTGATTCCTTTCCTGGTTTCAGGATCATAACACTTACATATGTTCCAAGATCATGGAAAAATACGACACGTAACATGTCATTAAATATGTAAAATAAAATTAGCTGAGCTGAATTAGGTAAGTTATTTTATCATCGATCCTGTAATACAATCAGGTCGAGGTGATTTCCTTATATCTCTATTTTTAATTGTCGATATAAAAGAAGACAACCAAAATTTCGTAGGATCATTCACGGTGTCACTAATAATTAGATTAGTGGAACTATTTATATAATGTGGTGAAAAAACCTTCTCTAAGTGATTCGCGAACTTATTTGCATTTTACTTGAAGTTTCAGCCCCAGCAGAGCCTTCAAGTCTTAGTGCGGATTCATAAGCAATAGGATATTGTAAGTGCTTTACAGCTTTCCAAATGCTTTAGTCCGTCTTTTTTATTGGATCCAAGTTTTTTAAGAAGTTCATTTGCATTTTTACGCGAAGAGAACCATATTTTGCCATTGCCTTCTTAGCCTTCTCTTCTCCGTGTCGAGCTCTCTATATCTGCTGTTGCCTGGTACGATTTTATTTTAGCAGATGGCTCTGTTTATATTGCAGCTCTGGCAAAGGCCGTCACGACGTCTGTAAAATGCTCTACAGCTGCTTGAATATCAGCTGGATTTCTCAGTGGGATGTTCAAAGATAAGTGAGAGCTCACATACACTTTATATTTTAACAAATTCGTGTTCCTGTTCGGTTAGAAACTAAGGGTTTTAGGTGCAGAGACAAAACTGTCGTGTAAAATAACAATTGTAGGTGAATGATGAGAAGATAGGTTATAGGATGAACTAACTGACAGTTGATCGCGTTTGATGTTTTTTACTATATCAACCTCAGTAAAGTCTGGCAACTTATTAAAGTCTGTGGGCCAATAGGTAGGTTTACCGGCAAATACGACGTTCAGCTTGTTTGCTTGAACTGTATAATACAACTGCCTACCTCTAGGACTAAGTCTGGATCCTCAATATGTCAGCTTTGCTTTGTAATCACCAGCGGCAATAAATTTTTGTCCTAGCGTAGCAAAGAACCTGGCAAATTCATGGTGTTCGATTTTATGCCTAGGAGCGCAATACACTGACGAGATTACAATTTTAAAATCAGTAAGATTTATAGTTGTGGCTTGCAAAAAGTCTTCCCTGAATTCAGGCAATGGAAAATACCTTACGTTTTTTCGGACTGTAATGGCAGTCCTACCACATGCCCTTTCGCTTGGGTGTTTGGTGTCATATATAAAAAAGCCATCAATTCTAAAGCAGTTTTTTATAGTGAAGTAAGTTTCAGAAACTAACAGTATGTCTTTATCAGGAAGTGTTTGACTTCATATTTATGTTGGCAGAGCCCGTTAGCATTCCAGAAACATATTTTTATCTGGTTAATTTTTTGCTAAGCAGAACTTGCAGAAGCTTGTTTTGGGTTCGCATCATTTCCCGAAACATACCGTGCATAGTTGTCATGCAATTATTCATTGTCCGTATTAAGTTCTCTATCGAGCTCGGATTGTTGGTGACGGGTGTCTGAGCACCCTCTTTTAGGACACAGTTGCTGCATTTTTTGACCTTGCGGTCTGTTTTGGAAGAAGTGCATTCCAAAGTCTTGTGCGCATCACCGCAAACAACGCATACAGATGGTAGCAAGCAGTAGGTTTTCGTAAGTCCGAATTCCTGGTAGTTGGTACACTGACGGGGACCGTTACGTTTTAGAGGCTCTTCCACCATTATTCTTCTGTTTAAAAGGTAGCGCAAATTATATATAGGATAAACCGAGTTTTTTGTTTTAAGCTGAGATTCGTTAAATACGATTTCAACACGCTGGCGATTACAATGCAAAGCACACATATTTTGGATCCAGACTCCTTAGCCCTAGAGGTCAAGCGAACAAGCTGGACGTCGTATCTGCCGGTATACCCACCTATTGGCCCACAGACTTTAATAAGTTGCTAGACCTTATTGATTTTGCTATAGTAAAAAACATCAAACGCGGCCAACTGTTAGTTAGTTCGTCCGATGACCTATTTTCTACAATTGTTATTTTACACGACAGTTTTGTCACTGCACCTAAAACCCTTAGTTTCTACCCGAACAAAAACACGAATTGGTTGAAATATAAAATGTATGTGAGCTCTCACTTATCTTTAAACATAAAATTAACGAGTTGATTACAATAGAATTGAAAAGTAAAGTAAAACTCATGAAAAGAGAAATTGAATTATTTGAAAAAGAGATAGAACTTCAAAAGAAAGAAAACGAAATTTTGCGAAAAGAAAAAGAAATAATGAAAATAAACAATGTACAGACATATAGTGCTGAAAAAGAAAATAAGACCGACAAAAATTATTACTTTACGTTTGCAAAAGATCTGGTGGCAGAGTTTTCTGGTCAAAGAGGTTGCTTTGAACACTGGGAAATGCAGTTAAAAAATGTAAGGAATGC
The DNA here is from genome assembly GCA_963932375.1 of Phania funesta. NCBI lineage: Eukaryota > Metazoa > Arthropoda > Insecta > Diptera > Tachinidae > Phania > Phania funesta. Next base: position 60,618,230 of record OZ010653.1, read on the forward strand.
TTTTGATCTAGATGAAAATAATATGCGCGCGTTAATTTCTAATAAATTAAGAGGAAAGGCTCTTGACTGGTTTTATTCGAAGCCAAATTTAATGACAGTTGCGGTTGACGAATTGTTAAATGGAATCAAGCAAATTTTTGGAGATCGCTCAAGCCGCCTATCGTTGAAAAGACAATTCGAGCAACGTAAATGGCTGCATAATGAAGCTTTTCAAGAATACTACCATGATAAAAGTATTTTGGCAAATAAAATTAATATACCGGACGATGAAATGGTCGAATACTTGATTGAAGGTATTTCAAATTACACTCTTCAGACCCAAGCAAAAATGCAGGGCTTCAAAAATAAGGAACAGTTGCTGGAAGCTCTTCACAAAGTACGATTAGAAAAAACATCAACTAAGAGTGATCAAACAGGCAATGTTCGAACAAACATATCGAATGACGTCACAAAGGTAAAACAGCTTCGTTGCTACAACTGCAATTCTGTCGGCCATATGGCAAACGAATGTCGCAAGTTCAAAAGAGAAGTAGGAGCCTGCTTTGTATGCGGTTAAATGGGTCATCTAGCTGCAACCTGCCGTAATAGAAAAGATGTACCCGCTGGCAATAAAAACTTTGGGAAGCAATCTGTGCATCACATTAACGACAGCAAGGACGATACTGAATATGTAAGACTTATTAAGGTAGATTTTATAAATAATTATCTTAGGTTTAATTCTTCTTTAGGAATACTATTAGATCCTGTGTTGTAAAAGTATATGTATATAGAAGCAACACACAACACTATGTATATGTATAAGTTCTTTTTTATGAAATGTAAAACATGAATATTATCCTGTAAATATTTCTTTTATACTCACTCGCAATAAAGCAGTTGAATTGAGCAGTCGTGTTTTAATTAACAAGAGGTTATGAACCCAGCAGCGCGAAAGTAAAAGCAGAGAGAAAAAAATAAGTGGAAGAAAGTTGGAACATACTAGAAAAGAAATTTAAGTGAAAGATAGTTTTGTGTTAAGGATAAATTGTTAAAAATATAAAAGATTAATAGTGCCATGTTTAATTGATAAACTTTGCGAATCGAATTATGACACATGGAGTCTGCAAATAAAAGCAGTACTTATCCATCAAGAACTGTGGGATATTGTTACCACGGTAGGTAAAAAAGGAGATGACGCGACTTGGAAAAAGAATGATGAGAAGGCATTGTCAACTATTATTTTAACAATTACTCCAATACAGCTTTCATATATCAAGAATAGCAAAACATCGAATGAAGCATGGATTGCATTGAAAAATAATCATCGACCGCAAGGACCCGTAAGAAAAGTAACTCTATTTAAGCAACTCCTTGGAATGCGTATGAATGAGGATGATTGCATTCAAGAATATATCTGCAAATTCACGTCAGTCGTTCAAAAATTGGCAGAAATTGGAATTGAGTTACAGGACGATTTATTGGTAATTATGGTAATGGCAAGTTTACCAAAATCATTTGAAAATTTTGTGGTAGCCTTAGAAACGCGAGATAATCTACCTAAGTTCGACGCATTGAAGGTCAAGCTGGTCGAAGAAGGAGCAAGAAGGAAAGCAACAGAATCTACAAACGATAGGGAAGAAAATGTTCAAGTTTTTATCACACAATTAAAGAAAATCAACAAAAATACACACGCTCAGAAAAACCCAAGCAACAAAAACAATACTAGTTCAAATAATTACCGTTTTACAAACAGTCATAAAAATTTGAAATGCTATAATTGTCATCGCAGAGGACATTATGCTTCGCAATGCAAAAACACATAAAGAGAGAAAAAGGATGAGCAGCGGAAACAAAATGATTTTGCTTACTCAGTTTTAGCGGCTGCAGACAACAAAATATTGAATAGCAGCGTTTGGTGTTTGGATAGCGGTGCTTCTTCACATTTATGCTGCGATAGAAGTTTATTTCAAACATATGAAGAAAAAGAAGAGATTATATCTCTTGCTGGTCAGAGCAAAATAAAAGCAGTAGGTAGAGGCAGAGTAAGAATAAACATGTGTAATATTCAGCTGAACAATGTTTTATATGTACCCGAGCTACAATGTAATTTTATTTCTGTCGGGAAAGTGTCAGCGATTGATGTTGTAAAATTCAATGCAAACAGCGCAACAATTTTAAGAAACGGTAATGCAATTTTAATTGCGAAAAAGATTGGTGATTTGTTCTTATATGCGGAAAAGAAACAAAATTTGTTTTTTTCTAGCATGTCAATAGAAGCAGTAAAATGGCATATGCGTTATGGACATTTAAATATTGCGAGTCTACGTCAACTAGCGGATAAACATATGGTACAAGGTATGAACATACAATTTCCTAATGAGTTAAATTGTTCCGTATGTATTAAGAGTATATGCGCAGTTAAGCCATTCCTAGCTCTGAAAGCAGATCTACAGAATTGTTAGAATTAATACATACTGATATATGCGGTCCTATTAACATAGCGTCACTTGGTGGTGCTCGCTATATTTTAACGTTTATTGATGATAAATCCCGTTATGTTTTTGTGTATTTTTTGAAAAGTAGTCAGGAAACATTTGAAGTATTTAAAGATTTCAAGGCTATGGTTGAGCGACAAACGGGTAATAAAATAAATATGCTGCGTTCTGATAATGGAACGGAATTCAAAAACAATACTTTTGATGCGTGTTTAAATGAGCATGGTATAGTAAGACAATTAACTGTACCATACACACCACAACAAAACGGCATAGCCGAGAGATTCAACAGAACATTAGTTGAAATGGCAAGGTCTATGTTAATCTCAGCAAATTTAGAAGAATTTCTGTGGGCAGAGGCAATAAATACAGCAGCTTATTTACGCAACAGAGCACCAACAAGAGCATTAAATAATGCAACGCCATACCAAGTGTGGAATAACCGTAAACCGTCATTTACAAATATTTGGTTCGTTGGCAATTGCTTTAAATAAAAAACACAACAACAAATTTAAGGCAAAAGGAAAAGAATACATTTTCGTTGGGTATTCAAGTACATCAAAAGGTTATCGTTTATACGACAAGATAACAAGAAGTGTAGTAATAAGCCGTGATGTTTCTTTTATTGAAAAGATTAATACTTCCGAAACTCTATACATTCCATCATTTAAAGAAAATTCACCCTGTTTAGATGAAGTTTGCCAAGAAAACCAAGATGATGATAAAGATAGCGAAAGTGAGTCCGAGTTGACAGAAGAGACAGAAGCCATTGCAGAGGAGCCGAAAATTGGAGCAGGAAGGCCTCGTATTTTACGTACTGGATTACCAGGCAGACCTAAGAAGCAGTACAATATAATAAATTTAATGCAACAGGTAAATGAAAATGTAAAAGTACCAGAGACTGTAGACGAAGCCATGAATAGTGACGATAATACTTTTTGGTGGGACGCAATGCAGGAGGAGTATAGATCATTAATTACTAACGAAACTTGGGAATTAACAGATTTACCACAGGGACAAAAGGTTATAGGTTGTAAGTGGGTATTCGCGATTAAAAGGGATAAATACGGAAATATCGAGAGATACAAGGCAAGGTTAGTGGCAAAAGGGTGTGCTCAGACATATGGTGTAAATTACACAGAAACTTTCTCCCCAGTAGTACGATATTAAACCATTAGAATGGTAATAGCATTGTCAGCCGAATACAATTTACATTTACTTTAAATGGATGTATCGACAGCCTATTTAAATAGTGAAATAAATGACGACGTTTTTATGTCCCAACCTGAATGTTATGTGGATAAAAATTATCCAAATAAGGTCTTGAAGTTGAAAAAAGCCTTGTATGGCTTAAAACAATCAGGTAGAGAGTGGAATCACACATTAAATAATATTTTGCTTGAAATTGGTTTTAGATCATGTAAGAGTGAGCCATGTTTATATAGCAAAATTGAGGGCGAAAAAATAAATTTAATTGCTGTTTATATCGTATAACAGAATCAATGATAAGAAACTTACCCGATTCAGCTGTAAGAATTTTACTTTACATATTTAATGCCATGTTGCGCGTCGGCTTCTTCCCATGCTCTTGGAAGATGTCTGAAATTGTTATGATCCCGAAACCTGGAAAGGACTCAAGCCACATTACATCTTACAGGCCAAATAGCCTACTGTCAGTTTTGTCAAAAATATTTGAAAAATTATTCGTCTCGAGTGTAACTCCTTTCCTAAATGAACAAAGCGTTATCCCAGATCATCAGTTTGGTTTTCGAGCAAGGCATAGTACGATTGAACAGGTCCATAGAATCGTTACCATTATTAGATCGGCTTTTGAAAGAAAGCAATACTGTTCAGCTTTATTTATAGACATTTCCCAAGCATTTGATAAAGGTTGCCCTGATGGGCTACTTACTAAAATAGCTCGGGTTCTTCCTGAAAATACCCATAAGCTTATAAAAAGTTATTTGTCCGATAGAACTTTTAAAGTAAGGTCAAAGGACCAGCTTTCAAGATGTGGGAAAATCAGTGCAGGAGTACCTCAAGGTAGTGTGCTAGGGCCGCTATTATATATCATCTATACAGCGGATATGCCGACAAGCCCGCATACATATACATCAACCTTTGCAGACGACACTGCAATTATAAGTGTCAGTAATGATCCAAAGGATGCATCTGAAAAGCTGCAGTGCCATATTCATAAGCTAGAAGACTGGCTAAAACAGTGGAGAATAAAGGTAAATCCATCAAAATGTGCTCATGTAACGTTTTCCCTTAGAAGGCAAAATTGTCCACCAATCACAATAACTAATACCACGGTTCCAGCGGAAACGCACGTCAAATATTTAGGTATCCACCTAGATCGGCGCCTAACTTGGACCCGTCACATTGAGGCAAAAATAACGTCCATAAAGCTTCGAACAAATCAACTGCATTGGCTAATAAGTCCTAACTCCACTTTGGCTTAGGAATATAAAGTCCTATTATACAAATCCGTTATAAAGCCAATATGGTCATATGGTATTCAGCTGTGGGGTACTGCCTGTGCATCAAACATCCAGAAGTTACAGAGAAGACAGTCTAGGATTTTACGTCATATCGTATGCGCCCCCTGGTACATAAGAAATGAAAATATACATAGGGATCTCAAAGTTCCCACTATCCATGAAGAAGTTAAAACATACACGTCCAAATACGTGAACAAACTAGTCGCACATCCTAACACTCTAGCACGCAATTTATTGCAATTTGACGGCCACCAGAGACTAAAAAGAACTGACACATTGAGCCTGGTGAGGCGGCTCTCTCTACAGAATAGAAGATAGATTTTTAAGATTTGAATACAAAAAATTAGTTATTACGTTGGTACTAACTAGTAAATAATAATTTAGAAATAAGATTTGAATACTTATTGTGAATTTCTTTTAATAGAAAGCTTCAATAAAATAAAATGCAGTAAAAAAAAATTGCTGTTTATGTAGATGACCTACCCTTAGCATCATCTGATATACATGATTTAAATCAAATAAAAATGAAAATTGCAAATAAAGTTAATGTTGTTGATAAAGGTCCTGCCGAGCAATTTTTGAGTTTAGAAATAGATAGAAAAGATTCCACAGGTAGTATATTAATTCATCAAACAAAATATATAAATGATTTGTTAAAACAGTATGGCATGGATGAATGTAGGCCAGTTGCTACTCCATTAGAAGCAATGCATTGACAATTCATGTGAAAGGGTTTGTCCAAAAGAATACCAATCATTAATAGGTTCATTAATGTATTTAGCAATTTGTTCTCGCCCAGATATATTGCATGCTGTTTCAAAGTTATCACAGAAAAATACTGATCCACATAAAGAGCATGTGGTAGCTGCTATACGAATTTTGAAATATGTAAGCAAAACCAGGGACATAAAGCTAAAGTATTATAAGACGGGAAAAGCACTGATATGTTATGTAGATGCAGATTGGGATGGTGATACGGGTTGTAGAAAATCCTACACAGGATATAGTTTTATTTTAGCTGGTGCAGTTTTTTCTTGGGAAGCTCGAAAACAAGCTACAGTAGCCCTTAGTAGCAGTGAGGCAGAATATATGGCTCTTTCCTCAGCAGCAAAAGAGGCAGTTTATTTGAAAATGCTATTAGACGAACTTAAATTGCACTGTCTTCGAAAGGTAGAAATAAATGGTGACAATCTTGGCGCTTTACATTTGGTTAAAAATCCCATTTATCATAATAGAACTAAGCACATAGATATAAAATACCATCACGTAAGAAATATATATGAAAGTGGGTTAATTCATTTGAAATATTGTTGCAGTAATGAAAATATAGCGGACATATTTACAAAAAATTTATCTAAATTCCTACATGTGAAAATAATTTATTTAATGGGTTTTTGTAAGTAAGTAATTATGGAAGCAAGTAGCTATGTAATTTTTAATATTTTTATTGAAATGAAATTCTTTCGTACTTTATAAGTTTTTCAAATGTATTTTAATTAAGATTGAATGTGTGTTGAGGAGGAGTGTTGTAAAAGTATATGTATATAGAAGTAACACACAACACTATGTATATGTATAAGTTCTTTTTTATGAAATGTAAAACATGTATATTATCCTGTAAATATTTCTTTTATACTCACTCGCAATAAAGCAGTTGAACTGAGCAGTCGTGTTTTAATTAACAAGATCCTGGTAGCCCTATTAGCTTTGTGAAAGAACAGTTCGTGCCGAGCATATTAATAAAAAAAATGAAATTAATTTGAATTATTTTGGTATAAATGAAACCCCTCTTATTGTAAAAGGAAATGTTGAAGCTATAATTTATTTTGAAAAACAGAGAATTAAATTTAATTTAATTGTAGTGTCAAATAAAACAATGTGTTATCCAATGCTTTTAGGACAGAATTTCTTGAATTTAGCACGAGTTAAATTAAAAACAGAATACGAAGAAGCATGTACGAATATAATGAATATAGAAATAGAAAATGAAGACTTGATTGTTAATAACGAAGATGTATCTATCGAAATGAATAAGATTTTTCAGAAATTATTTAAGGATTATTATTTAAACTGCAAACGTCCCGATAAACCCGAAATCGAATGGAAACTTAAAATTAACTTGAAAAATGAAACACCGTTTAGCTGCTCTCCACGCAGACTTTCATATACCGAAAAGCAGAATGTTCAGAAAATTGTAGATGAAGTATTAGAAAAGGGAATTATTAGGTCAAGTATGTCAGCATACACTTCCCCAATAGTTTTGGTTCGGAAAAAAATGATGAGGTTCGGTTGTGCGTTGATTACCGTGAAGTAAACCAAAATACGTGTAAAGATAATTTTCCATTACCACTTATTGACGACTTATTGGACAGACTGGAGAATAAACGTTATTTTGCTTTGCTCGATTTGAAAAACGCGTTTCATTATGTAAAAATGAGCGATGAGTCTATAAATACACCTCTTTTAGAACACCTGTGGGCCAATATGAGTACTTGAAAATGCCGTTTGGGCTGAAAAACGCACCAGCCACTTTTCAACGGTTTGTTAGCAATATATTTAATGATGAAATTAAAGCGGGGAAATTGGCGATTTATTTAGACGATATAATGGTAGCAACTGAAACAGCGGAAGAGCATTTAGAAATTCTTGCACTGGTGTTTAACAAATTGGTAAGAAATTGTTTAGAACCGAGACTCGATAAATGCAACTTCATGAAAACAGAAATTAAATATTTGGGTTACATCATTTCTAAGGAGGGTATTCGACCGGATGCGAAAAACATAAAATCAATAGAGAATTTCCCTATTCCACAAAATACAAAGGCCATACACAGTTTTCTTGGTTTATGTTCGAACTTTAGACGATTTATAGAAAATTTTTCTATTGAAGCTCAGCCATTATACGCCCTTATAAGAAAAAATGCTAAATTCAAATTTGGCGATGAAGAGATGCAATGTTTTGAAAAATTGAAGAGTAAATTGGTGGAAGCGCCCATATTAGGTATTTATGACCACAGTGATGAGACTGAGCTCCATTGTGTCGCAAGTTCATTAGGCTTCGGAGCGATATTATTACAAAAAAAGAAAGATTCAATTTTTCACCCCATTTTTTATTTTTCGAAGCAGGCAACAGAATGCGAATCGAAATACCATAGTTTCGAATTGGAAACTCTCGCAATTGTGTACGCTCTTAAAAGGTTCAGAATATATTTGGAAGGAATAAGATTTAAAATAGTAACCGATTGCAACTCGTTGACATTAACACTAAACAAGAAGGAAATCAATCCTAGAATAGCTAGATGGGTTCTAGAACTCCAAAATTACGATTATACTTTGGAGCACAGAGCGGGATCGAAAATGCGACATGTGGATGCGCTAAGCAGGCTTTCAAGTATTTTAGTTCTTGAAGAGAATACGTTTGAGCAAAACCTATCAATTTGTCAATATAAAGATAACGAAATAAATAGAATCCGCAATGAACTGGAATATACTGAGAGTAAATGGTTCGAAATGAGAAATGGGGTAGTTTATAAGAAAAAGGAAAATAATCTTCCTTTCTATGTACCGGGGTCTATGATGCCTAGTATACTTCATAAGTATCATGACGAAATGGAGTGTGATAAAGTTATGAGTGCAATATTGACAACTTACTGGTTTCCAAAAATGAAGGATAAGATAAAAGATCATATAGGAAATTGTTTAAAATGTATCGCTTTTTCTGCAAAAACCGGTAAACATGAGGGATTAATGCACAGCATTCCGAAGGGTAATTCCCCTTTTCAAACAATTCACGTAGATCATTTCGGACCGATTTCATTTCGGAAAGTTAAAAAGAAATATGTATTTTTAGTTATTGATGCTTTTACAAAGTTTGTTAAGCTATACGCGGTATGTTCAGGAGGCACGGGGGAAGTAATTAGATGTATGAAACAATATTTTAACTCTTACAGTCGTCCAAAAATTTTAGTTTCTGATCGCGGTAGCGCATTTACTTCGGCAGTTTTTGATGATTTTCTTAAGTTTAATAATATACGGCATGTAAAAACTGCAACAGGGTCACCCCAGGCAAACGATCAGATAGAGCGAGTAAACCGAATTTTGGGACCAATGATAGTTTAGATAAGGTGCTTCCTGACATCGAATTTGCAATGAATAATATGAATCATAAAAGTACTGGAATGACACCAAGTGAACTTTTGTTTGGAATTCACCAACGGGGTATGGTTGTTGACTTCCTTAGGGAAAAATTGGAAGAAATTGACAGTGGAATCGAGCGGAACTTATTGAAAGCTAGAAATGAGGCTGCGAAGAAGATTGTCGATAATCAAGCATATAATAAGATGTTAAAGGATAAAAATAGGGTTCAGCGTGATTATAAAATAGGCGATTACGTGGTGTTTAGGAATTACATTAGTACGCCAAGGACTCGTAAAAAAATAGCACCAAAATATAAAGGTCCGTATAGAGTCACCAAAGTTTTGGGGAACGATAGATATGTGATAAGAGATGTAGAAGGATTTCAGTTAACCCAGATACCGTACGAAGGGATATGGGAAGCAGCGAATTTGAAAAAATGGTTCAAAGGAGCTGAAAATGAGCCAGTTTTGGACAAAATCGGGACGATTTGTAGTCAGGATGGCCGAACTGTAGGAACAAAGTAGTGTTAATAAATCGCTAGATTAGCATAATTAAGATTTATTATACTTTGTTAATACTATATTTTATGTCTGGCAACGCCGCTAATTCATAACTACTAAAAAGAACAGATGTACATAGAGAGTCGCTAAATAAACATCTAACGAAAGACCCGGAATAAAGAAAAGCTTCTTAAACTATAGACATTTTCCAAAAATAAAGTTAAATAAAAATAAATAATATAGGAATAATGTACTTGCCCCAACTTAATACCTAAATGTTTCAATTAATTATAAAAGTTTGTGCACAGTGAATTGACTATAGGGTACAGATAACCTTGATAGTCTGATGCTAGATTTGATATTCCGACAGGATGACAGAAAATATTTAGAATTTTGGAACGAATTTCCGTCATCCCTTGAAAAGTTTGGTTTGGAGACAAACCGGCTTCGGCTATGTTCCATCTTCAGTGTCATTTTTCGTACGGAAATTCGTTCCAAAATACTAAATCTTTTCTGTCATCCTGTCGGAATACCAAATCTAGAATCAGACTATAAAGGTTATGTGTACCCTATAGTCAATATCAAATCTAGAATCAGAAAAGATTTGTTTGTTTCTTTTTACTTTTAGGGGAAATTTAAATAGATTTCCAAATTCTCTCTTAATCATTAACACGATCTCTCTTCGAGAAAAAATTCCCAATAAGATGAGGAATAGCAATATTTACGCTTATGTATTTATTGTTATTGGTATTAAATTATAACCAAATGCATAAAAATAGTGAGTCAAAGCAAAAGGTTTTTTTTCTCTGGGGTATACGTATATTTTGATTTGTGTAAAGTGATATATCGCGATTTATAGTTTTCACTTTTATTTAGTTGTTTATTTATTAGTTTGTTTTTTTTTTCTGTTCCGTTCAAGTTCGTTAACGAATGTGAATATTGATCACTCTCTCATGTGTACTCTTTAGGCAATGCTTGGTGGCTATGTTGCAAAACTCTGTTTAAATAATATGTACATATATTACACTCACCCTTTTATTTAACATTAGTCGATGCGACTGGATGAAGAGGCCTCGTCAAACGCCGACTACCGAGTTCTGCCGGCGAAAAGTTTGTTATTGGGGATTGCAACTATAATATTTACTTATGGCTTAACTAAAGGTGGTTATAAATTAGGTCTGTTCCAGGTGCATAACAAAACAGTCCGAATTTTTGTGCAATTTTGTGAAAAAATGAGAGAGTAAAATTTTTTATTTCCTGTACAAAGTTGTACGAACTTTTTCTTTGGGTAAGTTCGGACTATAATTAAATTTCACTATGCAACAACCAAAAAAACCTTGGAAAACCACTATATATTTTTTGATGAGTTATGGTTGCCTAAGTACAAAAATCGCCTTTATTTGGGATTCTATGTATTGGTTTTAAAAATTTTTTTTTTTATATATGAGATTTTTGAAAAGGCCGCTTCACATATCTTATAACAACTTTCAAACGCCTTCTTCAATTTCGTTGTGCTATATGTCCACAAATTTCAAATTACAAAAGCCATAAGTCATTCTAATACAATTTTTTACTATACCCATTAGTTTTGGAGTTATTTCGAATAAACTGACTTTTTTAAATATTTTTTTTCGAAAAATTATGAAATTTTTCATTTTAAAAAATTTATAAAACATATAAAACCGCAAATATTCATCAGTTTTATTATTTTATGTTGAAGCTACATATAATAAAAATAAAATGAGCCATCCTTTATGGAAATCAATTAGTAAATACTTATTTTATTACCAAAAAACCAGAAGTTCCCAGTTTTACTCAAAAGTCGTTCTCTTGTGTAATTGATACTTTAAATTCTTATGTATGCATGTATCTATGTATGTATGTTTTTTTTATTTACGAGGTGAAATCGTCGAAAGACTCTGACCAGGACTGCGAGACTCTAACCGCGCTAAAACACCTCGCTAGACAACCTCATTTGTCCCTGCAGAACTACCGCAAAGCTATCCGTCACTGGGTGGGGAAGGTATTAAAACCCGATCTAATCTATGTTGCTTCTTCTTCGAAGCTCATCCAGCTTTGCAGAGAGAACAACATCGTCTGTACTATGTTCTCCGCAGTCACACTATGCCCTACTATACTCCCTAAATTCGCCCTCCCATTATAAAATCGTGGGCAGATAAAAAAACATGTCGGGCATCTTCTACTACGTTACCAATACAACTTGAACAATACGGAACATTATCATGTCCGAAACGGTGCAAGTAAGATCTAAAGCACCCATGTCCGCTTAGCAACTGTGTTATATAGTAGTCTAGCTCACCATGTCCTCTACTCAATCATACCCTGATATCCGGAATCAGAAAATATGTCCACCTCATCTGCCACCTAGTCACACACAAGTCCATCGCGTCATCAGCAGTGTCAGTCATTGCCTGGAGATTAATTGGTACCATACCGGCAATGACAAGAGCAGCTTCGTCTGAAATAGTGCTGAATCCGCTGCACACTCGCAAGGCAGCTAGCCTGAAAACAGGTGCTATCAGCCTCTCATATGAGGGATATTTCAAGGAACTGGACCATATAGGGGACGCATATACGATAATGCTCTTTACCACACCTGTGAGTAATTTCCTTTGAAGGTATTTAGGACCTCTTGTATTCGGCATGATGCTAATAGTTTCTGAAATAATCTCGTACGATTGCCAGTAGATATTTTGGGGTATCCAGTAGAACCACTGCGTTAACAATGTGCTCCCAGCTTGCCGTATTGAATGCGTTTTTGACATCCAATGTGACAACTACACAATACTCCTTGGTACCGTTTTGCCATCTCTTTCCCTTAATAGCCAGTTCAGCAGTTTCGACCACAACATTAATGGCGTCCACTGTTGATCTTCCTTTCCGGAAACCGAATTGATTCTCGGATAAACCGTTGTTAGATTCAAAAACATTTTCCTATCTCTTACAGATTATGCTCTCTAGTAGCTTTCCGGTCGTGTCTATCATACATAGTAGACGATAGGAGGAGGAATCGTCTAATGTCTTATTATTTTTTGGAAGCAGGACCAACTTTTGCCTTTTCCACATTGTTGGGAAAATACCTTAGGTTAAACATGCGTTTATCATCTTCCAAATTTGTTCCGGGCAGAGTTTAACGGTCTCCTTCGGAACCTGATTTCGGATAGAATCCAAATCAGGTGCTTTCCGGTCTTTGAACTTCGAGACTGCCACGTCTAATTCGGTGACCGTAACCGGTGCTGGATTAAAAACTTCAGATGATACAGTGTTTTCCCATGTGGACGTTTCCTGCTGAGGAAAGAGGTGCTCCACAATTCCATTGAGTACCGACTCATCTGTAGGTGGTAGTGGACCGAGACATTGAAGTTTCTTGGTTACTATTTTATACGCAAGACCCCAAGGATTAGTTTGAACTTCATCACATATGTCGAGAAAACAATTCCGCTTGCTCCTTCGGATTGCCTTCTTAAGGGCTCTTCTTTTATCCTTATAGGTTCGTTGGTGTACACTACGCTCCGGCCTACCTCGCGTTCTTGTATACTGTCGTCTTGCACGTACACACTCCGATTTTAGATAAGCAATTTCATTATTCCACCAGTAAACCGGAGGCTTGTTTGACGACTTTTTCCTCCTCAACATAGATAAATTACACGCTTGAGTCATCTTATCTATCCACTGTCGTGCCATATTTTCAGCTGGACCATTTAGCTCCATATTTCCTATACAGGCTGCAAAAATATCTTTATGTATGTTTGTATGTATATATGCGTGAATGTCTTTAGTGGGTACTTCTGGTTTTTCAGTAATAAAATAAGTATTTACTAATTGATTTTCACAAATAATGGATCATTTTATTTCTATTATATGTAGCTATATCATAAAGTAAGAAAACTGCTAAATATTAGCGTTTTTATATATATATTTTTTTTAAATGAAAATTTTAGCAATTTTCCGAAAAAATATAACATTTTCCAGTTTTTCCACAATAACTCCAAAACTGATGAGTATAGAAAAGAACAATGTTGTGGTAGGATGGTGACAAACTTTTTTAAAATAAACACGTCTTGTTAATTCAAAGGTTTGCGATCATCTCCCCGTTTATTGTTCTTTCCTTTACTTCTAATTATTCTTAAATTACATACATGCATGTATATTTTAGTACTAAAGACTTATATATAAAAGGTTATTAATTTTAAGGTACTGTACTAAGGAAAAGTAATAAAAGTGTTTACACGAACTATTTGCACTACACCTCCCTTTCATATGGATAATGTTGAAGCAATCGGTTGATCAAGCCGTTTGATTCGACATTTGTGTCACAAAGTAGTAAACAGAGGTTAAACGACAATATAGTGATATTTTTCTCTATCCGTCTCGTTCCCTCAGAGCCTTAGTTTTGTTTTTTTATGTTTTTGTTTTTATATTGATTTTCTTGCCGTGTTTATTTTTGGCGCTATTAAAACACATATTTTTTAGTATAAGGGTGAGTTTTTTTATTTCAATTAAATTATTATTAAATACATTACAAAGTCTTTATTTTCTTGCAGGAAATCTATTACCTGTGTTCATACGGCATTTTGAAAAGTGGCTTGCAGTTTTCACTGGGAAATAGCTCCTAATTCGGAAATATTTAATAAATATTCAACCAACAGTATGTAAGTATAGCAAAAAATATTAGTTTGTAATTTTATCAATGAGGTTTTCTTATATTTCCAGTAGGTGTATTAAAGGATGTCCCGTAGGAGAGAAGCTTCACGCCTTCTATGTTCTATGCTACCGGGACGATTGTAACCGCCACTTTTTGAATCGGAAGAATCGTTTTGCTTTCAGAGTTTTAGATACGTAGGTAGTGCTAAGTAAATATTATTACTATACTTTAAAAACACATTTGTAACGCGTGTAACGTGTAAATAAACAGATACAAGTTTTGTGACTTCATGAATATATATTCTTACAATGTGTACATACATATATTCATTGAGTGACAAAGCGTATAATTAAGAAGCATTCATCCATACATAATTATATTTTGTTTGTGATACTTTATAAGCACTAGATTTTATTATTTTAATTTAATGAATATGAATAAAATAAAAATATGTAGCGGTATATAATTCTATTTGTCCGCCAAAGCCGATTAAAGACATTTTCAAGTAAGTTTAATATAACATCATTATAATAAGTCTTTAATGTTCTACATTCATATGTTAAGAATAAATTTAAAAAATCATTGCCAAAGTCTTCCAATATAAAATCAAAAAGTTACAACAATATTGTTAAATTTCATTACAGTAATTCATTTTATATACATATAACCGAAGAGGAATTTTTTAATTAAACGGAAAAAAAATCAAAAGTAGCCGATAAACAACAACTAAACTCAATACAAAACAAACGGAAGGCAGCCTACACAAATCTCAGCAATGCAATGTAATAAAAAAAAAATAATTAAATGTACTATATTTAAATCTAATTAAGTTTTACAAAGTAAAAGAAAACATATTACAAATTGTTTAGTTTCAATTTGTGTTTTACAATAATTTTGTTATTAAATTTTAAGGCGATTATAAATAAATAAAAAATTCACTATTTCTTTCTTAATTTTAATTTAATTTGCTAACAACGCTTGAAACCTGCTTCCTGGTATATATTGCAGTTTATATTAGTACTCAGTGAAGTTTGGGTAACCTAAAATAAAATAAAACGTATGTTGAATTTATAAATTTTTATGTTAAAGCACACAAATTACTCACCTTAAACTGCAACTGCTGTGTCAAAGAATCTTTGTAGTCAAAAGGTCGTCTTGTTCCGTTTTTAGCACACTACAGCTTCCAACCCTACAATATACATTCATATACATTAAAAGGGGTAACTTGAAATTTTTTCTTATTTATACACTTACATACATAAATATTACCATTCCTCATACCATTTGTATGGCTCTGTGAACATGCACACCAAAATCGTCCCGTTTTAAGCACCTGTATATACACACCACTATAAAGCCGATAAGTAAACCCAACGCCACTACTCTGAGGTTAATATACCGTTTATTATTTGTTAAATTGTTTAAACGAGCACCTGCGAATATGTTGGGTGTACCACAACGTATGATTTCATCCCCGAATCCCAAGACTTGCAGTAGTTAACAATTACAACTCCATAGATTACCAATTGCTTATTTGGTAAATGGACAAACTTATTGCCAGCCATATTTAATTTCGATTTCGAGCTGTAAGTAACAAAACATTTGCACTGAAACACATTTTAATTTTGTTTAATATTATTTTTTATTAAAACATATAAAGAAACTTATTAACCCAGTGCTTATTAACTTTACTTTTTAAAATTTGCACTTACAAAACAAATGTTCTGAAGTTTACGCTTCGACGACATTTTAAAAATGAACTTACACTTGCATGTGTAAACACAAAAACGAATGGCATGAGATTCGACTATTTCGAAGAATTTTTCGTAGACAATACGTACACAACAATTGCATGCCACTACTTGCATTTGTAAATCCAGCGTTATTCACATTAGATTTTTGTTTTGTTTATTTTCCTGTATTTCGTCACAAAATGCTATATTTGTCTCTTTCTAACAGAGCCCAGAGTAAAAAACTGAGTTTTTTATTTTTTATGTGTCAAAGTCTTCACCTCTGGTTACCCTGTGTTTGTGTATTGTTTCAAATTACTCAAATTTCGGTTTTATTTTTTTATTCTTTTAACATTATGTGTATTATATTTATTTTATCATATAATATTAACTTTTTGTTTTGTTTTTCTTTTTCTATACAAATATATACATATATTTATTATTTACAATAATGCGTTATATAATTTAGGGCTTTTATTAAAATTCACAATGAATTGTAAATGAAAATTAAATTTATTAAATATTTCCAATGACTTATATCTATTAAAAGCTTATTTTGCACTTGACTGAAAATTCAAAATATTTTTATTTCACTTATTTTAGTTTCACTTTCAATTTTAACTTTTTTTTCGATATTGGCGTTTTATTATAACTATTAGTAAATTGATTTTTATATATAATCAGTTTTTCCGAATTCTATTCTTGTGTACTGTTTTTTCCTTCTCTGTATGTTGATTGTATAATGTCACATTGACTCCATTAACTTTTCTTACAATCAAAGGACCTTCATATATGTTTCTAAATTTATCGTAGGGTTCCTTTTTAACAAACACTAAGTCATTAACTTTTACGTCACACGGTTTAGCAAAATGACAGTGTAATTTCTTGTTTCGCTCTTTATGTTTCTCTATCAAACTTTTAGCCATAGTGTGAGATTTTTGCAATCGGTACCTAATTTCTTTAACATAATCTTCCGCGTTGTATAATGGATCAATTGATTTCAAATCTAAATCATTTAGCATGTTTACTTCCCGACCAAATACTAATTCAAATGGCGTGAATTTATTGTCAAATACAGCATTAGTGCTCGTATTATGAAAAAACGTAAAGTATCTTAAGTTCACGTCCCATTCTGTTATATTTTCTCCTACAAAAGTTCTTATATATTCGTTAAGCTGTAATGATAATCACTTTTTTTCGTCTTTTCTTAATCTAAGATTGAAAGAGTGAAATAGCTAATGTTAGAAGGAAATAAATATACAAAATGAAAACAAAACTTTTTTTATTCATAGTTATTGACAGTTTATAAAGGTTAGAAAAATAAACGTGCATTTTAAAATTAAATGTATAAAACTTATTTAAAGTTCTAGAAATGGCAAAATTTTGAAATCGTTTGGTTTGGTTTTTTTTTCTGTTGTTTACTTTTTTGTTTTCTACCAATGTTATCTCATTTTATTCTGCGAAAAACCGCCGACTTGCAAAAAAAAAACAATATAAAATTTGACATTTGAAGATTTTTTTACATATAGTTGAACTCTTCTCACTTGGAAAATTTTTCTATTACAATATATTTGTACTGTACTCAAAAATCTTAAAAAGACGAAAAAAAGTGAGTATCATTACGGCTTTAAACACACGAAGATTCCTTTCCGCCGTTCCTACCGTCTGGTGATGGTAAGCCGTTGAAAAGTTCAACTGTATTTTTAAAAGTTTACACAATTCGCAAAACAATGCATTTTTGAATTCCGTACCTAAATCAGATATGATAGACTTCATTTTTCCATATATTAGTACAAAATTTTCAAAGATAGCTTGCGCTATCGTCTTTGCGCTTTTATCCGGAATATAGTCAGATATAGATATATTAGGGTTAGTGCATATCTATTTCCATATTGCGATGTTGGTAAAAGACTTATTGTATCTAATATTATTACATCAAAAGGTTTTATAGGAGTAGGTGTCAAAATAAGTCTCTCTGTGTTTCCCTTTTTAACTTTATTCAGACTACATTGTCGACAGTTCTTCACAAAGATTGATATATCTACGGTCATTCCCTTCCAATAATATTTTGTTCTTAATTTAGCATATAACCGTTTGCGCCCACAGTAACCACCTATAATGGGATCGTTGTGATGAATTTCTAAAATTTCTTTTCGTTTATTTTTGTCAGTTACGTTTTCAATAGGATCTACTAACATTATTTCAAGTTTTCTTAACGTTTTATTACCATGATATTTTAAATCTTGAATCTTATAACTACTGAAGTATGAGTCAATTTTTTACCATTCAAGGAGGTAAATATTATAATTTCTGGCTTCTATTACAAGCCTCGAAAGCATCTCGTCGAAATTTAATGTTCCGTTAGCAACTTTAATATTAACAGCAAATTTGCATTTAAATCTTTGAAATACTTTCAGTATAATGTTAGTTACGTTTTCATTCTCATAATATATTTCTGACTTCATTTTGGCAACTTTCTTGCTAAAATCTCTAGAATACTTATCATATGCATTCAACTTTATATTGCTGCAATGATTCTGATTCGGTTCGTCTACACGTGCTTGGTTATTTTGCCTAGACATCGCGCGAGTTGTCATGGCTAATATCGCTCCACTACTTGTTCCGTTTTTCAGTTCGTCGACTGATATGCGAGACAAAGCATCAGCACCAACATTATCCTTACCTTTAATGTGTTCTATTGGGAATATATATTCAGAAAGTTTTAGTCTTATTTTTGTAAGTTTTGATAATCGATCCTTCATGTTAAACAAATATACTAAAGGTCGATGGTCAGTTCTTACTATAAATTTTATTCCGTATACGTATGGTCGAAATTGGTTTATGGCAAAAAATATTGCAAAAAGCTCTTGTTCTATCACTGGTTTCTTTTGTTCTGACTGACGAAATGCCTTAGAAGCATAATAAATGGGTAAGTCGTTCCCTTTGAAATTCTGGCTCAAAATGGCACCACAGCCCATCTTAGATGCGTCTACAGTAATGAGAAATTGTTTATTGAAATCGGTATACTGAAGAATTTTGGGTGATATTAACTCGTCTTTTAAAATTTCGAAAGACTTCTGACATTTTTCATCCCAAACAAAACTAACTTTTTTTCTTGTCATACGATTCAAAGGTGCTGCCAACAATGCAAAGTTAGGGATAAATCTCCTATAATAATTAGCAAAGGCATCAAAACGTTAACCGCATCTTTATCTGTTGGAACAGTGTAATTTTTAATAGCTGAAATTTTGCTATCATCAGGCAAAAGACCGTTAGAAGTGCATCTGTGGCCAAGAAATGTAACTTCTGACCTAAAGAAGTTGCACTTGTATGGGTTTATTTTTAGATTAAACTTTCGCAACGTATCAAAAACGTTAGTTAAGTTTGACAGATGATGACTTTTGCTGCAACCGATTACGATTATATCATCGATATAAAGGAATGCTCTATTTGGTTCTAGACCTGAGAATGCTATGGCCATCAAGCGTGAAAATGAGGTTGGAGCTACATTGAGTCCAAACGGTAGTACCTTCCAGCGAAATGCGCCCTGATCCGTACTAAATGATGTTATTTCCTAGAATCCTTATGTAATGGTATCTGATGAAAGTCTGAAAAAAGATCTATAACTGAAAAATGTTTGGCTCTACCCATATAATCAAGGATATCATCGATCCTGGGCGATTAACTTTTTGTTTACTGATCTGAAATCTACACACATATGAAATGATTTTCCATCTGTACTTCTCTTAGGAACTAAAATTAGCGGGCTATTATAGTTAGACAAGCTGGGCTCAATCAAACAATTTTCTAGTAAATATTGAACTTGTCTTTTTATTTCGCTTCTATGTGCATAAGGCAGGCGATAATTTTTCACATAAACTGCTGTTGAATAGTTAAGTCATAGTTTTTGAACGTAGAAATTATTTGTAGTCATTTTGTCGTCTTTCAAGGTGAATATGTCAGCATATTGTTCACATAGAGGAATTAAATATCAGTTGGCATTTTGTCCTTCAGTACCTGTTTCAAAGTCTCAATACGATTCTCACATGAAATTGGATGGTTAATAGAATATATATAATATTTGGAAAGTTTCTCGGTTTTAACTTCATAGTTGTGTACGATTTTGATTTCATCTGTTGTATTGAGAACACGTAAAACCGGAGTATCAGAATCTACTGCGCATTTACTAATGAAAACTCCTTCGCAAACTTCCTATGATTCAACAAAAACTGGTTCCCTTACATTTTTCAAATTAAACATTCTATAAACTTCGCATCTCGGTGGAAAAGAGTAAAAATTTCTATTTATGCCATGAGATATCGGGACTATTACTTTTCTACCATACACGTTAAATGCTATTGTCATTGTCTCGTACTTAATCTGACATTTATGTGATTTTAAAAAATCTTTTCCCAGAATGCCGTCTGACGGAATATTAAAACTATCAGGGACTACATGAAAAACTTGTGACGTCGTGCAATTAGGAAATAGTAATTCAATATTAATTGTTTCAAGTGATCGCGTCGCATAAGTTGTTATTCCTACAATATTAACTGTTTCATGTTCGTTTACAGGTAAATTTCCCCTTATGAATGAAATTTGTATAACAGATATATCAGCCTGAGAGTCAACTAAGAACGTATTTATTTGCGGCGAAGCATTGCACCTTAAAGTTATAAAGTCAGAAAAATTTAAGTTGAAACTATATATATTTTTGAATTTATCATTATTACCATTTACTGTTCTTCCTCCCTCAACATATTCTGTTAAGGGGCTTCCGAGTTTAAACTCCTAACTGATACATTTTGCCTTGAGAAGTTTTGTCGTGCACCTGTACCGTTATTTGTCCTGTAGTTAATTCTGCCACGGTGGTTGTTGTTTACCGGTATAAATGTTCTGTGCCTATAATTGTTGTTGTTATTGTTTGGCCCATTTCTATAGTTATTGTAACGTCTATGATAACTATTATTTTGGTGTTGATTATTACGAACTGAATTAGATCTACTTTCATTGTAACGCATTGCGAATATTTGAGTTTCTTTATCACTATGGTAATCTTTAATTATAATTTTTGCCACTACATCCTTTGGTTCGTTGAAAGCCGTCGATGCCAGTATAGCTTTAACCATGTCCGATTTTGCATTTGTTCGACACACATTTACCGCTTGCTCTATAGTCATTTCATGTGCCTTCTCCCTAGTTATTCCCTCAATAATGAGTGAACGTTCCAATGCATCTGCCAAAGTCTCAACATCTTTCGCGAATTCTGTGTAATTATTCTGTTTAATCTGTAATGCTTTGATTCTACCAGAATCAACTTTGGAGCTGTCCAGTTTGATTCTGCTTCTAAGTACAGTTTTAATTTGATCTATGCTAGATATCTGATCTGGTAAAACCTCCCGTGCTTTGCCGTCAAGTTTTGATTTTATAAAAGAGATAAAACATAATGTTAAATTAGTTGCAACGAGTTCTTCAATCAGATTTATTTTATCGATAAAGGAATTTAATGTTAGAGGGTTTCCATAATAATTCTCACGAATTATGTTTGAGCACATCAAGATGAACTTAGTTTTGTCTTCAGTAGAAGCCATCGCTAAAATACTATCTGTTTTAAGTTATCTAAATTACTGTCAACTGATTAAAAATTGCTCTCATCCGTTTGTATTTCGGATTCGGAATCTGTCAAAACGTCTGATTGTATTAAGTCAAATAAATTTTCGCTACTGGGAATTTTTACCTTGCACTCAAGTTTAAAAAAACATATTAATACTAACTCCCTACAATGAGTTATGGTTCCATATATGTATTTTTTCTCACTACCTTTTAATTCATCAATATACGGTTTAATATAAATTAATATTTTATTAAATGTTTCAATCAGAAGCTCACTATATTCGTGACGTTTATGCGGTTTTTTGGAAATTGGTCTATTTTGTAGAATTCGCGTTTTGATTTTACAAAAATTTGAAACCAATTCCTTAAAATCGTTTACATTAACATTATCTGTTGACATTTAGTGGTTTCCGTGTTTCTCAAAAATTTAAATAAATACATTTTAATTTTTGGGACAAAAGAAATGATTCAAAGTTCATAAATCGTTTTTTACTTACAGTAGAATATTTACAAAGAAAGAAAAATTTATCTTTTTTTTTATATTAACATTTTAACTTTTGTTTTTTTATATAAGAATGCTAGAACTAACTAATATTCTACAATATTTATTTATTTATAAACAATTAAAAATACCTATATATTTTGTTATTTTGTGCATATTTATAAAACTGTTTTATTTATAATATATGTATTTCTATTAGCCTTTATCTTGGATAAAAGTTAGTAGGTACAATTACAAGAATATTAAAAAAAATTAAATTGCATGTTGTGGAGAATGTTGATTGGTGATTCTGCTGCAATTATTGATGCTGTTACTGCTTTCGTAATTCTTCTTACCTCTCAACACAAAGTTTTGTTGTTCGTTTTAGATTTTTAGTTGTGAAATATAATTGTTCTTTCTTTTAAATTAATGTCCGGATCTTTTTCTTTCTTTTCAGCTTACAAATTTAATTTCAACCATTTAATTGTTTTTCATTGTAGATTTTAGTATTTAATTAATAAGATTATATTTTCGTTTTATTTCAAATTAGAATAATTTTAGCTTTTGATTTTAATCCATAATGTTCTTTTCCTTATTTTAATTGATGTTTGTTTTTCTTTATTTCTTTTTTTTTTTTGTTTTTATTCGCTTACATTACTTTTTTTTTGTTTTGTCGTTTTCCGAAAATATGTGTTCAATCGTTGTCTCTTTTTGCAAAATATATATATATATTTTTAAATTACATTCTTTACACTTCTAAACTTACATTCTTTGATTTTTGTATGTCACTTGTATTTCTCTTGTTAAGTTTACATTTTTTTTCATTCTCATTCGTTGCTTTTAAATTTTGAATTCCAACTTGCAGGTGTATGTTTTGGTTACTTTTTAGTTTGCCTTTTTATTTATTATTAAACGGGTGTTTTTTGTTTGTTTTCTTTTTGTATAAACTTTTTCCAAATTTTCAATTGTTAATATGAAGTTTATTTTATAGTTTAATATACATATCTTTAAACGCGTATATAAGGGTTCGTTTAAAATTTCACTTATGTATTTCTGTATACTTTAAAACTTATTTGGTACCAAAAATATTCAAATTAAAGTATTCTATTTTTACAAGTTTTTCTTTATTTCTTTACTAGTCATTTATTCCTATTTTCCTTTTGATTTTGTTTCTATGTTTCGTCACTATTTTCTGTTTTCTTGCGATTTTTATGAACTGTTCTGGAATGTATTTGCTAACGGCATTTTTTTGCAAAAACTTTTATGTGTATATAGTTTATTGTAATTTTAAAGTCCGTTATAAAATGTTGACTGTACTTTTTATTTTTATATTTTTTATTAGCACATGTTCCAGAATATTCTTTTGTCATGCATACATATGTATATGAATATATGTATATAACTGATTTTTTTAGTTGTGCATACTTACATATGTAAGTATAGTGTTTTATGTACATAAATGGACTTTTGGCACATGTTAATACCGGGCTTAAAAGGAAATTTCCAAGATTATAATCACTACTTTACAAGATTATAATGTGCTAAGTATTTAAAGCTCTTTTTAATTTCTTTTTTTTTTACTTTTTGTAAAACTTTTCCGTTTAAAATTTTCACTTTCATAATTTAATTATTTTTAGTTTTAATAGCTGCGAATTTTTTCGGTTACTCCAGAAATGGCAGGATCGCCATGTGGTAGGATGGTGACAAACTTTTTGAAAAGAAACACGTCTTGTTAATTCAAAGGTTTGCGATCATCTCCCCGTTTATTGTTCTTTCCTTTACTTCTAATTATTCTTAAATTACATACATGCATGTATATTTTAGTACTAAAGACTTATATATAAAAGGTTATTAATTTTAAGGTACTGTACTAAGGAAAAGTAATAAAAGTGTTTACACGAACTATTTGCACTACAATGTTAGAATGACTTAAATTAATTTAAAATTTTTTAACATATAGCATAACGAAATATAACATTCCGTTTTAAAGTTATGATAAGATGTGTGAAGCAACCTCTGAACATTTTTTTCAATTTGTTGCATAATGGTATCAATTACACAAGAAAACGATTTTTGGGCCAAACTGGGTACTTTTAGTATTTCGCGAATAAAATAAGTATTTATCCACTGATTTTCACAAGTGATGGCTCATTTTATTTTTATTATATGTAGCTTCATCACAAATTAATAAAACTGGTAAATATTTTCGGTTTTATATTTTTTTATAAATTTTTGAAAATGAAAAATTTCACAATTTTTCGA
The DNA here is from genome assembly GCA_963932375.1 of Phania funesta. Classification (NCBI taxonomy): domain Eukaryota; kingdom Metazoa; phylum Arthropoda; class Insecta; order Diptera; family Tachinidae; genus Phania; species Phania funesta. The sequence goes on from OZ010653.1 coordinate 60,642,596, forward strand.
AAAAAATATTTAAAAAATTCCGGTTTTTCAAAATAACTCCAAAACTAGTGGGTATAGTATAAAATGACTTATGCCTGTTGTAATTTGGAATTTGTGGACATATAGCACAACGAAATTGAATAAGGCGTTTGAAAGTTATAATAAGATATGTGAAATGGCCTTTTCAAAAATCTCCTATTTAAAAAAAATTTTTTTTTAAAAAAACCTATCCATAGAATTTGAAATAAAGGTGATTTTTGTAGTTATGCAAACACAATATATAAAAAAAATATAGTGGCTGTTCATAGGCAGACAATTTTTTTCAATTTGTTGCGTAGTGCTATCAGGTGTTTTTTGTTTACATTAAAAAAATCAAAAAAATTTTAAACAAGGGAAGAATGTTCTTATTTAAAATTTATTGAAAAGCAAAATGGAAGATTTTCCAAATAAACTTATATTTGTAAATACATACATATGTATATTTGTGCATATTTATCACTTTCTTTAATAAAATGTGCTTTTATAGATCATTGAAAAAGTCATGGACACATCAAGTGAGTCTGATGAAGACGAAATTTTGAACTTAATTGCTGAAGAGTTTGATGGGAGAGAAATGTTGGTTGAAGTTCTTGCTGCTTTCGAAGTAGAGAAGAGAAACAGCAGTAATAAATATTTAGAAGATGTGGTGTCTCAATACACAGATGACGAATGTAGGAAACATTTTAGAGTTTCAAAGGAGTTGTATTTGAATTTGTCTAAAAGATTCGAAGAAAGTGAAGAATTTAATTCCACTCGATCAGATATGTACATATTTGCCTAAAACCTAAAAAGTCCTTAGCTATTTTCTTGTGGTTTACCGGCCATGAAGCTTGTAGTTTTCGTGACTTTCAGACCGGTTCAATGTTATAACATACATTAGTAACTTAAGCCCGGAAGTAATTAAGTGGCCAACTAAGGAGAGAAAGAAAGCTACATATTTTGGTAACAAGTGCTGATTTTCAAAAGCTATTGGTGTAAATATATGTATGAAAAAAAAAATTAGTATACTACGTTATTTTCCTTAAATTTCAGGATGAATTGATGGGACACACATTATTATTGATCCTCCACCCAATAGTTAAGACGAATATATATAAAAGGAAATGTTACATTATGTATGCAAGGAGTTTGTGACGAGAATCGGAAATTCATGAACATTTATGTTGGATTTCCTGGATCTTGCCATGATAGCTGGGTTTTAAAAAATTCTCCTTTGTGTCAAAAATTGAGGTCGGCATGCGGAGGTAATTAATGTAGCATTAAATAATAAACAAAAGTATATAATTTCTTTCACTTTATACTTTTTTTTTTGGTGACTCAGCATATCCGTGCACAAGACATTTTATTACTCCATATAAAGGCAATGTACATTTAACAAGGGCATAAAAAACTTAAACTTCCAATTTCTCTTAAATAAAATATCCTTCTGTGCTAAACATTCTGACACAAGGGAAAAAATTTTTGCTTAGATTTTACGCTAGCACTTTTTCCAGCCTTTGGTCGAAGCTCGTATATTTTGGACAGCATCAATTTTACGGCTGACTCACTCCAAAATACTTTTCCATTAGGCGTTAGATCGTTAGGCATGAGCATTTCCTCTGCTGTACTTGTTGTTGCTGTTGGTTCAGACTGTGCCATATTGTTGGGGATGAACATCTGTTCTACTGTAGTTGCTGTTGTTTGTGGTTGTGCCATTTCATCTAGAAAATTAATAATATAAATGAATCAAATCAGTATACATATATCTTGGATGCATTAAAATAATTTCATTCTTTCTTTACTTATTGCCGATTAACACGATGAAAAAACGACCACTTCTTAGTTCCCTTGTTCTTTAAGGATCATTTCCGTTACTTGTTTTCTATACAAATTGTCTGGAAATAGAAATTGCAAATATAGTATATTTAAAAACAAACATGCACATTAAGTTACCATTTTGAACACAATTTAAAGTTCCAGGAGAACATGCAATAGTTACTTGGCTTTACATTTTGCAAAAAATCATAAATAACGTTTTTAAATAATAGCTGGCTTACACATTTTTTCAGTTTATTTTCATTCACTTTTTACAGCTGTTGCCAATGATGCAAATGTTTTGCTTATAAAATATTATGCATTTTAAGCGTCTAAAATCGCTAAAATAATATTTATTTGAGAAAGTAGGCACCATTAGTATTTAAAGATGTTCAATTGTGTTTTTTGGCGTTCCAGCAATTTCGGATTTTAAGGGCCTAAAATAGATTCCACTAGACTTTTCTTGTGAACACAATCAATGGAAATATTGAATATCAAACCAGGGAAATATTGAACCGACAATGCACAGGAGTTACGGGTGTGGCGGATCCCTCGCTTTTGGAGACGATTGAGTCACGGAAAGATGGTAGACAGCTCCGTTAGTACCATCGCTTTACTTTTCTTCTTTATCCCTTTTCTTGTAGTTGTTTGACACCAATAGTGAACGTGCGTACGTGAATAAAATGAATAAACTTGTTTATGATTTGTTTATGGGTATTTAAACTGCCCTCTATTTATCACATGTGCTTGCATTAATCAAGTTTTTTTTTCTTGAGGTGACATGCATAAACGTATGAAATAAAATCAAACAGCTACGGGGACAAATACTGTACACAGTAATGGCTCAGTGAACGAGTCCACTACTGATAACAGATAAAATTGCACGATGGAAGTGGCCAACAGAACTCTCTAAGAAAGAAGATTACGTGTGTATTTTCTTGAACAAGTACAGAAATAACAACAATTATACCTTATCTTTTTTGTGTGTTAAAACTAGAGTTTTTATAATAATTGGAATGAAAATTTATTACGTAAATTTTGGTATCCATAAATTATCATCAATTTTCACCTCGACTGTCTAGATTTTTTTTAAATTAGTTATTAGCAATCTTCCATTACTGACATAAGACCTCGAGGCTGTGAAAAGAATGGCCTTGAGAATTTTTTGTGTTTTTCATTGGGTTTCCCTAATGTCGGTAGCATAATAATTTACCTGATTTAAAATAGATGAAGAAGTTGTTTCTCTTTGCTTTTATGAACTGGTACTTTTAGCACTTAGGAAATTAAATTATATTTTATATTATTGGGATTCTACTATTCACTATGTCTCTGCGAGACGTTTACAATGTTTGACAGTTCGTCGTAAAAGAATTTATTAACGTCACGCTAACAGCCAAAGAAGGCCAATAAGTGATTACGGTCGATAATTTATGGAATTAATACATTAATTTAGTACGACTGTTGATTTACAGTAGTGGCAAATGACTATAAGTACATTTATGATTTTTATTATTATTTAATAAACTTTGTAGCTTTATTAAACAGAAAAAACTCAGTGATTACACTGAGTCAGTGTTACTTCAAATGGTTCGGATAATCCGTATTTAGAACTTAGTCGGCTCTACGAACTACAGGAATATGTCTTCGGAGTCTTACGGTTACAATTCTTGTCGGATGTGAACCGCCTGGATAATGGCAAAATTCAAAATACTTGTAGAAACAATATAAACTGATTGAGAGTTTTCAGTGGTTTGTGATACTTGATTTGTTAATTACAAGATTTTTTTTTTTGCCTTAGTTTTAATTTATTGAATATTTCCATTAAAAGAAATTTACAGTAAGTATTCAAATCTTATTTCTAAAATATTATATATTAGTTATTACACATGTAATAATTATTTTGTATTCAAATCTTAATAAAGTATCTACTATTATGTAGAGAGCCGCCGCGCCAGGTTCAATGTGCCATTTCTTTGATGCCCGTAAATTGCAATAAATTGCATACAAGATATATTGGGATGTACGATTAGCTTGTTTATGTATTTGGACGTGCATGTTTTAACTTCTGCCTGGGTAGTGGGAAGTTTAAGATCCCTATGGAAATTTTCATTTCTTATAAACAAGGGGGCACATATGATAAGGCGTAAAATCCTAGACTCTGTAACTTCTTGATGTTTGATGAATAGGCTTTACCCCAGAGCTGATTGCCATTGACCATATTGGCTTTATAACGGATTTGTATAAAGGGACTTTATATTCCAAAGCCAAGGTTGAGCTAGGACTTATTAACCAATGGTAGTTGATTTGTTTGAAGCTCTATCGACGTTATTTCTGCCCAAATGTGACGGGACCAAATTAGGCGTCGATCTAGGTAGAATAATTGGTGAACAATTTTGCCTTCTTAGGAAAAACACATTTCGATAGATTTTCCTTTATTCTCTACTGTTTTTTGCAGTCTTCTAGCTCACGAATATGAGATTGAAGTTGTGCAGATGCTACTGTCGTAACTTTATTAACACTTATAATTGTAGTGTCGTCTGCATACGTTAATGTATACGTATGTAGGCTTGTCAGCATATTCGATGTATAGATAATATACGAGTTACGTATGTTCGATTTTCGAATTTTTTTTTCTGTTATGTTGATACACATGACTGTTATTTATGTTGGCAATATCAGCCATTTTGGATTGTCAGTTTGCTTTTGACAGATAAAAAGGTTAGTCGTGTTTTGCTGTGCTCTTCGATTTTTTACTATTCGACAAAATAGATCAAAGAAACTGTATTAAGTTTTGTGTAAAAAATGAAATTAAATGCGCAAGCACATTTGAATTGTTGACCTTATCGTTCCGCGAGTCTACTATGAGCAGAACACAAGTTCACTTAAGGTATAACCGGTTTAAGGAAGCCCGAGAAGATGTCAATGATGATGCTTGTCCTGGTCGCCCGTGTTGCAAAAGTATATATAGAAGCAACACACAACACTATGTATATGTATAAGTTCTTTTTTATGAAATGCAAAACATGTACATATATTATCCTGTAAATATTTCTTTTTTTACTCACTCGCAATAAAGCAGTTGAACTGAGTAGTCGTGTTTTAATTTACAAGAGGTTATGAACCCAGCAGCGCGAAAGTAAACACAGAGAGAAAAAATAAGTGAAAGATAGTTTTGTGTTAAGGAAAAATTGTTACAAATATAAAAAATAAATAGTGCCATGTTTAATATTGATAAACTGTGTGAATTAAATTTTGACACATGGAGTCTGCAAATAAAAGCAGAACTTATCCATCAAGAATTGTGGGATATTGTTACCACGGCAGATAAAAAAGAAGATGACGGGACTTGGAAAAAGAGTGATGAGAAGGCATTGTCAACTATTATTTTAACAATTACTCCAATGCAGCTTTCATATATCAAGAATAGCAAAACATCGAATGAAGCATGGATTGCATTGAAAAATATTCATCGACCACAAGGACCCGTAAGAAAAGTAACTCTATTTAAGCAACTCCTTGGAATGCGTATGAATGAGGATGATTGCATTCAAGAATATATTTGCAAATTCACGTCAGTCGTTGAAAAATTGACAGAAATTGGAATTGAGTTACAGGATGATTTATTGGTAACTATCGTAATGGCAAGTTTACCAAAATCATTTGAATTGAAACTAAACAAAAATACACACGCTCAGAAAACCCCAAGCAAAAAAAAACCATACTAGTCCAAATAATTACCGCTTTACAAACAGCCATAAAAATTTGAAATGCTATAATTGTCAGCGCAGAGGACATTATGTTTCGTAATGCAAAAACACACAAACAGAGAAAAGGGATAAGCAGCGGAAACAAAATGATTTTGCTTACTCAGTTTTAGCGGCTGCAGACAACAAAATATTGAATAGCAGCGTTTGGTGTTTGGATAGCGGTGCTTCTTCACATTTATGCTGCGATAGAAGTTTATTTGAAACATATGAAGTAAAAGAAGAGTTTATATCTCTTGCTGGTCAGAGCAAAATAAAACCAGTAGGTAAAGGGAAAGTAAGAATAAACATGTGTAATATTCAGCTGAACAATGTTTTATGTATACCAGAGCTACAATATAATTTTATTTCTGTCGGGAAAGTATCATCAATTGACGTTGTAAAATTCAATGCAAACAGCGCAACAATTTTATGAAACGGTAAAGCAATTTTAACAGTGAAAAAGATTGGTGATTTGTTCTTGTATGCGGAGAAAAAACAAAATTTGCTTTTTTGCAGCATGTCAACAGAAGCAGTAAAATGGCATATTATATGGCATTTATATATTGCAAGTCTACGTCAACTAGCGGATAAACATATGGTACGAGGTATGAACATATGAGCGTCACTTGGTGGTGCTCGCTATATTTTAACGGTTATTAATGATAAATCCCGTTATGTTTTTGTGTATTTTTTGAAAAGTAAACACGAAACATTTGAAGTATTTAAAGATTTCAAGGCTATGGTTGAGCGACAAACGGGTAATAAAATAAAAATGCTGCGTTCTGATAATAGAACAGAATTCAAAAATAATACTTTTGATGCGTATTTAAATGAGCATGGTATAGTTAGTAACTGTACCATACACACCACAACAAAACGGCATAGCCGAGAAATTCAACAGAACATTAGTTGAAATGGCAAGATCTATGTTAATCTCAGCAAATTTAGAAGAATTATTTACTTATTTGCGCAACAGAGCACCAACGAGAGCATTAAATAATGTCACGCCATACCAAGTGTGGAATAACAGTAAACTGTAAATGTTCGTAATTTGAAAATATTTGGTTCGTTGGAAATTGCTTTAAATAAAAAACAATAACAAATTTAAGGCAAAAGAAAATGAATACATTTTCGTTGGGTATTCAAGTACATCAAAAGGTTATCGTTTATACGACAAGACAACTTTTATTGAAAAGATTAATACGTCCGAAACTCTATACATTCCATAATTTCAAGAAAATTCACCCTGTTTAGATGAAGTTTGCCAAGAAAACCAAGATGATGACAAAGACAGTGAAAGTGATTTAGAGTTGGCAGAAGAGACAGACGACTTTGCAGAGGAGCCGAAAATTGGAGCAGGGACGGCTCATATTTTACGTACTGGACTACCAGGCAGACCTAAGAAGCAGTACAACATAATAAATATAATGCAACAGGTAAATAAAAATGTAAAAGTGCCAGAGACTGTAGAAGAAGCCAGGAATAGTGACGATAATACTTTTTGGTGGGACGCAATGCAGGAGGAGTATAGATCATTAATTAGTAACGAAACTTGGGAATTAACAGATTTACCACAGGGACAAAAGGTTATAGGTTGTAAGTGGGTATTCGCGATTAAAAGAGATAAATACGGAAATATCGAGAGATACAAGGCAAGGTTAGTGGCAAAAGGGTGTGCTCAGACATATGGTGTAAATTACACAGAAACCTTCTCCACAGTAGTACGATATGAAACCATTAGAATGGTAATAGCATTGTCAGCCGAATACAATTTACAATTATATCAAATGTATGTATCGACAGCCTATTTAAACAGTGAACTAAATGACGACGTTTTTATGTCCCAACCTGAATGTTTTGTGGATAAAAATTATCCAAATAAGGTCTTGAAGTTAAAAATAGCATTGTATGGATTAAAACAATCAGGTGGAGAGTGGAATCACACATTAAATAATATTTTGCTTGAAATTTGTTTTAAATCATGTAAGAGTGAGCGAAAAAATAAATTTAATTGCGAAAAAATGTATGTAGATGACCTACTCTTAGCTCTGTGTGGGTGGATACTTTTTCTCCTTTACTCGTGGAACAGAATTAAGAAGCAAAATATAAATAATAAAAAACCCAAAACGGACCGAGAGAATATGGAATGGGTGAGTCAGGAAGCTTCGAGAGAGGTGTACAGATTCATTCCTGAAGGAACTCCGAACTCCTCGAAAGGGGTGGACGAGTTAATCTGTAAAGGTACTCCTAAGGCGTTGTACCGTGAGACTCCTATCGGGACGGGCAAGGAAGCTTCGGAAGAGGCGGAGAGGTTAATCTCTGTGGGATCTCCGGTATTTGGCCAATGGAGGAATTCTAAGGGGATGGACAATAACACCTCGGGAGGGGTGGACGAGTTAGTCGCCAAAGATACTCCTGAGGCCATGGAGGTGAATGTGAAAGAACTGGATCACCTACCCAAGTTGGGTTAGGTAAGTGTGTTTCGGTAGAAGGAACCTCAAACCTTTCCTGCAACGATGAGTCGGAGTCTTTGCAGCTCCAAAACAAAATTAAGAGGCGAAGGCAGAAGAGGAGACGTAAAAGGGAGAAAAAACTATTGAGAAGATGACAAATCGGATTGATTACCTTTTAAGCGAGGAGACGACTCCAGAAGTTGAAAAACCTTTGAAGAGGTTTAAGGGTGACAACCCTAAAGTTTCGGAAAAGGTCCGTAGACAGAAGGAGAAGAATCCTCAAAAAAATCCCATTGGACAACCCTCAAAAGTTGTTGAAATGAATGTGGCTAAAAAGAGCACAAAACAGTAGCCGTACAGTAATGGTAGTACTAATGTTAGGCCGAAGGTTGGTGCAAAAGTGATACCATCTTTTGCCGAAGTTGCAAATAAAGATCTCACTTTAGGTATCACTGACATATCTATGGAGGGTCCTCTGGAGTACACACATGTGAATGCCTTTAAGGCATCACTGCTGTGTGCTCTGGATAAACTTTGTGATGATGCTAGTGATATAGGTTTTGTAGGTAATGCTAAACTTGTTGATGGGTTTATCGTACTCACGTGCAAAAACCAATCTACGAAGAGCTGGGTGATCGAACTAGCGAAATCCCTGACCAATCCTTGGGAAGGGGTTAAACTAAGAGTCGATACCCTGCAGGCGCTGCGAAACGAAGTCAGGATGATCGTCGTTGCTCACGTTTCCACCGAGAGTAAAGACAATATCCTGAAAAGGCTGCAGAAGAAAAATAGATGCGTGAAGGACACTTCTAAATTGAGGGTTACTCGCGCAGAAAAATTTGCTAATGCAGAAAATTAGGGCGTAGTGCTCACGATATGGTGTCCGAAGGAGGATGCGGAGGCCATCAGGAAAGCAGGGGGAAACTCAACTGCGGACTTGACCAGGCTGAAGTATAATTCAAGAGGAATGACCAGTGAGCACGACGTCCTCCCTGGTGCGGGGGTAGGCAACTCTGAAAAGAGATGTCTATCAGGGAAGGTGGTGGGCTCATACCAGGAAAAAATAAGTATATGCTAGATCAATCTTCACCACAGCAAAGCGGCATCAGCAATATTGGTGCGATGTTTTGAGGAGGATAAGCTGGATATAGCCTTGCTACAGGAGCCCTGGATTGTCCAAGGCAATATCAGGGGCCAGTCTCAACAGACCGCCAATCTGTACCACTCACAGACTGATGGTAAATTAAGGTCATGCATCCTGGTGCGACATGGCGTACGAACAGTACCTATGACACATCTCTGCTCGCCGGATCTTACGGTAGCAATAATTGGCAGTGGTTCGGGATTATTTCTTATTGCGTCGGCTTACCTTCCCTATGAGACGACAGGTACACATCCGTCACTGGAGGTGGAGAACCTGGAGAGTTTCTGCATGCAAAGAGGTATGGCGCTGATCAGCACAGATGATAACTACAGAGGACAACAATTGTTGGAATTTGTAGAAAGACACGATTTGCTGGGGTAGAACCCACCTACGTGGATTCACGAAGGGCAGAGGTGATCGATATCAGTCTGTGCTCAGTCAATATGCTAGACAGGGTTAAGGACTGGAAGGTCGTGGACAGATTAACAATGTCTGACCACAGGGCAATCCAGTTCGATATACTGTATGGCAGTAGACGGAGGAAAGTCCGCAAACGTATAAGAATACCGAAGAATACTGATCATACCAGTTATGAAGAGTATCTCTCGGTACATATAGGAGGTGCTCCATACAGAGCACCTCGCAACACGGGCGAAATCGAGCGGACGGTGGAACAATTGAACTCCACGGTTAAGCTAGCTTTCGAGCATGCTTGTCCCTTGACAGTAGTGGATGAAAAAGATCCGACACCTTGGTGGAACGGAGAAATTGAATCCATGAAAAAGGAAACAAGGAAGGCCTTTAACCGATACATTAGGGAGAGAGACTCGAACTCATGGGATGCGTATAAGGAGAAGAAGAGAGAGCTGCAGAGAAAAATACGTCTTCGGAAACGAAGTACGGGGAGGGAATTCTGCTCTAATATCAGGGATGTTTCTGAAGTATGTAGAATACAGAAGATACTATCTAAAGACCCTGTCCCTAGGATGGGACTAATCCGCAAGAGCGATGGTCACATAACTGAGACAGTGGAGGAGACATTGCAATCGCTTATGGAGGTTCATTTTCCTGGAAGCTTTAGTTCGAGTGACTCATGGACTCCTGTAAATAGGGGGGATAGTGAGAGAAGACGAGCTGAGGCTGAAAGGATAATATCTCGAATGGTGTCAGAAGTGCAATACTATCTTTTGCACCATTCAAAGCAGCTGGAATGGATGGAATTTTCCCAGCCTTATTACAGTGGGGAATAGATACCCTACTTGATAGGATTAGGGGAATATTCGTAGCCTGTCTAGCGACGGGATCTATTCCGGTGGCTTGGAGGGAAACTAAAATTGTTTTTCTTCCCAAACCGGGTAAGAGAGACTATACTGACGCTAAGTCATTCAGTCCAGTCAGCCTAACATCTTTTCTATTGAAGACAATGGAGAGGACGGTGGCTCACTTTATGGAGAACCATACGCTGATGGATAGGCCCTTGAGTAGATTTCAGCATGCTTATAGAACAGGTAGATCTACTGACACCGCTCTGCACGAGTTCGCCAGAGTAGCGGAAAAAGAAATTTTCAATGGCGGAGCTACTCTGTCCGTTTTTATGGACATTGAGAGCGCCTTTGACAAGATCTCTTTTGGGAAGATGTGAAATGCTCTTACGGAACGTAGGGTTGACCCCATTATTATAAAATGGATAAACGCTATGCTCCCGACTAGGGCTATAAATCTCAGAGAAGGGAGAACCAAGATTCGTGGTAGGGTAGTTAGGGGGTGCCCACAGGGAGGTGTATTGTCACCTCTTTTGTGGAACATCACCGTAGATGGCCTTCTTTGGAGATTGGACTCAATAGGCGTCCATACGATTGCGTATGCAGACGATCTGGCACTAATGTTTGGTGGTATGTTCATCGGAGCCATTCAAGGTTGCATGAGACAGGCTCTCATGGCGACTGAGACATGGTGCAGTGACCAGTGTCTAACTATAAATGCCAGTAAATCCGACGCTATGCTTTTCACTCGTAAGAGGAAGGGTATAGAGGTTGAAGCCTTAAAGCTTTTCGGATCGGAAATAAATGTGTCCAGGAAGGTGAATTATCTGGGCGTTACCCTGGATAAGGAACTTACCTGGAATGAACATATCGAAACAAAGGTCCGGAAAGCAAAAAGGATTATGCATCAATGTAGACGAGTGTGTGGCCGTAGGTGGGGAATCTCGCCAAAGGCTGCATTCTGAATTTACACAATGATGGTGAGACCCATTATAACTTATGCATCCGTGGTGTGGTGGCCGAAGGCCTCTCACACAATTAAGCGTAAGTTGGATGGGATTCAGAGGGTTGCCTGCATGGGTATAAGTGGTGCAATGCGCACGGCGCCAACACAGGCAATCGAGGCAATGTTGGGATTGCTGCCATTAGACTTATTCATTAGGTCAACGGCCGCATTGTCAGCTTTGCGAATGAGGAGCGATGCGGCATAGCTTTGGGCCGAACATCGGGCATAAGAGTATCCTGAACCCCGTGGGAAAGAGGTTAGGGCTGCTCAGATGCCGATGGAACGCATGAGTAGAAGAAAGGTAGCCGAGAGGCTGCATCGGACACTCATTGCGGAAGGCATTATACACAATGAGTGTATGGAGAACGACATCAGCATTTTTACTGATGGTTCTTTTATGAGTGGCAGGGCAGGAGCAGGTGTATATCCAGTTGAGCTGAACTTGTTTTGTAGTCTGTGTTTGGGGAGGTACGTATCAGTTTACCAGGCAGAACTGTTTGGGTTGCTGCATGCGTTGGATCACGTGCTTGAAAGCCAAATGCATGGGAAAAGGGTTCTCATTGCACTTGACAATCAGTCAGTTATAAATCGCATGAGGCAAGTGAACGTATATTTCAAACTGGTGCTGGAATGTGTTCTTAAAATGAACATATGTGCCTCGTTGAATGAGGTGACGTAGATGTGGGTTAAGGGACACATAGGCACAGCTGGGAATGAAGCAGCAGACGAACTAGCAAAAAGGGGATCTGATGTGGATTTCTGTGGACCAGAACCCAGGGTTGCCCTGGGGAATGGCCTAGTGCGAGCTAAAGTTCTTCAATGTGTAAACTCATTACATCTGAATAGGTGGAGGGAGAATACCAAATGCTAGAATGGTGCTCAAAGAGCCCTCGGCAGAAAGGCCAGCAAGGTACTCGGGTATAATAGGGCTACTTTAAGCTGGATCACTGCGTTAGTGACAGGACATGGAAACTTCAAGTACCATCTGGCTAAGATGTAAGTCGTAGAAGACGATACTTGCAGACTATGCCTGGAAGACGGTAGCGTACATTTTGTGTGAATGTCCAGCACTGGCTAGCATAAGGCTTAAGACCACGGGCAGACACTTGTTAGATGTGAATGCCATGGGGGAACTAAGCCTTAGACAAATGCTAGCAATTACAAAAGACTCCGTGATGAGGAAGAGTGTCGACAGTTACCCGTCGACAGTCTGAAATCACTTTAGTCAAGAGTAAAGGCTAGGGCTAGCACGAGACTCAATTGAAAGTAAGGTGGATGTGATTACGGATTGGTTCCCTGAAATCAATTGGAGTAGCGAAATGGGGGTCGAAAAGGGACCCAGAAAGTAAGTTGTCTGCTTCGATATCCCCCCATACATTAATAATAACAGCCTTATCGTCTCATTGAAAAAATTTATTATCACCGTTCCATATATATTTTGCGTGATGTTCCTATAAGTAAGATTTCCTACATAGTTTGTTGTAAATATTGTACCATCATGAATTAGTTCTATAACTGGCTGTTTTTGATATTGATATGTACACAGAGCTTTTTCTTCGTTTAAGATCTGTGATATACAATGATTATGGCCCAATTTTTGCTATTCAGTTTCTTTACATACTTTTATATCTGCAATCAGGGTACATGGCCCAACAACGCCAAATTTATTTATTATCCTGAGAAACAAAAAGATTTGAAAATTCGGAACTAATTTGTTTATTATTTTTAACAGTAGGTCTTATTAAAATATTGTTAAATAGTGTATCGTCAGTCTGAGTTATAGACAGTACGTATAAGAGAATCGAGTCCATACCTACCATTATAGGTTGAACACGAAGTTGATTTAACAGTTTGTCAATCTTATCCATCTGGTGCTCTAATTGCGATGCTAAAGTTCCAGTTTTCCTGATTTCATGTTGTACTCTCGGTCTGATGTCGTTCAAAACATGGTCGTAGTCGTCCAGGTTGATTACATGGATTATTTTGAAAGTTCCTTTGAAAATTTTCCCATTTCCTATCTTAATTGTAAGAAGTGGATTGTTCTACTCATACGTGTTGACAGACGCTTGAGCCCAATGAAGAGATATTCTGAAAAAAATGCTAGGTTTTAATGTGTGATTTGTGAATTTTTTTTCCGGTGGTAGTTGTTATTGTTACTGTATTATTTTTTGCTATAGTTTTTTTTTCGTATAATGGCTTGTTTTTTCCTTTTATCTGTTTATTCTTTAATAATTCACCCGGCTTAAAGTCTTTAGGTTTTGATCTGGTACGGTTACGCCTATAAAGGGTTCTTTGTTGATTCCTAGCTAATTCATTTTTAAGGTTTGATATAGTAAATATCATTAAAATTAACCAAGTCCTGATAATTTATTCTTTGAGTTCTGTTAAAAAAAATTTCTGCTGGTTAATTTTTGGTTACCGAACGTACGGTGTTATTGTATCTATCTACAGCAATAGTTATAACTTCTTTCAGAGAGAAATCGGGATATTCTTGAATAAGACACCTAATAATTTCGAGGATCGTGGAATGTACTCTTTCCACTGTACCATTTACCTCATTTTTTGTGGAGGTGCTAGATAAATAGTTACACCGAGTCCTTCTAAATAGTTTAGTGCAATGGGACTTACAAAACTACCTTCATTATCCATAACAAGGAATTTTGGAACTGTAAAATAATGAGTTTAATTAATTTGTCTCTAATATGCAGCACAGATTTGCTTTTTAACCGAAAAATTTGTTTTAATTTTGAGAACTTGTCAATGGCCGTAATAAGTTTTTCCCCTTTAATCTCTATGATGTCGATGTGGAGGATTTCCGAGGGATATGATGGGATAGGGGTTGGCTGAAATTCGGGTTTTTGAGGGTGACGGTCATATTTGTTTGAAGAGCAGATTTCGCACGCCTTTGCATAATCTTTAATACGTTTAGCCATCTTCGGAAAATAGTAGGTCTCTAAAATTTGTTTCCTGTTTTCTTTTGGGTTTCTATGGGCACGCTTGTGTTCATATTGAATTATTTTCCATTGCGTTTCTTCATCAGTAATATCAGTAACAACCCTTTGTGTTATTCTGGCTTTAAATTTCGAAAAATGTTCCTTAAAAATTTCATTAAGTAAAGTAATGTGGTTTTCCTGTATTTTTATACCGTTTATTATGTTTGGCTCTAATTTTTCTTTTAAAATGCGTGTTAGAACGTCTTTGCTTAATTCGGGTACTCGTAGAAAATGTCTGTGAAGGCCGGCATGTGGGCTTTCGTAGCAGCTCATTTCATCCCCTTCTGATAGTAAGAGCTGATTTTTGAAGACATTAATTGGTGCTTCGACATATGGTATGAGCTTAGTACACTCCTCATCAGCGCTATGCTGTGAATTAGATGATGTTAAAGTACTTAATTCAGTTGGCAGTCTTGAGAGTGCGTCTGCTACCAAGTTAGTTTTTCCTGGTTTATAGATTAACCGATAGTTGTATTCTTCGATTCTTGCCTTCCATCTCTTAAGCTTAGAATTGTTGTTTCTATTGCTTAGGGCAAACTTTAATGGCTGATGGTCTGTCAGAATCTTTATTTCTCTAGCTCCGTAAAGGTACGTCGTAAGCTTGTCAAGGCTCCATGCGATGGCTAACATTTCTTTCTCAATCGTAGAATAATTTTCTTCCGTGCGATTGGGAAATCCCGAAATAAATGAAATTGGTCTGTCCTTTATTATATCACCTTGTGAAAGCACTGCTCCAATTGCATACTTATAAGCGTCTGTTGTTAGAACGAATGTCTTTTCAAAATCGGGGAATATTAAAATATCAGACGACATGAGCATTTGTTTAAGGTCTTGAAAAGCTTTTAAAGCGTTCTGGTCGAGATTGATTTGTACTCTACGCTATCGGCCTGCTGTTATCTTTGCGATCTCTCCCCGCGTTAAGTTTGTAAGAGGTTTCGCAAAATCTCTTATAAACTTCTTATAATATGATGCCAGACCGAGAAAGCCTTTAAATTTTTTGGAACAGGCATGTCTTTTATTGCTTGTATTTTCCTTGGATCAGGTCGAATAGCTTCTCTTGTGACAACATAGCCTAAAAATTCGACTTCTTTTTGCAAAAATTTTGATTTACTCAAGTTAACTTTCAAATTTGCTTCACTTAGTAGAGAAAATACTTTGTTTATATTTTCGAGATGCTCAGTTTTGCTTTTTCCAAATATGATGATGTCGTCAATATACACATAACAACATTTGCCTATGAGAGGTTTTAGGACATCATTGATCATCCTTTGAAAAATAGCTGGGGCGTTTTTAAGCCCAAAACGCAGCCTCAAAAATTCGTATTTTCCGTTAGCGGTGGAAAATGCCGTTTTTTCTGATTTGATTTGATGAAAACTGGATGTAAGGTCTAATGTGTTAAAAAAAATTTGAGTTACCTAAGCTCGCAAGTGTATTATTAATGTCCGGAATCGGATAAGCGTCGGGCGTTGTTATTTCGTCGGGCGTTGTTTAATTTCGTTTAGCCTCTTGAAATCCACAACTAGTCTATATTGTTTCTCACCTACCGCATTTTCCTTCTTTGGAACAATCCAAAGTGGAGAATTATAAGGGCTTCCAGAAGGCCTTATTATTCCGTCTTTTAACATTTGAGATATTTGTCTTTCTACTTCAGATCTCAAATGTGTAGGGTAAGCATATGACTTCGTGTAAACCGGTTCATCCGTCGTTGTCCTAATTTCGGCTCTAATGTTTGTGTCTATAGTTCCGCTGTCGCAGACTGGTCCAAAATGAATGGTCCAAGAAGAATGTTTTCAATGATTTTACGAAGATCATCAGAATCTTCATCTTTGAACTATATTGTTAACTTGTTTAGAACCTTTAGCTTTTAGCTTCAGCTTAACTCCCGATAATAATTGTAATATCTGATTTTTCCTGTCATGACTGCCTCCAATTTACGAAGGGTGTCGTCACCGATTATACCATCAAATGATCATCATTTGTCCAGGTCCAGGTAAAACAAAAAAAATCGAGATAGTTGCATATTCCAACAAATTTAAAGAATGGTCCTGTTACTTTCTTCGTGATTGTTGTATGTCCAACCGCTGATTGGATTTTGAATGGGGTTTTGATTGGTTTTGAATTGAAGCCTAATTTTTCGCTAATAAAATTTTTATTAGCTCCTGTGTCAATAAGAAATTTATATATTTGTCCAGTTTTAGAGAAATATTCTAGGTATGGTACGCTAGAGAGGCTTCTGTTGTAAAATTTATCTCGTCTGGGCTCCATGTATTGCCTTCTTCAAGTTCATCCTCAAATTGTTCAAGATATTCCTCTTCTGTTCCTTCTTCTTCTCCTGTTGTCTCTAGATTGAACAATATGTGAATACATTATGTAAATAGGCGCGGAAGAGGCATGAGCTATAAGCTTCTGGAAGAGTTTGAGGTCTTTGAATTAGAAGCATTCGTGAAACGTCGCCTTTCAAGCCTCTTATGAATATGTCAAGAACCCTATTTCTATAATTTTTTACTAATGCGTTCATTGTCTCTTCAGTGTAGTCTTCCGTTTTTATCTTGTTAATAATTAAGAACAATTGATGATTGACTCTTGCATAAAACTCGTACATGGAATGGTTACCTTGTCTCATCAGATTTAATTCATGTTCAAGTGTATGTAGGTCGCGTTTGTCAGCGTAATGTAATGATAAACATTTTTTATATTTGGCCTATTATCATCGAATATATTATAAGATATGAGTGCGCTGTCTGCTGCTCCTCTTATCTTTTGTCTGATGTGTTGCAGTATGGATATATAAATAGGTTTCTGTGTTACTATTTCATACTCTTTTAATATTGATTCTACACTATGAACCCAGGAAATATACTGAGTTGGATTCCCCTCAAATATTTGGAGGGCCCTAACGCAGTCCGGTAATTTCCTTATTTCATTCAACTCCTGCTCATTTTTGGGGACTGACAAACATCGCTATGGAGTTGAGGTTGAGAAATTCTACCCTCTAATTGCTGGATTCTATCGTTCAATATCCTTATCTGTTCTGATTGAAAATTACTATGCGGCGGTGGAATAGTTCGTTCTAAATGCTGAATTCTATTGCTTAAGGTTTTAACTTGTTCTATCTGGGCATTAAGTGCTCCAGTTAATTGCACAATACTTTCCTGTAACCATTATATTGTCTTGTTTTCGCCAGGTGCCATATTGCTTATAAAATTGAAAAGTTATACAGAGATTTGTAAATTGTTATTGGCTTATATATTTAAATTTTAATGATTATTTCACAATAAGTTTTTTCTGAAAGTTTTGATTTGAAATTAAATTTTACTAAGAGGATTCTGTTTTTTCTATTAAAAATTATAATTTGGAACTAAGTTTTTTCTTTTATATTTTTTAGATAATAAAGATTTTTTAAATAAATAATTAAATTATTATTTGCCTTTTTAAGTTTTCCGATAATTCTTTTTCTTAAAATATAGATTAATAGAGACTGTCCTTATTTAAAATTTATTAAAATAAAATATCTTACAGTATCTAAATGATGAACTGCATCTCTCGATTGGATAGTCCGTAGGTTTCCTTTTTTAGCAGAATTATTCGCATACTCTGGTACGGGTTGTATTTAGGTTGAGTGAGTTGAATGTCTTCCTGCTGATTCTATAAGATGAGTCCTTGAGTTCTTTAAACAAGTTTTTACGCACTTTATTTAATTAAATTTTTAACTTTTTTATAAGTGTTTTCTCACAGAACTATTTAATTAAAGTCTTTGCGGACTTTGTACACTTTAAAATTTTGATTTTTTATAATTTTTTTTTTTGTACAACACTATTTTGATTTTTTTTATAAGTTTTTTTGTACAACACTATTTTATATGTCTTTGCGGACTTGTACAATTAAAACAACTTTTAATTTAAACTGGCCGGTTATGGTTCTCTTGGACCAGAGAGCCAAAAAAATTAATTCACTCAAGAAATGAAACACGCTCTAGTTAGAATATCAACATCAACTGAACTTTTAATTTTATTGACAATTATTTATATTATAAAAATTGATTATTTAGTTTAAATTATATTTTTAATCATAAGCTTAAAATTATTTATTGAAAACATATTTTGCAATACATAGTGGGCTTAACTTACATATACGTCAACCTTTGCAGACGACACTACAATTATAAGAGTTAATAAAGATCCGACGATAGCGTCTGCACAACTTCAGTCCCATATTCATGACCTAGAAGACTGGCTAAAACAGTCGAATATAAAGGTAAATCCATTAAAATGTGCTCATGTAACGTTTTCCCTAATAATGCAAAATTGTCCAACAATAACAATTACCACGGTTCCAGCAAAAACACACGTTAAACATTTAGGTATCGTCCCAGATCGACGCAAAAATAACTTCCATAAAGGTTCAAACAAATCAACTACATTGGCTAATAATTCCTAACTCAAACTTGGCTTTGGAATATAAAGTCATTTTATACAAATCGGTTATAAAGTCAATGTAGTCTTATGATATTCAGCTGTGGGGTACTGACTGTGCATAAGACATCCAGAAGTTACAAAGAATACAGTCTAGGATTTTGCGTCTTATCGTATGACCCCCCTGGTACATAAAAAATGAAAACCACGAAGAAGTTAAAACGTACACGTCCAAATACGTAAACAAATTAGTTGCTCAACCCAACACTCTTGTACGAAATTTATTGCAGTTTGACGGCCTCCAGCGAATAAAAAGAACTGCCATATTGAGCCTGCCGAGGCTGCTCTCTCTACGCAATGAAAGATAGTTTATTAAGATTTTGAATACGAAAAATTAGTTATTACATTTGTATTAACTAATTAACTAATAATTTAGAAATAAGATTTAAATACTTATTTTGAATTTCTTTTAGTAGAAAGATTCAATAAAATTAAGTATAAAAAAAAATAGCGAATTAATGTTTTTGTCTTAATTTATTGCCTAAGATTTTTTGGTATAAGTCATCTGTATGTCTGCTGTTGACTGGTGCGATTTTATTTGAAGTGATGGTTTTATTTGCGTTTCAGCTCTGGCTGCAGCAGTCGTTACGTCTATATAATGATTTACAACTGCTTGAATATGTTCGAAGATATGAGATCACATACATTTTATATTTTAACCGATTCGTGTTTTTATTTGGAAGAAAACTCTCGTGTAAAATAACAAATGTGATTGATCATATAGGATGGATGAACTAACAGTTGATCATCGTTGATGTTTTTTTATAGTAGCAAAATACATATGTAAGGTCTGGCAACTAATTAAAGTTTGTGGGCCCATAGGCGGGTTTATTACTAGATACGACGTCTAGCTTTTTTGTTTGACCTTTATAATACAACTGCCTCCTTCTAAAATTAAGGAGTCTGAAACCGCAATATGTGTGCTTAGCATTTTAATGAAAATTTGTTAAAAATTTTTCATTTTCACTTTGTGTAGTACATCTTGTCATGATAGCATTCAAAACGTAAAAGAAAGCTCGAAAGTAAATATAGTAGTTATTATGTGTTTAGTTTACCTTCAATTTATTTTGTTGCCATATGGCTTTTTGTGTATGGAAGCCAAAAGCTTCCTACCTATTAGTAGCGATTGTGAATCCACCAATTGTATACAAATTCTCAGTAATACTACAATTATAGTCCAGTGGAAATAGACATCCACCGTTACGAAAATATTCAGAAACCTATAAATTCGCATTAATGTTGGGAGTACGATTTAGACAAATTATAAAGTACCCATCGATCACATGTATGCAAAAAATACTTTTGAAGGCAAACGGTTAGCTTTATCATAAATATATCTCAAACCAAAATTCTTGATCACAAAATTGTCTCCACAAAAATTGTTTTTATATTTTTTTTTTGTAAGATTTCAGGCACAGATCTAGCATGGTGTTGTATGTTTCAACAAAAACAAATTTTATGTTTGAAAAATTTTCTGTATGGGAATATATTAATTTTTAAATATTTTGGAGCGGGAAACGTCGTACTTTGGTCCCTCCCTGGATTCGTACCCTGGTTTCAACATATATCAACATTCATTTGGAACAAGTATGTCAGAACTCACAAATAGGTATATTTTTACCTAGAAAATAAAATAAGCTATTATTGCGCTGCACCTAAATGTATTCTTAAAGATGTTCTTTTATTTAGAATTACTATATTCATAGTAAAGTCATAGTCTCGAACGCAGTTATGTCTAACTAGATATTTTACTGAAAAAGTGATTTTTGCATGTTATGTACTGCGCAGTGCGCGTATTGTATTAAAAAATTTGATATACTAAAACCCAGTTCTAAAATGATATTAAGCTAATAAAACCATTTTTAAAATATTAAAAACGAATGTTAGAAATTAAGAATGTATTAAACTGAGAGAATATACATACATTTGACTAAGTGCTTTACCAAGTGATTATTAGCTTATAAGGCGAAAAAGTTAAAATAACTAAATAGTGGTTTCTTGTCTTCTAATTGCATGAGCCAGTTTTAATATATTTACATATGGATATGTATGTATATTGAGTACTAAATCAAAACAAGCTAAAACATTATTTGTGTATGTACATTTTCAATGCAAATTAATATTTAATATTTTGCAAATAACACGCAAAAAAAATTTAAAAAATCAATTATAAATTTAGATTATGTTGCAAGGTAAGTAAAATGAAATCTATGTCACAGATTACGGACTTTATTAGTATTAAATCTTGATGTGTGTTCTTTTTCGCTTTCAATCATAGTGTAAACTTTAAACTGTTTAATCTGTTGTATGCAGGGGAACCAGAATGAAACATTTGTGCCTACCAAAATTCTATCCATTGAATTTTTTAACAAATAAACAGGATAGATATTTATTTAACAAAGAAAATAAATCCAGTTTTATACAAATGCATAACTAAGGTTCTCTACATATCATTATAGTGTTAATAATTATCATATTTAACGTACTTCCTTAGTTTATGTTTATTAAATTTATCTGAGAAGATTTTCACCCTGCAGCAGCAGTTTGTTCAGTGATCAACCTTTCCGCCCTTTGCGAGACTTCCTGATTCATCCCTTTAATGGAGGGAAATATCTCCATATATACAGATGCACGGGTAAATCTCTATTAAATCTGGAGATCGACTGGTATCCAGAGTTCGTATACTAGAAACCAAGCACCCTATTGGCCACGCATACCTGACGTATGCTGTTCCACTGTGGATTAGGGATTTTTTTTATAAGAGATTGTTAACTTCTCTCCACTCGACTTATTTAGCCAGACCCCTAGCAGAGACAGGAACCTGTTACCGGCGGCCACCATGTGGAGGTATGCTTATACAGTTACGCCAATCTATAATTTTGTGCCCGCCAACTGCGGCCGTTTTCTTCTCTTGCGTACGAATCTGTTGAAAAAAAATCTAATGTAACTAAACGAAATCAGAAAACATCTGATTTCCATCAGAGTTGGGGGTAGTGCACAAAATGTTCATTGAAATAAGTATTGTACTAGCACCACATAAAATTGGAAAGAATTTATTTTGCACTATTTTTTACCAGTTTAGTGTCTATTTTCATTAGTCATTAAAAATAATTAGTGTATAACCGTGCACTACACTGAGTTAGTGCAAACTTTGAAGCAGCACTAACAAAAAGCTTCACTTAAACATACTCTCACTAAGCTTCCAAAAGCCTGTGGTCATGAAATTTTTGACGCCGAATTCAGGTACCAAAAATTTTAAATACAAATAAGTATGTATGTATATACAATTTTGTAATATACATACCTTTGTATACAAAAGGATTCCAAAGCAAAAGGAAGGAAATAGGAACACGAATACAGCACAAAATACAACATACATGTTGTGGAAATATTAATATTGTCAAAATATTAATTATTGTTTTTGTACTGAATGTAAAAATTTTCTTTTACAACGAAAAGTAGTAAGTATATAACATAATCTTGAAAAAATAACTACCTGAATAAGAATTGCTTCATTAAGTCTTTTATTAAAATGACACTGAAGATAGCACATAGCCGAAACCGGTTTGATCCAAACTCAACTTGACAAGGGATGACGGAAATTTGTTGCAAAAATCTACATCAAAACACCCTGTCGAAATATCAAATCAAGAATCAGTCTTTTATTAAGTTTACTTTATTATAGTTTTTGATTTTTTGTAATAAAATATTAATCTTATGTTATGAATTAGGGTACAAAAATAATCACAAAATAATTTGAAGTCAAAATTTCTACGTTGTACTAAATTTAGTGAAAAAAGGTGCAATATAATGAAGATTGCTTTTTTTGAACTTTAATTTTCATTAGTCTATTCATGCCATTCTATGCAAAAAATACTAAAATAACATTGCGATGATTTTGCACAAATTTAAAAAACTCACAACAATAAATTAATCATTAAAAGAATTACTTTTTTTTAACTTTTTATTATTTTTTCGATGTAAACAATATTTTACAGTTCAACAATAAAACTAACTAAAAAAATAAAACAACCGAACGTCACGGAATAGAACGGCAGCAGAAAGTCAGGTCTAAGAGGCCTTAAGTTATTCAGTTAAGCGATAGCATTTCTGTAGTTGAAACCTTGGTACCAAGTCGAAAGTCTGATATGACATAATATGTGTTTTTCAACGTGTCACTTTGGAGCACTTGGAGGTTCACTAAGTCATTACTATCGTTTTGTCGTGTTTTGTTTGTAAATCATTGTAAAATGTATTCTGGGATGCTGTGTTAATAATAATTACTTTATTGTGTTTGCAATAATAATTAATAATCCTGCAGGAATCTCTTAGTTTCTGGTACCAATCCATTACCAAATCATTACCTCGCCTTATTATCAAAGGATCTAAATAAGATAGTTGAAAGTATCCAAAATATAGTTTTATTTGCACCTTCCGAAATAACACAAATCAAATCGTCAACATATGCTTGACCTTCATAAATCAACTACATTTGGAGAAGCGGAGGAACCCATCGGAAGTCCTTTCTTTTGTTCATAAAACCTTTCCTCATACTGAAAATATCTATTGTCCTCTATACAAAATTTAACCATACCTAAAAATAAATCCTTTTGTATTGTCCTATGATCCGTGATTACGTTCCATTATTCTGTAATTATATCCATAGATAAGTCTACAGGCGGTATACCTGGAAATAAAGACACTAACTTACGTCAAAAGAAACTTAACTTTTCGTTATTTTTTATTCTCTGATCTCTTTTTAAGGAAAGTAAACAACTCAGGAACTGTGTGCCTACTAATTTTTTTTTAATAATGTGTTACTTTCTTTGGAAAGGGAAGCAGTAGTGATGACATGCAGTGAGAAGTTATCTCGTAAGTGTTAACACCTCCCGCAATTGCGCGCTATGTTTAGTTTTAGAACAGTGTTGCAGCGCCTCTGATGTTATATAGGCTCATTAAGGTGTAAGCAAGGTGACCCACTCCTTGACTAGATATACAGCCCCAGATCATAATGGACATTTTTCCAAACTTTTTCAGTTGGAATGATGTTTTGTTGTTTTAGAGATGTTAAAGGCTTTCGCCACACGCTATATGGTCCATCGTTGTAATAGAACATCATCTTCGTTTCATCACAAAAGATCACATCGTCCCAATAGTCATTCGGATGTAAAACATTCAGAGTAGCGAAGGAAAATCGATTTTCTATATTTGCTGCTGACAGCAGCGGTTTCTTTCTTGCTACTCTTGATGAGTATTTATTTCTTATTAAAGTTAAACGCACTGTTTCATGGCTAACAACAACACCAAGCTCTTCTTTTAGCTCTGCCGCAAGCGCTCTACTGGAAATTTTACGGTTTTGAGCCACTTTTCTTATTATTAAACGCTCAGCACGTTTGTTTATTTTATTTATTCGCCCTCCTACTTTTTTTAATTCCAGTCTGTTTTCATTTTCGGCTCGATTTATTACGTTATAAATTGTTCTCCTTGAAACTGAAAACATTTCTAACAACTCCTCTGCACTTTTTCCTAGTTGGCGATTATAATAGATCAATTGAATAATTTTATATGATAATCTTTTTCCTGGCATTTTGAATAGTTTTGATTATGTCACTTTACGAAATGTCTATCACAAAAATTAAGATCAAACTGACTTAAATGCTCAGTGATATGAACAATGTACGCATTTTGTAACGGTAAAGTACCGCTAATTTGAAAAATACAAGTTGTGCAAAGAATTTATTAACACTAATACAAACAAAACATTTTGTGCAAAGAATTTATTGACAATGTGAAATGAAGGTTAAAATTCTTTTTGTTGTATTTCTTTTTTATTTCAAACTAATTACAATTTTTTTCAATTTAATCTCTCTAAATATATATACAATTATGGTATATATAAATAAAATATTTTTTTTTTAATAAGAAGTATAATTTATTGGCGAATAATCTAACAAAACCGTAATTATTTTCAATGTTCAAACTCATTCTTGACAGACTGTACATGTTGTTTGTGTATTATT
Source organism: Phania funesta (assembly GCA_963932375.1). Classification (NCBI taxonomy): domain Eukaryota; kingdom Metazoa; phylum Arthropoda; class Insecta; order Diptera; family Tachinidae; genus Phania; species Phania funesta. Next base: position 60,667,504 of record OZ010653.1, read on the forward strand.
TTGGATGCAGTAAAAAATATCGATAAAAATAACACAATTTTTTTTATAAAAGACCTTCAAACTCGAAAAGTTTAATAAAAGGTCATGAAAATCCATAATTTGAATAATATTTGTTGGTTTAAATAAGATTTATTTGAATAATATTGTTACGTGCCGCTTTTTATATCTGTGGATGTGATGCCAACTAGCTCCAATCGCATCCTCAAGGCAGGTTCCGACCTACAACCACAGAACAGAGGCAAGCACAACTACAATAAAAACAATTTACACACGATTCAAAAATAAACTACCACAAACAAGAAACACGTTAGAAAAGGAACCAGATGGATTTGTTCCTAACATACCCTCCCAACCTAGGACACTTGCCCTTATTATAATTTATTTTGTGCCCCTAGTTGTTGGTTTTGTTGTTGTTTTTTTAAGCTAAATATAAAAATATTGTTTATTACGAGATATAAGTAGTATTAACCGTTCAAACAAGAAAAACAAACATTCTCTTAACAAAATTGGAAATCTGAGGGGGTTTATATAAAAATAAAGACGATTTGAAACAGGAGACGAAATTTTAGATTAAAAAAAAAACAAATTATATGATTAATTGTTAAAAGTAAACGATTTTAAAATTTTTTAGTGGAAAGATAACCTCTTAAACTTTTTTTCTATAAAATGAATACAGTGGTTTTTGAGAAATTTAAGATTAAAGTGTAACATTTGTTTTTTTTTTAATTTTGCATATAGATGCGCGATTTTTAATTTTTGATTGGCTTAAAACGGTTAATAATGAAAGTTAAATCATCTTTATAAAAACAATAAAGTAGGTTTTTGAATATTTAATTCATAAGCCTAGTTTTTCCAGTCATGAATAAATTTAAGACTTTGTTGGTTATTTAAATATATATGTATGTATAAGTATGTAAGACACGCAAAATTACTTAAGTACTACTTATGAGAATCAAAAAACTCGTTTAAATTAACTAAGTAGCACTTAAAACACAAATTACCTGTTAATACAGGGTGTCCGCCGGGAAGGTATACTACTTTGTTTGTTTCTAATTTTTGATTAAATGAAAGAGAATGGATCGTATAATGATAAATATTTTATTTAATGTTGGCAATTATGTATGGAATACAATATCAGATGAATGTCCGCCTCTGTTAGCCTCACAAATGCGAGCACTTTTGAACACATTTTTCATTACATTCTCACACATTTCACGCGGTATTTGATTAATTTCATCACGAATATTTTGTTTGAGTTGCTCTAGCGTTCCTGGTTGGATTGCATTAACCTTGCTTTTCAGATATTCCCACAAAAAGAACTCCGGAGCAGTCAAATCAGGCGACCGTGGCGGCCAATCAACATCGCCATTCCTTGAAATAACTTGTTATAAGGCTGACTGAAGAATAATTTGAGGATTTTCCAGTCTCTCATTATGATTTTTCATCAGGGTTGTCATGGGCGAGCTGTAGCATCCCATTGGCATATGTACGGCTGCGTAAATGGTCTTCTGGACGAAGCTCTTGTGTCAACTGAATCTTAAATGGAAACAAATGCAAATCTTTGTGCAAAGTTGTGGCCAAAGTTGTTCTTTGAAGACCAAGCTCCTGAGCATGGTGTCGAATTGAGGTTGATGGATTGTTTTGAACATTTTCTTGAACAGCAGGAATGTTTTCAGCCGATCTTGCAGTACGTTGTGGTCCATACTTCGGCCTATCAGCTACAGTCCCTCTTTCTTCATTCATTACACGATAAATAGTGCGTCTTGTTGGCACATTGTTTCTCCCAAAACTTTCTCATCGTCACAGTAATCGATGCTTGATTTTGATAAAATGTTTTAACAATTAAAACACGTTGGTTTTCCGAATATTTTTCCATGATAAATTTGCCACGTCTCTACTGCACGACTGCCAAATATGAAGTGTCAAGACTAATGTTTACCCAAATGGCGGCAAAACAAAGTAGTATACCTTCTGTAATTAATATATAATTGTGTATCGTAAAGTCTCTATGCTAAGTTTTAATTAATGAGGGATTTTTCGCAATATCTGGTTATTAAATTTTTTTTATAAACTTTAACCATAATTTAAAACTAAATATTAGTGCCTGAAGCAATTTTAGTTTATGGATATATCAAAAACTTTATTTCAGATATATGTATATACATACATAAATATCGAATTTTGATCTCTTTTTTTCAATACACGAAATACGTTAATAATAGTGCTTAAAAATACATACATATATCCCTTTCATTTATTTTTCTCACTCAAATAATAGTAATTAAAAATTATAACTGTTATTTATTAAATTCTACAAGCTTGAAGATCGTTTTTATAAAAAAAAAATATTTTATTATATTCGATCTTTCGCCACTCCATTGTGTAGCATCATCAGGATATTTTTTATAAAAACCTAAACAAACAAACTATAATTATGTATACAAAGTTCATAATTCAAATTATAATAATTATTCATTTGGCTGGAATATAGCTTATAAGTATTCTATATTCAGTTCTGTATTACTTCTTTCGTCTAGTAGTCTCTTAGCTTCGGCATGGAAGTACGTAAGATCCAGTTTTTATTGATTTTGAATGCTGGAGATGAATGGATCTAACGTTGCAAATAATATATTAAATTATTCTCATTTCCCACCATTATTTTGATAATTGCACGCAAGTGCTTCAATAATTATTTTAAATCTTAAAATAAAATCTATATTAACACCTGTTATATTAGATGTAGTTTTGAGATCTGAAAAGAATCTTCTTGTGGTATTAGTGGTCTCATGAGTTTCCTTCTAAAATTCAAATTTCCTTGATCTGCAGTAGTTTCTAGAGGATGGAGTTTGATTTTTACAAATATACTTTGTTTGCCTTGCACTGGTCAAAGATTCTAAGTCTTTTAAGTCATTTATTAATCTCAATAGCACACATGACACCATGAACAGATATAAGTACGAAATATCCTCAAATAAAAATTGTTTATATTTTTTTTATAGTTACTATATTGGTAATAATTAATAAATTACATTTATTAATTATTGAAATTTCCTTTTAGAAAGACTAAATAAAATTAAAGGTTTAAAAAATATTGCTTTTGTCCAGAAGATCCATCAAGTCCCCATTTACAAAAAAGAATTATCTTGCAGTTTCCATATTTCTTCAACTTGCAGTTTTACCTCTGCTGAAGGCGGTGTGATTGTAGTATATTCCTTTGGAGGCCAACAGTCCTTTTTAGCTGCAATTATGTGGTGATATGATGGGTATATATTTTAATCGCACGCAATCTGAACTGATCATACTGATGTTTTGTTAACTTTAAATCCAGAAATAATGCAAGCGCTTCTTCATTTGTGAACTGCTTTTCCTCGTTTGGTGTTGAAATGCTTTTGAAGATCCGTTTTGTTCTCCCTGGACTAGCGGAAAAAAAGTTTTTGTGGTTGTTTTTGTGAGCGCAATAGGTAAAGCTAACTATCTTTAAATTTTTCGCATCCGATTTCTTTATTTATATACTTCAAACTGTACAAGGTGTGCACATACTATTTATTAAATTAAACAATAGTCTACCCAACAAAAAAGCCGCAGCCCGTTATCGGTAATAGTTTTCGAGGCATCTAACTAGATTTATTTCAGATCAAATTTTTGTTCCTAACATAAGTTCTTTGCTTTTAGCAGCATGTCCCACCCACTACCGCAAATATTTTAAAAAAATATGTTGGCTGTCCTAGTTTTGATATGGTTTCTTTCTGATGGCGTGAAAATTTTAACAATCTATGTCAAGAACAAATATAGGTTTTGGCCAACGAAAATTGATTATGATCCGCCTATCCTAACTGATTTCCCAAGAATTTGTAGCTGCTCCACATTCCCGTCTTGTTGCTTTTACCCAAATTAAGCCTATGCTTAGCATACTTTAAAATCAAAGGGTACGGGTTAGTTTCGTCGGTCATAATTAATTTTCATTAATCAGTCGACTAGGTAACATCCATATTTCTCAACCCAAAAACAAAAACTGTTTCAGCCATAATCATTCATTATAGCCTACATCTTCAGTAGAGTCAGAAACTCCTTCTTTTGTTAAGTGAGACCTCTTGAAAAGGAAAAAAAAATCGATCATAACCAATTGTCAGGTAGTGTCTTCTTAAGTATAGCTACTCACAAAAATATTTTAGATACATTCTTTTAGCATGAATTGAATTTTTGATGCCTAATAATATAGAAAGTGTTACATATTCAGATAGAATTTGTATCTTTACACATAAAACACACTTTGCTGACGACAATTTAAGGGTCACAAAAGAATTTTGCATAATGAAGTCGCTGTTATTTTTGATGATGTTTCTGTTAAACCATTTTGTATTTTTATTTTGTAATTTTATTTACAATTGTAATTATGTTCTTTATCACGGCTAATTGAAATAGTAGTCTTATTGTGCGCAGACGTAAAGTTTTTGTAGTTTAAATGCTTAAAGGATTATAATTAAATTGTTCAGAAAAAAATCATTTTGTGCCTCCATAATCAGGCTAAATCAATTAAATACATTTGTGATTTGTTTGACCAATGTCGGCAAACAATAGAAAATGTAGTTAAAGGGGCAAATAAACGAGGTGACATTCAAAATATTCCATGAAAGCGACGTTCTAAATCATTGACTTTGCGAAACCATAGACAAGTTCTTAAGGAAAACTCCGTTTATCTGTCCGAAAATTATCGATAAGCTTAGGAGGACAATACGAACAAACGTAAGTGACCAAACGATCCGTAGGGTTCTAAGAGCCAATCATATTTCATTGTCAACTTTGTCTGAGTAAAGACGTACTTCACTTTAAGCGCATAATTTAAATTCATTTAAGGTGACTTTTTTTTTATTTTAAAAATTAAACAAGTGCAGAGACACAGTTAACAGTTAGTAACAACAACAAATAACAAAAAATAAAAAGCAATATAAGATTGTGTGTGATAAAAAAGACAATAACAAAGTGCATGGTTAAACCTGTTTAAACAATTGATAGTGAGTGCATGAGCGCACCAAACATTAACGAAAAAAATATAAAAGGTAATAACAACAATGCTTATTACTCTTTTTCTTACACAAATGCTAATAATGCAATAAACAATATAAATAATAAAAAAAAAGATGACAGTGCTTTTTTAACCGCCAGGCCAATTGACCGAACGCGTTCTTTATCAGCAAATATAAATATATCTGCTACAGAAACAAAGAATTCAACAAATAAAACTAAAGAAACAAATAATACACAAAAAATAGCACAAGAAATAGAACCAAGTACTGCATCTAAACGCGTGCAAACTGGTATGGATCGGTACATAACCATAACGAAGAGGAAGGCGAGTCCTAAGTCTTCACAAGAGCGAACCGCCAAGCAATATAAAGGTTCTCATCAAGTAGCTGCAACAGCGGTAAGTGAAAATAGATTTTCTGTCCTTGCTACCCCGGATAATGAAAATGCCGAACCCACTGTAAGGGAACAAAAACCCCCACCAATCTACTTGCGCGAACAAACATCAAATGCCATTGTAAATATGCTGTCCCAACTCGTAGGCAAAGAAAATTTCTATGTGGCTTCTGTACGAAGAGGACAGATACAAGAAACGAAGATCCAAGCCCACACTGAGAAGAATTATCGCCTAATCGCAAGTCGTCTCGATGCAGATAATAAGAGCTATTATACGTATCAACTAAAAAGTGCTAAAGGTTTGAATGTCATTATAAAGGGCATTGACAGTTCTGTTCCCACTGAGGAGATAAAAAGTGCCATAGAGGTAGAAGGTTATGTCGTAAGGTCAGTGCACAATATTTTAAATAAGAATAAAGTTCCCCAACCTATGCATCGTGTTGAAATCGTGTTTAATGCATCGCAGCTTAAATCAAAAAACTCGGTTCATCCAATATATAATTTGCGCTACCTTTTGAACAGAAGAATAACGGTGGAAGAGCCTCTAAAACGTAACGGTCCCCGTCAGTGTACCAACTGCCAAGAATTCGGACACACGAAAACCTACTGCAAGCTACCATCTGTATGTGTTGTTTGCGGTGATGCGCACCGGACTTTGGAATGCACTTCTTCCAAAACAGACCCCAAGGTCAAAAAATGCAGCAACTGTGGTGAAAACCATACAGCAAATTACAGGGGCTGCAAAGTATTTCAATATGTAAAAGATAATGCGAAAGTCGTACGTAAACCGGAATATGAGCAATATAAAGCTTCCCAATTTCCTCGGCTTTATGCTGGTTCTATTGCTAGTACACAAGCTACACAGCCACACACTAAGCCAAACTTTTCATATGCCCAAACATTGAGAAATGATTTACCTAATGCGAATGCCAAAAGTTCTAATGCGCATAAACATTCATATGCCCACGTCTTAAAAGAGGGTGCTCAGACACCCCTCACCAACAATTCGAGCTCGATCGAGAACTTAATACAGACAATGAATAATTTCATGACAACTATGCAGGGTATGTTTCAGGAAATGATGCGAACCCAAAACATGCTTCTGCAAGTTTTGCTTGGCAAAAAATGAACCAGTTAAAAATATGCTTCTGGAACGCTAACGGGCTCTCCCAACATAAATATGAAGTAGAACACTTCCTGCTAGCACATGATATAGACATACTATTAGTCTCTGAAACACACTTCACTATAAAAAACTGCTTTAGAATTGATGGGTATTTTATATATGACACCAAACACCCAAGCGAAAGGGCATGTGGTGGGACTGCCATTATAGTCCGAAAAAACGTAAGGCATTTTCCGTTGCCTGAATTCAGAGAGGACTTTTTGCAAGCCACGGCCATAAATCTTACAGATTTTAAAATTGTAGTCTCATCAGTGTATTGCCCGCCTAGGCATAAAATCGAACACCATGAATTTGCCAGGTTCTTTGCTACGCTAGGGCAAAAATTTATTGCCGCTGGCGATTACAATGCAAAGCACACATATTGGGGATCCAGACTCCTTAGTCCTAGAGGTAGGCAGTTGTATTATACAGTTGAAACAAACAAGCTTGACGTCGTATCTGCCGGTACACCCACCTATTGGCCCACAGACTTTAATAAGTTGCCAGACCTTATTGATTTTGCTATAGTAAAAAACATCAAACGCGATCAACTCTTAGTTAAATCATCCTATGACCTATCTTCTGATCATTCACCTACAATTGTTATTTTACACGACAGTTTTGTCACTGCACCTAAAACCCTTAGTTTCTACCCGAACAGAAACACGAATTGGTTAAAATATAAAATGTATGTGAGCTCTCACTTACCTTTGAACATCCCACTGAGAAATCCAGCTGATATTCAAGCAGCTGTAGACCATTTTACAGACGTCGTGACTGCCGCAGCCATAGCTGCAACGCCAACAAAGCCATCAGCTAAAATAATAACGTACCAGGCAACAGCAGATATTCAGATGCTCGTCATTGAGAAAAGAAGACTAAGAAGACAATGGCAAAATAGCCGTTCTCCACACATAAAAATGCAAATGAACTTATGCCAAAAAAACTTACGCAGTAAATTGAGACAGAAACATCAATTCGCTATTGACAACTTTTTAAAAAACTTGGATCCAATGAAAAACACGGATTATAGTCTGTGGAAAGCTGTAAAGCACTTACAATGTCCTATTGCTTACGAATCCCCACTAAGACTTGAAGACCGTACTTGGGCTAAAAACTCAAGTGAAAAGGCAAATGCGTTCGCAAAGCACTTAGAGAAGGTTTTCGCACCACATGATATAAGTAATTCCACTATTCCAAATATTAGCGATATCGTGAATGATCCTATGAAATTTCGGTTGTCTTCTTTAAAATCGACAATTGAAAATACGGATATGAAGAAATCACCTGGACCTGATCGTATAACAGGATCAATGATAAAAAACTTACCAAATTCAGCTGTAAGAATTTTACTTTACATATTTAATGCTATGTTGCGCGTCGGCTTCTTCCCATGCTCTTGGAAGAAGTCTGAAATTGTTATGATCCCGAAACCTGGAAAGGACTCAAGCCAGATTACATCCTACAGGCCAATTAGCCTACTGTCAGTTTTGTCAAAGATATTTGAAAAATTATTCGTCTCGAGTGTAACTCCTTTTCTAAATGAACACAACGTTATCCCAGATCATCAGTTTGGTTTTCGAGCAAGGCATAGTACGATTGAACAAGTCCATAGAATCGTTACCATTATTAGATCGGCTTTTGAAAGAAAGCAATACTGTTCAGCTTTATTTATAGACATTTCCCAAGCATTTGATAAAGTCTGCCATGATGGGCTACTTACTAAAATAGTTCGGGTTCTACCTGAAAACACCCACAAGCTTATAAAAAGCTATTTGTCCGGTAGAACTTTTAAAGTAAGGTCAAAGGACCAGCTTTCAAGATGTGGGAAAATCAGTGCAGGAGTACCTCAAGGTAGTGTGCTAGGGCCGCTATTATATATCATCTATACAGCGGATATGCCGACAAGCCCACATACATATACATCAACCTTTGCAGACGACACTGCAATTATAAGTGTCAGTAATGATCCAAAGGATGCATCTGAAAAGCTGCAGTCCCACATTCATAAGCTAGAAGACTGGCTAAAACAGTGGAGAATAAAGGTAAATCCATCAAATTGTGCTCATGTAACGTTTTCCATTAGAAGGCAAAATTGTCCACCAATCACAATAACTAATACCACGGTTCCAGCGGAAACGCACGTTAAATATTTAGGTATCCACCTAGATCGGCGCCTAACTTGGTCCCGACATATTGAGGCAAAAATAACGTCCATAAAGCTTCGAACAAATCAACTGCATTGGCTAATAAGTCCTAACTCAACTTTGGCTTTGGAATATAAAGTCCTTTTATACAAATCCGTTATAAAGCCAATATGGTCATATGGTATCCAGCTGTGGGGTACTGCCTGTGCATCAAACATCCAGAAGTTACAGAGAAGACAGTCTAGGATTTTACGTCATATCGTATGCGCCCCCTGGTACATAAGAAATGAAAACATACATAGAGATCTCAAAGTTCCCACTATCTACGAAGAAGTTAAAAGATACACCTCCAAATACGTGAACAAACTAGTGGCACATCCCAACACTCTAGCACGCAATTTATTGCAATTTGATGGCCACCAGAGACTAAAAAGAACTGACACATTGAGCCTGGTGAGGCGGCTCTCTCTACACAATAGAAGATAGATTTTTAAGATTTGAATACAAAAAATTAGTTATTACGTTGGTACTAACTAGTAAATAATAATTTAGAAATAAGATTTGAATACTTATTGTGAATTTCTTTTAATAGAAAGATTCAATAAAATAAAATACAGTAAAAAAAAAAAAAAAAATCATATTAACGGTCGTGTGGCAAGAAAGAAACCCCTTATTGCTGAAGTCAACAGATAAAAGCATTTATTGTGTGCTGAGCTCCATAAAACTTAAACTTTAGACTTTTGGAAAAACACAATCTTCAGTTACAAAACTCAATTCAACTTATTTTGATCGGATAAACGACGCAAGCCAAATGAATCTCCCAATTTAAAAAAAATATAAAAGAAAAACTAAAGCATGGTGGCGGTTCTCTAATGGCGTAGGGCTGTATGACGGCGTCTGGAGCGGGGAATTTTGTTTTTGTTGAGAGTATTTGTCAATTCTGAGGGATAATCTACCAGATAGTGCTAAAAAATTGGGCTATCTAGGAATAATTATTATTTTTAACATTATAATGACCCAAAACATATAGCCCTGGACGTTAAACTATGGCTCCTCTATAATACCATACATCTGCAAGCACGAGCCTGAAGTACGGTCATGAATCCTGTTGAAAATCTTTGGGCTTATCTGGATGGAAAAGTCCGAGAACACAACATTTCATCTAAAGCAACTTTAAAACGAGTATATAAAGAAGAGTGGTACTAAATCCCGCCAGAAAAAAGTCAAAACTTAGTGGAATCAATGCCCTACCGTCTGGAATCAGTTCCAGCCAGCAATGGATTTCATACAAAATATTAAAATTATAATTTTTATTCCTAAGGTAATGTAATATATGAAAAATATTAAAAAAGTAAAATACATTTTTGATTTAAAAAATTGACACCTAGTTCATATTATTTTAATTTTCTCAAGCCTTATAAATGTATTTGAAGTTTAAGAAAAACAAAATTTAAGTTTGCCTTTAATAATATTTAATAAAAACCGTACACATTTAAAAAAAAGTATGTATATTTTCAGAAAGAATTTTTTCTTCAAATTTACTATATTTCAAAAAGCAAAATATTTATATACGTTCCTTTTTTCGATTAAGAAAGTTTTAGGTTTTATCTTCGGAATCGGTACTTGGACCAACAAAATTCGGAAAAAGTATAAAATTCAATTGACGTGCATCCACGGTGCCGAATTGCGTTGGTCATTACAAACCGGAGTTGGCGGGTTCGTTTCTCTTAACTTTAATTCGCGTGTACGTAAGGTTCTGCTTCTATTTGACCAAGAGGAGAATTTCCCCGCATGATAGAGGCTAAAGGTGATAACACGTGTGATCTTGATTTTTGTTGAGAAAATTGCCTTGACAGCGAAAAAATCCACACTAAGGCAGATACCAAAACGACAATTTCGGGGCATCGACTACAAACTGGTAGCTTATGTTAAGGAAAAAGGCCAATTCGGGGAAAACTACATTAGGCGTCGCAGAAAAAACTTAATTTATTGCTATAAACTTCAGCATTAAGAAAACTAACCTAATGTATTGTTAGTAATACACCAGTTGTCGATTTTCTTCACAATAATACATTTTGTCAGAACCTTCCCGATTTCCCTGCAACTATAAACTTAATTTAAGGGGTAGTACTTTCATAATGCTAACCGGACCTGAAAAGAAATTATTAATATGAGAATCAATTTGTTTCAGGCTTAAGTTCGTTTGTTATTTTTCAATTTAAAAATTTTTATTTTATTAATATGTTATATAGAATAGTTATATAGAATACTGAAAAAGTTAAGTTTTGAACACTATCAGAATGAAATACATGTATTTTCTGTGCCGTTAGACTCCTCATCAGCATTCTCTGTATCTTATAATTAAAATTATCGTATAATTAAAATAAATTTTTTTTCTTATTGGGAAAATAAACGAATTTAACCTGAAATAATTGAATTCGCAAATTATTTATTTAAATTTTCAGTTTGATAAAATAATAAAAACAAATGAGAAAATATTAAATGAATTAATAGTAATAGTTTGAGCATTATGAAATTTTATCTGCTATGTTATCTTTAAGCTTATTACAAAATCTTTACCATACATGTATGTATGTACATGTAGCATTTTTGCAAGAAATTATTTAAATACTTACATGTATATGTACATATATGTTTATACAACGCTTGACATGATCACATTAATATACGGAGTTTATAAACTTGAAGAAGAGTTTGTATCAATAATTTCATTAAAGAGTTTCTAGTGCGCCCTTTTGCACAGTATTGTCGGCATATTACATGTAATTAAATCTTGGATTTCACAAAAAGATATCTTTAATAAAATCTGATAAATGTATGTAGTTATATATAATACATATTATGTAGATTTATATTAAGTACATTCTGTTACGAGTTTGTCGGTATAGGAAAAGAACGACTACACTTTTTCCTTGGATAAATAAATTGCGAATTTATAATAAATTTGAAGGAATAAGTAGTTCATATTTTTTGCTTACAAAGTGATGAGATAGAAAAGGGTAGCTTACTTTTTTCGGGATTTTGAGAAGAAACTTAGCGCTCTCAAAATCAAGGGTAGGGAGGGTAAAGAGGCGTATCACTATAAAATTCCAACAATGATACGTATACGAGTATTGACTATGATTGACTCCCTTAGTTTTTCCTTTCGTTAAATAACACTTAGCTGATCTCAATCACGGTTCGTTACCATCAAATTTCATATATAAAAATCAACGCGTTGGCAATAATTTGTATTACGATTTCGGGAGTCTATAATAATACAGGGTCTCCGCCCGGAAGGGCGCAACTTTGGTGAACATTAGTCTTGACAGTTCATATTTGGCAGTCGTGAAGTAGAGACGTGGCTAATTTATAATGGAAAAATATTCGGTAAACGAACGTGTTTTAATCGTTATAAAATTTTATCAAAATCAATCATCGATTACTGTGACGATGGGAAAGTTACTTGCAATTTTTGGGAGAAACAATGTGCCAACGAGACGAACTATTTATCGTGTAGTGAATGATTTCGAAGAAAGAGGGACTGTAGCTGATAGGCCCAAGTATGTATTACAACGTACTGCCAGATCGGCTGAAAACATTACTGCTGTTCAAGAAAATGTTCAAAACAATCCAGCAACAACTTTGGCCACAATTTTGCGCAAAGATTTGCATTTGTTTACATTTAAGATTCAGTTGACACAAGAGCTTCTTCCAGAAGACCATTTACGCCACCGTACATATGCCAATAGGATGCTACAGCTCGCCCATGGCAACCCCTATTTTCATAAAAAAATCATAATGAGTGACGAAGCACATTTTCATTTGAATGGACATGTGAATAAACAAAATAGTCGGTTGTGGGCAATGGAAAAACTTCAAATTATTCATCGGTCACCTTTGCATCCAACAAAAGTGACAGTCTGGTGTGCAATTTGATCAGGAGGAATCATTGGACTTTACTTATTTGAGACTGAAAACGGCGTAATGGTAACTGTCAATGAGGAGCGATATCGTGATATGATCGAAACCTTTTTAACGCCGGAACTGCATGCTTTGGGCTTGGCTTACATATGGTTTCAACAAGACGGTGCCACATTGCATACAGCCAGGATTACAATGGAATTACCGCGAGACCTCTTTTCATAACAAGTTATTTCAAGGAATGGTGATGCTGATTGGCCTCCACGGTCGCCTGATTTGACTGACCCGGACTTCTTTTTGTGGGGATATCTGAAAGCAAGGTTTATGCAAACAAACCAGAAACGCAGGAGCAACTCAAACAAAATATTCGTGATGAAATTAATCAAATACCGCATGAAATGTGTGAGAATGTAATGAAAAATGTGTTCAAAAGGGCTCGCAATTGTAAGACTAACAGATGCGGGCATTTATCTGATATTGTATTCCATACATAATTTCCGACATTAAATAAAATATTTATCATTATACGATCCATTCTCTTTCATTTAATCAAAAATTATTAACAAACAAAGTAGTATACCTTCCCGGGGGATACCCTGTATTTATGCAGAACAATTATTATTGGCAACAGAGGATTCTGGTATCTGCCTGCTAATGGTTTTCAATGGCTCCCCTTCGTTCTCAGTTTTTTATACAGAGCAAATTGCCTGTGGATCAAATTTAGCGATTACTCCACCATTCTTTTCAAAAACCAAACTTTTCATCGCTATATTGTCATCGAGTTCATGCACCATTTTACATTGAAAGACTTCACCATATTTGAGCCAGTGTAGCTTAAAAAAAGTGGGACTTTTATGTGGTAAAAAATAGTGTGGCTTATTCACATAGCATTTTTCCCTCGAATCACTAACTAAAAGTAATCCTGGCTGTAGTTATTTCGTATCGAGATGTTTAAGCAACTCCCTAAATTTCTCTTTTTGTACAGCCTACCTACCGGTACCCTTCAGAACAAAATTAGTAACATATAGTTTTCTCAGTTAATATTTAAAATTTTAATATATGATAAAGTTTTTTCTCAAAACTTTTAATAGTTTTCTTGTGAAAAGTGCTCACAGATATTCCTAATGTGCTAGATAAGTAAATACTAAAAAGTATAATGGTTAAGGTATACTGAACAATAATAAGATGTAATTTGGTAATAGAGACTGTTAAACTAAGGCCTATGTATCTTCACTCGCTTATCTTTCTGGTACTGCTTCCCTATCTTAACATTCACTCGCTTATCTTTCTGGTACTGCTTCCCTATTAATACTACGCTCAATGACTACACTAGTTTTCTTACATCCTGGCTTGATTTATACTTGGTACCTAATATGATCTTGTCTAAACTGTAGACTAGTATAAGACAGGTACGAGATGTGCCATAATGCCTATCTTAGCGCAAAACAAGGTAATTTCTAATATCTCGCCTAATTCGTTTATAAAGCGAATGTACTGGGTGAAACCCTTATTAATGAAGAGAAATGAGCACAGTCTAGAAGCGCATTTATTAAAGGACGTACTATGGGAAGATGATGATAAGGACTTCCAAAATTTCACTCGAGTTTCCGTAGATGAATTCGAAGAAATTTTAGGTTTGGTATGAACACTTAGAAACAAACGAAAATAACATATATATATGTATATATATATATATATATATATATATATATATATATATATTTAACGATATTGTTTTTATCGTCCTAAGGTTATTAGTGAAGGAATAAAAGGAACTTAAGTAATATTCAATTCACTTTATTAGATCCACAATCATTTTATTATTGTTTTTTCAAAATATATTTGAATGAATGCTGTTGTACACACGAAAGTTCACGAAGGAAAAAGTACTCTATCTTTTCGTAAAACGTGTATATTGAAAAAGAAAAAAGAAGTATTGCTAACTTCAGGTTATTCGTTCACGCTTAATTACTTTAACAGCAATCGCGTAGTGCTGCCACAGTACGCCCGGCTAGACTGAACCGAGCTCATAGAAACCTTACTGGGAGTTTCACCTGACGACCAGAGCGAGTTGAAGTCGATATAGGATCTGTTGTTTTCGTGCATTCCTTTGAAGGCTCCACTGTAGTCGGATTTTGTGGGGGAAGATTATTATCTGGCGGATGGGACTCATTAACGATATACGCAGGCTTGAGTCTGTCTATTGATACATTAGTGTTTTTGCTATTGATACGGACTCTCATATGGGTGTGATAACGATGGACGAATTGAATCATTGCGCAAAAATACGTGAGTACATGTTTCTAAATCTGGGTGTTTAAAAACGTTGGCTTCGACATGCCATGCTGTTTGGTGTGGTTGAACATTTTGCATTGCTTCGCGCAGATCTGAAAGAACTTCAGCTTCCGTTTTCGTGTGAGTTTGTGGACCAAAAAATTCTGCAGGGATACGTAACGTGGTACCTAGAACCAGCTCTGCGGGAGAAGCTTTTATATCTTCCTTATATGTCGTACGAAGACCAAATAAAATAATTGGCAAACATTTAGTCCATCGGTTCTGGTCGTGACACAATATTGCTGCTCTTAGTGTTCTGTGCCATCTCTCAATTAAACCATTAGCCTGAGGGTGATAGGGTGTGGTTCGTAAATGATTGATACCCAGGTAACGTGTTAGCTCTTTAAAGACGTGTGACTCGAACTGTCGCCCTTGGTCGCATGTTATATTTGATGGAATTCCAAAACGAGCAACGCATCCTTATATGAGTGCTTGAGCTACTGTTGTTGCTAACATATCTACAATTGGTATTGCCTCAGGCCATCGACTAAATCTGTCTATTATGGTGAGGCAATAACGATAACCCTCGCTAGGCGGGAAAGGTCCTACTATGTCGATGTTTATGTGTGAGAAACGGCTATCAACCAGTCTGTATTGTTGAAGCGGAGCTTTTGTATGTCGCATAACTTTTGCGCGTTGACATTGTATGCAAGCGCGAGCGAAGTTTATGCTGTCTCTACGAATATTTGACCAAATGAATCAGCATGTCATCAGTTTAGCTGTTGCCCTAGTACCAGGGTGTGACATATTGTGTGTTCCTTCTAAGAATCTATCTCTCAAATTGCATGTAATAAATGGTCGCAATTGCTTTGTGGAATAGTCGCCATTAAAGTTGTTTTCGCTTCCGGGGATGGCAAAACGTTTCAGTTGAATTTTATAAGGTGACTTACCGGTGAGTATAGCTTGGAGTTCTTCATCCGTTTCTTGTTGGCGAGCGAGTTCTTCAAAATCAATTACTGGACTACTTGTTATTGTTGATATTCGAGAAAGCAAATCTGCAGTGATGTTGTCTTTTCCTGATATGTGCCTTATATCGGTTGTAATCTGAGCTATATAATCTAGCTGTCTTGCTTGACGGTTATTAGCTTTTTCTAGTTTTTGTCGAAAAGCATGTGTAATTGGCTTGTGATCGGTATATATGTGGCAAGAACGTCCTTCCGTCATATACTTAAAGTGCACTACACCTAAGTACATAGCAGTGAGCTCACGATCGTAAATGCTATAGCGCGATTGTGCTTTGTCGAACTTTTTGGAGAAGAATCCAAGTGGTTTAATGCGCCCATTAACTATTTGATGCAAAGCGGCACCGGCAGCTATATCCGATGCGTCGACCCAAAGTGATCATTCTGCATCTGGTGCTGGATGATTGAGCAGTGTAGCTTTGCAAAGTTGATTTTTGCATTCTTCAAGTGCTGCGGTTGTCTCGTCATTCTCGGTTTCATTGATTGTTCTACTTCGTATGAGTAAAGACGTACTTCACTTTAAGCGCATAATTTATATTCATTTAAGGTGACTTTTTTTATTTTAAAAATTGAACAAGTGCAGAGACACAGTTAACAGTTAGTAACAACAATAAAATAAATAACAAAAAATAAAAATCATTAGAATATAGTGTGTGATCAAAAATACAATAACAAAGTGCATGGTTAAACCTGATTAAACAATTAATAGTGAGTGCATGAGCGCACCAAACATTAACGAAAAAAATACAAAAGGTAATAACAACAATGCTTACTACTCTTTTTCTTACACAAATGCTAATGATGCAATAAATAATATAAATAATAAAAAAAAGATGACAGTGCTTTTTTAACCGCCAGGCCAATTGACCGAACGCGTTCATTATCAGTAAATATAAATATATCTGCTACAGAAACAACGAATTCAACAAATAAAACTAAAGAAACAAATAATACACAAAAAATCGCAGAAGAAAAAGAACGAGGTACTGAATCTAAACGCGTGCAAACTGGTATGGATCGGTACATAACCATAACGAAGAGGAAGGCGAGTCCTAAATCTTCACAACCAGAGCGCCAAGCAATATAAAGGTTCTCATCAAGTAGCTGCAACATCGGTAAGTGAAAATAGATTTTCTGTCCTTGCTACCCCGGATAATGAAAATGCCGAACCCACTGTAAGGGAACAAAAACCCCCACCAATCTATTTGCGTGAACAAACATCAAATGCCATTGTAAATATGCTGTCACAACCCGTAGGCAAAGAAAATTTCTATGTGGCTTCTGTACGAAGAGGACAGATACAAGAAACGAAGATCCAAGCCCACACTGAGAAGAATTATCGCCTAATCGCAAGTCGTCTCGATGCAGATAATAAGAGCTATTATACGTATCAACTAAAAAGTGCTAAAGGTTTGATCGTCATTATAAAGGGCATAGACAGTTCTGTTCCGACTGAGGAGATAAAAAGTGCCATAGAGGTGGAAGGTTATGTCGTAAGGTCAGTGCTCAATATTCTAAATAAGAATAAAGTTCCCCAACCTATACATCGTGTTGAAATCGTGTTTAATGCATCGCAACTTAAATCAAAAAACTCGGTTCATCCAATATATAATTTGCGCTACCTTTTGAACAGAAGAATAACGGTGGAAGAGCCTCTAAAACGTAGCGGTCCCCGTCAGTGTACTAATTGTCAGGAATTCCGACTCACGAAAACCTACTGCAAGCTACCATCCGTATGCGTTGTTTGCGGTGATGCGCACCGGACTTTGGAATGCACTTCTTCCAAAACAGACCCCAAGGTCAAAAAATGCAGCAACTGTGGTGAAAACCATACAGCAAATTACAGGGGCTGCAAAGTATTTCAATATGTAAAAGATAATGCGAAAGTCGTACGCAAACCTGATTATGAGCAATATAAAGCTTCCCAATTTCCTCGGCTTCATGCTGGTTCTGTTGCTAGTACACAAGCTACACAGCCACACACTAAGCCAAATTTTTCATATGCCCAAACATTGGGAAATGATTTACCTAATGTGAATGCCAAAAGTTCTAATGCGCATAAACATTCATATGCCCACGTCTTAAAAGAGGGTGCTCAGACACCCCTCACCAACAATTCGAGCTTGATCGAGAACTTAATACAGACAATGAATAATTTCATGACAACTATGCAGGGTATGTTTCAGGAAATGATGCGAATCCAAAACATGCTTCTGCAAGTTTTGCTTGGCAAAAAATGAACCAACATAATATGAAGTAGAATACTTCCTGCTAGCACATGATATAGACATACTAATAGTCTCTGAAACACACTTCACTATAAAAACTGCTTTACAATCGGTGGGTATTTTATATATGACACCAAACACCCAAGCGAAAGGGCATGTGGTGGGACTGCCATTATAGTCCGAAAAAACGTAAGGCATTTTCCATTGCCTGAATTCAACGAAGACTTTTTGCAAGCCACGACCATAAATCTTACTGATTTTAAAATTGTAGTCTCCTCAGTGTATTGCCCACCTAGGCATAAAATCGAACACCATGAATTTGCCAGGTTTTTTGCTACGCTAGGGCAAAAATTTATTGCCGCTGGCGATTACAATACAAAGCACACATATTGGGGATCCAGACTCCTTAGTCCTAGAGGTAGGCAGTTGTATTATACAGTTGAAACAAACAAGCTTGACGTCATAACTGCCGGTAAACCCACCTATTGGCCCACAGACTTTAATAAGTTGCCAGACCTTATTGATTTTGCTATAGTAAAAAACATCAAACGCGATCAACTCTTAGTTAATTCATCCTATGACCTATCTTCTGAACATTCACCTACAATTGTTATTTTACACGACAGTTTTGTCACTGCACCTAAAGCCCTTAGTTTCTATCCGAACAGAAACACGAATTGGTTAAAATATAAAATGTATGTGAGCTCTCACTTACCTTTGAACATCCCACTGAGAAATCCAGCTGATATTCAAGCAGCTGTAGACCATTTTACAGACGTCGTGACTGCCGCAGCCATAGCTGCAACGCCAACAAAGCCATCAGCTAAAATAATAACGTACCAGGCAACAGCAGATTTTCAGATGCTCGTCTAAGACTAAGAAGACAATGGCAAAATAGTCGTTCACCACACATAAAAATGCAAATGAACTTATGCCAAAAAAACTTGCGGAGTAAATTGAGACAGAAACACCAACTCGCTATAGACAACTTTTTAAAAAACTTGGATCCAATGAAAAACACGGATTATAGTCTGTGGAAAGCTGTAAAGCACTTACAATGTCCTATTGCTTACGAATCCCCACTAAGACTTGAAGACCGTACTTGGGCTAAAAACTCAAGTGAAAAGGCAAATGCGTTCGCAAAGCACTTAGAGAAGGTTTTCACACCACATGATATAAGTAACTCCACTATTCCAATTATTAGCGAGATCGTGAATGATCCTATGAAATTTCGGTTGTCTTCTTTAAAATCGACAATTAAAAATACGGATATGAAGAAATCACCTGGACCTGATCGTATAACAGGATCAATGATAAGAAACTTACCTAATTCAGCTGTAAGAATTTTACTTTACATATTTAATGCCATGTTGCGCGTCGGCTTCTTCCCATGCTCTTGGGAGATGTCTGAAATTGTTATGATCCCGAAACCTGGAAAGGACTCAAGCCAGATTACATCCTACAGGCCTATTAGCCTACTGTCAGTTTTGTCAAAGATATTTGAAAAATTATTCGTCTCGAGTGTAACTCCGTTTTTAAATGAACAAAACGTTATCCCAGATCATCAGTTTGGTTTTCGAGCAAGGCATAGTACGATTGAACAAGTCCATAGAATCGTTACCATTATTAGATCGGCTTTTGAAAGAAAGCAGTACTGTTCAGCTTTATTTATAGACATTTCCCAAGCATTTGATAAAGTCTTCCATGATGGGCTACTTACTAAAATAGCTCGGGTTCTACCTGAAAACACCCACAAGCTTATAAAAAGCTATTTGTCCGATAGAACTTTTAAAGTAAGGTAAAAGGACCAGCTTTCAAGATGTGGGAAAATCAGTGCAGGAGTACCTCAAGGTAGTGTGCTAGGGCCGCTGTTATATATCATCTATACAGCGGATATGCCGACAAGCCCACATACATATACATCAACCTTTGCAGACAACACTGCAATTATAAGTGTCAGTAATGATCCAAAGGATGCATATGAAAACCTGCAGTCCCATATTCATAAGCTAGAAGACTGGCTAAAACAGTAGAGAATAAAGGTAAATCCATCAAAATGTGCTCATGTAACGTTTTCCCTTAGAAGGCAAAATTGTCCACCAATCACAATAACTAATACCACGGTTCCAGCGGAAACGCACGTCAAATATTTAGGTATCCACCTAGATCGGCGCCTAACTTGGACCCGTCACATTGAGGCAAAAATAACGTCCATAAAGCTTCGAACAAATCAACTGCATTGGCTAATAAGTCCTAACTCAACTTTGGCTTTGGAATATAAAGTCCTATTATACAAATCCGTTATAAAGCCAATATGGTCATATGGTATTCAGCTGTGGGGTACTGCCTGTGCATCAAACATCCAGAAGTTACAGAGAAGACAGTCTAGGATTTTACGTCATATCGTATGCGCCCCCTGGTACATAAGAAATGAAAACATACATAGGGATCTCAAAGTTCCCACTATCCACGAAGAAGTTAAAACATACACGTCCAAATACGTGAACAAACTAGTCGCACATCCTAACACTCTAGCACGCAATTTATTGCAATTTGACGGCCACCAGAGACTAAAAAGAACTGACACATTGAGCCTGGCAAGGCGGCTCTCTCTACATAATAGAAGATAGATTTTTAAGATTTGAATACAAAAAATTAGTTATTACGTTGGTACTAACTAGTAAATAATAATTTAGAAATAAGATTTGAATACTTATTGTGAATTTCATTTAATAGAAAGATTCAATAAAATAAAATACAGTATAAAAAAAACAAGATTTGCTTCAAGTCGTGTTTGTAATATTCGGGACTCATTTTTATTATATTTTTCGCCACAAGTAACAAAAATTATAATCGAAAACACTAACAATTATGGAAAACATCTTAACGGTGTCAACCATATTCATGTAGATGAAGAATCGCTTTATTGCATTATAGATCCAAAAATGAGACCTTACATGATATGTTTGATGAATATTATGGACGGCCCATGTTTCGTTCAATAATGTCTGAAAGATCATTCTTGAACATTCACAAAATCATACGGTTTGATAACGTTTTAGCCAGGATTGCTCAGAAAAGTTCGGATAAGTTTGCGCCAATAAGGAACCTTTGGGACAAATGGTCTGAAAGTCTATCACAGTTTTATAACCCAAATGACTGTGTGACTGTAGATGAGCAACTTTTAGGTTTTCATGGGCGCTGTAAGTTTCGACAGTATATACCATCAAAACCAGAGCGGTATGGTCTAAAGTTCTGGCTGCTTGTTGATTCGCCTTCATGTTATGTGTGGAAAATACAGCCGTATTTGGGCAAAGATGTATCTGGCGTTCCAGAGCGAAATCAGGGTGAACGGGTCGTCCTTGACTTAGTTGATGGACTCAAGGGGCATAACGTTACAACGGATAACTTTTTTTCTTCGCACAGTCTTGGTCAAAAACTTTTGCAACGAAATTTAACAATGGTTGGAACAATGCGGAAAAATAAAATATCAATTCCTCCAAAGTTGTTAGTATGCAAAAAAGTACCAAGATATGAGTCATCATTCGCTTTTACCCCTAATACAACTCCTGTTAGTTATATCAGCCACAACGACAAATGCACAATTGCAATGAGCACAATGCATCATGATCAAAAAGTTTTGAACGGTCCAAAGAAACTACCCGAAATAATATCGTTTTATAACTCCACTAAAGGAGGAGTTAACACCGTTGAGAAAATGTTAAGTAGTTACAGCTGCAAACGTAAAAATAATCGTTGGACAATGGCTGTTTTTTCGAACATAATTGATGTTTCTGCTTTAAACGCCTATATTATTTATAACGAAGTAGACACAAATTGGAAAACTACTCAGAAACATACAAAACGTAAGTGTTTTCTTCATGAGTTGGCAATCTCACTCGCATATTTCATATTTTATATACAAATTTTAAAATATACAAATTAAAATTTTTATAATTACAAATTATGTTTTAGATATTTTATAATTATAACTATATATTTACTGAAATGCGTTTTGTTAAACTACGTTTTTGGTTTTGCCTTCAGTAGCGAATACGAATAATGATGATGGGTTGCCAACACGTGAGCATCCAACGTATAATTGTCCATGTGAGAAGCATGGTGTTTCTAGATTCAATCCACATACATGCAGCGATTGACCTTGTGATTTATTTATGATCATAGCAAATGCCAGACGTACTGGAAATTGTATGCGTTTAAATGAAAACGGTATATCCTCAGGCATTATAAGTAAACGTGGAGTGAATACGCCTTAACCTTTGTACTTACCAGTTAATATGGTTGCTACTATAATGTCATTTAATAATTTTTTTATGCTAATCTTGTTCCATTACAAAGCCGTGGTGGATTTAAATTGCATAATAGAATTATTGGTGAACCAACTTTTAATTGTAGCATGTTAGGTGGAGTTCCTGGTCAATCAAGGGAACTTAAGAATTCAATTGGATAATTAACAAATTCATCAGGATCGTTAACACAATCAATGGATTTTTATGTTTTTATTTCTCTGCTTGTTTTATTTTGAATATCAACAATAATATCGCAAACATCTTTGGTTTTGGTGATTGGTAAAATTGGTAATATTGGGATATACACTTGAAATTATGCCTTCTTTTTATCCATTTACACGACAATCTGCATGCAATGCGATGAGTCCTGTTGCATTGTCCATAGCAATTTTTCCAATATCCAATAATTGACGTGCAAATATGCGCATAAATACCGTTAGTGGAAGTTTTTTAACATATCGCCACAAATAAGATGCTTTTAAACAGGCATTTAGTTCATCTGCTGGTGTTGATCGTGATATGACTGGTAAGGTTTGTCTAAAATCGCCTGCCAATAATATAAGAGCACCCCCAAATGGTTGTTGGTTGCCACGTGAATCTTGAAATGTTCGATCCAATGTCTCTGGAGATTATTTATGCGCCATTGTGCATTCAGCCCATATAATAAACATGCATTATTGAAGTACCCTTGCCATCCCAGATGTTTTTGAAATATTACATGTTGGTGTTTCTGTCAGTTGCCTATTCAATGGTAATTTTAAGGCGGAATGTGACGTTCTTCCACCATCTAATAGAGTAGCAGCAATTCCCGGTGAAGCTATATCCAACGCAATATTACCGACAAACCGTATTTTTGCCAAAATTATCGAAATTACATGAGTTTTATCAGTACCACCTGGAGCATCTAGGAAATAAATTGCACCAGTTCCTGCATGATCAGTTTTCATAATAGTGTCGTAAACATGTTTTTTTTCTGTTTATTTAAGTTTGATAAATTATGACGAACGAATGTGTTTAATACATTGGCATCGTAATTTTTTTAACGTTGTATTTCACGATTAACAACATCCGTAACGGCTCGATTTGGAGATGCCATTCCCAATGAATTCAAAGTTTTATTCACCATTACTAAACAAATATCCTCAATGTATATTAATGCTTGATTATACATTTCAGGAGAGTATTCTACTCCTGAGCTTGCATTTGCATTACGCGCTTAATATAAAATGTCATCTGTCATTGCATTTTTATATTTTTCCCACAGTTCTAAAGGTTTAGATGGACTGCATTTTGATATTATAATTGCGAATAAAATACGAATTTGATATGAAGAAGCACCCAGTGAGGCATCGGCGAGTGAATTTTCCAAATGGTCATCGTTCTCGTGTAAATTTCATTTTTGGCAGGCGTCCCGATATGATTTACACAATATATTATTTATGGTTTTCAAATTTTGAAATTATGTCGGACCACGTATATGAATTAAAAGCAAACGCAAGGAATTGTTTTGGGGATTCATTCCATGTAAAATATCGCGGAACCTCATTATACAGTAGCGTCTTAGTGAAGTCACAATGGCACAATGAAAAAAATGCAGTCAATGTGGTTGCTGGTGGTTGTGCTGCTCGCTCGATCATATTTTCTGCTGTAAAATATACTCGATGTCCTTTTCTAAATAAACCGCCAAATGAACTACAGTTGGATACCTCTCATGAATTGGAAAAGAGAATATGCGCCAAACGGCTTCGTTGCTACTAATATATTTGACATTGTTTGATTTCATCTGACTTATCTCGAGGTGCCACTCCATAAATGGCCATATCACTGCTTTAATAATTACATAATTACAAATATATTTTATTAATTTAACGGGACTGCAATATTCACCGTTTATAAGTGCTTCATATATTTTAGATAATAATGGTGAATATGGAACTACCCTCTATTATCAATCTCGATATCAATGTTTCGTACTTTTAATGTAATGGATCTACCATTGTTATCTGGTGAACGTCGGCGATATTGAGAGTATCTATCATTGCCTGTTATTGTTTCTGGAATCAGTTGTCGTGGATATCGCTTAGAACACTTGCCATTAATCATGCATGGTGAATGTATATTGAAGGCACCACATAGGCCATATATCATATTCTTCGTTATTATTTCGAACAATTCTTGATCAATTGTTGGGTCTGGGATTTGAGCAGAAATAATATCGATTTCGTTTGGCTGAATTTTATCAACACACCAAATTAGAATATAAGCATGTGGCAGTCCTCTTTTCTGCCATTAAATCGAATACATCCAGCAATGAACTAAGCCAAAAACATTAGATTTTACAATTAAATCCATCAGAGACTTTAATTTCAGCTTAAATACTTTGCGAATGTCCTGGCAATAAACATTTTTTAATTTCATTCCAAATTGGGTTGCAAATAAATGTGATGAATAAATCAGGACGACTATAATTGCAAACGTATGTCATAGCGTCTTGTGAATATTCATACATATGACATTGGCTGCCGGTATATGTAGCTGTTAGAATTGTTAATCGGCCAAGATCATTTAAATTGCCATCATTATTAATTGCATCACGTGGATGAATATATTCCTCTGATCGTAATTGACGTTGATTTTGGCGAATAAATTCTGATTCTATTTTTGCATACATATCTACAACACACTGATGATAAAGTTGGCGGCATTTCAAAATAGGATTTTCCATTTTCTCTCAAATCATGAGTCTTCTTCTTCACCTATAATATCGAAAAAAAGTTTTTGTGAGCAGTAAAATATTTTAAAATTTACCAGTAGTTGGGTTTAACATATTTAATTGGAATTGGTAGCCATCTTCTCCTTGCCTAAACAGTATTGGATATTGCAGCGCATCACATGAGCGATGTGTTACTCGTTGCAATTGATCATTTCTTCGATGTAAAATTATATCTCTTGGCTAGAACTGATCACCAACAATTACAATAGCAATTTCATTTATTGCTGGTGCATTGAATCGTCGTGGATGCTCACCTACTGGTGTTTTATCGGCTTTTATAACTATTTTGTGATTATCAGATGGCATTTGGTCTATTGCAACTTCAAATAATTTCACCAATTCGTAATGCTGATGGAATAAATTTTGTAATGATTCCACAATGTTGCGGCATAGTCATAGTAACTTCTGATTTCGAATTGCCAAGGAAATATATCTGCAAAAATTTAGATTCTTCATCAGGAATAGGCAATAAGGATCCTGCTTTGTCCTTGTACTTTAAATGTTGGCATGAAACTCCCAGTAACTATATTGAAAGCACCAAATGACGTCATTTGAAAGCATTTATTATAACCTCGTATATGGGTTAGGAAATGTTTCTATTGTGGTGTTTTTCCAGACACCAGTGAAAGTAATGGTCCCGGTGATTGGCTTAGTTCAGGCAGCTTTTTGTTTCCTTTTTATATTTGAATGCGTTGCAATGGACATATAATTGATCCATGCTTCCAATATTAACATTGGGATGCATATTATAATCAATTGTTGGATCGTAATTAAATGCAAGACGCTTAAAAACAATGCGATTGGTATTGTGTATTGCTGCTCTGGAGGCTCTTCTCGTAGCCTGATTTTCTAGTGAAGAATTTTGGCGCAAAAGTGGCATTCGATTCCTGTCTTGTTCGTTGTCTTCTGCACTCTCCTCTTGTATCTGCTGTGAGCGCAGCACACGCATATGATTTGTGTGCCGTGTACACCGACCAGTATTTGCACGTGGACATGGCATTTTGTACTGCAATATACGTTTTTTAAGATTTAAGTTATTTTTTGTTCTTTTTTGTTGTTGGGGTAGGGAGGCTGCCTTTGTTGTCTTACCTGTTGCTTGTTTACTTTCTTCAAAAGCTTTCAATAATAAAATTAATTTACTTTCTCTAATACATAGGATTAATTTAATAAAATGTATGTAACATTTAATTTAAATAAATTAAACTTTAATTAAATAACTTATTTTTTTTTCGTTTGACTCCCGCGCACTTTTCACGAGCCGGTGTCGGGATACTTAGCGCCCCCGCACGCCGCCACACGCCAATTAAGCACCCAACGCCTTCAGTGAAACATAGCATAGGCTTATCGCGCAAATACAGTGATATTTATTTACTGTTTTAAACTTTATTTTTAAATTTATTATTCACGAAAAGATGTTAGCTTTGAATCGGTATCGGGCTAATTAATGCCACTACACGCTGATTAAGGACGCAACGCCTCAGCGAAATACGGCATAGGCTTACCGCGCAAATAGGGATTAAAAAATTTTAGATATTTATTTACTTTTTTAACTTTATTTTTTTCACGAAAATAGCTTAGGTATGATCCGGTATTGGGCTAATTAACGCCGTTACACACCGATTAAGTACTAATCTCTATCGGGCAAAAAAACACCTAAACTACACGAAAGCACTTTAGAGACACTCCTCACGGGCCATAGATAGAACTTACATATAAATTTATGGTAAACCTGGTGCGGTAGTTCTTAAGTTATTGCGGTCGAACAATAGAAAAATTGCGCCATCTGTCGGTTAATCCCCAATCCACATTTTAGTCGAAATCGGTGATATAGGTCTTAAGTTATCGCACACAAACACCAAAAAAGGAAATTTTTCGCCATCTGATGGACGAACACTAAACTACATAGAAGCCCCACTGGCGACCCATAGAGTATAAATGTAAATTTTGGTCAAAATCGGTGCAGTACTTCTTGAGTTACGGTGGAAAAACACAAAATAAAAAATATTGCGCCATCTGTCGGACTTAACATTCAAACTAGACAGAAACACTGCTCATGGCCCATAGAGCATTCAAATAAAAGTTGGTCAAAATCGGTCCAGTAGTTTTTGAGTTTATCGATCACTAACATACACGTAATTTTTCTATATATATATAATAATGTGTTTTATTTTATCACAAATCAAATAAACAAAATTGAGTTTCTCTGTAAACAAAGTGATTGATAAATTTTTTATTATTAGTAAATTTTAAGATTCTTTACATGGTTCTTACGATATAACGCTATTATTTAGGAATTTACCTGTAAACAAAGAAACGACATTTAAAGTTTATTATTCCAGTGATTTAAATTTCATCGCATTAAATTCTCCTCAAATAAGTTTACTTGTTCTTTAACAAAATCACTTTACAAATTTAATAAAACATCTGTTTTTTCTCTGTAACAGAAATCTAAATACATGTGATCTTTTTGTACACGACAGAAGTTTAAATAAGGGAATTCATTTTCCTTACATATATATCTATATCTATATATATATATATATAAATTTATATATATATATATATATATATATATATATATATATATATATATATATATATATATTGAAATTAGATAATTGGATGTATAACAAAGCAGAATACTGTGTTGCGGGATGCAATTACTCCCAGGACATAACTGGTCATAACACTTAGATACCTAGCAACATGAAACTCTTACAAATCGTTGGAATTTCTTTTTAGAGTTTCAAAGAGTACCATAAGTGTATTTGTACCTTCTGTGTTACGAGCATTATACAAAAGTCTATAAGCGGAGTATTTGAAAGTAAGTAAAAGCAAAAGTATAACGACACTTTTGCAAAACAAACACGATAAAATTTATTGTAACAAAACTTTATTACATACTATACATATAACAAAATTTTTTATTTGGAATCTTTTTTATATCAAGCACAATTAAAGTAAATTAATAATAAAACTTTATTACTTTTTATTAATTAACATAAAAATTTTTCCTTTATGAAAATGAGTCTTAGCCACTGTCATCAGGACGTATATATGCGTCAGACATTGCTGTAAATAAAATGTCTGAATCGCGAGTTTCTGGCGAAGACGTCCTTCTATCTTGAAATTTTGCTGTAAAATTTGAACGGTTTTCTGAAAATTTTCTTTGAAACGGCAAAGTTTGTATTTCCCCGTATGAGATATGTTGTGAATTGGATTGAAAACTTGTTGTCTGAATGATGAAGTAACATAAGGGCGAACTCTTGATGTTGATACGTCGCACCATAATGTAGTTTGGCAATCGGGTAGTTGTATAGTCTTTAGCTGCAACGAGCAAATTTGTTCGGCTTCTTTTAACTCGTCTACATTTTTCTGACTTAAGGCAAGTTGTTCAAAATTTAGTTGGTCAGCGTTAAACATAAATGTGTTGAACGTCGGCTGTGTATTCACTGATGAAGCTGAGGTGACGTACTTGTTTTGGCGTTGCCTTTTCCGGGTTTTGTTGGAAGGCAAACGTTATTGGTTTGTGGTCCGTAAGTATGGTACAATTGCGACCATCGAGTTTTTGTGTAGTCTATATATCATGCATATGGGGTATAGGGTACCAATCAGGATTCGTAACTGTATTCAAACGTCTGTAATTGCCACAGGGACGCCACTCTCCTGCTGTTTTCTTTGGTGCCTTATAAAGTGGACTGGCCCACTGGCTGCTGCTCGGACTACATATACCTTGTTTAAGCATGTAGCTAAATTCCCTTTTTGCCAGTGCCAGCTTTTCCGGGTTTAGTCGTCTGGGTTTTGAAAAAATTGGCGGTCCATCCGTGACGATATGGTGGTACTCATTCTCTTTGTTATTATTTGCTATATATTTATAAGGTTGTGTTAGACTCTTGTGGTTGTGCAGCAATTGCGTTATCCAGTCATCAGACGTAGGAGGCATTGTGTAAATTCGCTCCTGACAAGCCTTATAAACAATTAGGTTTACCACAAGCTTTGTTCTATTATCGTCTACTGATAGATCATACTCATACAAAAAATCGTTGCTTATGATTGGTTTTGTAACGTCGGCAATAATAAACTCTGAGTCCATCTGTCTTCGCAGACCCAGGTTGACTGTCATAACTTTCGTACCATATGTTTTTATTGTTGTGCCGTTTGCAGCATATAAGTCATATGAGTGTGGTGCATTTCGATTTGTGGGGGGTAGGACGGAGAAGTCAGCGCCGGTGTCGACTAAATAGCTTATTTTTGTTTTTTGGTCTGTAGCGAAAAGACGACGGCTTTCTGCGTTACTAACTCTGTTTGCCGCCGTTGACAGAGCTGCAGCTAGTTTTCCGGCTTTAAATTCTTAAATTGACAAGGCTCTACACATTTTCTTGCCTTGTCCCCAAATCGATAGTGAAATTTGCAAAAAGGGAAACGTACCTTTGATTTTGATTTGCCACGGCTACGTTGTTGTTGTTTACGATCGTCTAAACGTCCTCTTTCGTGGCTTGACGAGCTCATACGCTGCAGCTGACTGCGAATTTCAGCTTTTAACGTTGAATCTGGTCGAATAGATGATATAGTGGGGTAGTTTTTTACCCCCATTAGCTTATCGGCTTGTAAGGCCATTTGTGTTGAATTACCGTCCACAATAGCTATAATAGAACGAACCGTTTCCGGCAAACGTTCCATCCATAACGACTTTAACGCGACGTCAGATATTTTGTCCCCAGCTAAATCTTTCATTCTTTTTAGTAGCTGAGACGGCTTAAGGTCACCAAGTTCAACCTCCCTTATTAATTATCTTAATTTTCGGTGGTCTTAATCGGTGTATTCTGCTATCAATGCAGTTTTTACGGCATTATACTTACCATCAGCAGGTGGGCTACGTATTATATCTGCCACTTGTAGTAGATACTGTGCTTCTAATGATGAAATTACGTGGTGATACATTGTGTTGTCAAGTTTTATACCGCAAATTGAGATTCCATTTGTATAAAATAAATGCTCGGCTGCTCCTTACAAAATGTAGGTGACTTGACGCCCTATTCGTGTTTAGTGTATCCTGAAAATCGTCTTCGTCAGACATTTTGTTTTTATTTTTGTCCATAACACTCGGGGTCACCAATATGGTTAGTGCTTGGTATAACCAATAAAACAATTTTTGTTTGTTAATTTATAATTAGCTTTTAATGATTCATTAATTAACCGATTTTTAAAGATTTTGCAGCGTACAACTTCGTCTGCTATGCCGAGAGAAAAAAGAACCTTTTTAAAATTTATAAAAATGCTAGTCATGTTAGTGATGCCACGTTATGTTGTCTACTTACTAGGATTACCAAATTATAGTAATTGAAATCAATTCGTCGGGATTCAGCATGAGCAAATGACTGCCACACATGTATGCAGCTTCCATCAACCGAAATGGAATGGTTGCAAATCGCTTCGGATTTCAACAATATTTGGCAATTTCCACAGAGGGGCTTTTATAGTATCATCTTGTTTGCTTTAGTAGATGCAAATGGAAGATTTTTATTTACCGCTTTTGGCTGCAACGGAAAAGCGTCAGATAGCACTATTTTTCACGATGGTTATCTGTACAAAATCCTTAAAGATTCTTCATTGAATATTCCAACTGCAAGGAAATTAGTTTCTGGGTATGTCACCAAAATACCATATTTTTTTATTGGTCACGATGCATATTGCCTGGACAAAAATGTAATGAAGCCGTACAATCGCAATATATAATTGACTGTACCCCAGCAAATGTTTAAATATAGGTTATATCGCGCACGTATGGTGGCTGAATGTGCATTTGCGAAACTTGAAAAACGTTTCAATATTTTGCAAAGACCAATTGCAGTGTTATCGAGTACAGTAGATATGATAGTTTTAGCAAACTGTACTCTACATGGTTGTCACTTTCGAGAAGTTAGCCGTTTATAGCGTAACCTCTCTTGAGTTGAAACAACTCAAGACAACAAAAACAAAAAAAACAGCAATGCCCACGTCTTAAAAGACGGTGAACAGACACCCCTCACTAACAATTCGAGCTCGATCGAGAACTTAATAAAGACAATGAATAATTGCCAGGTTCTTTGCTACGATAGGACAAAAATTTATCGCCACTGGCGATTACAATGCAAAGCACACATATTGGGGATCCAGTCTCCTTAATCTTAGAGGCAGTTACTTTATACAGTTCAAGCAAACAAGCTGGACGCCGAATTTGCTATAGTAAAAAACCATCAAACGCCATCACCTGTTAGTTAGTTCATTCTATGACGTACCTTCTGATCATTCACCTACAATTGTTATTTTACACGATAGTATTGTCACTGCACCTGAAACCCTTAATTTTTACCCGAATAGAAATACGAATTGGTTAAAATATAAAATGTATGTGAGCTCTCACTTATCCTTGAACATCCCAGTGAGAAATCCAGCTGATATTCAAGCAGCTGTAGATAATTTTACAGACGTCGAGACTGCCGCAGCCATAGCTGCAACGCCAACAAAGCCATCAGCTAAAATAAAATCGTACCAGGCAACAGCAGATATTCAATTGCTCGTCATTGAGAAAAGAATGTTAAGAAGACAATGACAAAATAGTCGTTCTCCACACATAAAAATGCAAATGAACTTATGCCAAAAAAAACTTACGCAGTAAATTAAGACAGAAACATGAATTCGCCACCGACAGCTTTTTAAAAAACTTGGATCCAATGGAAAACACGGATTATAGTCTGTGGAAAGCTGTAAAGCACCTACAATGTCCTATTGCTTACGAATCCCCACTAAGACTTGAAGGCCGTACTTGGGATAAAAACTCAAGTGAAAAGGCAAAGTTGTGATGAAATTTTTCATTGTTTGTATTAAATTATCGATTGAGCTCGAATTGGTAGTGAGAGGTGTCTGTGCACCCTCTTTAAGGACGTGGGCATATTAATGTTTATGCGCATTAGAACTTTTGGCATTCGCATTAGGTAAATTACTTCTCAATGTTTGTGCATACGAATAGGTTAGTTTAGTGTGTGGCTGTGTAGCTTGTGTGCTAGCAATAGAACCAGCATGAAGCCGAGGAAATTGAGAAGACCTATATTGCTCATATTCAGGCTTACGTACGATTTTCGCATTATTTTTTACATGTTGAAAGACTTTGCAGTCCCTGTAATTTGCTGTGTGGTTTTCAGCACAGTAGCTTGCAGTAGGTTTTCGTGTGTCCGAATTCCTGGCAGTTAATACACTGACGGGGACCATTACGTTTTAGAGGTTCTTCCACCGTTATTCTTCTGTTCAAAACGTAGCGCAAATTGTGTATAGGATGAACTGAGTTTTTTGATTTAAGCTGAGATGCGTTAAATACGATTCCAACTCGATGCATATGTTGGGGAACTTTATTCTTATTTAGAATATTGTGCACTAACCTTACGATATAACCTTCCACCTCTATGGCACTTTTTATTTCCTCAGTGGGAACAAAACTGTCAATGCCCTTTACGATGACAATCAAACCTTTAGCACTTTTGAATTGATACGTATAATAGATCTTATTATCTGCATCGAGGCGACTTGCGATAATTCTTCTCAGTGTGAGCTTGGATCTTTGTCAGCAACAGCTGAACGGAAACTCGTGGTGTACTATGATCTAGCACATTACTTGTCCGAGCTAAAGACTTTTCAATCTGGACTAGCCACTTTACAGCATTTGTGTTCATCCATCACACATCAGTCAACATGCAATATTTTGATAAAAAATTTCAATTAAGTAAGAGAAGAGTTGCTGGAAGAGAAAGAACTATTCACCACTAGTAGAGTAAAAAATTTAACATTGTAGGAAATGTAGCAAGGTCATTGTTTGGAGTACTGGACTCAGACTATGCCAATGAAATGTCATTGAAAAGGCGAAGGTCGACTATATCTTCGAATTACTTATTGATTCCACTATTAATATAATTAAAAAGGACGAACTCAGCACACAAAAACAACTAACTTAAATTGTTGCAAGAATCAATAATGAAGCAAATGCACTTGCTAAGGAATTATCAGAAATCAGCCAAACACAACTAATATCACTTCTTTCCAATCGATTAACATTAAAAGCACTGAACTTCCACAGGGTAGAAAAGGAGATCATCGACGTACTAATGGATGCGCACCATGAAAAAATTAGTCTAATTTTATTATCATCTCATCAGCTAAGGACTGAATTAACCACAATAAAAGCAAATCTACCAGTACAACATATGCTTCCAATTGAAGACGATAGCTTGGTTGAACTGTACAAGCTAATGAAGACAAATTGAGCCGTGACTAAAGACGAAGTCCTCTTCGAGATTAGGTTGCCACTGATAGCTCAACAAGTCCTAGAACTCCTGAAGATAACTCCATTC
The DNA here is from genome assembly GCA_963932375.1 of Phania funesta. Taxonomy (NCBI): domain Eukaryota; kingdom Metazoa; phylum Arthropoda; class Insecta; order Diptera; family Tachinidae; genus Phania; species Phania funesta. Next base: position 60,701,146 of record OZ010653.1, read on the forward strand.
TCAACAATAAGAAATAACGCTCTAATAGCCATCAAATCAGATGTACCTTTTCTAGCAGTGAATCCCCACAGAGATGAATTTATTCCATTTACAACCACCGATTTGGCAAGCTGCACCATAGCCAAAGGAGATACATATATATGTCACAACAAACAGCTTCGATTTAAGAAGAATACAGAATCCTGTGAAGTTAATATCCTCAATAGCCTAAACACAGCCAACTGTAACCTTACCCGGCTGATAGATAACAGAACATGGACGCAATTGAAAAATCCGAATAAATGGATTTTTGCTGCCACAACAGAAGTAGAAATTTCAGCAGTTTGAGGCACTGAAGCCTCCCAACGGCTAATAAGAGGCACTGGGATAATGCAAATAGAACCAAATTGCATAATTAAAAACAACTTTCTCACTATTCAAGGCCACTTTGATGCATCAACTAGCTTGCATAATTCATACGTTCAATTCAGACACATTGATCAAATTGGCACTCCACAAGAAATCAAAAGAATGTCTAATACTAACAATCAATTCTAAATCAACTGAATAACCTGCAAAAACAACTTGATGAGTCAACTATTGTACGATTAACAGAGTTAATCAGGTCTCAAAGCCAACATCACCACGCTGTAAGTTACACTGCACTTTTAATTTCTCTAATCATTTTAGTAGCCATCATAGTCAAGCTATACTCAATCTATAAGAAAAGAAAAAATCACAAGATCATTCAGCCGACACCGCATCCAGTTCTTATCTCGACCTGTTACCATCGACATTGCAGATATCAAACCTAATGAACGTTTGTCACCAGTGACCGTTGGTCAACGCGGGGGAGTATGTTGATACTTACATCAACATAATTTAATTTTTTTATTATTTAATTATTAAAAAATATTACTTAGTTTCCGTTTTAAACTTTAATAACCATTATTGTTGACTCAACATTTTATTCTACTTATTATTTCTGTTTTAAGTTCCATTACCTAAACATTTTATTTTATTACCTAATTTTGTATTAAGTGCATTAACCATTGTTGTTAACAAAGCAGAAATTATTGTTGTTAACTTTAAGTTTGCTATAAATAAAGAGTGATTACGCAACTTTGGTTTATTCTACCTATTAACCAATTTAAATCAATTTATTGTAAAACAATTTAGTATATAAGAATGAAAAATAAAGAAACTATCAATCAATCGTTTTGAAGCATTTAAGGTGTTTTATTTGATTCAATTAGAGCTCTTCAGGTTCATGTGCTTGTAAGAACACATAGGGCAAAAATAGCTTCAGTTCAGATTTATGTGTTTGAATTGAAGTAATCTATCGCCATTACGTACATCTTGTTTTCAGCGTCAAGTCTACTTGCTATGAGCCGACAGCTTTTTCAGTATGTGCATGGATCTTTGTTTCCTGGATTTGTCGCCGCCGAATGAAGGCGACGTAGAAAATTTCTTTTCTACAATTGAATTGGAAGTTTACTCGTGCAAGTAGATTGTTGGAGGTTTTTGATCCCTGATAGCGGGTTGAGCGTCTTCATCATCCGGGGTTGCAAGTATGGAGAATTTATTATCATTCACCGTCTTTGCAGCTATTTCAATACTTTTATATTGTTTCGCTGTACGATCTTGTTGGGAATACTTAGGACTGGTCTTCCTTTAGATTATGGTTATACTTGTATACCTATCCATACACGATTGCAGTTTTTGTACTGGGTTTGTTATATTACCTGTATCGTTTTCGTGTTGTACTGATTTTGGTATATCACCTGTCTGGTTTATATGTGTATTTTATTTGATTCAGCCGTTGAAGATATATTTATATTGGCGGATAATGACCGCGTTTGGTCAATATGGCACTGCCATATCTTTTTTATTATTTATTTTGTTCATTGCATTATTAGCATCTGTATAACTAAAAGAGTCATAAGCATTGTTGTTATTCTCTTTTATATTTTTTTCGTGTATGTTTGGCACACTCATATAGTGACTATCACTGGAATTTTTGTAACCATGTACTTTTTGTTTTTATTTACAAAACACAATATATATGTTATGTTGTATGTTGTTTTTTTTATTATAACTGTTGTGCCTCTTCACTTGTAAAAATTTTTTTTAAATATTATTTTTTAAAATTATTTATGCCTCTTAAGCCTTTTCTTCTCTATGACGAACATCTGTACATCTATTTGGACTGGTGCGATTTTATTTTAACTGGTGGTTTTGTTGGCGTTGCAGCTCTGATTGCAGCAATTACGACGTCTGTAAATTTATATACAGCTGCTTGAATATCAGCTAGATTTCTTAGTGGACTGTTTAAAGATAAGTGAGAGCTCACATACATTTTATATTGTGACCAATTCGTGTTTTTATTTGGGTAGAAAATTAGGTTTGTAGGTACAATGACAAAACTGCCATGTGGAATAGCAATTATAGGTAAATGATCAGAAGATAGGTCAAAAGATGCACTGAGTTATAGGTCATCAGGTTTGATGTTTTTGCAATAGCAAAATAAGCAATAAGAACTGGAAACTTATTAAGGTTTGTGGGCAAATAGGTGAGTTTGTCGCCAGATACGGCGTCTAGCTTGTTTTCTTGAACTATATAATACAACTGCCTACCTCTACGACTAATGAGTCTGGAATTCCAATATGTATTCTCTGCATTGTAACATTTGTCCTAGCGTAGCAAAGAATCTGGCAAATTTATGGTGTTCGATTTTATGCCTAGGTGGACAATACACTAACGACACTGCAATTTTAAAATCAGTAAGATGTATAGTCGTGGCTTGCAAAAAGTCTTCCCTAAACTCAGGTATTGGGAAGTGGCTTACGTTTTTTCGTACTTTAATGGCAGTGCCACCACACGCCCTTTTGCTTGGGTATAGGCATGTAAGATGGCCTGGATTTCCCAGTTTTTTATATCTGGTCCAGTTTCCAGGAAAAATGCAATCAGTCCAGTTTTTTCATATTTTATATTCTTTTATAATGAAACTAGCGGGTCCGTTGCCTGCTTCGCACGGCAAAACAAAATAAGAAAAGAAACACACTTGTTTTTAATAAAGTTGGTTTTGTTCCCTATTATTCAACTTTTAATTCTAGTTTCTTACAATCTTAGACTATGTATCACTTAAACTATCTTAGAGCTCTTTCGTAGACAACATTTTTGGTTTTGCCATGAGTTGTTGTGTAGATAAAGAGAACTGAAGGCTTGCCAACACGTGAGCACGAAACATATAACTGGCTGTGTGAAAAGCAAGGATATTCTAAATCAATTCCACACAATTCCAACGATTGCCCTTGCGCTTTATTTATTGTAATAGCAAATGCAAGACGTATTGGAAACTGTAGTCTTTTGAATTCAAAAGGTAAATCTGATGGAATCATTGGAATTCGTGGAATCAATACATCTTCACCTTTAAACTTCCCCTTTAAAATTGTTGCTTCGATCAAATTGTTCATGACCTTTTTAACCGCTAATCTTGTCCCATTGCATAATCGTGGTTAATTTATATTTCGAAGCACAATAATGGGAGCACCCACTTTCAATTGTAAACGATGAGGTGGAAATCCGGGTAAATCCAATGAATTCAAAAATTCTGTCGGATAATTAACAGCGTCGTCTTGATTCGTAACCGTGTCAACTGATTGATATGTTACAACTTCGCCAGGAACATGGGTTAAAATGTCTGCATTCATTTGACCAACGTCTTTATTTTTAGCGGCCAGTATAGCTCTTTCAGCTAACCAATTATGATTGCGATAATTTTCTGCAATATTTGGAAAAACACTTGACACCAAGTCTGACGAAAATCACCAGCCAACAGAATCAAAGCGCCACCAAATATCTGTTGATCATTACTACGCAAGTCTTGCAATGTCCTGTGTAACGCTTGCACTGATTTCTTATGGGCCATTGTACATTCATCCCACACTATTAATTTGCATTGTTGCAAGACTTTGCCCATTCCCGAATTTTTGGAAACATTACAGGTGGGATTTTCATTTACATTCATATTCAGTGGTAATTTAAGTGCAGAAAGGGCTGTCCGACCACCATCTAATAACGTCGCTGCTATTCCAGACGATGCAAGTGCCAATGCTATATTACTCTGTGATCTTATAGTCGCTAATAGCAAGGAAATCAGAAATGTTTAGCCAGTTCCTCCTGGAGCGTCTAAAAACATTCCTCCAGTTTCGTTTCGTACTGATTCCATTATGGTATCATATGCGTGTCTCTGTTCTGGATTCAATTTATGCAAATTCAAGTTTATAAATGTGGTCAACGAATTGAAATCATAGTGTTTTTCACGATTTATTTCTTGATTGAATGCATCATGCATTGGTCGATTTGGAGCTGGCAAACCCAATTGTGTCAATGCTTTATTTGCAATTACCAAACAAATATCTTCAATGATAATCAATGCCTCATTAAACATTTCAAGTGTAATCATTAAATCGTTATTTTCTGCAATTCGGCGCATTTGATGCAAAATGTCTTCGGTCATAAAATCCTTAAAATTTTCCCATAATGGCAATGGATCAGATGGAAAACATGTTGCAATAATAATAGCAAATAATGTTCGTATTTGATAGGGAGAACCTGTTGCTGATGCATCCCTAAGTGTCGCATTCCAGTGATTATCATCTTCCAGTAAATGCAATTCCTGACATGCTTGACGAAAAGTGTGACACTGTAGGCCGTTAACTCTTTTCAAACTCAAAAAAGATGTGGGCCCACGAACATGAATCAATAATAGACGCAAATAAAAACATTCAGCATGACTGGGATGCACTGTGTAGAGACGTTCAATTGCATCACTTTCAAAAATGCCAGCATAACCTTGAACTGGTCTTCCTTGCTTACGTCTGTTCCATTTCTTTCCAGATGCATTCCAAGTGTAATATGTTGGTACTTGTGAATAAAGCAATGTTTTAGCAAATCGATCATTTTGCCACAATTCGAAAAACGATAATAATGTAGTTGATGGTGGTCGCTCTGCAATTTGCTGTGCAGTATCAACTATGAAATATACACGTTGTCCGTTTTCCAAATGTACTGACAAATGAATAACAGTCGGATTTCGATCATGAATTGGGAACAATAATATTCTCCAAACTGCCTCATTGCTACTGATATACCTTCCCATTTGACATTGTGTTATTTCATCATATCGGTTCTCTGCAACACCAAACACAGCCATGTCACTGCCTTTATTTACATACTTGCAGATATATTAAGAGAATTGCAATATTCTACATTGATATGAGCTTTGATTGCTTTTGATAGTATTGGCGAATAGGGGACAACCCACGTATTATCAACTGTAATATCTTGATTCTTGACTCGTAGATTGATTGATTTGCCATTATCATCTGTTGAGCGTCGGCTATACAATGGGTAACCATCATTTCCATTAATTGTCTTGGAAATCAAATCTCTGGGATACCGCTTCGTGCATTTTCCATCTTTCATAAATGGCGAATTAATATTTAGAACACCACATGGTCCATGAATCATGTAACAACATCAAATAAACCTGGATCGATTTCCTGATCAGGAATTTCTGCTGAGATGATGTCATCTATTTGATCGCTTGTTATTTTGTTGACTAACCATACCAAAATATGGGCATGTGGTAATCCTCTCTTTTGCCATTCCACCGATTACATCCAACATCGAACTTCGCCGAAAACTTGATGTTTAACAATAAAATCCATCAATGACTTCAGCTTCTGTCTAAATACTCGTGCAGTTATGTCGTGACGGTCTGTAGAAGATTGCCCTTCATATAAATATTGCTTGATTTCGTCCCATTGTGGATTACATGTAAATGTAATAAACAAATCTGGTCGACCATACAAACGAACATAGCAAATGGCATCTTGTGCATACTCATGCATGTGCCTTGGACTGCCTGTGTAACTTGCTGGTAAAATAACAACTTGTCCAACATTGCCAACATTTCCATCATTATTGATTGCATCGCGGAGATGTATATAGTCTTCTGATCGCAACTTCCGTTGATTGAATCGAATAAAGTTCAAACGCTCTGTTTCTATCTTTGCATACATGTCTACGACATATTGATGAAAGAGTCTCCGACATTTCAAAATATGATTTTCCTGATTTTGTCGTATCATAATTCTATGTGCATAATAGTTCATAGCGCTGGCATTTTTATTGACTTCACGTTCTGAAGAGAAAAAAAAACAAATGGAAATTTAAATCATTTCATACTAATTCTTGTTAAACAAAATTGGAAGAGCATATTAAACACAACAAACACTCACGTGGGTTTGCGGGATCTACCAAACAAAATTGGGTACTGTAGGGCATCGTAAGAGCGATGTGTTTCACAAACACGTTGTAATTGATTATTTCTTCTACGCAATACAATGTCACGTGATTGAAACTCATCGCCGACAATCACCACAGCAACTTCATTATTTATAGGTGCATTATTGGTCTTCTATCAGCACGAATCACGATTTTATGATCATCAGACGGCATCTGATCAAGTGCTGTCCGAAAAGTATTAATCAAATCATTATGTTCATGAAACAATGCTTGCAATTCACGTATTATTATTCTTCTGGCACTTGTGAATATTGAACAACGGGCATCTACTTCATTTTCATTATTGCCAAGGAAGTAGATTTGCAAGAACTGGTGGTTTGCATCTGGAAATGGCAATAATGAACCAATCCTATGATAAATTTGCCCTTGTATCTGCAATTGTGAGGCAAAATATGATTGATTAGAAGTTGTGAAAAGTTCTGAAATGTCGCTGTATGCTTCATTCGAAATTCCCAGAGCCGAAATTACCTTAAATGTCGGCATAAAATTATTTCGTATTACATTCGTCGCTCCAAAGGAAGTCATTTTAAAGCACGAATTATACATTTGGATATTATCCAAAAAATGTTTCGATTGCGGCGTTGTTCCTGAAATTAATGTTGCCAATGGTTCCGGTGGGTATTGTAATTCGGGTAATCTTACTTTGCCACTGGCACAACACATTCCAGGTGTTTCATTATAAAATTTCAGTGCATTACAATGTTGGCATACTTTGTTCATTCCACCAATCACCACAAACTTATGCAAACTGTAATAAATTGCGTGATTATATCTAAATCCACCACCATTTAAAGCAAAATTAACGTAGATTTGTGCGGCACGCCTTTGAACATTTTGATTAATACTTGTCGGCCTACGATCTGAACGCGATCTTGCAACACGTTCCCTTGTATTTGCAATCTCTTGTTCTCGCTGTTCTTTGCGTTCTACGCGACCGACGTCCAATGTCAGCTCTTGCTCTTCGTGGCATTTTTAGAAGAAACTAAACTAAAGATAATAAAGAACTTCAGTAATAAATTGATGAAATCCAGCAAATTCTGGACTCGAAAAGCACCAAAAATTCACGAAAAGACACGAAAATTGTTAAAAATATGAAGAAATTAATATTTTCAAAAATCGATTATGATAAGATCAATCACCAATGACGTCCAAAGAGAAAAGAGAAATGATAACAAATTGCTATTTGCATCACTCCGTGCAATGCTCTCCAATACACAAACGACCAAAATGTATTCAATACTATTGAATGCTGTATGCGGTACAAAAAATGCCTGCGGAAAAAACACGCTCACTTCACATACGCGGCGCACACACATGCGTTATCGGATTTTAACCAAACTTCATATAAACCATATATGGGCCACTGCCTACGTAGTGTATAAATCGCACGACGCGTTTATGATTAGTTCGGCGACGTACATATACGGACTTATTTTTATATATATAGATTAGTTTTTTGTACAGAAAAATTGCATTCTGAACACAATAATATTACAACTACATATATATGCAAGTGTTTAGATTATATCTTTTCCTAACTCCAATTAGACATAGAATGTCTTTCGATTTAATAAAGGCTGAAATTCTAATAAGATTAAGCTTTGATGAAAGTTGCAAAGATTTTCAACGTTTTTTGCACACAACTAAAGCAAAAGAGTTAATAAATTCTGTAAAAAAAAATTCAAAATATATGTGGCAAAAGAAGCAGTTATACTTTTTTATTCAAGTTATTATTTGCCTATGTACTTAATATAACGTAAGACTGAATTTAATTGCTATGTGTACGTGTTTTTATGTTATTACTTTATGTTATTTTTTATGTTTTTAAATATGTAATAAAATTTCACTTTTTGGAACATTAAGTGCATTTTAAAAATGGTCCAGTTTTTTTTTTCTCTAAAATCCAGGCGAAAATTTTACGTTTTCCAGTTTTTAGGCTCTTGGGATCTGGCAAGCCTACTTGGGTACCATATAGAAAAAGCCCATCAATTCTAAAGCAATTTTTCATAGTCAAGTGTGTTTCAGTGACCGTGTTTGAGTAGAGACGTATGTCATATTTAACGCATAACAAATATATATTTTTTTAAGAATTCAATTGAACAGTGAACAGTTAGTAATAACAAAAATAAAAACAATATAATATACTGTGTGTAAAAAAAACAACAACATATAGTGAATGGTTAAAACGGTTTGAACAATTGATAGTGAGTGTATGAGCGCACCAAATATTAATGAAAAAAATATAAAAGGTAATAACAACAATGCTTATTACTCTCTTCCTTACACAAATGCTAATAATGCAATGAACAATACAAATAATAAAAAAAGATGACAGTGCTTTTTTAAGCGCCAGGCCAATTGACCGAACGCGTTCTTTATCCGGAAATATAAACTTATCTTCGCAAGTAACAACACCAGAAGAAATTACAATTCATCCAAAAAACACTGCAGGTACCATATCAAAAATAGTACAACAAACCAACGAAACAGGTAACATAAAAAATCCCGTAAAAAAGTGCAAACAGGTGTGGATCGTTATATAACCATAACCAAAAGGAAGGCCAGTCCTAAGTTCTCACAGCAAGAGCGCACTGCTAAACAATATAAAAGCTCCCCAAGTACTGTAATGCCGGTAAGGGAAAACAGATTCTCTGTACTTGCTACAGCGGATGATGAAGCTGAACCCGCTGTCAAGGAGCAAAATCCTCCGCCGATTTACTTGCGCGAGCCAACATCTAACGAAATTGTTAACATGTTGTCTCAGCTTGTAGGTAAGGAATGCTTTTATGTAGCTTCTATACGAAGAGGTCAAATTCAAGAAACAAAAATCCAAGCTCACACTGAGAAGAATTATCGGCTAATCGCAAGTCGCCTCGATTCAGATAATAAGAGCTATTATACGTATCAACTCAAAAGTGCTAAAGGTTTGATTGTCATCGTAAAGAGCATTGACAGTTCTGTTCCCACTGAGGAAATAAAAATTGCCACAGAGGTGGCAAGTTATATCGTAAGGTCAGTGCACAATATTCTAAATAAGAATAAAGTTCCCCAACCTATGCATCGTGTTGAAATCGTATTTAACGCATCTCAGCTTAAATCAAAAAACTCAGTTCATCCTATATACAATTTGCGCTACCTTTTGAACAGAAGAATAACGGTGGAAGAGCCTCTAAAACGTAATGGTCCCCGTCAGTGTACTAACTGCCAGGAATTCGGACACACGAAAACCTACTGCAAGCTACCATCCGTATGCGTTGTTTGCGGTGATGCGCACCGGACTTTGAAATGCACTTCTTCCAAAACAGACCCCAAGGTCAAAAAATGCAGCAACTGTGGTAAAAACCATACAGCAAATTACAGGGGCTGCAAAGTATTTCAATATGTAAAAAATAATGCGAAAGTCATACGTAAACCTGAATATGAGCAATATAAAGCTTACGAATTTCCTCGACTTCGTGCTGGTTCTATTGCTAGTACACAAGCTTCACAGCCACACACTAAGCCAAACTTTTCATATGCCCAAACATTGACAAATGATTTACCTAATGCGAATGCCAAAAGTTCTAATGCGCATAAACATTCATATGCCCACGTCTTAAAAGATGGTGCTCAGACACCCCTCACCAAGAATTCGAGCTCGATCGAGAACTTAATACAGACAATGAATAATTTCATAACAACTATGCAATGTATGTTTCAGGAAATGATGCGAACCCAAAACATGCTTCTGCAAGTTTTGCTTGGCAAAAAAAAATTTTTTTTTTTTTACTGTATTTTATTTTATTGAATCTTTCTATTAAAAGAAATTCACAATATGTATTCAAATCTTATTTCTAAATTATTATTTACTAGTTAGTACCAACGTAATAACTAATTTTTTGTATTCAAATCTTAAAAATCTATCTCCTATTGTGTAGAGAGAGCCGCCTTGCCAGGCTCAATGTGTCAGTTCTTTTTAGTCTCTGGTGGCCGTCAAATTGCAATAAATTGCGTGCTAGAGTGTTAGGATGTGCGACTAGTTTGTTCACGTATTTGGACGTGTATGTTTTAACTTCTTCGTGGATAGTGGGAACTTTGAGATCCCTATGTATGTTTTCATTTCTTATGTACCAGGGGGCGCATACGATATGACGTAAAATCCTAGACTGTCTTCTCTGTAACTTCTAGATGTTTGATGCACAGGCAGTACCCCACAGCTGAATACCATATGGCCATATTGGCTTTATAACGGATTTGTATAATAGGACTTTATATTCCAAAGCCAAAGTTGAGTTAGGACTTATTACCCAATGCAGTTGATTTGTTCGAAGTTTTATGGACGTTATTTTTGCCTCAATGTGACGGGTCCAAGTTAGGCGCCGATCTAGGTGGATACCTAAATATTTGACGTGCGTTTCCGCTGGAACCGTGGTAGTAGTTATTGTGATTGGTGGACAATTTTGCCTTCTAAGGGAAAACGTTACATAAGCACATTTTGATGGATTTACCTTTATTCTCCACTGTTTTAGCCAGTCTTCTAACTTATGGATATGAAACTGCAGCTTTTCAGATGCATCCTTTGGATCATTACTGACACTTATAATTGCAGTGTCGTCTGCAAAGGTTGATGTATACGTATGTGGGCTTGTCGGCATATCCGCTGTATAGATGATATATAACAGCGGCCCTAGCAAACTACCTTGAGGTACTCCTGCACTGATTTTCCCACATCTTCAAAGCTGGTCCTTTGACCTTACTTTAAAAGTTCTATCGGACAAATAGCTTTTTATAAGCTTGTGGGTGTTTTCAGGTAGAACCCGAACTATTTTAGTAAGTAGCCCATCATGGCAGACTTTATCAAATGCTTGGGAAATGTCTATAAATAAAGCTGAACAGTATTGCTTTCTTTCAAAAGCCGATCTAATAATGGTAACGATTCTATGGACTTGTTCAATCGTACTATGCCTTGCTCGAAAACCAAACTGATGATCTGGGATAACGTTTTGTTCATTTAGAGAAGGAGTTACACTCGAGACGAATAATTTTTAAAATATCTTTGACACAACTGACAGTAGGCTAATTGGCCTGTACGATGTAATCTGGCTTGAGTCCTTTCCAGGTTTCGGGATCATAACAATTTCAGACATCTTCCAAAAGCATGGGAAGAAGCCGACGCGCAACATGGCATTAGATATGTAAAGTAAAATGCTTACAGAAATGCTGCAGATTAATGTGGGTACCTGCCACTACGGCCTCACCCCACAGTGCTCTCAGCACCGGATGAATACAATGCGTCCACCAACGCCCCCACGCACTACACATGAGTACCAATTCGAAACCATGCATTTGGACATGGCCTCCCCCTTGGTGAGGAGCGGAGCCTACCTAAAACTCCTACCGATTTATGGGTACCGGAACCCGGTTGCAATGCAACTCCACATCGAGCTTGCGCTCTACCCGCGATTTGGGTTTAAACCACAACCACCACGAAGCTCCCCGAAGAGCCGCACCATTGCCAGGATGGAACCGAAGTTCCATGGGATCCTGACACCCGTGGTACCAGAATTAAGTCTCCAGTCAGACCTCGTATCCGAAGCTACTTCCAGTTGGACCCCAAAATGATCCGGGACTGGTAGCCCGCTACAACAAAAAACAAACATCAACATGGATGGACAAGGGGACAACAAGTACACACAGACAATTAACAGCCGCCCTCACGGGCGACTCATTGGTCACAATGAGTGACCCAGCAAGGACAATACGTACGACAAATTGACAAATGACGACAATAAACGCAGTTGCCCTCACGGGCAAGTCAGTGTCACATGGTGACTCGGCAAACACAACGGCGAGAGCAGCAAACAGAATCAACAAGCAGAAGCAGCTAATACGGTAATAGTAGACGAAGACGGACGAGGTAGCACGGACGCAGCAGAAATTAGCTTCTGCAACCGTCATATGCATACCTACATGCCGGGGACCGACGATATTGCATGGGTGGACTGCGCGCTTGGCAGCAGCCGCATCCACGGGCAGCCATCCCAGGGATCACCTCCGCTAACGGCCAGTTCTCCTCCTATTGAATACCCCCTGGCGTATTCACCCAACCTACTAAGAGTCCGACTGTCTTCTAAGGCCCTACTAAAATCCCAACCCCCAGTATGGTCAGTACCCCTGTGGGTAATGCCCATACCATCTAGCTCTCTAATGTCATCATAGTCGGGACACGTTGTCAGTACGTGCCTCCAGTCCTCAGGTCCCCTCCCACACCCACAGTCAGCAGTTTCGGACAGGCCTCTCAAATGCAAGAATGCATTGAGAGAACCATGCCCCGTCAGTAAAAATCCCAGGCTCATGCCGAAGCAGAAGTCTGGGCGTTGTCGTACCAAGTCCGCGTCACGTATGAATTCACACGTTACCCTCCCATGGTCACTGTTCGTCCATCTCGTCCTCCACCTAGCAACCAGACACTCGTCTAAAAGTGTCTTGATGCACCTATTCTCTTCTGCCAGATCAGCAGCGGAAAGCCAGTCATGCCCAAGAAGTGGTAAACCCCTCTTAACCTTGAAAGCGATAGCACGGCGTATCGCCTCCAAGTCAAGGGGGGCCACACCAAGCAGGACCTGGAGAGCATCCGTCGAGACCGTTCGACAAACCGGTATGCAAGCGAGCATAGCAACCCTCTGGCATGTCAATATCTTCTTACGACCCGCTACAGACATGACAGTCTCATACCACACCGACGCACCATATGTCGCGCATGCGACAAATAGCCCATCGTATATGGTACGGACAGCACGCCTGCTGAGGCCCCAATCGCTTCTAAGGATGCGTCTGACCTTACCTACAACGGCAGTCAGCTGGTCCCTTACGTGAGTAAGATGAGCTAAAAAGTTCATCCTCTCAGTCATCACTATTCCCAGATACTTGACCTGAGTCACACATCTGAGACTAATGCCGCCAGACCGAATGAGTGGAGGACGAGCGCGCGACAATCTGCCTTTCAGCAGCATTGTCACGGTCTTGTCCATTGCCACCCCAACACCTACACGTTCGCCCCACTCAATAACGTCGTGCATGGCCCGCTCACCCCTGATTTCTAGATCAACACGAGACTGGCCTTCAATCAGGATGAGCAGGTCATCCGCATACGCACACAATTTACAGGAACGGCCGAGCTGTGCCAGCAGTGGGTCCATCATGAGGTTCCATATAAATGGACCACAGATGGAGCCCTGCGGACACCCACGTACAACGCCCCTCCACACCGTGTCGCTGGCACCGACAACACAAACTTTCCTGCCGTCGAAGTAACTATTCCATAGGGAAAGCTCCCGACAGCCTACAACGCGCAGCCTATCGAGAACCCTACCCCATGAGAGATAGTCAAACGCACCCTTGAAATCGACGAATATGCCAAGAACGTACTTACCAGTCGAGTTGCTAACACAGCGCCTGATATGCAGCCACGCGTCCTCGACACACCTCCCCTTCCTGAAGCCGTACTGGTACTCGGAAGTAGCCTCATTGGCATCCTCCTTCAATCGTGACACCATTATCCTCTCCAGTCCTTGTGGAGAAATCATAACCTCGATTAGGTTATGATCACTCACCCGCCAGTCCTCGCTCACCTACCACTTAAAGTCAAACGCCGTCATTGCCGCCCCGTTTGCGGCTGTCACGTCGATGTCGCTAACACCCATGGGACCGTCAAAGGTATATAAGTCGCTCGGCTCATTGACTACCATGACGCACTTTGCGACTAGCCATTCCCTAAGCATAACTCCTAGCACGTAGTTCGGATGGGCAGGAGCGGTCCTGGCCATCTTGCTGAACCACATGCGAGAGCATGCGTTTGCGTCTAAACCAAGGATTACAGGATAGCTACTCGCAAGGAGTAGCACCGAATCCATATACCTTAAATACGGTTCCAAGGAACCCCCATACCTGTAGTAGATGCTAGCCACGAACAACCTCCCAAACGCGCCCTCCACTGACACGCAGACCCCCCATTAGCTACAACTAACTAACGTAAAGTCCAGGTCCCGGTCATTTACAATTACAGCAGAGTCACCCCCACTGTCAGTAAAGACTCGCATACCCCCCGGCAAACCCCTAACTTGGCCAGCCGTGAAATACGGCTCCTGCACAAGGGCAAGAGTCGCACCCAGGTTGCATATCGCCTGCCCGAGCTCGCAGATCACCGCATATGACCGCTGACAGTTAAGCTGTAACAATTTCAAGTCCGTTTCCATATTAATGGCGTGCGTTCGCCCGGGCGACTATCGCGCTGTATACAGGGCAGGAAGCAGACATCATCAGATGGTCTGCTGGTAGCCCCTTAAACGCGCAATTCCTGCACCTGATCTCGTTGTCGCATCTTGTGGCTACGTGTCCGGGTAGGCCACATAAGCGGCATACCTCCTCCTTCATCCGGCAATCGCGCACCATGTGGTCAAATCCAAGGCATCTGAAGCAGCTAGGTATGGCATCGTGTTGCCGTACCCCAAAAGAGAACCACTTTATATAGCACCTGCCAGTTTCCAGCAGATGCTCCATGGCATCGCCACTTCCCTCCAGGACCACGTTTACTGGGCCGGTCACGAGACTCACGCCTTTCCGGAATGCCTCTGGGGACATTCTCTGCTTGAGGTTCATCTCATACAGCTCCGTCATGAATTCATCCGGGGTGATCTCCGGAGGAACGCGCTGCACTACGACCTTAGGACCGAGTTTGTCCTTTACGGAAACCTCAAGCCCTACCTCGCCGAACTTCTTGTTGGCAGCTACTTTCTCCCTCGCTGCGACAGAGGGGGTCCTTAGTACTGCTCCGCCATCCCGAAGGGGCCGCAACTCGTGGACACGAACGCCAAGAGTGGGGCCCACTTCCGTCACCACCTTGTCGACGACTTCCTTGGAGGAAGCCCCGCTCTTACCCCGGACAACTACTGACCACGTCTCCACCGGCTTGGGAGGAGGTGGTGCAGTCCTAGCCGCAACAGCAGTCGCCGGGGCCGATGTCCTCGCTGGGACTGGAGCCCTCGGCACAGCGAACGTCGGCGGCACCTGGGGCACTGAGACGTCAAGGCGCCCCCGTAGTCGCTCATTCTCAAGCATGAGCCGCATCAGTAGTAACTCGTACCTCGACGAGTACTCGATCACCTTTTTGGCGATCCCCAGGCCGACTCCTCCATCGAGGACCAGGTCCGTCAGTCCGTCGGACACCTCCTTCATCTCCGCGACAGTCACATCCGACCTGTCGCCTTCAACCGCCGCAGCCCTCTTACGTTGCCGGGGCTTCCTCTGCGAGGCAGCTCCAGTCACAGAGCCGACAGACATGACGCTGGTGTCCGTTACGGCACCAGCAACACCAGCAACACCAACAACACCAGTAGCACCAGCAACACCAGCAATACCAGCACCAGCAACAGCAGCAACACCAGGAGCACCAGCGTTGCCCTTGTCCCCAATACACACGTCAGGGGAAACGGCACCACCCACAACAACAGCAGCAGCAGCAGCAGCCCGCTTAGCCATGGGCGAACCAGGCTTATGCTGCTTGGCATCCGACCTCTCGGCATCCTCCGTGCTCGACATCTCGCTGTCCGTATGTCGTACCTTCGGTACACCAACCGGCGGCGGACCCCGAACGTCGTCCGTAGTGGCATCGGACGCATCGCCCTTTGCCTTCGGCCTACGCTTGCCAGCGGGTGGCATGGCAACACCAAATAAACAAGGGAAAATGAAAAGTCTTCACTTACCTTGTCTTACACCCAACTCACAAACCAGCAAAAGCACTACCCAAGACAGCAACCAACCTGTAGCAGCAACGCACAGGAATACCAGTAGATGGCACTGGTAATAATGTGCAGCCGGGACCTGAACCAGGTTACCGCAGTCACCAACCGACTGTCTTGTACAACCTTGGTACCACTTCACTATGTCACTTGGTATCACAACTAATACCACCAAATGAGGCGCAATACACTGATTGTCTTTTCTAACCTCGCTTTTGGCCGGAGTCACAAGTTTTTGAAATACGTACTTTGGAGCACCCTTCAAAGGTGTCTCAAAAGTGACGTCACAACACTTGCACTTTTTCAAAAATTCCGTCTCGCTCTAACGCTATACTCGTTAGGCAAAACTTTTCTTTCCCGCTCTTCCGCACTGTCACTATATAAACTCACAATTAAAAATTCGCTATGCGCACTCGTATTAAAACATCCGTTCACGGCAACGATCCAACTGAGAGTGAGTAAAATTCTTACAGCTGAATTAGGTAAGTTTCTTATCATTGATCCTGTTATACGATCAGGTCCAGGTGATTTCTTCATATCCGTATTTTTAATTGTCGCTTTTAAAGAAGACAACCGAAATTTCATAGGATCATTCACGATGTCGCTAATAATTGGAATAGTGGAATTACTTATATCATGTGGTGCGAAAACCTTCTCTAAGTGCTTTGCGAACGCATTTGCCTTTTCACTTGAGTTTTTAGCCCAAGTACAGTCTTTAAGTCTTAGTGGGGATTCGTAAGCAATAGGACATTGTAAGTGCTTTACAGCTTTCCACAGACTATAATCCGTGTTTTTCATTGGATCCAAGTTTTTTAAAAAGTTGTCGATAGCGAGTTGGTGTTTCTGTCTCAATTTAATCCGTAAGTTTTTTTTGGCATTAGTTCATTTGTATTTTTATGTGTGGAGAACGACTGTTTTGCCATTGTCTTCTTAGTCTTCTTTTCTCAATGACGAGCATCTGAATATCTGCTGTTATTATTTTAGCTGATAGTTTTGTTGGCGTTGCAGCTATGGCTGCGGCAGTCACGACGTCTGTAAAATGGTCTACAGCTGCTTGAATATCAGCTGGATTTCTCAGTGGGATGTTCAAAGGTAAGTGAGAGCTCACATATATTTTATATTTTAACCAATTCGTGTTTCTGTTCGGGTAGAAACGAAGGGTTTTAGGTGCAGTGACAAAACTGTCGTGTAAAATAACAATTGTAGGTGAATGCTCAGAAGATAGGTCATAGGATGAATTAACTAAGAGTTGATCGCGTTTGATGTTTTTTACTACATCAAAATCAATAAGGTCTGTGGGCCAATACGTGGGTTTACCGGCAGATACGACGTCAAGCTTGTTTGTTTCAACTGTATAATACAACTGCCTACCTCTAGGACTAAGGAGTCTGGATCCCCAATATGTGTGCTTTGCATTGTAATCGCCAGCGGCAATAAATTTTTGCCCTAGCGTAGCAAAGAACCTGGCAAATTCTTGGTGTTCGATTTTATGCCTAGGCGGGCAATACACTGATGAGACTACAATTTTAAAATCAGTAAGATTTATGGTCGTGGCTTGCAAAAAGTCTTCGTTGAAAATATAATGGCAGTCCCACCACATGCCCTTTCGCTTGGGTGTTTGGTGTCATATATAAAATACCCATCAATTCTAAAGCAGTTTTTTATAGTGAAGTGTGTGTCAGAGACTAATAGTATGTCTATATCATGTGCTAGCATAATGTGTTCTACTTCATATTTATGTTGGGAGAGCCCGTTAGCGTTCCAGATGCATATTTTTAACTGGTTCATTTTTGGCCAAGCAAAACTTGCAGAAACATGTTTTGGGTTCGCATCATTTCCTGAAACATACCCTGCATAGTTGTCATGAAATTATTCATTGTCTGTTTAAGTTCTCGATCGAGCTCGAATTGTTGGTGAGGGGTGTCTGAGCACCCTCTTTTAAGACGTGGGCATATGAATGTTTATTCGCATTAGAACTTTTGGCATTCACATTAGGTAAATCATTTCCCAATGTTTGGGCATATGAAATGTTTGGCTTAGTGTGTGGCAGTGTAGCTTGTGTACTAGCAATAGAACCAGCATGAAGCCGAGGAAATTGGGAAGCTTTATATTGCTCATAATCAGGTTTGCGTACGACTTTCGCTTTATCTTTTACATATTGAAATACTTTGCAGCCCCTCTAATTTGCTGTATGGTTTTCACCACAGTTGCTGCATTTTTTGACCTTGGGGTCTGTTTTGGAGGAAGTGCATTCCAAAGTCCGGTGCGCATCACCGCAGACAACGCATACGGATGGTAGCTTGCAGTAGGTTTTCGTGTGTCCGAATTTCTGGCAATTAGTACACTGACGGGGACCGCTACGTTTTAGAGGCTCTTCCACCGTTATTCTTCTGTTCAAAAGGTAGCGCAAATTATATGTTGGATGAACCGAGTTTTTTGATTTAAGTTGCGATGCATTAAACACGATTTCAACACGATGCATAGGTTGGGGAACTTTATTCTTATTTAGAATATTGTGCACTGACCTTACGACAGAACCTTCCACTACTATGGCACTTTTTATCTCCTCAGTGGGAACAGAAATGTCTATGCCCTTTATAATGACGATCAAACCTTTAGCACTTTTTAGTTGATACGTATAATAGCTCTTATTATATGCATCGAGACGACTTGCGATTAGGCGATAATTCTTCTCAGTGTGGGCTTGGATCTTCGTTTCTTGTATCTGTCCTCTTCGTATAGAAGCCACATAGAAATTTTCTTTGCCTACGAGTTGGGACAGCATATTTACAATGGCATTTGATGTTTGTTCGCGCAAGTAGATTGGTGGGGGTTTTTGTTCCCTTACAGTGGGTTTTTGTTCCCTTACAGTGGGACTCGCCTTCCTCTTCGTTATGGTTATGTACCGATCCATACCAGTTTGCACGCGTTTAGATTCAGTACCGGGTTCTTTTTCTTGTGCGATTTTTTGTGTATTATTTGTTTCTTTAGTTTTATTTGTTGAATTCGTTGTTTCTGTAGCAGATATATTTATATTTGCTGATAATGAACGCGTTCGGTCAATTGGCCTGGCGGTTAAAAAAGCACTGTCATCTTTTTTTTATTGTTTATATTGTTTATTGCATTATTAGCATTTGTGTAAGAAAAAGACTAATAAGCATTGTTGTTATTACCTTTTGTATTTTTTTCGTTAATGTTTGGTGCGCTCATGCACTCACTATTAATTGTTTAAACAGGTTTAACCATGCACTTTGTTATTGTATTTTTTTATCACACACTATATTATAATGCTTTTTATTTTTTGTTATTTATTTTGTTGTTGTTACTAACTGTTAACTGTGTCTCTGCACTTGTTCAATTTTTAAAATAAAAAAAGTCACCTTAAATGAATATAAATTATGCGCTTAAAGTGAAGTACGTCTTTACTCAAACGAGGTAGAACAATTAATGGCAAAAAATGAACCAGTTAAAAATATGCTTCTGGAACGCTAAAATATGCTTCTGGAACACTTCCTGCTAGCACATGATATAGACATACTGTTAGTTTCTGAAACACACTTCACTATAAAAAACTAACTCATATGCTCGTCATTGAGAAAAAAAGACTAAGAAGACAATGGCAAAATAGTCGTTCTCCACACATAAAAATGCAAATGAACTTATGCCAAAAAAACTTACGCAGTAAATTAAGACAGAAACATGAATTCGCTATCGACAACTTTTTAAAAAACTTCGTACCAATGAAAAACACGGATTATAGTCTGTGGAAAGCTGTAAAGCACTTACAATGTCCTATTGCTTACAAATCTCCACTAAGACTTGAAGACCGTACTTGGGCTAAAAACTCAAGTGAAAAGGCAAATGCGTTCGAAAAGCACTTAGAGAAGGTTTTCGCACCACATGATATAAGTAATTCCACTGTTCCAATTATTAGCAACATCGTGAATGATCCTAGGAAATTTCGGTTGTCTTCTTTAAAATCGACAATTGAAAATACGGATATGAAGAAATCACCTGGACCTAATCGTATAACAGGATCAATGAGAGCCAGGCGGGCCAATTCTGAAGATCTAGCTCAGCGAAGAGCAGACTACTCAGCTGGCCTCAGCACGTACAAGGACAGCATAGTTAGGGTAAAAGAGGACGAATGGAGGAGATTCGTACGGGACTACATAGTCGATGCCTGGATTAGAGTTTACCGTATCTGCAGGGGTCGAGGTAGGCAGGTGGACCTAGCTTCCTTTCGGGTTGGTGATAACTCGTCGCTAACTTGGAGAGTGCGTTGAAAGATTGTTGGGGCTTTCTTTCCGGCGGCGGAGATGGTTGACCACTCTCCTCTCTTTATGGAGATGGTTGCTTCTCCGGTCCTGGGAAGGTCAGAGGTCTCCGACAGTATCTCTCGTGTTAGGAGTAGGAAATCACCAGGCATTGATGGTATAACTGGAGAGATGTGTAAAAGCATTTGGAAGGCCATACCGGAATACCTGGAGTCAGTCTTTGGGAAGTGCGGGAGACAGGGTTATTACCCTGAGGCTTGGAAGATTGCCAAAGTTGTCGTTCTCCTGAAGTCCCCCGATAGAGTGAGGAGTATTCCCCGCTATTACCGGGGCATTAGTCTCCTCCCAGTGCTTGGAAAAGTATTGGAGAGGATAATGGTGTCAAGGCTGAAGGAGGATGCCAGTGAGACAACTTCCGAGTAGCAGTACGGCTTTAGGGAGGGGAGGTGCGTCGAGAACGCGTGGCTGCATGTTAGACGCTCCGTTGGCCGACTGGTAAATATGCACTTGGCATATTCGCCGATTTTAAAGGTACGTTGGACTATCTCTCATGTGGTAGGATTCTCGATAGGCTACGAGTTGTGTGCTGTCGGGAGCTTTCCTTATGGAATAGTTACTTCGCCGGCAGGACAGATTGTGTTGTCGGTGCCAGCGATACGGTGTGGAGTGGCGTTGACCGTGGGTGTCCGCAGGGCCCTATATGTGGGCCATTTATATGGAACCTCATGATGGACCCACTGTTGGCACAGCTCGGCCGTTCCTGTGGATTGTGTGCGTATGCGGATGACCTGCTCAACCTGATTGAAGGACAGTCTCGTGCTGATCTCGAAATCAAGGGTAAACAGTCCATGCACGACGTGATTGAGTGGGGCGAACGTGTAGGTGTTGGGGTGGCCATGGACAAGACTGTGACAATGCTGCTAAAAGGCAGATTGTCGCACGGTCGTACTCATTCTGTCTGGCGGCATTAGTCTCAGAAATGTGACTCAGGTCAAGTATCTGGGAATAGTGAGGACTGAGAGGATGAACTTTTTAGCTTATCTTACTCACGTAAGGGACAAGCTGACTGCCGTTGTAGGTAAGGTTAGACGAATCCTTAGAAGCGGTCGGGGCTTCAGCAGGCGTGCTGCCCGTACCATATACGATGGGTTATTTGTCACATGCGCGACATATAGTGTGTCGGTGTTGTATTAGACTGTCATGTCTGTAGCGGGTCGAAAGAAGATATTGACCTGTCAGAGGGTTGCTATGCTCGCTTGCATGCCGGTCTGTCGAACGATCTCAACGGATGCTCTCCAGGTCCTGCTTGGTGTGGTCTCCTTGACTTGGAGGCGATATGCCGTGCTATCGTTTTTAAGGTTAAGAGGGGTTTACCACTTCTTGGACATGACTGGCTTTCTACTGCTGACTTGGCAGATGAGAATAGGTGCATCAACACACACTTAGATGAGTGTCTTTTTGCTAGGTGGAGGACCAGATGGACTTCAAGTCTTAGTAGAGATTCGTAGGGAATTTGATATTTAAAGCGCCTTAAAGTTTCCCAGAGGGTGTTATCCGTGTTATTAGTTGGATCCAAATTTTTTAAATATCTCTCGGTAGGGGATTTATGTTTCTGGTTCAGTTTATTGCGTAAGATTCTCTGACATAGTTTATGTCTGGGGTGCGACTGTTTTGTCATTGTGTTCTAAGCCTTCTCATCTCCCTGACAATAATCTGAACATCAGCTGATGACTGGTGCGAATTTCTTTTAACTGTTGCACACCTGCCTGCTTCCGTCACGGTGTTTGTAAAATAATGCAAAGCTTCTTGAATATGAGTCGGGTTAGTCAGAGGAATGTTCTGAGATAAGTGAGAGCTCACATACATTTTATATTTTAACCAATTCGTGTTTTTATTTGGGTAAAAATTAATGGTTTCAGGTGTAGTGGAAAAACTGCCGTGTAAACCAATTACTTTGGGTAGGTGATTAGAAGATAAATCGTATGAAGAACTGACTAAAAGTTGTTTAAGTCTAATGTTTTTTACAATAGCAAAATCGATAAGGTCTGGCAGCTTGTTAAAATCTATTGGCCAATAGGTGGGTTTTATGTCTAAGCAACATGAAAGTTTTCCTTTCCTACTAGTTGGAACATGTTTACAATCGCATTTGATGTTTGCTCACGCAAGTAAATTGGTAGGGTTTTTTTCCCCTAACACCGGTTTCGGCATCTTCATAATCCGGGGTAGCAATTACGGAGAATCTATTTTCACATACCAATGTTGTAACAACTTTAGCAATTTTGTAGTGTTTCGCGGTGCGTTCTTTATGGGAGGACTTAGGACTGGCCTTCCTTCTAATAATGGTTATATAACTATCCATACCTGTTTGCACTTTTTTTACGGGATTTTTTATATTACCTTTTTCGTTGTTTTGTTGTACTATTTTTAATTGGATTATTTTTTGTTGAATTGTAGTTTCTTCTGGTGTTGTGCGAGGATATGTTTCTATTTCCGGATAAAGAGCGCGTTAGGTCAATTGGCATGGCGGTTATTTGTATTGTTCATCGCATTATTAGCATTTGTGTAAGTAAAAGAGTAATAAGCATTGTTATTATTACCTTTTATATTTTTTTCACTAATGTTTCGTGTGCACAATATATTATGTTGTTTTTATGTTATTTATTTATTTGTTTTTACTATCTGTTCACTGTGTCTCTGCGCTTGTTAAATTTATTTTTTTTTTTTAAAGCTACGTTATATGAATATTAATTATGCGCTTAATATGAAGCACGTCTGGACTCAAACACGGTCAATAATAAACTTGGAAAAACTTAAAAACATAGACAACTTTAACTTACACGTTTTTTAAGACATACAAAAACGTAAATAATGCATGCAAATCAAGAAACAACCTAGAGCGAATATTACAAACCAACACAAACACAGTCGACCAGCTAGATAAACAGGGGTTTACAAACTGACGTTCACCTGTCATAGTACCAACACAGGACAAACAGGACGCAAAATAAAAACAAGACTTCGTGAAAATAAAAAAAAACTATAACAATCTCGACACCAGAATCTAACTTCGCTAACCACATGTTTGACAACAAATGTAATCCAGCCAATATTAGAAAAACGAAACAACTACTACACACACACAGCCCAAAGGGCGACGACTAAACATCCTAGAGAACATGGAAAGATACAAACATAAGATATTTGGCGGACGCATCATAAATGAACAAACAAACTCCAATTCAGACGTTATATTCGAACCTCTAAAATTAATCTACAAAACACACAACAAAAATAACGGACAATATTAAATCAGTTTGCTTTCGTCGTGTTTGGACGTGTTTTTTATTGTCGCATTTTTGTTCTGCAAATTATTAATATTTTAATTAAAATAATTGTTACTTTCGGTTAATACTGTGATATCTGATCAACACCAACGTTTGTTCAGTAAAATAAAATATTTTATTGTGTTTCTTTTGCTTGCGGATTGTTTTTCAAACAAAAAATTTTGGTGCTCTTTCATATGCAATAACAATTTAATTGCACTTTTTGATTTTTTGTTCATTAAAAATTTTTATTTGCAATAACAAATAGACGTACAAAAATATTTTTGACATTATTATTTTCATCATTTTATCATTTGTTTTGTTTACTTTATTTTGTCGTTCTTCTGAATCTGGCAATACCAACATTTCTTCTGTTTCGTGTCCGTGATAAATATTAATTTCATAGTGTTACCATTTTAATATACTGTCTTGTAAATCACTGAGTATCCAACCTTAATAAACATGGAGTGTGCACACGTAAATTGTGCGATTACTACTAATGAACGAATGATATCATGTTGTTTGTGTGATAAACTCTACCATTGTAAATGCAGTGGGCTTAAGGCTCGCGATGCTGATGCTTTAGCTGATCCACAAAAGTTTCTTCAGTGGACTTGTCCTGGATATAGAAAACATTTCTTTCTTTACAGAATAAACTTAAAAAATTTGGTGAACTTTTCAATAATTACCTGAATTCGGATAAATTGTCTACTAATATTGCGCAACAGAATTCTTCACCCAAACGTAAAAAGGCTAATTTAAAATCTACTGCGCCTAAAAATCCTGTAGTCAGTGTGATGACTGAGAATGACATTGCTTTACCATCTGTGGACGCTAGCTGTCCTTCTCAATAATATAGTGCCGTACCTATTTCTACACCTTCATCATTACCCACTACTGTTAACATGTTGGCTCCAGATAAGTCTTTACCTACTGTATCCCAAACTTCAGTTGCTTCTGAAAATGTACCACTAAGAAGTACTCCAAATGGTTAAGACCACAATGTTGCCCAATCTTCAATGTACAATGTTTCCTTACCACGTAGACCACTGAGAGCTGTTCCTCCAAATAAATCTATTTTTGTTTCACATCTGTCTTCTGAAACTACTGCTGAGTACGTCGCGTTCCATATTAAATCAAAACTTAAAACGGACTTAAATGTTTTAGTACATAAGTATGTTTTTTCTGAGCCGAGGACAATAACGTTATTAAAAATTACTGTTTCAGAAAGTGTATTCTCAACTGTGATTGAACCCAGTCTTTTTTTTACCAATAAATACATTCATTTGCAAATTCACACATAATAGAAGAGCTCCTGCGCGTTTACCACAAACTAATCTGAATGTTCCAAAAAACTAGATACTTTACATTATCATATTTCTATAATTTAGCAAAATGTACGTGGATTGAATACGAAATAATGTAAAATATACAATCAATATAATGTCATTGTTCTTACTGAAACCTGGCTTGTTGATAATATATTCCGAAATTCTCTGTGATAACTACCAAATTTATAGCCGTGATTGCAGAAATAATATTAAAATTGGTGGCGTTTTGATTTCTGTTGCCAATCGTTGGCCTTCTGAAACTCTAAACAACGACCGTCCTCTGGATATTGAGAACGCTGCTCATTATGCCAAACAAAGTGATTATATTATGGCACTTGGTAACTTTAATGCCGTTATTATCGTGGGACTTTTCTTCTGATGTATCCGTCAACGACAGGAACTAGATTTTTTCATTTAGATTTTGTCAATTGTTTGCTAGATCTAAATCTATATCAACTTAATGGTGTCTGCAAAGTCAACTACTGGATTTAGTATTTATAAATGATTTTACAGATGTCACTATAAATCGTTCTTATCCGTTTTATCAGCCTGAAGGTTTATACCATCCCAATATTGAAATAAAAGTGTCAATGCCAGCTACTTCTGCATCAGTATACTCACTTGGGTTTGTGAAGAGTAAATTTTTTTGCTTTAATAAAAGAAACCATAGTTTGCTTAATGAGCTTGTATTTAACACTCACTGGCTTAATCTTTTTGCCAACTCTGATTCAGCTAATAACATCCAACACATTATCATCATTGTTGAAACTTTTTACAAAAAAATATATACATTTATGTCTCAGTGTATACCTAAATCTTCTAATTTGAAACGTGTTGTTCCTCCTTGGAATTCAAAGTCACTTTCTGCTATAAAAATCAAAAGAACAAGCTTTACAAAATGTATAAATCGTCTGGATCTTTTGCTGACTATGCCAGATATTCAGTTGCTCTTGCTCAATATAACTCTATTAACCAATCAAGTTACTACAGTTATTTAAATAAATAAAGTTTGTAAATTCTAAAAAAAGATCCATCTCCTTTCCAACGGTTATGCAATATCAGGGTATTGAATCTGATGATGATCTGTCAATTTGTAATTTTTTCGCTGACTTTTTTTCTTCTACTTACTCTGATTTTATTTTTGATGATTCTAATACATTGCCAGTACCTGATCTATCGAATCCATCAGTATTAATTCCATTTATTGATAAATCGACAGTGGCTAATGGTTTAAAAAAACTGACATTTTCATTTAACTGTGGGCCGGATGGAATTCCGAGCTGTCTGCTTATTAGATGTGCAGAGGCCCTAGCAACCCCACTTATTATTATTATCAATGCGTCAATCAGATATGGTTATTTTCCCGATATGTGGAAGGATTCTTTCATTATTCCGTTGTACACAACTGGCATTAAACGTAATATTGAAAATTATAGAGGCATTGCTAAATTGAGTACCATTCCGAAAATTTTTGAGAAGATACCAACGGACCATCTTTGTCATCAATTGTCATTTGTACTATCTCCATTTCAACATGGTTTTCGTAAAGGCTGTTCTACAATCACAAATCTCATTCAACTAACATCACTTGTCTATTGTGGATTTACACATCATAAACAAACTGATGTAATTTACACGGATTTTAGTAAGGCATTTGATATTGTCACCCCATAAATTACTGATAAAAAAACTGACCTTGATGGGATTTACACCGAACTGTTTAAGGTGGATTAAATCTTACCTGGTAAATAGAAGACAAAATATTTACTTCAAAACTTTCTCTTCTAAGTCGATTGCTGTTTTATCTGGAGTGCCACAGGGCAGCCATCTTGGCCCGCTGTTATTTTCTTTATTCTCACATGTCTTAATATTTTCTGATGACGTAAAAATTTTCCTGAGATATAATCTGTTGGGATATGAATTTATTCTGTTAACCAATGATAACCTTTTATTCTTACTACTATTGTATATGCAACTCTGGTTGCTTTTGTGGATTATAAACAACCTTGTTTTTTGAAGTTTCGTTTATTTCTTAGTCTTAATTCTTATTTTGTAATAAACGCTTCTAAAGAGAATTTTCTGTGTATATTCTTATTTGAAATAAAGCTGAACGGGTTTTTTCTTCGCGATTACTTTCTGGGTCCCTTTTCGACCCCCACTTCGCTCCTCAAATTGATTTCAGGGAACCTATCCGTAATCACAGCCACCTTACTTTCAATTGAGTCTCGTGCTAGCCCTAGCCTTTACTATTGACTAAAGTGATTTTAGACTGTCGACTGGTAACTGTCGACACTCTTCCTCATCACGGAGTCTTTTGTAATTGTTAGCATTTGTCTAAGGCTTAGTTCCCCCATGGCATTCACATCTAACAAGTGTCTGCCCGTGATCTTAAGCCAGTGCTGGACATTCACACACAATGTGCGCTACCGTCTCAGCCTCTTCCAGGCATAGTCTGCAAGTATCATCTTCTACGCCTTTCATCTTAGCCAGATGGTACTTGAAGTTTCCATGTCCTGTCACTAACGCAGTGATCCAGCTTAAGGTAGCCCTATTATACCCGAGAACCTTGCTGGCCTTCCTGCCGAGGGGCTCTTTGAGCACCATTCTAGCCTGTCTACATGTGGTATTCTCCCTCCACCTATTCAGGTGTAATGAGTTTAGACATTGAAGAACTTTAGCTCGCACTAGGCCATTCCCCAGGGCAACCCTGGGTTCTGGTCCACAGAAATCCACATCAGATCCCCTTTTTGCTAGTTCGTCTGCTGCTTCATTCCCAGCTGTGCCTATGTGTCCCTTAACCCACATCAACGTCACCTCATTCAACGAGGCACATCTGTTCAGTTTCAGAACACATTCCAGCACCAGTTTGGAATATACGTTCACTTGCCTCATGCGTTTTATAACTGACTGATTGTCAAGTGCAATGAGAACCCTTTTCCCATGCACTCGGCTTTCAAGCAAGTGATCCAACGCCTGCAGCAAACCAAGCAGTTCTGCCTGGTAAACTGATACGTACCTCCCCAAGCACAGACTACAGGACAAGTTCAGCTCAACTGAGAATACACCTGCTCCTGCCCTGCCACTCATAAGAGAACCATCAGTAAAGATGCTGATGTCGTTCTCCATACACTCATTGTGTATAATGCCCTCCGCAATGAGTGTCCGATGCAGCCTTTCGACTACCTTTCTTCTACTCATGCATTCCATCGGCATCTGAGCAGCCCTAACCTCTTTCCCAACGAGGTCCAGGATACTCTTATGCCCGATGTTCGGCCCAAAGCTATGCCAAATCGCATCGCTCCTCATTTGCAAAGCTGACAATGTGGCCGTTGACCTAATGAATAAGTCTAATGGCAGCAATCCCAACATTGCCTCGATTGCCTGCGTTGGCGCCGTGCGCATTGCACCACTTATACCCATGCAGGCAACCCTGTGAATCCCATCCAACTTACGCTTAGTTGTGCCCTGAGAGGCCTTCGGCCACCACACCACGGATGCGTAAGTTATAATGGGTCTCACCATCATTGTGTAAATCCAGAATGTAGCCTTCGGCGAGATTCCCCACCTACGGCCACACACTCGTTTACATTGATGCATAATCCTTTTTGCTTTCCTGACCTTTGTTTCGATGTGTTCATTCCAGGTAAGTTCCTTATCTAAGGTAACGCCCAGATAATTCAACTTCCTGGACACATTTACTTCCGATCCGAAAAGCTTTAATGCTTCAACCTCTACGCCCTTCCTCTTATGAGTAAAAAGCATAGCGTCGGATTTACTGGCATTTATGGTTAGACCCTGTTCACTGCACCATGTCTCAGTCACCATGAGAGCCTGTCTCATGCAACCTTTAATGGCCCCAATGAACTTACCACCAACCATTAGTGCCAGATCGTCCGCATACGCAATCGTATGGACGCCTATTGAGTCCAATCGCCAAAGAAGGCCATCTACGGTGATGTTCCACAAAAGAGGTGACAATACACCTCCCTGTGGGCACCCCCTAACTACCCTACCTCGAATCTTGGTTCTCCCATCTCTGAGATTTATAGCCCTAGTCCGAAGCATAGCGTTTATCCATTTTATAATAATGGGGTAAACCCTACGTTCAGTAAGAACATTTCTCACCTTCCCAAAAGAGATCTTGTCAAAGGCACCCTCAATGTCCATAAAGACGGACAGAGTAGCTCCGCCATTGAAAATTTCTCTTTCCGCTACTCTGACGAGCTCGCGCAGAGCGGTGTCAGTAGATCTACCTGCTCTATAAGCGTGCTGAAATTTACTCAAGGGCCTATCCATCAGCGTATGGTTCTCCATAAAGTCAGCCATTGTCTTCAATAGAAAAGATGTTAGGCTGACCGGTCTGCAGGACTTAGCATCAGTATAGTCCCTCTTACCCGGTTTGGGACTTTAGTTTCCCTCCAATATATCCCGTCGCTAGACAGGCTACGAATATTCCCCTAATCCTATCAAGCAGGGTATCTATTCCCCACTGTAATAAGGCTGGGAAAATTCCATCCATTCCAGCTGCTTTGAATGGTGCAAAAGATAGTATTGCACTTCTGATTTCGCCCATGTTGCGAGGTGCTCTGTTTGGAGCACCTCCTATATGTACCGACAGATACTCTTCATAACTGGTATGATCAGTATTCTTCTGTATTCTTTTACGTTTGCGGACTTTTCTCCATCTACTGCCATACAGTATATCGAACTGGATTGTCCTGTGGTCAGACATGGTTAATCTGTCCACGACCTTCCAGTCCTTAACCCTGTCTAGCATATTGACTGAGCACAGAGTGATATCGATCACCTCTGCCCTTCGTGAATCCACGAAGGTGGGTTCTACCCCTCTGTTAAGTACCAGCAAATCGTGTCGTTCTACAAATTCCAACAATTGTTGTCCTCTGTAGTTATCATCTGTGCTGCCCCAAACCGTATTATGCGAGTTGGCATCACAGCCCATGATCAGCGCCATACCCCTTTGCCTGCAGAAACTCACCAGGTTCTCCACCTCCAGTGACGGATGTGTAACTGTCGCAATAAGAAATGATCCAAAACCACTGCCAATCATTACTACCGTAAGATCCGGCGAGCAGAGATGTGTCATAGGTACTGTTCGTACGCCATGTCGCACCAGGATGCATGACCTTAATTTACCATCAGTCTGTGAGTGGTACAGATTGGCGGTCTGTTGAGACAGGCCCTTGATTTTTGCCTTAGACAATCCAGGGCTCCTGTAGCAAGGCTATATCCATCTCATCCTCCTCAAAACATTGCACCAACATTGCTGATGCTTCTTTGCTGTGATGAAGATTGAGCTGGCATATACTTATTTTTTCCTGGTATGAGCCCACCACCTTCCCTGATAGACATCTCTTTTCAGAGTTGCCTACCCCCGCACCAGGGAGGATGTCGTGTTCACTGGTCATTCCTCTTGAATTTTACTTCAGCCTGGTCAAGTCTGCAGTTGAGTTTCTCCCCTGCTTTCCTGATGGCCTCCGCATCCTCCTTCGGACACCATATCGTGAGCACTACGCCCTCATTTACTGCATTAGCAAATTTTTCTGCGCGAGTAACCCTCCATTTAGAAGTGTCCTTCACGCATCCATTTTGCTTCTGCAGCCTATTCAGGATAATGTCTTTACCCTCTGTAGAACCGTGAGCAACGACGATCATCCTGTCTTCGTTTCGCAGTGCCTGCAGGGTATCGACTCTTAGTTTAACCCCTTCACAAAGATTGGTCAGGGATTTCGCTAGTTCGATCACCCAGATCTTCGTCGATTGGTTTTTGCACGTGAGTACAATAAACCCATCAACAAGTTTAGCGTTTCCTACGAAACCTGTCTCACCAGCATCATCACAAAGGTTATCCAGAGCACACAGCAGTGATGCCTTGAAGGCATTCACATGTGTGTTCTCCAGAGGGCACTCCATAGATATTTCAGTGACACCTAAATTGAGATCTCTATTTGCAACCTTCGGCCTAACATTAGTACTACCACTACTGTTCTGCTTCTGGTTAGTGCCCTTTTTAGCTACATTCGTTTCGACAACTTTTGAGGGTTGTCCAATGGGGTTTTTTTGAGGATGCTTCTCCTTCTGTTTACGGACCTTTTCCGAAATTTTAGGGTTGTCACCCTTAAACCTCTTCAAAGGTCTCTCAACTTCTGGAGTCGTCTCCTCGCTTAAAACGCTATCAATCCGATTTGTCATCTTCTCAATAGACTTTTTCTCCCTTTTACGTCTCCTCTTTTGCCTTCGCCTCTCAATTTTTGTTTTGAGCTGCAAAGACTCCGACTCAACGTTGCAGGGAAGGTTCGAGGTTCCTGCTTCCGAAACAGACATGCCTAACCCAACTTGGGTAGGTGCGTCCTTTCACATTCACCTCCATTGCCTCAGGAGTATCTTTGGCGACTAACTCGTCCACCCCTCGCGAAGTGTACTTGTCCATCCCATTAGAATATCTCCATTGGCCAAATACCAGAGTTCCCATAGAGATTAACCTCTCCGCCTCTTCTGAAGCTTCCTTGTCCATTCCTGTAGGAGTCTCGCGGTACAACGCCTTAGGAGTACCTTTACTCGTCCACCCCTTGCGAGGGGCACTTATCCATCTCCGGGTTTCTCCTATGGCCTATTAAAACCGGAGTTCCTTCAGGGATTAATCTGTCCACCTCTTTCGGAGCTTCCTGACTCATCCCTTCCAGATTCTCTCGGTCCGTTTTGGGTTTTTTGTTATTTATATTTATATTTAGTTTTTTCATTTTTGTCCCACGAGTCAAGGAGAAAAAGTGTCCACCCACACAGGGCTCCTATGCATGGGTAAGTCTGATTTAAACTGGAGGTCAACAGGTATCCAGAGTTCGCATACTAGAGACCAAGCCCCCTCCTGGCCACGCATCCCTGGCGTATGCTGTTCCACCATGGATTAGGGATTTTTTATAAGAGAGTTTTAACTTCTCTCCGCTCGACTTATTTAGCCAGACTCC
Source organism: Phania funesta (assembly GCA_963932375.1). Lineage (NCBI taxonomy): Eukaryota > Metazoa > Arthropoda > Insecta > Diptera > Tachinidae > Phania > Phania funesta. The sequence goes on from OZ010653.1 coordinate 60,733,190, forward strand.
TAGCAGAGACATGACCTACCTAGGAACCTGTTACCAGCCGCCACCACGAGGAGGTATAAGTCTGAACTTCTGACAGTGTACTCTACGACAACCGTAGCTATGTACCTGCCAGCTGATGGCCAGATAACCTTTACATACAGAATGATCAAAATGCATTTTTCTCCTGGTGTTATCTTAATTTAATGGAATTAAATCATAAAAAGCGTAAATATGGAATTCTACTTGATGCGAAATTAAATTACATACAACATGTATCTTCAACCGTTGCAAAATCAAGTAGTCTCCTTGGATTTATAAAACGCTGGGCTAAGGAGTTTTCTGACCCGTATATAACGAAACAATTGTATACATCATTAGTAAGACCTATTCTTGAATATGGCTCGATAATTTGAGATCCGACATATATGGTTCACATCAATAATATTGAATCCGTTCAAAAACAGATTTTGTTATTTTGCCTACGTAGTCTACATTTTGATCCATTAAACTTGCCACCTTATACGAGTAGTAAAAAGTCGCCGAACAATGTTAAATGTTACTTTTGTTTTAAATTTGTTAGGAGGAAATGTATGTTCTGAATTTTTGATTAGTAATGTCTTTTTTAATGTTCCTTCACGATTTACACGCCATTACAGCCCATTATCTGTAAAAGTATTCAGAGAAAATTATGCAAATTCCGAACCTCTTTTAAGAATTTGTAACCAATTTAATAAATTTTATAAGCACGTTGATTATTCGCTAAATGTAGATATTGTAAAAACTAATTTAATTGTATTTTTAAACAACTAATTGTGATATTTTATAGTCTGTGAGGATCTTGAATCCATAGACATTATTAAATAAATATATAAATTAACTAAAAACAATAAAAACACATTAGACAAATAATAAACAAATTCATAATCCAATAATTGTTGAGTTGTTTCAATCCCAACAAAAAACGCTATGAACGTTTAAAAACAACGTTCACATGCCGTCCCCAAACACCAATTCTGACGCAATAAAATAGTAATCACAATCGTTTACCATTCTATATAAGAACATCTGGCTTTCTACCAAGTCCCAATTACAGATGGCTACGTGATAAAAAAAAAATGGTGCCTATAACATCCACCTGGCATACGCTGACACAAATTCTAATGCAATAAAACAGTCATCATTTCCATCTATCAATCTGTACAAAACACCAGACTTACGAGCTTTACCTGCTACCTGTTCGCCTCGCAGTTCCCTACGAGCTCACGTGAGAAATAGATACCTGACAAGCAATAAAACACTAACGAATTGATGCAAACTTCTCAGAACGAAAAATAACACTGAAGATGACACATTGCCGAAACCGGTTTATCTCCAAACCAAACTTGACAAGAGATGACGGAAATTTGTTCCAAAAATCTTCATCCAAACACCCTATCGGAATATCAAATCAAGATAAAAACTATAATCCCTATGCGTTGGCTGCGGTGACGCACACTGAACTTTGGAGTTCACTTTTTTCAAACTGATCACAAGTTAAAAAAAAAAGAAATGGAGCAATTGCTCTATTCGAACACGTAACATGTATTTTAAAAATCGTACGTAAACCCGAATATGATCGATATAAGGCTTCCCAATTTCCTAGGCGTCGCACAGTGGCTGCAAATCGTTTTTCATTGGCCAAAAGTCGATTTTGTTGTCACTGATTTTTAAAATTTTTACGCCTTTTTGAAGCTAATATTAAGGTAGCCACAAAATTAGGTTAAACTATTGATAATTGTGGGCGTGGCATGCTGTCAAACTCAACTGTTTTTTTAATTTCAGAAAAAGGTGTTTTTTATTTGTTTTTTGTTAAAAATAAATGGTTACTACTCGCAAGCTATCATCGATAATGGCCTGCGGTCTTTTTTATAATGATGGTAGGATTATAGTCTTTAGCTGTTGTAAGTTTTTACCGCTCTAGCGTTTAATATTAGGGGCGTTATGAGATATTTATGAAAATACTATATTTTTCTGTAATTTTAAACTTAGTGGAATAGAACTTCTAGGAAACAAAAGAGAACAAGAAACGTATACCACCCGAAGAAAGGTGAAAGTGTCTTCTTTAACCCTATATATACTTTTGCACCCGCCACGACCCGCGGGTAGAATACTTTTTTAATTTTAATGAAATTACTCTAAACAAAATTTAATTACGATAATTTAAACAGCCCTCTAATAACTCGTATACAATGGTGTATTAAATTTTCCCTTTTTCGCCTAAAGGTTTGTAGTGCATGCAGTATAAACATGCATACACAAACATACATATCACCAACAAAAATGTAAACAAACAAATAAATTATAAGACACAAAATAAAATCAAAGAGGAATGACCGACAGAAATATTATGATATGCAATTTCAAGTGACTAGTGTTAATTGAAGTCGGTCACCAGAATTGCATTGAATAATGAAATTTGAATATACTTGGTCACAAATAAAATATAAGCAAAATATAAGTAGGGGAAAAGAATATTATAATTAACATAGAAATTATTGGCATATGTAATGGAAATAGAATAAGGTTATCATAGAAAACATAGAATAATAAATAGTATATAAGCTGAAGATAATTAATAATAAAACTAGAAATAATTCTGACTTCAAATTTAGAGTCCGTTTTATTTCTCTTCAAAACTTCGGCAATTAACTTTGCCATAAGATAAAGCCGCCTGCTAAGGCTCTTAAATAAAATAAGAGTACAGGTTTATGTTTTTTAACTTTAGACTACGTAAAACAAAAATAAATAAATAAATAAATAAAAGGGTTTTATGGCTTTGTTTTGATCAGCAAAAAAATAAGTCATAATAATATAACAATAGGTTCTACAATAAACATATGATCTCTTTCTAATATACCTGTTATCAACTGCTAGGCTCCACCAAAGTCATAAACAATTTTATAATAATAATCGCGACATTAAACCACTAAAGATAAAAAACAACCCCATATTGGCGAGATACTAATTAGTTTTACCTGATATTAAGGTCTGGATAACAAGTGCAGTTTTGTTCAATTTAAGTACCACCTGCTATGAAATTGAAGATCAATGTGTGAATAACATGTATCTAAAAATGTATAAAACTACGGATTCGATAAGGGATTACTCAATAATAAGTTAATCCCTTACGTGTACGGACATATATTTGCAAATGATAAAACATAACAGTCACAAATAAAAATATTCAGAAAAATATGGAGAGCTTCAGTTATAAAGAACTGGCCGAAGAGTATTTTAGAGATAAACACCAGGAAGATGTTTTTAGTTACGTTAAAATAAAATTAAACTTAAATTAAAATAGAAACAGAATAGTTGATTTGTTCTTTTCTTCAGTATTGTTATGGTGAGTCGATTTAGAATTGACTTCTGCAACATACGTGGCATAAGGGCGAATTTTTTTGCTGTATACGCGCACATTTGTCTCCATCGGCCGGACGTTTTCGCCTTATGTGAAACCCAGTTGTCTGTGAATTCTGATCCACAGGATTTTCAGATACCTGTTTATCACCTATCACTTTTTAGTTTCCATCGGGGCCTTGCAATGTACATACGCAATGAAGTTGTGTACCAATGCCAGCAATCTCTAGGTATATGTGATGCTGAATTTAGCTGTCTCTGGATTAAATTCAAAATCAGGTCACACCTTTTGCATTTCGGGTTTCTTTGCAGAAGCCCAAACGCGGGAAGGGATATTTCCTTATCAGGCTTCGATACCCTTTCCGATTCAATTTCGAAGATCCTTGAGAGTTGTCCGAACAGTGAAATTGTTGTTGCAGGTGATTTCAATATTCACAACTCGTCATGGCTTCGTCATTCGGGCAATACAACTACGGAAGGCCAATATGTTGAATTATTCGCCGCACACAATCATCTTGCGCAACTAGTGAATGAACCAACGCACATTTCGTGTGTTGAAGGGCACCAGCACAAAACTCTTGACCTTTTCCTTACTTCATACCCTGAAAAGTATGAAGTAAGCATCAACGCACCCCTCGGTAACTCGGATCACTGTACTATTTCCGCCTCCTTTTCGTTCTCGGAACTCCTTAACGTTTCACAAACGACCCAGAAACGTAAAAAATTTATCTACGAAAAGGCTCGTTGGGCTGATCTCAACGACTTCTTCAGGCATTTTAATTGGAAACTTTGTTTCATGGACAATAATGTCAATGCCATGGCGAAAATGGCCGAGAATATAATTTTGTTTGGAATGAAATCCTTCATTCCATCCAAACAAACTTCGATAAAATCTAGAATAAAATCTTGGTGTAATTAAACGTGCAAAATTGCAGTCAGATCCAGAGAGGAATGGCTGAATAACAAAATTGCCGATACTGACTCGCTACGCAAAAAGGCAAGATCTTCGTGTGCCAAAGTCCTAAGGCGCGAAAAAGCTTTATACGAGCAGCGTCTTCGTGCTAAAGTTCTTAGTGCTCCACGGGGTAGTAAGAGCTTTTGGTCTTTTATTAAAAGAGTAAAGGGTAATGCTAGTTCCTCAGTTCCAACTCTTTTAAAGGACGACCAAGTATTCACTGACCCGGTTGATAAAGCTAACATTTTGGCCGAATTGTTTGCAAGAAATTCTCTCTTGCCGGAAAGCAATCAACCACTGCCCGTGATCGAAAGAGTATCAGTAACTATGCCAAGCATATTCTTTCGAGCCCGTGCCGTTGAAAGGGTTCTTGCGGACCTCAACATAAACAAGTCTCCAGGGCCGGATGGCATCCCTGCACTGGTCTTGTAGCAGTGCTCTTCGACGCTAGCGCGCACATTGGCCAAACTTTTCAGCATATTGTACCATGCTGGCGAATTTCCAATGTGTTGGGAGGTTGCCAATGTAACGCCAATCCCAAAAAAAGGAAAGGCCAACAACCCTGAAAATTACCGTCCAATAGCAATTTGTTCGGCGCTTTCCAAGGTTATGGAAAGTATGGTGAATTTCCATCTTGTTAATTACCTGGAGTCCAACAACTTACTTCACGACCTTCAGTATGGATTTCGTAGAGAGCGCTCTACGGGAGACATACTGGCATTCCTCTCGGAGAGATGGTGTAGGTCCATACATCATTTTGGCGAAAGTAAGTTGGTGGCTCTAGATATTTCCAAGGCATTTGATAGGGTGTGGCATGGCGCGCTCTTGTCGAAACTTGTTGCTTTTGGTGTCGGTAATCACTTCTCTCAATTTATATCGAGCTTTCTCAGAGATCGCACTATACGAGTTGTTGTAGATGGGATCTCATCAGATCTTTATCTCTGAAACATATTTCAGTCTAAAAAAATTGCTATAGAGTTAATGTATTTGTCACATGCGGTACTAAATATCCGAGTGGAAGGTCAAGTGCTGGCACCGCCATGATCACATAAACGAAAGGCACTTTCCAATGCCAGAACTCAGCGAAGATTTTATGCACACTATGTCTATAAATCTTACTGATTTCAAAATTGCAGTCTCATATGGGTACTGTCCTCGCAGGCATAAGGGAGGGATTGCCACGTTATTTTCTACACTTGGACAAAAGTTCATTGAAGCTGGCGACTACAACGCAAAGCACACTTTTCGGGGCTCCAGACTTCGTATGCAAAGAGGGAGACGACAGCTGTACAATACAGTTAAAGCAAATAAGCTAGACGCCATATCTGAAAGTAAACCAACCTATTAGTCAAAGATTTTAATAAGCTGCTAGATCGTATTTATTTGCAATTTTAAAAATATTAGACGTATTCAATTATTAGTTAGTTCGTCCTATGATCTATCTTCCATAGTTTCACATGCAATCGTTATTTTACAGCAGAGTATTGTCACTGAAAATGAAACCTTTAATTCTTATCCAAATAAAAATAAGAATTTATTAAAGTATAAAATATATATGGGCTCTCGCTTACCTCTGCACATCCCACTGAGAAATCTGGCGATATTTTAGCAGCTGTGGATCAGTTTACGGACACCGTTATGGCCCCAGTCAGAAATGCAACACCAAACAAAAGGTCAGTTTAATTAAATTTATATCATTCTTTGGCTGACAAAGAAAAAAAATCAGAAGGCAATGGAAACATAGATGTTCTCCTGACATCAAGGCCCAAATGAATTTATATTAACAAATTTCACGCAATAAACTGCCTGCCTTCGGGTACAGTACGCCATAGAGATATTTTTAAAAAATATTGATCCAACAAAAACGCGGACCGTAGCCTATGGAAAGCTGTAGGGAATTTAAAATGTCCTATTGCTTACGAATTTCCACCTAAAAAACAAACATGACCTAAAAAGTTGAAAATGCATTCGCAAATCAGAAAAGGCTTTCACACCACATGCCATAAATAGTTTCGCTATTCCAGATATCAGTGGCACTGTGATTAATCCTATGAAATTTCGGTTATATTCATTGAAGTCGACAGTTAAAAAGATATATGTATGTAAGAAAATCATATGGACTTGATCGTATTACAGGACCAATGATAAGGTATTTCCATAATTATCTTGGAAGATGTCTGAAATCGTTATGGTCCCTAAACCAGAAAAGGACTTATATCAATTTTATCAAAGTTGTTTGAAAAGTTGTTCGTTTCATATTTAAAACCTTAGCTTAATGAACAAAACATCATCCCGCATCATCAATTGTTACCGATATTGGATCTGCATTTCAAAATAAGCAATAATGTTCAGCTTTATATATTGACATTTGATAAAGTTTGGAATAATGGGCTACTTGCGAAATAAACTCCCGTTCTATCTGTAAACTCTCAGAAGTTTTTGAAAAGCGCTCTGACAGATAGAGCATTTCAAGTAAGGTCAAAAGATCAATTTTCTAAAAACGGAAAAATCTCTGCAGGAGGCAAGGCAGTATACTAGGCCCGCCATTTTATATAATTTGTACAGTGGGTATGCCAACATACGGATGTGTCAACGTTTTCAGATGACACTGTATTTATTAGAGGAAGTAAAGACTAATTCAACATTAACGAAATCATCCATCTACTGGCCCCGTAATATATGATGCATTTCCTACTTCAAAGTAGCACGCAGCTATACAGTACGATCGTTGCAAACATCTATACCTAGCATATTGTAATAACCCCTTATATTAATTTTCAGATTATAGCCACAGCTTATTGATTTCGACATGACAAAAAATATCAAACGCGACCAACTCTCAATCAATCCCATTCTACTACCTTTCTTCTGATCACTCACCCACATTGATCATATTCCACGGTTGGCCAATTACTGCTGACGTAACCTCTGCCTTCTATCCCAATATCCTAATAATCTCTGATAATATTGAGTCAGCTCTCGATCATCTGACAGAAGCTGTCGATTTTGCAGCCAGACTTGCAACCCCAATCAAACTCGCATTCAACGATAGACCAACTAAGCCATCGGCGGACATTCTCTCATCAAGGAAATGAGAACACTAAGAATACGATGACAAAACAACCGTTCTCCATTAACAAAGGCTTAACTGAACTTCTAACAACAAAAAAACAACACTACTAAACAAATTGAGGCAGACAGAGGTGTTTGCCTTTTAAAATTTCTTGATCAACTTTCATCCAGGCTCGATGATAGGTAACTTACACATAGCTACTATGACATCTGTAACGTTCATACTCAACGCTATTCAAGAATTTTGTGTATCCCTTCCTCTTGAAAGAAGGTCACAATCGTCTTGATTCGCAAGCCAAAAAAAAATACGCTAACCCAATTGCATCACACAAGTTACGTCAACCACCCATTCCAATAGCTCAATACATTCCCTTCCCATTAATTAGCAACAATAACAATATTGTATTCATGTTACTAGTTTAACAAACTTACATTTCATTAATCAGCAACAATAACAATTTATTAAGTTTAATACAAGTTCAATAAACTGCATACCTTTCACTTGACAATAATAATATTTCGCAATCTAGTAGTCAGCATTAATCGTTAATATTTGTTACTTTATTTTTTTGCAATATATTTTTTGACCAAAATTACAAAAATTGATAAATAAGGTTTTCAACAGACGTCAGCTGAATTTTTAAATAATAAATATTGTAATTAGTTTTTAAGACACAGAATAAATTATAACAGAAGACAGTAATGTTGCATTTCTAAAATAAATTAATAAAAATCTTTTTTTTAACGAAATTCGTTTTTGTGTTTTTTTCTTTAAAAAACGCTCGGATTCGATAGTGGCGCAGTCGACTTAAATGAAATTAGTAACGGGAAAATAAATAGTGAATATCCTAAAGGACATTATTAAACCGTTAAACAAAAAAAAAAAAGAAAAAATAAAAAAGTCATGAAAAAAAAAGTCTAAAGACTATTAAAAATTGAGCGAATTTTGTTCGACGTCTGAAGACAATATAGCATCAAAGAGCTATAGTGAAGAGAAAAACCCACAAAATAAAACGTTAAATTGTGTCTAAAGACAGTAAACCACTGAAGTGTCATAAGAAAACAAAAGTGCCTAAGGACAATATTTCTATAAAGAAAAAAGTAGTCGATATAAATGTGTCCGTTAAAAATGATCACATCAACCAACCCGCCGTATTATCTGGGTCTGATCTTCTGAAAGAAGCGGCCCGCATCAAGGAGTTCCATGGTACAAAAGAGTACGACTTATCATCATTCATCAGGGAAGTCGAACTAATATTGCCGCTGTTCCAGGAAAATGCCGTACTACAGCAGTTTGTGATCGAAAGATACGTGAGGAATAAAATTCAAGGACCGGCTTTACATGTCGTTAGAGCTTTAGGACCAGAAGCAACATGAACCCGAATAAAAGAGGAACTTGTGAAGAATTTTGGCGTTAATGAAGGATATCACTGTCTCTATCATCAAGCTATAAATATGAAAAATAACAATGTAAGTGAATATTTTAAGAGCCTAAGAAATATATTAGGTAAGCTTAATAGTAAATATGAATTTGACACGAATAAACCTCAGGAGTTTTCTCCTTCTACCAATGAATCAATTATTCTCAAAAAATTTTTAAATGGTATTCACCCAAGTTTATCCAGCATAGTTTATAGCAGAAATATATCCACACTTAGGGAAGCTTATTATGTTTTAGAAGAGACAGGAACACTTAGACAATTTTACAATAAATTTTCAAAATCCATATACTCTCGTCAACATACCAACAACAAAGAGACTACAACGGAAACTTACAGAACAGGACATATCCACAGAAACAGACATTTCAAGGACAACCATTACAAAATTCATACAATAATGGTCCCTCACCAATTCGTCAAAACAATAATTCTACTAAATTTCGACAAAATTTTTTTAATGCAAATAATTCTCAACAATCCAGACGTAGTCAACATTTAAACCGAACTTTTGGTTAAAATAATGGGCCTATTCCAATGGAAGTAGACCATATTAGAAACAATGACACGGAGGAAGTAAATTTTCAGTGTCAAGCCCAAACATTCGTCTACCGATAACTGAAATATATATAGGTTTTACAAGCATCAAATGTTTACTCGATACAGGGTCAACAACGTCATTACTTAATAAAAAATTATTACCTCAATTTAAAAGAACAAAATTGAAGAAACCAATATATTTTAATACAATAAATGGGAACTTCTGTATTGAAGAAGAAGTTATCACACCCCTACCTAAAGAATTTAATGAAAACAATCTTATGTGTTGGAAACTAACAAACTTCAATGGTAAAAATTTCGATGGATTAATAGGACAAAATATATTAAAAGCATTTTCAGCAATTATAAATCTTGAGTAAGACTTCGTAGAGATAAACGGGAACAAAATCAAATTCATACATTCCTGTCCATACAACTCAGAAGAAATACAAACTTTAGAGGACATGAATAAAGAGGAAGAATCATTTTCAACAGAACTTATTTCTAAGAATTCTGGCCTATTTTTTCAAGAGGGTAACTTACTTACTCACACTCATGAAGTACAACATGTGATCACAACAGCGATAAACAAACCTGTATATTCAAAAATATACAGATACCCTCAGATTCACGAGGAAGAAATCAATAGGCAGATGCGAGAAATGTTAGAACAGGGACTAATTAGAGAAAGTGTATCTCCATATAATTCTCCGTTATGGATTGTACCCAAGAAGTCGGCCAATTCAGGGAAAAAAAGTGGAGAATCGTGATTGATTATAGAGCCTTGACTGAAATAACTGTAAGCGATAAATTCCCTATTCCAAACATTGACACCATGCTAGAAAAATTAGGTCGAACACAATATTTTACTACACTCGATTTAGCCAAAGGCTTTCATCAGATCCTCATTAAAGAAGAAGACAGAAAAAACCGCATTTTCTACTCCACTTGGACATTACGAATTCGTTCGTATGCCTTTTGGGCTAAAAAATGCCCCCGCTACATTTCAGAGGCTTATAAATGCAGTATTAAGAGAATACATTAACAAAATATGTGTGGTATATCTCGACGACATTTTAATTTTTAACAGTACAGTACAAGAACTTAAAGATAATATACAACGAATTTTCAATGCTCTTAGAAAACATAATCTTAAGATTCGAGTTGATAAGTGCAAGTTTTTTGCTAAATCTGCCGAATATCTAGGACACATTCATACTACTGAAGGAATTAAGCCTAACCCAAACAAGATTGAAACCATTCAGAAATTGAAACTTCCTGAAACTCATGTAGAATAAGAAAAGTTGTTTTATTCTGTGTTGGTCAATCTTAATTAATTTCTTAATTCATATTCTTAAACTTATATACTACTTATGAGAAGTTCGCTTTTTGTGTTTTTGCTTAAATTTGCGAAACTACCCCAACTTACAATTACAATTGTTTGTCATTTTGTCACATAAGCAGAATTATAAAAAATGCTCAAATGAAATGTACTTGCCGGTTATAAAATATATTTGTGGCGTCAACAAAAATAGTTCACATGTGTTCGAACACTTTGCATTGAACAAAAAATGAATAGGTGTGTAACGATTTAGTTTATTTAAGATATTGGGTTACATCAAAAACAATTTTTAAAGTTGAATGAATTGCCAAAACGTGTCATAAGCTTAATTTAGCGATTAAAGAGTAAATTCATGAAAAGATTTTAAATAAGTTTTGTTTTCATGTTGGTGTATGATGTTTCATAGGTACACCACACTCAGAAGCGAATAAAATAATTCCTAGGTGTAACTGGCTATTATCGAAAATTTATAAAAGACTATGCCAGAATTGCCCACGGTTTAACAAAATATTTAAAAAAGGACACAAAAATAAATAAAAATGATGCTGAATATACGGATGCATTTTACAAACTTAAAAGATTACTAATAGACACACCTATATTAAGGTACCCAGATTTTAAAAGAAAATTTAAACTAGCAACCGCTGCCAGCGAATTTGCAATCGGAGCCGTACTAATGCAGGACAACCACCCCATCAGCTACGCAAGTAGAACTCTAAATTAGCACGAAAGAAAATACTCCACAACAGCAAAGGAGCTACTTGCCATTGTTTGGGGCGTGAATTATTTCAGGCCATATAAAAATGGAAGGAACTTTGACCTTATGACAGATCACCAACCACTGAAATGGTTACAAACTAAACATAAAGGAAAATACATAAACCCAAGACTTTAGCGTTGGTTACTAAAACTTGGCGAATACGATATTAACATCGGGTATATTAAAAGCCAGGAAAATACTCTAGCTGATTTTCTTAGCAGAATCAATGCAGACACAGGAGAAATTTGTGCAATAGACGAAAATTCAGGAGACATTGATCTAGACAACTTAAGAACAACCGCTACTATTCATTCCCCAGCAGAAGAAATAAACGATCACTTTCCTATATTAGACTCTGTCGTAATTCGTTTCCATATTCAAATAATCTTGACAGAAAGTAAGAGAATAAATTAAAATAGTTGATAACAAAAGAAAAATCTTTGTAAGCCTAGACATTATTAAAAAACGCTCGGATTCATTAGTCACATGCCAATCTGCTTACTATCCCTATAACCGAAGCTTTTACGTAGATTATTCCTGCAGTACTTAACTCCTATTCCAATTGCGCAAGACATGGAACTGTCGAACAAATCCATAGACGCGTCACCCATATCAGATCGGCTTTTGAAAAAAAAGTATTTTTGTAAGTCATGTTTATAAATATTTCTCAAGTGTTTGATAAAATTTGGCATCAAAATAACAATGCATTTGGCACAAAACACAAAATTCTCCAGAGCATCTCAGCAATGACACATCTATATTTCTGAAGTAGAGCACTGCCTAAGCAAATGTATTTTTTTTTTTGTCTTAACTTTTTATTTTACTGAATCTTTCCAAAAGAAATGCACAATAAGTGTTCCAATCTCATCTCTAAAATATTATATAGTGCTTACGACCAATGTAATAACTAATTTATTGTATTCAAATCTTATTGATAAAAAAAAAATAGCTATATACTATTGTGTAGGGAGAGCCGTCTCGCCAGCATTAATGTGTCACGTTTTTTAACTTCTGGTGACAATTAAATTGCAGTAAATTGCATGCAAGAGTGTTGGGATGGGCCACTAATTTGTTTATGTATTTAGACAAGTTTCTTTTTACTTCCTGCTGGATATACCAATGGGCGCAAACGATAGGTCATAAAATCCTTGACAGTCTGCAGTACCCCACAGTGGAATGCCAATTGACCTTATTGGCTTTATAATGGATTTGTATAAAAATAAAAAAGCCAGGGTTGAGTTAGGATCTATTAACCAATGTAGTTGATTAGTTCTAAGTTTTATTACCGCTATTTTGCCCCAATATGACAGGACGAAATGAGGCGTCGATCTAAGTGTATACCAACATATTTAACGTAGGTTTCTACTGGAACCTTTGCATTTGGTTATTGTTATACGTGGGCAATTTGGTCTTCTGAGGTAAAACGTTATATTAGCACATTTTAATGGATTTACCTTAATTTTCCACTTTTTTTAGCCAGATTTCTAGCTCATTAATAAGAGATTGAAGTTCGGATGCAACCTCCGGATCTTCGCGAAGACTTATAAATGCCGTAACGTGTGCACACATTGACGTATATGTATTTCTGCTTGTTGGCGTACCGCTGTATCCTTTGGCCTTACTTTAAACGTTTTATCTGTCAAATAGCTCTTAAGAGGTTCGTGGGAGCTTGCAGGAAGAAATCGAGTTATTTTCGTGAGTAGCAAGACTTTACGGAAAGCATGGTATACGTAAATAAATAAAGCTAAACAATATCGCTTATTTTCAAATGCCGCTCTAATAAGGGTAACAATTCTATGGACTTGCTTAATAGTACTATGCATTGCTCTAAAACTAAAGTGATGGTCTGGGATAATGTGTTGCTCAGTAAGGTAAAGCTGCAAGCACGAAGCGAATAGTTTTTCAAACAATTTTGATAAAATTGACATATACGACGTCTAACTTATTGTATTGAACTGTGTTATACAGCCGCCTGCTTCTAGGGCCAATAGGTGTGCTTAGCATTGTAATCGCCAGCTGCAAAAAACGTTTGTCGCAATATAGCAAAAAACCTGGCGAATTGCTTGTGTGTGTGTTTCGGATACTAAAAGTATGTTTATTTCCTGCTGGGACAAGCATATTATTAATATTTAACTGCCAATTTTTTGCTAAGCAAAATTTTTCAAAAGAGGTGTGCATATATTAGGAAAACCATTGCTCAATGCTTATGCATATGTATAGTTTGGCGTATTGCGGGTACGTTACTGGGAGGCCTTTTATTTTTCAAATTCGGGTTTACGTACTATATTCGCTTTCTTTACATGTTGGACGACACTACAGCCCCTTTAATTTGAAGTGTGGTTTTCTCCAGTTTCTAAATTTTTTGACTTTGGAATCAGTTTTGGAAGAAGTGCATTCTGAAGTTCGGTGGGTATCGCCGCAAATCACACATACTGAAGGTAACTTGCACTATGTTTTAGTGTGCCCGAATTCTTGTCGACTAGCGCACTAACGGGGACCATTACGTTTTAATGGCTCTTCTACAGTTATTTGCCTGTTGAGAAGGTAGCGGAAGTTGTAAAAAGTGTGAATGGAGTTTTTGAATTTTATTTGAGTTGCGTTAAATACAATTTCAACACGGTGCATTGGTTGGGGAACCTTACCGAAATGTCACCACTGTTCATGTAGAAATCAAAAACTCACAAATACGTGGAAAAACTAATAGAACATTTCAATTCTTTTGCCTGGGATCTGGTACAGTTCGAAGACCACCAGCAGAGAACAGATACTTTGAGCCTAATGAGTTAATTAATGAATTAAGTTAATTTCTTTATTTGAATTAAATTCTTTATTTAATTGTTTCCATTTTTCTTTATGTATAAACACGCTGATTTGAATAGCTAATATTTGTTACACAGACAACTTATAAGTGGCACTCGGTTTCTGAGATATTACGTTATGCCAACAAGAAAGCAGTTCCGCGACAAATATTAATATAACTGGGGAATGGTTAAATAAAAAATCACAAATTCGAGATTATTATCTTTAATAACATGGTTTTTTCTATCTGCTTAGCAGTTTCAGAGATAACGTAATACTTGTGGAGATTTTTTTTTATCTAAATGTGTTTCAAACAGATTAATGTTTAAAGTAAGGTCGAAGAACCGGAAGAAATCAGAATCATGGAAAAATAAAAGAATACTCGTAGAAATACCTAAACAAACTAGTGGTTCATCCCAACACTCCAGTTTTTTTGCATTTCATGGGTAGCATAGACTAAGAACCAAATACATGGAGCCTGGCGAGATGGCTTTTTCAGCGCATTAGTAGATGGAATATTCAGATTTGAATACAGTAAATAAGTTATTGCATTGGTAGTAGTTACTAAATAATACTAAAGAGGTAAGATATGCATAGTTATTGTACGATTCTATTTCGTTTAGAATTATTTAACAAAATACAATTAAAACTAAAAAATAGATTTCGTTCAGAGTCAAGTGGAAGTATCTCGGCAAAAGATGGAGAATGCACACAACAGTAAAATGAATGCTCTCGAATAATTTGGAAGTGTCGTACTGTTGTACGCATATCGCAACTTTATTCAAAATGAGATACCTTAACTAATTTGTGAAAAAAGTCAAAACTTGTGCATCGAATTTCATCATGTGTGGTTCGTGTGGTTTAAAACTTAGAAGCGATTTGCCTTCAGAAAAAAGTGAGATTTTTGACGTTTTATATTTTTATGCTTTTTTAACTCTCGAAAACTTCAAAATGTTGGAAAAAGTGTATGTTTTCTTCCTCAATTTTTTAGAAACGACAAACTTAAGAACAATATTATTATAACTTAAAGGTAACATTAATGTGGATTTTCGAATTAATTACTCAGCCACTGAGGAAATAAAAAGTTTATGTCGTAAGGTCAGTGAACAATATTCTAAATAAGACTAAAGTTCCCCAAACTATGCATCGTGTTGAAATCGTATTTCACGCATCTCAGCACCCAAAAACAAGGTTCATCCTATATACAATTTACAGTAGCTTTTGAACAGAAGAATAACGGTGAAAGAGCCTCTGAAACGTAATGGTCAATATGCCAACTGCCAGAAATTCCGATACACGAAAACTTACTGCAAGCTGCCATCTGTATGCTTTGTTTCGGTGATGTGCACTGGACTTTCGAATGCACTTCCTTCAAAACAGACCCCAAGGCCAAAAAAATGCGGTAACTGTGGTGAAAATCACACGGCAAATTACAAGTCTTCCAACACGTAAAAAATAATGCAAAAGTCGTACGTAAGCAGGAATATGAGCAATATAGGGCTTCCCAATTACCTCGGCTTCTTATTGGTTCTATTGCTAGTACAGAAGCTACACAGCCACATACTAAACCAAACTATTCGCATGACCGCACATTTAGAAATGATTTACCTAATGCGAATGCCAAAAGTTTAATGCACATAAATATTCATATGCCCACGTCTTAAAGGAGGGTGCACAGACTAAGGAGTGTCTGTGCACCTCCTAACAATTGGAGCTCAATACAAACAATGAATAATTTCACGACAACTATGCAGGGTATGTTTAAGCAAATGATGCGAACCCAAAACATGCTTCATCAAGTTTTGCTTAGCAAAAAATAAACCAGTTAAAAATATGCTTCTGGACCCTAATATAACGCTAACGCTCTCAACATAAATATGAAGTAGAATACTTCCAGCTAACATATAATACAAACAAATTTAGTCTCTGAAACATACTTCACTATGAACATTTTTATAATTGATGGGTTTTTTATATATGACATCAAAAACCCCAGCAAAAGGCCA
Organism: Phania funesta; assembly: GCA_963932375.1. Taxonomy (NCBI): domain Eukaryota; kingdom Metazoa; phylum Arthropoda; class Insecta; order Diptera; family Tachinidae; genus Phania; species Phania funesta. Next base: position 60,749,478 of record OZ010653.1, read on the forward strand.
TGTGGTGGTTTTTCATTGGCCGAATTTTTTTTGCCAGCCACGACTATAAATCTTACTGATTTTAAAATTTCAGCCTCGTCCGTGTATTGCCCGTCTAGGCATAAAATAGACAAAATTTTATTGCTGCTAGCGATTACAATACAAAGCACACATATTAGGATTCCAGACTCCTTAGTCCTAGCTGCATACAGTTATATCATGCCGTTTAAACAAACAAGCTGGACGTTATATCTGGCGGTAAGCCCACCTATTGACCCATAGACTCTAATAAGTTGACAGACCTTATTGATTTTGCCACAGTAAAAAACATCAAACGATCAACTGTTAGTTAGTTCATCCAATGACCTATCTTTTGAACTTTTACCACCTACACATGTTATTTTACACAGTTTTGTCACTGCGCCTAAAACTCTTAGTTTCTACCCAAATAGAAACACGAATTCGTTAAAATATAAAATGTATATAAGCTCTCACTTATCTTTGAATATCTCACTCAGAAATCCATTTGATATTCAAGCACCTGTAGATCATTTTACAGATATCGTGACTGCCGCAGCCATAGTTGCAACGCCAACATAGCCATCAGCTAAAATAAAATGGTATCAGGAAACAGCAGACATACAGCAAAAATGGCGAAGAAAAGGCTAAGAAGGCAATGTCAAAACATAAAAATGCAAATGAATTTAAGCCAAAAAACCTTACGCAATAAATTGAGACAGAAACATGAATTCGTTATCGACAGCTAAAAGGCTAAGAAGGCAATGTCAAAACATAAAAATGCAAATGAATTTAAGCCAAAAAACCTTACGCAATAAATTGAGACAGAAACATGAATTCGTTATCGACAGCTTTTTAAAAAACTTGGATCCCATAATAAACACGGATTAAAGCCTGTGAAAAACTGTGAAGCACTTAAAATGTCCTATTGTTTACGACTCCCCACTACCACGTGTGAAAAGGCAAATGCGTTCGCGAATCCCTTAGAGAAGGTTTTCGCACCACATGATATAAATAGTTCCACTACTCCAATTATTACGTACGCCGTGAATGATGCTAGCAAATTTCGGTTATCTTCTTTTAAATCGACAATTAAAAATACGCATATGAAGAAATCACCTGGACCTGATCGTATAACAGGATCAATGATAAAAAAACTTACCTAATTTAGCTTTAAGAATTTTACTTTACATATTTAATGCCATGTTGCGCGTCGGCTTCTTCCCATGCTCTTGGAAGATGTTTGAAATTGTTATGATCCCGAAACCAGGAAAGGACTTGTTCATACATTCACATCGCTTGGTTTTGTTTTCTTTATCTTCTTTATATTTTTGTTTACGCTGACTCAAAAATTTATTTATTTGCCCCAATAATAAACACACACACACTTGCATAAAAACTTTATGTAAACAAATAAAATTGTCACAATAGTCCAATGAATCACACTGGTCAATGCACCAATAATAAATTGTAAACTTAGCAATGAATTATAAAAAAAATATATATATATATGTACGTATGTTTAATTAAATAAGCAGCGTTCCCATTTATCCAAAGGGAACACACTATAGAATAAAAAAACAACAAATTGTAAACTTAGCAATAATTTAGTATTTAAGAAAGAAAAATTTATCAATAAAGTCGTCAGAAATTCACAACTCGTTAGCGCTTCAACTTCTTTCCACTTTTTCTCCGCTGCAACCAAGTTCAAGTGCTTGAGTTGATCCAAACTTTATCTTGGTGATACTGCCTCGATAAAAACCCAATACAAATTCATTGAAGGACAAAAGAGTCCATTCAATAAACATTTGGTGACCCCGACGTGATCCCTCTTCAGTGGAGATTTTCAACACAAATTTACCCCGCGATTCAACAGCCTTCAAAACATTGTTGCCTACAAACATTGGTGACCAGAATATCATCAGTTCTAGAAAAACATTTCTGTAAACATTTTGGTCATACCATATGCAACCATTATCCAATTAGACACGCTTGTACTGTACCAGGTCGGGTTTCAGTCTTTTGGATTTTCAACAGATCAACAAATATTCCCAACTTCATCGAGTTCCAGGGATCTTAAGCTGTAAGCAGTAGCGCAAGGCTACCCGCAGTTATCACACAATTTAAGCTGTAAGCAGTAGCGCAAGGCTACCCGCAGTTATCACACAATTCAATCTGTGACCAGTAGCACAACATCTACAAATACGGCAAATTGAGATCCGGACAAAATCCTAATTTAACACCAATTGCTCATCCCGTACAACGATTAGATTTCAAAATTAATATTCGAAACGGATCATCAGTGCATTGTGCTAGCTTCAGAAAATGGCAGAAGAAAAAATCAGTATGGACGTATTGGCTCAATCCCAACACGAAACGGGTGACATCATACAGGGAATCATAAAAAATTATAAGAATGACTCCCAGTTCAGGAAGACCCTAGAGTACTATAAGGAACGCCTTAGGAGGTTGAATAGCGCATGAGCGGATTTCGAGATAACTGACAACAAAATACGTACATTAGAAGACAAAACATAATGATATCATCTCTAAAACGGGTAATCACAACGGACCCAACAGCAACAAACATGAAATTGAAAGAGAAGCTATGGGAACAGATCCAGGAGCTACATTTCTCAATTTGGGAAAACTGTGTCAACCCACTCGAAGAAGGATATGACATGGACTCGTACACGAATCGAGAAAAAATGGTGATACAAAACTTCAAACACACAACAGTACCTACAGCACAATACAGGGCAGAGTGTGCACAAACGAACGCGTTGCCACTTCCCAAAATTACAATTCCGAAATTTGAAGGGGATTATTTGAAATGGCCTGCGTTCGCTGATCTTTTTTCACAGCTGGTAGTCAACCAAAACATTCCCGCTGTGCAGAAAATATGGTATCTCAAGGCGAACGTAACCGGTGAAGCTGAAAAACTCATCAGCCATCTTTCCGCCACCACTGATAATTATGAGACAGCCTGGAAGGCCTTACAGGACCGGTACAACAATAAGCGTGTACTAGTATCAACACTAATGCAGAAACTAATCGATCAGCCGTCATCTGGGACGTCAGCAGCCTCCATAAAACAGCTACATGATGTCACTCAAGAGTGTCTGCATGCCCTCAACAATATAGGGGTGGACACTTCTTCATGGAGTCCAATGCTGCTTCATCTTCTCATAAAAAAGTTAGAACGGGGTCTTCAGTCGCAATATGAGAGAACAATAGAAAATCCAAAGGAATTGAAGCATGTGAGCCAATTTCTAGAATTTCTAGAGACCCGGTTTCAATCAATGGAAGCCATGGGGCAGAAGGAAAAAGGGTCAGCCAAGTCATGCGCTTCAGTAGCCTCAACACACCAAGGCAATGTGGCATGCATGCTATGCAACGATGGCACTCACAAACTCTTTCAGTGCCAGACCTTTTTGAAATTAAAACCCTCGGAGCGACTTAACTACACACAAAGGCAAAAACGTTGTGTGAACTGCTTACGTACGGGACATTCAGCAAAACAATGCACTTCACGATGTTGCATGAAGTGCAATAAAAAACACAACACACTGTTGCATTTGGACAACAAGCAAGAGTCCTCAAACAAAAAGGACAATCAAAAGGTATCATCAGCCGCATCAACTAAAACAGCGGGGGGCGCAGGGCCTTCATCTTCAACATCATCATCTCAGGCGACCAACGACATAGAAGCTACCTCATAAGCAGCATCTAATAATCAACAAGCAAGTTCGTACGTGATACTCAGCACAGCAGTTGTGAAAATACAAGCAAATGGAACAGAAGTGGAATGCCGTGCTTTACTCGACTCCGGATCACAAGTCAATTTCATCACGGAACGTCTAGTAAAATGTCTCGGCATTTCCAGACAGATTGCGAAGATAAGCATCAATGGAATCGGTTCAACAAATACAAAGACAAGGCACCGAGTAAATGTAGGACTCAAATCCCGAATTAACAAGTATTCGACGCGACTTGAGGCCTTTGTTCTGCCGCGTATATTGGCACCACAACCACTACCCAAAAATGTGACACTCGCTGATCCAGCTTTCAACCGCCCCGATAGAATCGACATCCTGCTGGGCGCAGAACACTATCACGACTTGCTAGCGATCGGACCAATAAAATTGGCAAATCAGCTTCCAACACTGCAGAACACTGTATTCGGATGGATAGTTTTTTAAAAGATACAGGAGGAACAACCCAACAATCTGACGTGCGGAATATGCACCGCTGATGAGTCACTTGATGCTTCCATCGCCCGACTTTGGGAACTAGAAGAGATCAAAACATTCAGTAAACCAATGTCCATCGAAGATAAACAATGCGAAAATCACTTCGAACAACACACCATAAAGGATAATCAAAATCGATTTGTGGTGCGGATTCCTTTCCAACAAGGTCCTGAGGCTTTAGGTGACTCACACGGAATCGCAATCAATCGCTTCTTTTCTCTGGAACGGCGATTGCAGAAAACCCCGAAATTAAAAGCTTAATATGCTAATTTCATGGAAGAATACGAAAAGCTGGGACACATGACGAAGATACCAGCAGAAGCTCAACCACAAAGCTTCGGGTCATATTTGATGCTTCAGCAAAAACTTCATCGGGACACTCACTGAATGACCTAATGTACACAGGTCCAACTATTCAAAGTGACTTGTTCTCCATACTTCTACGGTTCAGGTTGCCCAAATATGTATTCACAACTGACATCGAGACGATGTACCGACAAATACTCGTCTCGCCCAAGGATCGTCACCTTCAATTAATAATTTGGCGAAAGGAACCCTCACAACCCATAACTTACTATCAACTAAACACAGTTACGTACGGCAGCAGAGCGGCACCATACTTAGCAACAAAATGCCTGCAGCAGGTGGCCAAGGCAAACACGACACGGTACCCGCTCGCGTCGCAGTTTCTCCAAGAAAACTTCTACGTAGATGATGGCCTGGGTGGATCCGATAGCCTAGTGACAGCGTTAACACTACAACAGCAACTCATACAAATCATGAAGGAGAATGGCTTTAACTTACGCAAATGGTGTGCCAATAACCCACAATTGTTGCAGTACATTTCGAAAGGAGATCAGGAAGTCAATTTAGATTTTGAAAGCTCAAAGGTGGGTTCGATCAAGACATTAGGCCTCACATGGCTCCCAAAGGATGACACCTTCTGCGTAAAGGTCAACATTGACTCGGTTCGGAGAATCACTAAACGCTCGGTCACATCCGATCTAGCAAGGCTTTTTGATCCGTTGGGGTTATTAGCACCAGTCATAATAACAGCAAAAATATTTATACAAGAGTTATGGGAATTAAAGTTTGACTGGGATCAGTCGCTGCCAGAATCGTTACACACTAAATGGGCTACATTCAGAAACGACCTGAACGCGTTAAAAACTCTTCGGGTATCGCGACACATTGGTAAGGGAAAGGTGCCCCAGTCGATGCAACTGCACATCTTCATACATCTGGCATACATCCAATCCACATGCAAGGATGGAACCACCATGACTCGAATTCTTTGCGCAAAATCTCGGGTCGCCCTTCTTAAGCGACAAACTATACCAAGGTTGGAACTCTGCGCGGCAGTACTTGGAGCTCAGCTTGCATCAAGAATCAAAACTGATCTTCAATTATCATGTCCTGTCTGGTTCTGGACCGACTCGGAAATCGTTCTGGCCTGGATTAATTCATCATCTGCCGCCTTTCATACATTTGTGGCAAACAGACTGGCAATCATTCAAGAGTCAACCCAAGCTGATCAATGGCGTCATGTTGGCTCAAAAAGTAATCCAGCCTCTGTTTTTACACGGAAACGAGTCGATGTGGCCACTCACATATAATTCACAACTGGCAATCCCAACGGAACTAGAAAGAAAACGTAACGCGCCTGAGGCTCTTGTCACTTCAGTTGCTTCATCTGACTTTATGTATCTAATAAGACACAACAACTCATTTGCCCGTCTACAACGCATTATCGCTTACATGCTGCGTTTCAATAATCGATGCAGGCGCAAGGACATCAAGCAACAGACTCAGCAGGCACTTACCACAATCGAACTAGACACTGCCCTGATGTACATAGTCAGGGGGATGCAATATTCGGAATTCAAGGAAGAGATTGACCAGCTAAAAAAATATCAAGAATTGCGCGGAACAAGCAATTTACGCAACTTATCACCATTCCTGGACAACTTCGGCTTACTACGCGTTGGAGGTCGTCTTGAAGAATCATCGTTGCCATTCGACTCAAAACATCAATTGTTAATTCCCTATAATGATCCAATTTCAAAACACATCTTTGAAATGGTCCATCAGGAGAATAAGCATTGTGGAGCGCAAACTCTGCTGGGAATCGTACGACAGCGATTCTGGCCACTGAAAGGAAAAATCATGGCTCGAAATACTATTCACCGTTGCATAAGATGTAGCAGAGCTAAGCCAGAACTGCTCAACCAAGTCATGGGAAACCTGCCTTCAACACGGGTAACACCAGCCCGACCGTTCATTAATACCGGAGTTGACTACTGTGGCCCTCTAACAGTCCACTACAGGCTGCGGGGAAAAAGGCCACATAAGGCCTACATTGCAGTTTTTTGCTGCTTCGCGACAAAGGCTGTGCACCTAGAATTAGTGACCGACCTCACAACTGAGGCCTTCATAGGTGCCCTCAAAAGATTCATTGGACGACGAGGCCACTGCCAAAAAAATATATTGTGATAACGCAACAAATTTTGTTGGAGCGAAAAATAAGTTACCAGAGCTGTCAGAAGTCATACACACCCCGGCTGCGCAAGAAGCCATTACAAACGCCTGCAACAACAAGGGTATCCAGTTCAATTTCATCCCGCCAAGAGCACCACACTTTGGTGGCCTCTGGGAAGCGGCTGTCAAAGCAGCCAAGCATCTTCTGGTAAGAAGCGCAGCAAATGCTTCCCTAACTTATGAGGAACTTGAAACATTAATCGTAGAAATCGAGGCAATACTGAATTCAAGGCCCATCTCTCCAATGTCAAACGATCCAAATGACATAGGCGCGCTGACCCCGGGACATTTTCGGATCGGTGAAACACTCACGGCCCAAGTTGACGCACAAGTAAGGCCAGCGGCATCGAGCCTGGCCAATAGATGGAAACTGGTCTCCCAACTTAAGCATCATTTCTGGAGCAGATGGTCCCGAGACTATCTAAATGAATTACAGTATCGCAACAAATGGCAAGAGCAGTCGAAAAATCTTGAACCAGGATCTTTTGTCATCATCAAAGAAGATAGTCCTCCAGTAATGCAGTGGCCACTAGGGCGTGTCATAAAGACATACAGAGGAAAAGACAACACAGTTAGAGTTGCAGATGTAAAAACAGCCTCCGGTGTGCTCAAACGAGCTATCCACTATCTGGCACCACTGCCGAGACTCAAACAAGACACCACAAGCGAGGAACAAATAACCACGTCGCAGCCAGTTGACACAGATGAGGAAGAGGAACAAGCTTCGTTAACTTCACAAGACGAGAGTCCAAGCAGGAAAAAACGAAAGACAGTCACCAGCGGTGTAATGATGACCATATTCGTTGCATTACTAGCTCTTCCACTGATCTGCAACGCGAATAAAATAGAAATAACTAAGTTTCAACCAAACATTGGCATACATTTTGAGGGCATCGGCACGACACGAATTTCACGGTCAGAATGGAAAATCATAACATATTATGAATTGCAACCGTACTGGCGAGAAATGCAGACCTTCACAAATGGCACGGCATCCCTACAGCATCTATGTACCCTCGTATCTCAAAAAACAACATGTATAAACGTTCTCCAAAGTCTCAAATCTGGCTTCTCAGATCTTAAAGATGGAAACACTTTACTCAAGAACAAAAGAAATAAATGTGGCGCAGTAAATATCGTGGGAAATGTTGCCAACTCATTGTTTGGGGTACTGGATTCAACCTATGCTGAACAAATGTCGAACACCATCGAACAGATCAAGGAAGATGAAACTTATCTAATGCAACTGTTAAAAAACCAGACCTCATTAATAGACTTAACCCTCAACATCTTTAAGCAAGATGAAACTCAGATCCAGACCAAATTCGACAACCTCGACGAGCAAGTAAACAGAATTGACTCCAGGTTACGCGAAAACGAACAACAAAAACATGAACTTCAGTTAATACAAAGTTTTGTTCTACTAGCTACACAATTGTCATTGATGTCAACAAGACTACACCGAACTCAAACAGCAATAATTATGGCATTGGTTGACTCTCAACATGGCAAGATCAGCCCATTACTGCTGTCACCATCACAACTTCAAGCCGAGCTAATACAAGTGAGAAATAACTTACCCTCAGCACTACAACTACCAGTCAATCAGGACAATCTGCTTCAGCTTTATAAAATCATGAACGTGAAGGGAGGAATCGCAAACAATCACATAATTTTCCATATAACAATTCCTCTATGTGACCCAGAGACGTTGGAACTTTTTAAACTGCAACCGATACCAGCTCTTCTCCACAACACGATGACAGCTATCCAGCCATGCAGTCAAATCATCGCCATAAACGCTCACCAAGATGAATATTATACGTTGACTGAACAGCAATGGGCATCTTGCACACCATTAACAGAAGATGAAGTCTTGTGCTCAAGCATGCAGTCTAAATTCAATTGAGATGCAGCCAAATGCCTATGTGAAATTTGCTGAACAATGTCACTAGTACCAACTGCAACGTAACTCCGTTTGTAGAAACCACATCACTCATTCAAGTGAACCACAACAATCAATGGATGTACACCATGCCGCACTCAACTCCTATAACCGCCGTGTGCAGCGAAGAACACATTCGACTCAGTCTACAGGGTACTGGACTAATAAAAATAAGCCCAGACTGCACACTTAAATACAAGGCTATGTTCATTCAGGGACATGAAATCTATTCAACATCCCTATACACATCATATACTTCTACTGCCAGCATGAGTGAAATTAATTACCCAACCGAAGAAGAAGTCAGCAGTATTCACCTCAAAAGGTACATAGACCATATAAAAAATATATCGGATATCCAACAAGAATTACACCAACAGGTACTCACTAATCTACCCCAACAACTAACTCACATAAAAAGACACCATGCAGCAGTAGCTTACGCCGCCCTTCTTCTTACAATCGGAGTCATCATTGCGACAATCTACCAGAAACGACAAGGTCGAAGAAGAAAAATAGGTCAACAAACCAGCCAGCATGCAGCGTCATCAGAATTTACAGTAACAGTAGCTTGAACAACAAAGAAATAAAATTAAAAACAAAAAGAAATTATTATTTTTTTTTTTTTATACTTATATCATCTAGTGACTAGGTCAGGAACATTCAAACCATTGAAAATATCAAATATCAATACAATGTAATTTGTTGAGCATAGCTCAACGGCGGGGAGCATGTTCATACATTCACATCGCTTGGTTTTGTTTTCTTTATCTTCTTTATATTTTTGTTTACGCTGACTCAAAAATTTATTTATTTGCCCCAATAATAAACACACACACACACACTTGCATAAAACCTTTATGTAAACAAATAAAATTGTCACAATAGTCCAATGAATCACACTGGTCAATGAACCAATAATAAATTGTAAACTTAGCAGTGAATTATAAAAATATATAAACATATGTACATATGTTTAATTAAATAAGCAGCGTTCCCATTTATCCAAAGGGAACACACTATAGAATAAAAAAAACAACAAATTGTAAACTTAGCAATAATTTAGTATTTAAGAAAGAAAAATTTATCAATAAAGTCGTCAGAAATTCACAACTCGTTAGTGCTTTAACTTCTTTCCACTTTTTCTCCGCTGCAACCAAGTTCAAGTGCTTGAGTTGATCCAAACTTTATCTTGGTGATACTGCCTCGATAAAAACCCAATACAAATTCATTGAAGGACAAAAGAGTCCATTCAATAAACAGGACTCAAGCCAGATTACATCCTACAGACCTATTAGCCCAGTCTCAGTTTTGTCAAAGATGATTAAAAAATTATTCGTCTAGAGTGTAACTTCTTTTCTAAATGAACAAGACCTTATCCCAGATAATCAATTTGGTTTTCGAGCAAGGCATAGTACAATTAAACAAGTCCATAGAATTGTTACTATTATAATATGGGCTTTTGAAAGAAAGCAATACTCTTCAGCTTTATTTAAAAACATTTCCTAAGCATTTAATAGAGTCTGCCATGATGGGCTACTCAGTAAAATAGCTCGGATTCTTCCTGAGAACACCTACAAGCTTTTAAAAAGCAATTTTTCAAATACAACATTTAAAGTAATGTCAAAAGGTCAGCTTTCAAGAAATGGGAAAATCAGTGCAGGAGTACCTCAAGCTAGGGCCGTTATTATATATCATCTACACGGCGGATATGCCGACAAGCCCACATACATATACGTCACCGTCTGCAGGCGACACTACAATTATGAGTGTTAATAAAGATCCGACGGTAACAGATGCACTACTTCGGTCCCATATTGATGAGTTTGAAGGCTGGCTAAAACAGTGGAGAGTAAAAGTAAATCCATAGAAATGTGATCATGTAACGTTTTCCAAAAGAAGGCAAAATTGTCCACCAATAACTATAACAAGTACCACGGTTCTAGCAGAAATGCACGTTAAATATTTAGGTATCCACCTAGATTGACGCAAAAATGAATTCCATAAAGCTTCGAACAAATAACTACATTGGCTAATAAGTCCTAACTCAACCTTGGCATTGGAATATAGTCCTTTTATACAAATCCGTTATAAAACGAATATGGTCATATGCCATTCAGCTGTGGGGTACAGCCTGTGTATCAAACAACCGGAACTTACAGAGAAGACAGTCTAGGATCTTACGTCTTATTGCTACCGCCCCCTGGTATATAAGAAAGGAAAACATCCATAGAGATATGAAAGGTTCCCATTGTCTAGGAAGAACTTAAAACACGTCCAAATACGTAAACAGACTCGTCGTATATCCCAACACTCTTGCACGCAATTTATTGCAATTTGACCAGCACCAAAGACTCAAAAGACTGACACATTGAGCCTGGCGTGGCGGCTCTCTCGACACAATAGAAAATAGTTTATTAAGATTTTAACACGAAAAGTTAGTTATTACACTTGCATTAACTAGTAAATAATAATTTAGAAATAAGATTTAAATACTTATTCTAAATTTCTTTAGCAGAAAAATTCTATAAAATAAAATTAGGTATAAAAAAAAGCTTGTGAAAGCGACATGTAATTCAATTTAGTATGCAATACTCATTTGGTCTGCGAAGTTTTACTTATGAGAAGACGTTGTATATAGGTATTGAAAAATTCGGCTAAAGTATTCCTTACAAAGTTGCTAAATAAAAGTTTATATTTGATTTCTTTACCTTTTTTAATTTATTAGTTAACTAGCTCTACGATCGGGCTTCGCTCGGAAGCTATTTACTAAAGATTAATATTTTATATGGAGATAGAAATTAAAATACTAACATTTCAGTACAAGGAAGAAACAACAAAATTTTTTATCAATATATTGCTTAAATAGTTCTTAAAAAATAAACAAATAAAAAAGGTCGTTTTAACGCTTGATAGTAAACAATATTTTTTGTTTTTTGTTGGGAGAGAAAATAAACAGTGCTGACAGTGTACCAACTCTCAAGCATGCAACATACAACTGACCCTGGGAAAAACATTGGGATTTTAGGTTTAACCCACACATTTTTAGCGATTGTCCTTGAGATTTATTAATCCTCATTGCGAATGCAAGGCGAACGGGAAATTGGACACGTTTAAACTTAAATGGTAGGTCACTTGGTATGATAGGTATCCTTGGAATAAGCAGCTACAAACTTTCCTATAATTATTATTGCTTTAATCGCGTTTGTCATCAGCGTTTTAATAACCAATCTAGTACCATTGCATAGTGGTGGCTGATTCAGATTACGTAACATGACTATTACCGCTCCAACCGTAAGCTGCAAGTTATGTAGTGGCATTTCCAGTAAGTCCAATGAATTCAGGAACTCTACGGGGTAGTTAACAATTTTATCAGGATCGGTAATGGAATCAATCGATTTATACGAATACAATTCGCCATTAATTAAGCTTTGGATTTTTAAATTTATTTCATCAACGTCCTTATTTTTTGCAGCTAAAATGGCTCTTTCACTTAACCAAACGTAATCGCTGTAATTTTGAGCAATATGTGGGAAGACTTTTGCAATTAGTTCGCCTTTAGACGTTGTAAATTGGCAAAAGCTAATTGGAAAGGAAATCTGGCCTGTTTTAAAGTCAGTCGGTATTTTTCCATGGCCAATGTCTTACAATTGCTTTGAAAAACGTAACCTGATGGATCATTTTGAATGGCAACTCGCATATTTTCTGTTAATTTGACCATTGTCACTTTTTTCCATAATGCTGATGACTTCAGGCAACGTGTTTTGACCTTGGAATGACTGGCAGTGTTTGCCGAAAGTCTACGGACAATAGAACCAGCAGCCCTCCAATCCTTTGCTGATTATTGCGCAAGTCTCTTAGCGTTCTATCAAGTGCCTCTAATGCTTGCTTGTGAGCTATCGTACACTCATCTCAAATAATCACGTTGCTGTTTTGAAGTACTTTTGCCATCGCGGATTGTGTCAAAATGTTCCCTCATTCTAATAGGGTAGCAGCAATCCCAGAGGAAACTACTGCATGTACGATTTGGTTTTGTGAGCGAACCGAAGACAAAAGTGGGGGAAGTAAAAACGTCTTGCCTGTTCCGCCAGGTGCATCGAGAAAGAAGATTCCTCCAAAACCTGCGTTAATAGCTATCATAAGAGTATCATACGCGTTTTTTTGCTGGTGGTTTAAAAGCTGGATATTTATTCGAACTGATTCATTTAATGTATTCTGATCATATTGCCGTTCACGGTCAAATTCTTCGGTAAATGCTTCTTGTTGGCATTCCTAATACGTGCAACATTTTTCCAGACATTTTTAAACATAAGTCATGAACTGAAATCAACACCTCATTGAACATTTCAGCATTGAAATCAATTGCGATATTTATGGCGGTTGTACGAATACGATGCAAAATGTCATCAGCGATGTTTTCTTTATACTTTTTCCACAAATTGGATGGATTATATGGAAAACATGTAGATATAATTATAGCAAAAAAATGTTCGAATTTGTTGGGGTGTAGAAGAAACAACCACATCTGCCATAGTGAGATCCCAATGGTTGTCATCCTCTAGCAAACTTAAAAGCTGACAGGCTTCTCTATACGTTGTACACAATACTCCATTGACAGTTCGTAGAGATTGGAAAGACGTTGGTCCACGGACATTTACTAATAAGAAACGCAGGTAAAAACATTCATCTTTGCACGGATGGACTGAGTAGACACGATCTAGGGCATCAGATGAGTAAACATCTATATAGCCAGGAACAGGTTTTCCCTGTTTTCTACGCTAAAATTTTCTTGATTAGTAACTCCGTATAAAATATCTCGGCATTTCTGAGTAAAGCAGCAAAGGTATCACTTGGGCATATCTTAAAGAAACTTGTTAAAGTTGTTGATGGTGGTCGTTCTGCCCTCTGCATTGCATTTTCTTCCGTAAAATAGACTTGTTGCCCATTATCTAAGTGTACAGCTAAATGGGTCACAGTGAGATAACGTCCATCTATGGAGAATGAAAAATAATAATAATAAAAATATTAACAATAAAGTCAAGCATTGCATGGAGTTTTTGCTTAAACACTCGCGCTGTCATGGCGATCGCAGGATGATTGACCTAGTAGTAACAACTGTGTAATTTCACACCATTTTGGGTTACACGTGAATGTGATGAATAAGTCTGGCCGACCATACTGGCGTACATATGCCATCGTATCTTGCGCGTATTCGTGCAAATGTCTTGGACTTCCCACATAACTCCCTGGTAAAATTGTAGCTCGACCAACATTGATTGCATTTCCATCAGTATTTATGGCGTCACGGAGATGGATGTATTCTTCCGTGCGTAATTTTTGCTACGAACTGATGAAGTAATCTCTTACATTTTATTATATGACATTCTCGGGGAAATATCAGCGGATACTGCAATGCATCGTATGAACGATGTGTTTGGGATATACGCTGAAGATTACTACCATTACGTCGCCAAATTACAATATCGCGAGATCCTAAATTTTCTCCTACAATAACAACGGAAACCACATTGAACGTCGGTGCACTGAAACGTCTTTCGTGTTCGCTATATGGCCTTTTGTCGGCTCTGATTACAATTTTGTAATCATCAGAAGGCATCATATCTAACGCAGTTTTAAAAAGTTTCACCAACTCGTTCTGCTCATGTAAGAGGTTTTGCAAAATAATCTACAATATCTTGGCCAGAAAACAATGATGCCAACGGTTCTGGTGGTGGAAGTAATTGTGGTAATTTGATTTTTCCACTTGCACAGCATAGTCCCGGCCGTTCGCAGCAAAACCTCAAGGCATTACAATGCTGGCAAGCAATGCTCACTGATCGATCTGTCGCGTAATCAACGCCTGAATCATATCTGAAGGCTAAACGTTCATACTGAACACCAGTATTTGATTTCCTATTTTTCCGACGTTGTACGTTATGTCTCATGTTGCCTTCGGATGTGCGAGTGGAGAGTGAGCCTTAGGTGTGGTGTCATAGTGTCTCGTGCCTGTGATATTATCACACGATTTGCATCCAAACGTTGAGTACGCTCTTCCTCAGTCTGGCTGACTCTATGATTGTACAAACTTCTCGTTAGGCGCGCATGGCATCATATATTGCGTTGCCTTCTTAGTGGCGTTTGATTTTTTCCTACTGAGGAGTGTATATCCAAAATTTTAATTTAGTCAATATTTTGGGTTAAAATATACTTCGTTTGAGTACAGACGTACTTTATTTCATAACTTATATTAATTTAAGGTGATTTTTTTTATTTTAACAGTTAACAGTTAGTAACAACAAAAAAATAAAATATAAACAATATAATATAGTGTGTGATAAAAAAGACAATAACAAAGTGAATGGTAAAACCTGTTTAAACAATTGATAGTGAGTGCATGAGCACACCAAACATTAACGAAAAAATATAAAAGGTAATAACAAAAATGCTTATTACCCCGTTTCGAAAAGACCATACCACACGCCAGGTAAATAGCGTCTTAGAGCCTATGCTCGCACTAAGACTAGGGAGCTAGATCCATCCCGTAGCTGTGACATATCTTAAAATATCGTTGAAACGGCACCTAGATATCTCACTGAGATCCTCCAGTATGTAGTCTTCAAGAAATTTGTGTCTCCTGACAGCCAGGGCAGGGCACTCGCAGAGAAGGTCCCTATGTCCTTACAACTGCGAGTGGTCATTATAGGGGAGTCCCAGTTGCCTGGAATGTTCTCCTAACACCCAGTGACCTGTTAATATAGCCAGCAACCTCGATAAGTTGCATAGTGCGCCTAAAATCAATTTAGAGACCCTACATGTGCTCAGTCTCCGCCACCTATTATCAGCCTCCTTAAGAAAGTGACTAAAGAAGCCGCTCTTAATATACCCCAAGGGCATTGCGACTGATTCCACATTGGGAATATTTAGAGCGGTTCCTTCTTTGGCTAGTTTGTCTGCTTGTTCATTACCAAATTGGTCCCTATGCGCAGGGACCCAAAACAAGGTAACATCCGCCAGGTTGCCTGGCCTTGACAACTCTCTCTTACATTGACTGACTAAGAGAGACGTAGTTTTGTACGATTTGAGTGTTAGAAGCGCCGCCTGACTGTCGACGAAAATACCAATATTCCCACGTATATTTCTGTCGTATAAAATCCTACATGCCTTCATAATAGCAAGTATTTCAGCTTGAAATACGCTACAATTATCCGGAAGACGATATGAGATGCCTGTCTGAAGATCATTAGAAAAGACACCAAAGCCTACACCGCTGTTCATCTTAGAACCGTCCGTGTATATCCTGACGTTATAGTTCCGCACCACTCCCTCCTGGAGGGGATTACTACTCTGAACACTCTATCAAAGTCTAACTGCGGCGTAGTGTAGTCAGGGAGTTGATTTATATCCGGAGGCAGTACGCCTAAAATATTCACATGGCCGTACGTCTTCGCACGCCAACTTCCCGTCGTCTTTAGCCTAACTGCACTACTAGCAGATATGGCCACGATGTAAAGATCTATAGGAATAAGGTGCAGGATAGTATTCAGTGACTCTGATGGACTAGTAAGCAGTGCACCTGTAATGCTGATCTTTGTATTCTGTACAGTTGGTCCACCACATATCTCCTCCTTGTCGCAGGCCACCACACCAAAGATCCATATGTAAGTATCGGACGTACAATTGCCGTGTACATCCATTTAACTATAGAAGGACTAAGCCCCCATTTTGCACCGAACATCCTACGACAGGCGTAGTAAGCTACTGTAGGCTTCTTGACACTGTGCTGAATATTCAGGGATTTTGGTCCTTGTTGTAAATAGTACCAAACGGGTTTTGTCCAGGTTTACTCCTAGGCCATTCCTCATCGCCCAGTTACTAAGTAGCCTCAGTGCATCAGACATGATATTGCTTATCACGTCCGGGAACAGTCCTGATACCAAGATCACAACATCATCAGCATATGCGACGACCTTTATACATTTGTCGTCTAATTGCATAAGAATCGTGTCAACAACCATAAGCCAGAGTAGCGGAGACATTACACCACCCTGAGGTGCACCTCTATCCACTAGTTTTGTCATATTGCTGTTACACAAATGCTAATAATGCAATGAACAATATAAACAATAAAAAAAAGATGACAGTGCTTTTTTAACCGCCAGGCCAATTGACCGAACGCGTTCATTATCAGCAAATATAAATATATCTGCTACAGAAACAAAGAATTTAACAACCAAAACTAAAGAAACAAACAATACACAAAAAATAGCACAAGCAAAAGAACCAGGTACTGTATCTAAACGCGTGCAAACTGATATGGATCTGTACATAACCATAACGAAGAGGAAGGCGAGTCCTTAGTCTTCACAACAAGAGTGAACCGCCAAGCAATAAAAAGGTTCTCATCAAGTAGCTGCAACATCGGTAAGTGAAAATATATTTCCTCTACTTGCTACCCCAGATAATGAAAATGCCGAACCCACTGTAAGGGAACAAAAACCCCCACCAATCTACCTGCGCGAACAAACATCAAATGCCATCGTAAATATGCTGTCCCAACTCGTAGGTAAAGAAAATTTCTATGTGGTTTCTGTACGAAGATGACAAATACAAGAAAATATTCGTTTCGTTTTCAAGCCCACACTGAGAAGAATTATCGCTTAATCGCAAGTCGTCTCGATGCAGATAATAAGTGCTATTATACGTATCAACTAAAAAGTGCTAAAGGTTTTATTGTCATTATAAAGGGCATTGACAGTTCTG
The DNA here is from genome assembly GCA_963932375.1 of Phania funesta. NCBI lineage: Eukaryota > Metazoa > Arthropoda > Insecta > Diptera > Tachinidae > Phania > Phania funesta. Next base: position 60,766,971 of record OZ010653.1, read on the forward strand.
TTCCCACTGAGGAGATAAAAAGTGCCATAGAGGTGGAAGGTTATGTCGTAAGGTCAGTGCACAATATTCTGAATAAGAAAAAGGTTCCCCAACCTATGCATCGTGTTGAAATCGTATTTAACGCATCGCAGCTTAAATCAAAAAACTCGGTTCATCCTATATATAATTTGCGCTACCTTTTAAACAGAAAAATAACGGTGGAAGGCCCTCTAAAACGTAACGGTCCCCGTCAGTATACCAACTGCCAGATATTCGGACACACGAAAACCTACTGCAAGCTACCATCTGTATGCATTGGTTGCAGTAATGCGCACCGGACTTTGGAATGCACTTCTTTAAAAATAGACCCCAAGGTCAAAAAATGCAGCAACTGTGGTGAAAACCATACAGCAAATTAGAGGGGCTGCAAAGTATTTCAATATGTAAAAAATAATGCGAAAGTCGTACCTAAACCTGAATATGAGTAATATAGAGCTTCCCAATTTCCTCGGCTTCATGCTGGTTATATTGCTAGTACACAAGCTACACAGCCACACACTAAGCCAAACTATTCATATGCCCAAACATTGACAAATTATTTACCTAATGCGAATCCCAAAAGTTCTAATGCGCATAAACATTTATATGCCCACGTCTTAAAAGAGGGTGCTCAGACACCCCTCACTAACAATTCGAGCTCGATCGAGAACTTAATACAGACAATGAATAATTTCATGACAACTGTGCAGGGTATGCTTCTGCAAGTTTTGCTTAGCAAAAAATGAACCAGTTAAAAATATGCTTCTGGTACGCTAACGGGCTCTCCCAACATAAATATGAAGTAGAACACTTCCTGCTAGCACGTGATATAGGCATACCATTAGTCTCTGAAACACACTTTACTATAAAAAACTGCTTTAGAATTTATGGGTATTTTATATATGACACCAAACACCCAAGCGAAAGGGCATGTGGTGGGACTGCCATTATAGTCCGAAAAAACGTAAGGCATTTCCATTGCCTGAATTCAGGGAGGACTTTTTGCAAGCCACGACTATAAATCCATCAGATTTTAAAATTGCAGTCTCATCAGTGTATTGCCCGCCTAGGCATAAAATCGAACACCATGAATATGCCAGGTTCTTTGCTACGCTAGGGCAAAAATGTATTGCCGCTGGCGATTATAATGCAAACCACACAAATTGGGGATCCAGACTTCTCAGTCCTAGAGGTAGGCAGTTGTATTTTACAGTTCAAGCAAACAATCTTGACGTCGTATCTCCCGGTAAACCCACCTATTGGCCCACAGACTTTAATAAGTTGCCAGACCTTATTGATTTTGCTATAGTAAAAAACATCAAACGCGATCAACACTTGGTTAGTTTTTCGTATGACCTATCTTCTGATCATTCACCTACAATTGTTATTTTACACGACAGTTGTCACTGCATTTAAAACTCTTAGTTTCTACCCGAACAGGAACACGAATTGGTTAAAATATAAAATGTATGTGAGCTCTCACTTATGTTTGAACATGTAGTAATTATGTCACTTTATGAAGTGCTTACTATCTCTGCTCTAAAATTTATCCTTTGAGTCATTGAGTGTTAGCAATTTGCACCATTTTTAATATAGGACAATGCTTGTTATAATTCATTTCTGTATTTCAAGCTGACGCATTTTAAAGTATATGAGAATGATTAAAAACAATGGGAAGATAATGCTGCATACAGTGGTCAAAAAAAGTATTCGACATCAAATCTTATTTTTAAAAATCATTTATTGTGTTACATGCAGAAAAGAATTTGTAGCATTTAACTGTATTTTTTATTGCAGTGAATGTTTTCTCTTATCAAAAGTTACAAAAATAAATAATATTTGAAGATGTGAGATAATTGTGCGTGTTTTATAAAAATCGCTAAAATTGGAAAGCAAAAAAAGTATTCGACATCACTAATTTTTTGTCGCCTTTGCATTAATATGTTGAATATGCGTATTGTTGTTGTAAATACCGTTAGGAGTTTAGATCAAAGCTGTTTTCAAGAATTATTTTCATTTAGTTTCACGAAGTTACAAAAATGGGACGCAAAGGAGGAGAAACTTCTATTGAAATAAGAAATTTAATAATCGACCATTTTGAATCAGGCAAATCGAAAAATTCTATCTCAGAAATCGCTGGAAGGCCACGGACTACTGTCCATTATATAATTAAAAAAAAACACAAAGCAGCAAAAACAGTTGATAATAAGCCCAGAAGTGGTCGTCCGCGGAAACTTACAGAGGTACATGAGCGACAAATTGTGCGTGAAGTTAAGAAAAATCCCCGAGTTAATGCATCAACATTAGCCAAAAATACCCAAGAATATGCAGGCATATAAGTTACTCCCCAAACAATGAGAAATGTTTTAAAAAAGCACCAATTTCATGCACGATCGGCTAGGAAGAAACTTAACATCTCTAAGAAAAATCGAAATATACGATTAAAGTTCGCCAAAAAGTACGCAAATAAGCCAGTAGAGTTCTGGATGAATGTAATTTTTGCTGATGAAAGCAAATATAATCTTTTTGGATGTCATGGTAAGGTTCTAGTATATCGAAAACCAAATACAGAGCTGGAGGAAAGAAATATGGTGCCAACGGTTAAACACGGTGGAGGTGGTGTTATGGTCTGGGGATGTACGGCGGCATCAGGAGTGGGTAATTTATCATTCATTGGTGGAATCATCGATCATTTGAAATACATTGACCTTTTGAAGGAAAATTTGTGTCCAAGCGCAGAAAAATTAGGACTTGCAGGCAAATTTAAGTTTTATCAATATAATGATCCAAAACATTCTGCAATGAATACAAAACTATGGCTTTTGTACAACTGCCCGGAAGTGATAAAAACGCCGTCACAATCTCCAGATCTTAACCCAATTGAACACCTTTGGGGTCATCTGGAAAAAAAATTGAGATCTCGCGAGTTTACAAATAAAAACCAGATGAAGGAAATTCTGCACGAGGAATGGTATAAAATTAATCCAGGATACACAATGTCATTGGTAAAGTCTATGCCTGAACGTTTAAAAGAGGTTATATGACGCAAAGGAAGAGCAACTCGTTACTAGAATATCAATAAGAGTTTAATTTTAAAATAATTTTTAAAATGTCGAATACTTTTTTTGTTTCTGTTTTTTAGCTTAAATTCTAAATATTATGTCTTTTTGTATTAGTAGTTGTAAAGATCTTATTTTTTATTGAATTATATTCTTTGTTCCTTAGTAAATAAAATTTTATGTCAATTTTGACACTAAACAAAATCTAATTTGTTTTTATTGAAAAACAAATAAAATGTTATCTATGTCGAATACTTTTTTTGACCGCTGTATCTGCATTTTAGATTGGATTTATGTCCTGCCATTCTAGTTTTCAGTTTATTTTTCGTTGTACCTACATACGAGTATTAAGGCGCACGGTAGTGCACCAGACCAATTTCATATCTAAAGTACACAGTGTGCATACTACAGGAAACCATTCGAGCTGTTTTTTGAAGGTGTAAATAGTGTATATTTAGCTAAAGATCTGCAATTTTGTATACAGATAGGTCTGGAGGAATAAGTAAACAGAAAAATCAGAAAACCGTTTTCCTTTATTAGAAGGTGGATAGGCACTTTCTTCTTCAAATCCCATGATCTTGGCCAATACAAAAGTAAAAGTGTTAAATAATATCCGCACAAAATCATAAGTGTGAAAAAAGGCGAAGTTCCTATCCAACAACGTTGGTCGTTAAAAGTACTGAGATCTAAATGAGGACGAAGGTCTTCATATGTACAATACCATCCCATTTCTAAGCAACTTGTTGTCTTGCAATTTTTTTAACTTTCTAATATGGGAAAGGATTATAGGGTAAATGTTACCAAAGTAGCGAGTTGCCTGAAAAGGCAACATATGAAGAAATTGGTCCTTATTTTGATCTCAGTACTTATAACGGAAAAATTTTTTAGATATGAACTTGGCCTTAGTTTTACATTAATGGTATTATGTGGATCTTTTATTCCAAATCTCCGTGTCATTTTCATTACAAGGTACTTTATATAACTAAACACTATATTTAATATAGAGATTTTTGGAACGAATTTCCGTAATCTCTTTCCAAGTTTGATTTAGAGACAAACCGGTTTCGGCTATGTGCCATCTTCCGTCTCAATTTTCATTCTAAGACCTGAGCTCTGAGATTATACATTATGAAATTTCTAGTACAAAAGTTAACGATTCATATATTTTATTCTCAATTGCGTTACCTTACTTTTTCTTCTATTGTTAAATTGGATAATCAATCTACAAATATATTTTAATTGAAAAATTATTCATGATTAATGTGTTCCTAATCTTTTCTTTATACTTTTTTTTAAATTGTTTTTTACTTATCGTAACCACTGTTCCTATACAATTTTTAGCTGTATTTATTGTATCTCCTTAATTGTTTTTGGAATGAAAATTAAAAATTTAACCCGAAGCTGTTGGCTTTTGCTACCAATCTATTAATTAACCATTACCTAGTCTTATTATAAAGGTGTCTGAAAATGGGAAGTTTAAAACCATGTTATTTTTCTATTGTAAATTTAATTAATGCCGCTATTAAATGAATTAAATGTATCCAACATGTTATTAATTCCACATTCATAAATAATACAAAATAAATCATATTCATATATGTTTAGTAACTATTTTAAGGTGTGCATAATTCTAAATACAAGTGCCTAATAACTTCACCAAAACTATATCTACAAAAATTAGAGAACTGGGAGAACCCATCGGAATCGCTTCATTTTTTTACAAATATTCTTGTCTTCTTGCCTTATATTGAAAATATCTATTGTTGTTTTTAATGTTCGCGTGCTCCTTATTAATCTTCCATTTTGCTTTAATTACATTTAAATAGTATATTCTGTTTTACAAATTTATGGCTTTAAATTTAAATGGACCGAAATCGGGTAAAAAATAAAATCTTCTAATAAAAAAATTAAAGTTCTAGCATTTTAAATTAATTAACTCTGATATAATAGTTTTAGTAACAAATTCGTTGTCAGGATTACAAAGAGTAAATGCAAACGCTTACAAAAACTGTTTTTGTAATATGTTCAAAATTTGGTTAGTTTCACTATGATTGCATATAATGTATTACAGCGTATTAGAAAAATATCGTATTATCGAGAATTCAAAATTTGTCGTAATATCCTTTTCATGTTTTTTGTCTTTAGTATGGAATCCAGATTAAATAATTTATTAAACTAAAATAAATGGACGTTGCAGATACAATATTTTATTGAGGACTATTGTGAAATAAATGATGTATTCAATTTTACAACATTTACGGATACTTCGTGGACTATTGCTAATTATTTCTTTTGTGTGTATTGGCGCATATTCCGGTAAGTTTTCTTTATTCTATTGTAACCAAATTACTTTAAATAGTATATGTATATAGACGTATTATATATATCAACATTTTAATTTAGTAAAAATGAGATTATTGTTTGGTTTTATACTGAAGTTTACTTTTTGAATTAAGTTGTTTTATAGAGGTTGACCTAAAATCGCTTAAAAAACATTATTCAAACAGTTATAGTATCCCCTAATAAAATAATTATTTGATTACATTAACACACTTTTTAGTTTCGTTTCTTAATTTTATAAATATGTTTGTCCACAATAATGTGTACAAACATACATATATACTTTTAATATTTTAACATAATAAGTTAATGAACTCTTAAACTAAAGAAATTACGAAACGATACTTAAGAATTGATTATTACATATTTTTCTTTTGTATTCATTATAAAAACAAGTAAAATGTAGAAATAAGCATTTTGTATACTAATATTAAGAAATTGTAAAACAAAATCGTTCATATTCTTTTAGTCAAATAAAGAGGTTGTCAAAAATTAAAACAAATAATTGTTTTTTTATTTGAACACTGAAAAACCTTAAAATAAAACTGGCGACGACGACGGGATACGAGAAATAATTCTCCATAAAATAAAAGTAAAAGGATGCGCGAAATAATTCTCCATAAATAAAAGTAAAAGGATATGAGAAATAATTCTCTATAAATATAAGTGAAGTGAAAAAGTATCTGAGAAGTAATTCTACAGAAGTAAAGTGCAAAAAAAAGATTGAGAAATAATTCTACTGAAGTGAAGTGAAAAAGGATCTGCGAAGTAATTCTACAGACGTAAAAAAAAACATTTTTTGAGAAATAATTCCTCAGAGTCAGAACAAAATATTGGCGGAAAAATCCTCCAGAATAAACTTAAATATAAAACAAAAGGACACGATTAAATTTTTTATTATTGTTCTGAACTGTTGTGAACAACCAAAGAAAAAAAGAGAGAATCAATAATAAAAAAAAATAATTATATGACAATAAATACTTAAAAAAAAAACTTTTTACTGAAATACTTTCTGCAACAAACCACTAATAAAGGAATTTACAACATTAAACTTAAAATGCTGCTAAAAGTATTTACCACTTTGAACCAAAAATACTACAACATCAAACCAAAGGAATCGACAATATCAAACCAAAAATACTACTAAAGGAATCTACAACACCAAACAGAAAAGAAGTATTACTAAAGGAACCTACAGCCAAAAACCATAAAAATCTACCCATACTCCTAGAACGATTACTATTAAGTTATTAATGTAAGTAAATTAATATAATAAAAATTTAATTATATATTAATAAAAAAAACAATTGAAACTAAATCTTACAATAATTGTCGTATATTACTTAAAATTAAAATAGTTTTCAAATACGATCTGCGATTCCTTCCACATCAGAAAAAAATTTTACAGAAACAATTTTATTTTGATTTTCATATCCATCATGGCTCAACCAGTAGTACATTATATAAGTTTAGACCCTATAAAATACTTGAAAACTCTCCCAGAATTTAATGGAGATAGAAAAGATCTGTACAATTTCGTTACACTATTGGACAGAATATACCATATACTGACACAATACGATGAAATGTCACAATTGGTTTTTTCCGCCATTATAGAAATAGATGTTATAGAAATGCACTTTCGCGTCCAATCGTGGACTGATATAGAGAATGTTTTAGTAAACAATTTCGGCGAAAAATTGAGCTTAGAAGAATTATACGATAAGATGAGATCAGTGAAATTCAGAACTAACACAATGAACTTTTAAACTGAAATAAAGGATAGGTTAAGAAGACGTAATAACAAAGCTAGTCGTATAATGGGAACAAACGCAGGTTCGAAGCAATAGTTAATAATAATAATATAAATAATATGAAAACAATATTAGCCTGTAAAAATCTACAAACTCTTGAAAGTGCTATAGAAATCCTTAATCAGGTTATGACAATTATGGTGATAAACCTGAAAAATCACAAATTTACACACGTAACCAAAATCATCATAAAAAAAAACAGCAAAATAAGAAATGCTAACCAAAATTATTATCAAAATTACCGACAAAGGACATTTACCAACTCACAATGCAGACCCTAATCAAAAACAATACAGAAATCTACTAATCCACAGTATAGACCGTATAAATTCATAATCAATATCAAAACCAAAATCTACAATATCGATCAAATTTCAACCATAATTACCAAAGAAATGAACAATCAGCTTCAGATCCCATGGACGTTAACATAGTGCAAAACCTTCAAGAGAAGACACCTATGGAAAATTTTCAGTCTCTAGCCTCGAAGGAAACCTACAACATACAACATTAAAAACTAAATTAGGATCTTTAAAATGTATCATAGATACAGGAGCAATACACTCTATTATTAACCCTGGCATATGCCACCCACAATGGAATGTACCTTCCGAAGAAATAACATTTAAAACACTACAACATTTAAAAAACATTAATAAACAAAATCGCATACCCCTTTTTGAAGAACTCGGTGAAAGCAGTTGCCAAATTAACTTTTTTTCTGTAAATTCCACACCTACTACGACGGGTTGATTGGAAATAATATATTAAAACAATTAGGAGTAATAATCAAATTAAAAAATAATACATTAATTATTGGAGAAAAAGAAATACCTTTGATATATAAACGCAGCGAATCAGAATACCATTTTGAAAGAGAATGATCATACGAGATTGAAATACCTGTTGATTTCAAAGACGGATTAGTATTTAAGGACAAAACATTATCAAAAGATAAAAACATTGAAATTATAGAAGGCGTATACAACGCAGAAAATTTTCGTTAATGTGAAAGGAAATAATAAAAAAAAGGTTATATTTACAACTCAGAAAACAGAAAACATAACAACTGAAAATTTTTATATTCAAGACATAGAAAATGAAAACGTAGTTCCTCTGTTAAACCAAATTAGAACCGATCATCTAAACGATGAAGAGAAAACCAAGCGTATGAGAATAATCAAAAGATCGTATTTTGGATCGAGAATACAGACTTAATTTTTACAAACGCAAATAAATACGAAATTAGAACAACTAACAATGTCCCAATCACAGCTAAGACATACCTATATCCACAAAAGTGACCAAGCCACACACCCTACAGTGCTCCCGTATGAATAGTGCCTAAGAAAATGGACGCTAGCGGTGAGAGAAAATGAAATTACGATAGATGATAAGTACCCCATCCCAAACATAGAAGATATATTGGAAAAACTCGGAAGGTATCATTATTTCACAACCCTGGATTCAGCTAAGGGATTCCACCAAATAGAGATAGATGAAAAAGATATACCAAAAACACCATTCAGTGTTGAAAGCGGACATTACGAGTTTTTTCGTTTAAAAACAGCACCAGCCACGTTCCAGAGGCTGATGAATAACGTATTGGAGGACTTCATTAACAAAATCTGTCTGGTCTATTTAGAGAATATAATTATATTTTCAACGTCACTACAAGAGCACTTGGAATCTATTACAAAAATATTTAAAAGTTTAAACGAGGTAAATCTAAAAATCCAATTGGACAAAAGCGAATTTATGAAACATGAAACAAGTTTTTTAGGACATATAGTGACGGAATGGGGTATAAAACCTAACCCAGAGAAAATAAAGTGTGTACAAAATTTTCCTATACCATCTACGCAAAAACAGATCAAACAATTTTTGGGATTATCAGGATATTACCGAAAGTTTATTCGAGATTATGCAAAGATTTCTAGGCCAATGACAAGATACCTCAAGAAAGATGCAGAGGTAGATATAAAAATTCTAAATATAAGGAAAGCTTCGAAAATTTAAAGAAATTACTAACTAATTCTCCGGTTCTGACATATCTGGACTTCAATAAAAAATTTATTTTGTAAACTGATGCGAGTAATTTTGTATTGGGAGCCGTACTCTCCCAAGATGGACTTCCCATCTGTTATATAAGCCGTACACTCAATGAACATGAGTGCAACTACAGCACCATAGAGAAGGAATTTTTGGCAATAGTATGGGCTACACAACAACTAAGACCATATCGGTAGACGATTCCTGATCGAATATGATCACAGACCACTCGTTTGGCTTTTCTCTATCAAAGAACCAAGTTCGAAGTTGGTTAGATGCAGATTGAAATAACAAGAGTACGACTACGAGATAAGGTATAAGAAAGGAGTTTTGAACGGTAACGCAAATGCCTTGTCTCGAATCGAAACTAACATAAATGAAATAAATTTAATAGAAGAAAATAACGTAATAACAGAAACATCCACCCCATTAAATTTCTGTAAAAGACAATTCGTTATTAAATAAACAACATCAGGTTCACTAAAAATGAAAACTGAACAAATATTCAAAAATAAAAGAAAAACTATCTCTGTAAAAAGTTTGGACGAACAAACATTAATAACACTATTGAAGAATCACGTTGACCCCTAAAAAATTAATGCAGTTATAATAGACCAAGAAATAATATATGAAAAATTCAAAGAAGTTGTAAACAAATACTTCGGAAACAATAACAAGTTTTAGATTTATAGAAGTAAGATTATTTTCCAAGATATTTGTAATAAAATTGAATTGTCCGAAAGAATAGAAAAAGAGCATAAGAAAAATAATCATAGAGATATTATACCATCCAAAACTAAAATTTCGCATCACACAATTCATCAATAATTGTGACATCTGTAATAAAGAGATATATGAACGACGACCCATAAAACAAAAATATAAATTAACAGAAGCTCCAGAAAAATCAGGTGAAGTTATACATGCAGATATATATTATAGTTTAGAAAAGAAACTAGTTATGCCATTCATTGATAAATTTTCTAAGTATGCACAAGCAAATAGAATACAAAATAGGTCTTGGATAGAATTTAAAATCGCATTAGCTCAATATTTAGCATATGTTGGAAACATAAAAAAGATTGTGATTGATAACGAGCTTGGACTTAAGGCTTTGCCACTCCTGGAATATTTACGAGAACAAGAAATCGAAATCCACTACACATCGAATAATAATCTACGCAGACGTAGAGAGATTTCATAATACTCTAAATGAGTATATTAGGATTCTTAAACACGATTCGCAAAGAGATGTAAAAGCTGTACAATACATAGTATTTAGAAGCATTAAATACTATAACAACACAATTCATTCTACCACTGGGAGAAAATCTATAGACTTCAAAAATGGTGTAATAAAGTGCGAAGAATGTCCAGATATTAGAGAAAAAATAATTAAAACAAAAGAAAGAATAATAAGAAAATTGAATTCAGAACGAGAAAATGTAGACATTCAAACGGGACCAATTTACTTAAAATACGAAAGAGACGGAAAGAACCATACGAAGTTCCGAAAAGTAATAGTGTCATAGGTGGATGAAGTTCATGTAATAACAGACAAAGGTCACAAATATTACAAATCACACAGCAAAAGAAGGAAAAAATTCTAAAGAACAGTACTCCGGAGACAATAAAATATTTGTTTTTTTCTTTTTTACAGATGATTCTTATTTTATTGCTTTTGATGACGACATTAGATACCATATGTACGCAAGTATTAGAGAAGTACAAGACTTGTCAGATAACCATTGATATGTACATACCAACATTGACAACTATATAAAAATAATTCATATCATTAATAAAACTGAATACATGGAAACAGCAAACATATTAGAAGACAACATACAGAAACTAACAACTTATACGAACGTAAAACCACTATTAAGCAGTATCCGTAAAAGCATGGATTTATGTAAAACAAAAACTCAAAATTTAATAAACGAGGATTGACAAACGCAATAGGAAAAGGACTGAAATACGTTGCGGGAACAATGGACAGCGACGACGAATCGAAAATACTTCAGAAGATTCAGACATTAAATAAAGAACAACAGAGAAACTATGGTTACCTTAGATGAACAAACTTACTTAAACAATCATATTTCACAAAGAATAACCAACATTACAAATCACATAAATAACTAACAAAGAATCGTCCAAAAGTACATAAACAAATTTAAAACTGAAATAGAAATAAATTTGTAGGACTAAAGGACGAAGTCACATTTTTGGAAAATGTTTTCCAAATAAATAACGACTTAAATTTGCTAATAGACCATGTTAATGAGATTGGACCTGTTGTTTTTAATATAAAACTAGGAACAATCCCTTCAAATATGCTAACAATAAAATAATTTAATTTTCTACAATTTCATTGTCATATAAAGAAAGATTAATTATGTTAACTTTAAGTGTTCCAAAATTCCTAAAAGAAACGTTTGCAAAGGTTATATTTGAATCACTTCTTAACAACCAAAATAAAACTTTAAAGCTTAACGTATTCATTGAAATTTGAAAATTGTATTATAAAAACCAAATTAAGAACTTATGAAAACTATAAAATAAACATGAAAGAAATATTTATTCTGGAAAACTTTATGTTAAAGATCAATGAAAATAATATGACATTTCCCGATTTGAATATAAAAGAATTACATTTTAACGAAACACTAAAAATTTTAAACCATAAATTATTGAAAAACACTTTAGTACTTACAAGCAGTCATATAAGCTTTTCTATAATTCTAATCTTTATTGCTATTATAGTTTATGTAAAACTAAATAGAAAAAATATTATTATTAGTTCGTCGGAGCCTCACTCTAACGATGGGGGAGTTATAGTATATTTTATAAATATGTTTGTCCACGATAATGTGTACAAACATACATACATACATATGTATATACTTTTAATATTTTAACATAATTTTTGTTTATAGTAAAATGCATAGATGCGGGTATTAATACTACACACAAACATGCTTACTCAAACATAAATACAGTTTATTGCTATACAAAATATCGTATTTCCAAGAAAACTTGACTTTCCAAATCAAGTTAATGAACTCTTAAACTAAAGAAATTACGAAACGATACTTAAGAATTGATTATTAAATTTTTTTTCTTTTGTATTCATTATAAAAACAAGTAAAATGTAGAAATAAGCATTTTGTATACTAATATTAAGAAATTGTAAAACAAAATCGTTCATATTCTTTTAGTCAAATAAAGAGGTTGTCAAAAATTAAAACAAATAATTGTTTTTTTATTTGAACACTGAAAAACCTTAAAATAAAACTGGCGACGACGACGGGATACGAGAAATAATTCTCCATAAAATAAAAGTAAAAGGATGCGCGAAATAATTCTCCATAAATAAAAGTAAAAGGATATGAGAAATAATTCTCTATAAATATAAGTGAAGTGAAAAAGTATCTGAGAAGTAATTCTACAGAAGTAAAGTGCAAAAAAAAGATTGAGAAATAATTCTACTGAAGTGAAGTGAAAAAGGATCTGCGAAGTAATTCTACAGACGTAAAAAAAAACATTTTTTGAGAAATAATTCCTCAGAGTCAGAACAAAATATTGGCGGAAAAATCCTCCAGAATAAACTTAAATATAAAACAAAAGGACACGATTAAATTTTTTATTATTGTTCTGAACTGTTGTGAACAACCAAAGAAAAAAAGAGAGAATCAATAATAAAAAAAAATAATTATATGACAATAAATACTTAAAAAAAAAACTTTTTACTGAAATACTTTCTGCAACAAACCACTAATAAAGGAATTTACAACATTAAACTTAAAATGCTGCTAAAAGTATTTACCACTTTGAACCAAAAATACTACAACATCAAACCAAAGGAATCGACAATATCAAACCAAAAATACTACTAAAGGAATCTACAACACCAAACAGAAAAGAAGTATTACTAAAGGAACCTACAGCCAAAAACCATAAAAATCTACCCATACTCCTAGAACGATTACTATTAAGTTATTAATGTAAGTAAATTAATATAATAAAAATTTAATTATATATTAATAAAAAAAACAATTGAAACTAAATCTTACAATAATTGTCGTATATTACTTAAAATTAAAATAGTTTTCAAATACGATCTGCGATTCCTTCCACATCAGAAAAAAATTTTACAGAAACAATTTTATTTTGATTTTCATATCCATCATGGCTCAACCAGTAGTACATTATATAAGTTTAGACCCTATAAAATACTTGAAAACTCTCCCAGAATTTAATGGAGATAGAAAAGATCTGTACAATTTCGTTACACTATTGGACAGAATATACCATATACTGACACAATACGATGAAATGTCACAATTGGTTTTTTCCGCCATTATAGAAATAGATGTTATAGAAATGCACTTTCGCGTCCAATCGTGGACTGATATAGAGAATGTTTTAGTAAACAATTTCGGCGAAAAATTGAGCTTAGAAGAATTATACGATAAGATGAGATCAGTGAAATTCAGAACTAACACAATGAACTTTTAAACTGAAATAAAGGATAGGTTAAGAAGACGTAATAACAAAGCTAGTCGTATAATGGGAACAAACGCAGGTTCGAAGCAATAGTTAATAATAATAATATAAATAATATGAAAACAATATTAGCCTGTAAAAATCTACAAACTCTTGAAAGTGCTATAGAAATCCTTAATCAGGTTATGACAATTATGGTGATAAACCTGAAAAATCACAAATTTACACACGTAACCAAAATCATCATAAAAAAAAACAGCAAAATAAGAAATGCTAACCAAAATTATTATCAAAATTACCGACAAAGGACATTTACCAACTCACAATGCAGACCCTAATCAAAAACAATACAGAAATCTACTAATCCACAGTATAGACCGTATAAATTCATAATCAATATCAAAACCAAAATCTACAATATCGATCAAATTTCAACCATAATTACCAAAGAAATGAACAATCAGCTTCAGATCCCATGGACGTTAACATAGTGCAAAACCTTCAAGAGAAGACACCTATGGAAAATTTTCAGTCTCTAGCCTCGAAGGAAACCTACCACATACAACATTAAAAACTAAATTAGGATCTTTAAAATGTATCATAGATACAGGAGCAATACACTCTATTATTAACCCTGGCATATGCCACCCACAATGGAATGTACCTTCCGAAGAAATAACATTTAAAACACTACAACATTTAAAAAACATTAATAAACAAAATCGCATACCCCTTTTTGAAGAACTCGGTGAAAGCAGTTGCCAAATTAACTTTTTTTCTGTAAATTCCACACCTACTACGACGGGTTGATTGGAAATAATATATTAAAACAATTAGGAGTAATAATCAAATTAAAAAATAATACATTAATTATTGGAGAAAAAGAAATACCTTTGATATATAAACGCAGCGAATCAGAATACCATTTTGAAAGAGAATGATCATACGAGATTGAAATACCTGTTGATTTCAAAGAAGGATTAGTATTTAAGGACAAAACATTATCAAAAGATAAAAACATTGAAATTATAGAAGGCGTATACAACGCAGAAAATTTTCGTTAATGTGAAAGGAAATAATAAAAAAAAGGTTATATTTACAACTCAGAAAACAGAAAACATAACAACTGAAAATTTTTATATTCAAGACATAGAAAATGAAAACGTAGTTCCTCTGTTAAACCAAATTAGAACCGATCATCTAAACGATGAAGAGAAAACCAAGCGTATGAGAATAATCAAAAGATCGTATTTTGGATCGAGAATACAGACTTAATTTTTACAAACGCAAATAAACACGAAATTAGAACAACTAACAATGTCCCAATCACAGCTAAGACATACCTATATCCACAAAAGTGAAGTCCAAAAACAAATTAAACAAACGTTAGAAAATAACATAATACGACCAAGCCACACACCCTACAGTGCTCCCGTATGAATAGTGCCTAAGAAAATGGACGCTAGCGGTGAGAGAAAATGAAATTACGATAGATGATAAGTACCCCATCCCAAACATAGAAGATATATTGGAAAAACTCGGAAGGTATCATTATTTCACAACCCTGGATTCAGCTAAGGGATTCCACCAAATAGAGATAGATGAAAAAGATATACCAAAAACACCATTCAGTGTTGAAAGCGGACATTACGAGTTTTTTCGTTTAAAAACAGCACCAGCCACGTTCCAGAGGCTGATGAATAACGTATTGGAGGACTTCATTAACAAAATCTGTCTGGTCTATTTAGAGAATATAATTATATTTTCAACGTCACTACAAGAGCACTTGGAATCTATTACAAAAATATTTAAAAGTTTAAAGGAGGTAAATCTAAAAATCCAATTGGACAAAAGCGAATTTATGAAACATGAAACAAGTTTTTTAGGACATATAGTGACGGAATGGGGTATAAAACCTAACCCAGAGAAAATAAAGTGTGTACAAAATTTTCCTATACCATCTACGCAAAAACAGATCAAACAATTTTTGGGATTATCAGGATATTACCGAAAGTTTATTCGAGATTATGCAAAGATTTCTACGCCAATGACAAGATACCTCAAGAAAGATGCAGAGGTAGATATAAAAATTCTAAATATACGGAAAGCTTCGAAAATTTAAAGAAATTACTAACTAATTCTCCGGTTCTGACATATCTGGACTTCAATAAAAAATTTATTTTGTAAACTGATGCGAGTAATTTTGTATTGGGAGCCGTACTCTCCCAAGATGGACTTCCCATCTGTTATATTAGCCGTACACTCAATGAACATGAGTGCAACTACAGCACCATAGAGAAGGAATTTTTGGCAATAGTATGGGCTACACAACAACTAAGACCATATCGGTAGACGATTCCTGATCGAATATGATCACAGACCACTCGTTTGGCTTTTCTCTATCAAAGAACCAAGTTCGAAGTTGGTTAGATGCAGATGGAAATAACAAGAGTACGACTACGAGATAAGGTATAAGAAAGGAGTTTTGAACGGTAACGCAAATGCCTTGTCTCGAATCGAAACTAACATAAATGAAATAAATTTAATAGAAGAAAATAACGTAATAACAGAAACATCCACCCCATTAAATTTCTGTAAAAGACAATTCGTTATTAAATAAACAACATCAGGTTCACTAAAAATGAAAACTGAACAAATATTCAAAAATAAAAGAAAAACTATCTCTGTAAAAAGTTTGGACGAACAAACATTAATAACACTATTGAAGAATCACGTTGACCCCTAAAAAATTAATGCAGTTATAATAGACCAAGAAATAATATATGAAAAATTCAAAGAAGTTGTAAACAAATACTTCGGAAACAATAACAAGTTTTAGATTTATAGAAGTAAGATTATTTTCCAAGATATTTGTAATAAAATTGAATTGTCCGAAAGAATAGAAAAAGAGCATAAGAAAAATAATCATAGAGATATTATACCATCCAAAACTAAAATTTCGCATCACACAATTCATCAATAATTGTGACATCTGTAATAAAGAGATATATGAACGACGACCCATAAAACAAAAATATAAATTAACAGAAGCTCCAGAAAAATCAGGTGAAGTTATACATGCAGATATATATTATAGTTTAGAAAAGAAACTAGTTACGCCATTCATTGATAAATTTTCTAAGTATGCACAAGCAAATAGAATACAAAATAGGTCTTGGATAGAATTTAAAATCGCATTAGCTCAATATTTAGCATATGTTGGAAACATAAAAAAGATTGTGATTGATAACGAGCTTGGACTTAAGGCTTTGCCACTCCTGGAATATTTACGAGAACAAGAAATCGAAATCCACTACACATCGAATAATAATCTACGCAGACGTAGAGAGATTTCATAATACTCTAAATGAGTATATTAGGATTCTTAAACACGATTCGCAAAGAGATGTAAAAGCTGTACAATACATAGTATTTAGAAGCATTAAATACTATAACAACACAATTCATTCTACCACTGGGAGAAAATCTATAGACTTCAAAAATGGTGTAATAAAGTGCGAAGAATGTCCAGATATTAGAGAAAAAATAATTAAAACAAAAGAAAGAATAATAAGAAAATTGAATTCAGAACGAGAAAATGTAGACATTCAAACGGGACCAATTTACTTAAAATACGAAAGAGACGGAAAGAACCATACGAAGTTCCGAAAAGTAATAGTGTCATAGGTGGATGAAGTTCATGTAATAACAGACAAAGGTCACAAATATTACAAATCACACAGCAAAAGAAGGAAAAAATTCTAAAGAACAGTACTCCGGAGACAATAAAATATTTGTTTTTTTCTTTTTTACAGATGATTCTTATTTTATTGCTTTTGATGACGACATTAGATACCATATGTACGCAAGTATTAGAGAAGTACAAGACTTGTCAGATAACCATTGATATGTACATACCAACATTGACAACTATATAAAAATAATTCATATCATTAATAAAACTGAATACATGGAAACAGCAAACATATTAGAAGACAACATACAGAAACTAACAACTTATACGAACGTAAAACCACTATTAAGCAGTATCCGTAAAAGCATGGATTTATGTAAAACAAAAACTCAAAATTTAATAAACGAGGATTGACAAACGCAATAGGAAAAGGACTGAAATACGTTGCGGGAACAATGGACAGCGACGACGAATCGAAAATACTTCAGAAGATTCAGACATTAAATAAAGAACAACAGAGAAACTATGGTTACCTTAGATGAACAAACTTACTTAAACAATCATATTTCACAAAGAATAACCAATATTACAAATCACATAAATAACTAACAAAGAATCGTCCAAAAGTACATAAACAAATTTAAAACTGAAATAGAAATAAATTTGTAGGACTAAAGGACGAAGTCACATTTTTGGAAAATGTTTTCCAAATAAATAACGACTTAAATTTGCTAATAGACCATGTTAATGAGATTGGACCTGTTGTTTTTAATATAAAACTAGGAACAATCCCTTCAAATATGCTAACAATAAAATAATTTAATTTTCTACAATTTCATTGTCATATAAAGAAAGATTAATTATGTTAACTTTAAGTGTTCCAAAATTCCTAAAAGAAACGTTTGCAAAGGTTATATTTGAATCACTTCTTAACAACCAAAATAAAACTTTAAAGCTTAACGTATTCATTGAAATTTGAAAATTGTATTATAAAAACCAAATTAAGAACTTATGAAAACTATAAAATAAACATGAAAGAAATATTTATTCTGGAAAACTTTATGTTAAAGATCAATGAAAATAATATGACATTTCCCGATTTGAATATAAAAGAATTACATTTTAACGAAACACTAAAAATTTTAAACCATAAATTATTGAAAAACACTTTAGTACTTACAAGCAGTCATATAAGCTTTTCTATAATTCTAATCTTTATTGCTATTATAGTTTATGTAAAACTAAATAGAAAAAATATTATTATTAGTTCGTCGGAGCCTCACTCTAACGATGGGGGAGTTATAGTATATTTTATAAATATGTTTGTCCACGATAATGTGTACAAACATACATACATACATATGTATATACTTTTAATATTTTAACATAATTTTTGTTTATAGTAAAATGCATAGATGCGGGTATTAATACTACACACAAACATGCTTACTCAAACATAAATACAGTTTATTGCTATACAAAATATCGTATTTCCAAGAAAACTTGACTTTCCAAATCAAGTTAATGAACTCTTAAACTAAAGAAATTACGAAACGATACTTAAGAATTGATTATTAAATTTTTTTTCTTTTGTATTCATTATAAAAACAAGTAAAATGTAGAAATAAGCATTTTGTATACTAATATTAAGAAATTGTAAAACAAAATCGTTCATATTCTTTTAGTCAAATAAAGAGGTTGTCAAAAATTAAAACAAATAATTGTTTTTTTATTTGAACACTGAAAAACCTTAAAATAAAACTGTTGACTAGTGTTAGCGCAGGGATTTGGCTTGTGAAGAGGTCGCTGTTGAAGGTGTGTTCTTGTTAAAGCAATGTTGTCCGAACAGATGTTCGCGCAACGCTGTTATGCCATTACATAAACAAAATACTTCAGGCAAAATAAAAAATATGTGTGAGCACTCGTCTTATTCACACAGAAGACCACGAACAATTTGTTTCGTTATTCTGCCGACGATCTCTCCATGTGCGAGCAAATTTGTGGCTAGTCAAAACGTAGTTATTTGTTCTTTCAACTCACAACATACACCCAATCCTGTTTTTACACTATCTTTTTGTACACGTTTTTGAAATAACACGGTTAACAAAAATAATATTCACCTGTCTTTACACGTTTTTTTTTACACGCATAAAAATATTTTTGGGAATTTTCAGTTTATTTAGAGCATGCTTTTGATAAGTTTCATGACTTGAAAAAACTTATCATGTGGTAACACTATTTATAAGTTTATAAGTTTACTTTTAGGGGATTTACAGATTATATGTTGCCTTTGCACACAAATGTTTTCATCGAGGCAGAGATACATACTTTTTTTGAGTCAATTTTAGCACAGTTGTATTATTGTGATTAAAACAACGTTATGTTTATCCAAAAAGGTATAACAAGTTTGAAAAGTATATTTGAAGTGAATAAGAAATATTAATTGTTCAAAAACATATTAAACAATAAAAACTTGATTAAATTCATTTCGTTGAAAACAAAGTGTTTTACAGTATCTAACAACATGCCTCCTCAACGTTATGAATTTACATTATGATTACATTATATACTTATATGGTAATTCCGAAATGATTACGACAAAATATATGTTTAGGCTTGGGTACAGGTTTTGTCAACACATCAGCTAACATTTTATGAGTAGGCAAATATTTTAATTCAACAATATTTTGTTCTATGGCATCCCTTATATAGTGGTATTTGTAAAGAATGTGTTTAGTACGAGAATGATGAGCACCGAATTCTGCCATTCTTTGAGCACTTTGAGAATCTGTATAAATCATCACTGCGCTATGACCAGAATACCCAAGCTCTTCTAAAATATAACCCAAATAAGTTGCTTCCTTAGTTGCTTTAGTTAACGCCATATATTCCGCCTCCGCACTAGATGTTGCTACAACCTTTTGTTTTTTGGATTCCCACGAAACAAGGCCACCTGCGAGTAAAAACAAAAACCGGTTTGAGATTTTCTGTCATTAACGTCTTGAGCCCAATTGGCATCACAAAACCCCGTAAGTGGTAAGCCACTTTTTCTATATGTTAATACTGCGTTTTTAGTGTAACTTAAATACTTAATAATGTGATAAGCCGAATTCAAATGTTGTTTTCGAGGATCTTTGGAAAATTGCGTCAAGGTATTTACAGCACAGCTAATATCAGGTCTGCTATACAATGAAAAATATAGTAGCGATCCAATAATTTCTTGGTAAAGCTTGTCATCTACCTTCTGCGCTTCTCCAGGAATTGTTGGTTCTTTTTCTAACTTAATGCCTGGCTGCATAGGAATTTTCATATGCTTGCAATTCTCTAAATCGTATTTTTTAATTAAATTTGAGATATAACCTGGTTGCGAAATTGATATTTCTTTATCTTTTATATTTACTTCCAAACCAATACAATGCTTTGGAACTCCCAAGTCACGAATATCAAAACTACCTTTTAATTTACATACAAAATCTTCTGTGAAATACGTATCGTCAGAAGCAATTATGATATCATCTACATATAAGGAGACAATCATTGTTTTTCCGTCTCTTTTACAGTAATAAATACATTGACCATACTTCGACTGATTTAAACCAAAATCTTTTATTACAGAATCAATGGTTTTGAACCACTGCCTTCCCGCTTGTTTTAGACCGTAAATTGCTTTATTGAGCTTACATACTTTTTCTTTAGTTTTCTCTTCTACAAACCCTTCTGGTTGTTCCATATAAATCTCCTCTTCTAAGTTTCCATTTAAGAACGCAGTTGAAACGTCTAACTGGCGTAACTTTAAATTATTTTCAACAGCGAGAGCATATAACATTCTTAGAGAGGTCTGACGAACTACAGGAGCAAAAGTGTCTACATAATCTAATCCAAACTTTTGAGAATATCCTTTGGCTACCAATCTAGCCTTACGTTTTTCTATAGTTCCATCCGGCCTAAATTTTGACTTAAATATCCATTTGCATCCTATCGGCTTACGTCCATCTGGCAAATCTGTTAGGCTCCAAGTACCATTTTTTAATAATGACTTGTATTCATCTTGCACGGCTTTAAGCCACTCTTTTGAGCAATCACATGACATAGCTTCTGACAAACTTCTAGGATCTATTATATTCTCATGCACTGCTTGAGTCAACTCTTGTTTTTTGCTTGATCTTAATCGATTCTTTATTGAATCAACAAAATACTTTATTGGTTGCTTGTTTTGAGTACCATTGTTCTCAGGTTGGCTTATTTCTTTTTCGCCTGAATTGTTTCTATTTGTTTCAGAATCTTCTAAATTCTTATTATCAGACTGGCTCTGCATTCTATCACTAGGTGCAAACTCATAAAAATTATGACATTGATCCTCTTTTTTAGTATTATACATTTGACTCTCTATAAATTTTACATCTCTACTTATTATAATTTGTTTTGTTCCTGGCTTCCACAATCTATAGGCTTTTGATTCTTCTGAGTAACCTATAAGAATGTATTCATTGCTCCTAGCATCCCACTTCGATCTTTTCGGTGTCTTATTTAATGCAAATGATATACAACCAATACTTCTTAAATGTGTGATACTGGGTTTTTTCCCTGTCCATATCTCCTCAGGTGTTTTAGTCCCACTTAACTTTGTTGGACAACGATTTCTAATGGACGCAGAAGTATTTATTAGTTCTGTCCATAGACTTTCAGGTAAACCCGCTTCTATCATTAAACAACGCGCCATTTCAATTAACGTTCTATTCATTCTTTCCGCAACACCGTTTTGTTGTGGTGTATAAGTCGCTGACAGCTGTCTCCCAATTCCGTTTTCTCTTAAAAAGTTTGTAAAATCTTCACCAACTAATTCTGCTCCATTATCACTTCGTAAAATTTTAATTTTCTTTCCAGTCTGTGTTTCTGCCATTTTTTAAATTCGATAAACTTTTCCAAATATTGACTTTTACGTCGAATGAAATAAACAAACACTTTTCGGGAATAATCATCGGTAAATGTTACAAAATATATATTTCCGCCAAGTGATTCGGTTCTCATTGGACCACAAAGATCAGTGTGAATAAGCGCAAGGATTTCGGAAGTTGATTTTTCGAACTTATGAGGAAAGGGTAAACAAGTTTGTTTACCACGAATACACGGTACACAATCAATTCCAACACCTTTTAGTTTTGGTAATCCCTTAACCATTTCATCCCTCTGTAGTTTGATTAGTTGATTCAAATTAAGATGCCCATACCTTTTATGCCAGAACTCTGTTTCAAAATCATTTGATCTCGCGGTTGCACATATCTTATTTTCTCTATTTTTAACTAATGTGACAAAATACAAATTATCCGTCTTACGGCCAACTATTATTGTTTTATTTTCTTTATAAACTGTTACTTTTGTTCCTTGCATAACAACTTTACAACCCCTATCAGTCAATTTGCTAGCTGATATACGATTGCATCGTAAATCCGGCACATATAAAGTATTGCATAGGCTTATTTCTTGCTGTTTTCCATTTGTATTAACAATTATTTTAACCTTTCCGATACCCTTAATCTTTAATTCATTATCGTCTGCCAATCTGACATTACCACTAAACTGAGAATCTATATTTTCAAAACAAGATTTTTTGGGCGCACATATGTGATGATGCTCCACTATCAATCATCCATCTTTCACGAGAACTACTGCAAAATGTTGTTTCGGACAAAGTTACTATCATTTCATTTGATTTTTCATTTGGTATTTTGCTCAACAAATCGAGCATTTTCTACAAAAGTTCCACATCGAAAACATTTATAATAAAATTTATTTCTGGACATACCTTGGTCTTGATTTTCAAACCTTTGTAATTGATTTTGAGGTGCCTTTTTATAAAACTTGGCTTTGAATGCTAAATTATTTGCATCACTATCTTCTTTGTCGCTAATTTCCAGCAATCTTGATTTTAAAACAACTAATTTTGGAAATTCGTTTGCAGTATCCACAGCTGCCTTGATAGCTGAGAAACGTTCTGGTAATGCATCAAGTACAATAACAACTAGACGGTCTTCATCAATCTCGATTCCCATTTCCATTATACATGAAACGCATACATCAAAATCAATTAAAAATTCTGATATTGATTGGCTTTTAGACATTTTTAAATTCAATAACTTAGGGTAAATTTAAATTTTTTTCCGTATTTACTTACGATTGAATGTATCTTGAAGGTAACACCAGATCTCATGAGATTGTTTCATATTTTTTACCATTGTCACAATATTTGTCTCTATGGCCATTAAAATTTCAGCTCTTGCATCCATATCCTTATCTAGGTATTGCTGCATAGCCCTTATCGATTGTTCATGCTCACGAGTTTGTGACTCTATCGGTGATTCTGGAAGCTTTGTTACTTTTGGAGCCTTTTCTTTACCCAACACAATATTGAGCAACCTATTCTTGTGAAGTACAGCCTCCATTTGAGCTTTCCAAGTACCATAATTTGTTCCATTTAATAATGGAATTCGCCCAGCTATTGAATTCATTATCCCTTTATAAATATTCTAATATAGCTGCCTTTTACGACTTTATTGTTTCTTTATAGGATCTGGGCCCATAACCTATTGTGATTAAAACAACGTTATGTTTATCCAAAAAGGTATAACAAGTTTGAAAAGTATATTTGAAGTGAATAAAAAATATTAATTGTTCAAAAACATATTAAACAATAAAAACTTGATTAAATTCATTTCGTTGAAAACAAAGTGTTTTACAGTATCTAACAACATGTATAAAAGAGTACAAAATTTATAAACAAAGTAAAAGTATTAAAAGTAGTATTAAATTCGAATAGTATTTGATAGGGTCATTCCATCTGTTTCTTTATATAAAATATTAATACACTGCGAAGAACTAGTCATAAACAGTTTTATTAAAAATGTATATACATAGTACTCTTGTACTTTTTTTATTATATGAATTTAATTTTTTGTATATGAATATAATAACTATTATATAATTTAATATTTATTTTGTTTTAGATAATTGTCTATTTTTTATAACATTTTAATTTCGTCTTGCATTTAATTAATAGTTGCCTTTAATTTTTCTTATTTGTTTTCTAAAATCTAAAGTTAATGATTATAGTAACGTACACAGAATATAAACAGAATACCTAACAGTGGCGTTTAAAAAAGGCTGTTCTCATGTGTGATTAACCCGTTTATTTAGACGAATAAGAAAATGACACTATATGTTCGCAACAATGAGTTAGAAGAAAAAGCTATACTAAACCATTGTGAAAATATGATAGTAAAAGAAATAACAAAAGTCAATCATAAAAATTGTTAAAAATTTTAATTTTTTATAAGAAAGTGATAAATAATGAACAGGAAATAAATTTTTGTTGTTCATTTCTAATACCTTTGTTGCAGAAATGGTAAGTATCATATGCAAAAAAAGAAAAGTTTATATTGAGTTGTTGTTATACCTTTTTTATTTGTTTTTTCAGGCTGAGGAGTAGTTGGCGAGCATAGGGAATCTAAACAAAACTGGTGAAAACATAATGCTGCGAGACATAATTTTTTGTCCTAACTCTTTCCAGGAGTATATGTAAGTACTAATGTGTATGTGAAAAGAACAAATTAACAGGTTTTAAAACATGTTTTTCGTCATTAATGTCTGATGGATCCCGAGTGCAATTATATGGGGAAAGTGGTTAGGAATACTTCATCCTTCTTGGAACAACTGTAAGTATATAATCTAAAGTGAAAAACATAAAAATACTTAATTGCTACAATTTTGAGATATTTTTTACATATGTCTTTTGAGCATATTGTGTGCAGACCAAATGTAAAAAACGGTTCTTACATGTAAAAAACGGTTCTTTTATTTATGCGATCAATTGTAAGTATAAACACTAATATAAAAATAAAAAAAACATATTTCCAACTACAAAATGTTTTTTTTATCCTTTTCAGGAAAACATACTTTAATCACAGATAGCTGCAAATGTAGACAAATGCATAATAAAAATTCGATGTGGCTAGAGACCACACCTAGTGACAAAGAAATCAACTTCCAACAGGTCATTAACTGTAGTATATAATAAATATAAAAGCTCCTTTTATAATTTTTAAACTACTCGTCTTAAAAATTGTTATTTGTTTTCCCATTCCCTAGTTTTTAAATGAATATTTAGATAACTGTTTGTAGGAAACTGCAATTTCATAATTAAAATTTTTGTATATTTATGTTCTTCAACAAATTTAAGATGTTCTTAATTTGTACAATTGTAATAATTTATTTTTTACAATAATTAATATTTTGCCCACAATTTTATATACATTTTGTATCAATCATTTTTAAGAATCAATAACACTTATTGTTTTTAGCATGTAGGAATTGTTGTAACTTTTACCTATCTAATAATCTATCTATCTAATGAAAAATATTTATAAATGAGATACTAAAAAACGTATTGTTCACTTGGTTGGAAATAAGTTCAATTTCAGTGGTTGCTTACTTATCTGAAATGATTATAAATTTTGGCTTTTCCTGCTGTAAGATTCATTTTTGGAATGGCCCTTACAGGCACCGTTTTATACAGCTTTTTCTCTTTTTATAATTTTTGGTGGCCCTGAGAAGGACCGATTTGAACTGCGTTTTTTTCTTTTTAATTTTATTGGTGGAACTATCAACGAGTTTTAAACTGCTTTTTCTCTTTTTTAGATTTTGTGTTGGCCCTGACAAGGGCCGTTTGAAGCAACTTTTACCCTTTTCTAATTTTTTTGGTGACGCTGAAAACATATAATTAGAATAATTATTGAATATTAAAACAAAATCTATTAATACTTTATATTGCTTAAACAATTTTCTTTTCTTTTAAATTTCTTTTCTTATTTCACTTGTATTACAAATATGAAACGAGATTTGTTGAGTTTTGATTTAATTAAAAACAATTTCATTGTATTAAGGAGCGATTGTCCCTTTTGTTGAGCACGTTACATCAATCCATAACATTGTTTTTTCCATTGAAGTGAAGTTGAAATATATTTATGGCTTGTCACAATAAAATCTTTCTTTTAAAACTTCTCCATATAACAAATTGGATATAAGCCGGACACGTGTTTGCCCAGAATTTGTACATTAGTCGAAACGTACATAGTGTCCTCTGCCGCTACACAAAGCTTATAAGATAAAAGTCTGTACGCATTGCTCGTTGTAAAATATTTGTTCAAAATAAAAAAATTGTCTTGGTTTTATGCATTTTTCATTTAACCAAAACAATCACACAAAACACTTTTTCTTTTGGTTGTATCGACTTCTTGTCACAACCAACTGCAATTCAACCGGACTTATGTGTGGCAAAACTCACCAAAATATTTTTTTTATACTTTATTTTATTTTATTGAAATTCACAATAAATATTCAAATCTTATTTCTAAATTATTATTTACTAGTTATTACCAATGTAATAACTAACTTTTTGTATTCAAATCTCAAAAATCTATCTTCTATTGTGTAGAGAAAGCCGTCTCGCCAGGCTCAATGTGTAAGTTCTTTTTAGTCTCTGATGGCCGTCAAATTACAAAAAATTGCGTGCTAGAGTGTTGGGATGTGTGACTAGTTTGTTTACGTATTTGGACGTGTACGTTTTAACTTCTTCGTGGATAGTGAGAACTTTGAGATCCCTATGTATATTTTAATTTCTTATGTACCAAGGGGGCGCATACGATATGACGTAAAATCCTAGACTGTCTTCTCTGTAACTTCTGGATGCTTGATGCACAGGCAGTACCCCACAGCTGAATACCATTTGTATAAAAGGACTTTATATTCCAAAGCCAAAGTTGAGTTAGGACTTATTAGCCAATGCAGTTGATTTGCTCGAAGCTTTATGGACGTTAGTTTTGCCTCAATGTGCCGGGACCAAGTTAGGCGCCGATTTAGGTGGATACCTAAATATTTAACGTGCTTTACCGCTGGAACAGTGGTATTAGTTATTGTGATTGGTGGACAATTTTGCCTTCTAAGGGAAAACGTTACATGAGCACATTTTGATGGATTTACCTTTATTCTCCACTGTTTTAGCCAGTCTTCTAGCTTATGAATATGGGACTGCAGTTTTTCAGATGCATCCTTTGGATCATTACTGATACTTATAATTGCAGTGTCGTCCGCAAAAGTTGATGCATATGTATGTGGGCTTGTCGGCATATCCGCTGTATAGATAATATATAACAGCGGCTCATTTCTTGAAAGCTGATCCTTTGATCTTACTTTAAAAGTTCTATCTGACAAGTAGCTTTTTATAAGCTTGTGGGTATTTTCAGGTAGAACCCGACCTATTTTAGTAAGTAGCCCATCATGGCAGACTTTATCAAATGCTTGGGAAATGTCTATAAATAAAGCTGAACAGTATTGCTTTCTTTCAAAAGCCGATCTAATAATGGTAACGATTCTATGGACCTGTTCAATCGTACTATGCCTTGCTCGAAAACCAAACTGATGATCTGGGATAACGGTTTGTTCATTTAGAAAAGGAGTTTCACTCGAGACGAATAATTTTTCAAATATCTTTGACAAAACTGACAGTAGGCTAATAGGCCTGTAGGATGTAATCTGGTTTGAGTCCTTTCCTGGTTTCGGGATCATAACAATTTCAGACATCTTCCAAGAGCATGGGAAGAAGCCGACGCGCAACATGGCATTAAATATGTAAAGTAAAATTCTTACAGCTGAATTAGGTAAGTTTTTTATGATTTCTTCATATCCGTATTTTTAATTGTCCATTTTAAAGAAGAAAACCGAAATTTCCTAGGATCATTCACGGTGTCACTAATAAATGGAATAGTGGAATTACTTATATCATGTGGTGCGAAAACCTTCTGATTTGCGAACGCATTTGCCTTTTTACTTGAGTTTTAGCCCAAGTGGGAATTCGTAAGCAATAGGACATTGTAAGTGCTTTACAGCTTTCCACGGACTATAATCCGTGTTTTTCATTGAATCCAAGTTTTTTAAAAAGTTATCGATAGCGAATTCGTGTTTCTGTCTCAATTTACTGCGTAAGTTTTTTTGGCATAAGTTCATTTGCATTTTTATGTGAGGAGAACGACTATTTTGCCATTGTATTCTTAGCACCTGATTGACGAGCATCGGAATATCTGCTGTTGCCTGGTACGATATTATTTTAGCTGATGGTTTTGTTGGCGTTGGAGCTCTAGCTTCGGCAGTCACGACGTCTGTAAAATGATATACAGCTGCCTGAATATCAGCTGGATTTCTCAGTGGGATGTTCAGATAATTGAGAGCTCACATACATTTTATATTTTAACCAATTCGTGTTTCTGTTCGGATAGAAACTAAGGGTTTTAGATGCAGTGACAAAACTGTGTAAAATAACTATTGTAGGTAAATGATCAGAAGATAGAGCATAGGATGAACTAACTCACAGTTGGTCGCGTTTGATGTTTTTTACTACAGCAAAATCAATAAGGTCTGGCAACTTATTAAAGTCCGTGGGTCAATAGGTGAGTTTACCGGCAGATACGACGTCCAGCTTGTTTGCTTGAACTGTAAAATACAACTGCCTACCTCTAGGACTAAGGAGTCTGGATCCCCAATATGTGTGCTTTGCATTTTAATCATTAGCGGCAATACATTTTTGTCCTAGCGTAGCAAACAACCTGGCAAATTCATGGTGATCAATTTTGTGACTAGGCGGGCAATACACTGACGAGACTACAATTTTAAAATCGGTAAGATTTATAGTCGTGGCTTGCAAAAAGTCTTCCCTGAATTCAGGCAATGGAAAATGCCTTACGTTTTTTCGGACTATAATGGCAGTCCCACCACATGCCCTTTCGCTAGGGTGTTTGGTGTCATATATAAAGAACCCATTAATTATTCATTGTCTGTATTAAGTTCTCGATCGAGCTGGAATTGTTAGTGAAGGGTGTCTGAGAACCATCTTTTAAGACGTGGGCATATGAATGTTTATGCGCATTAGAACTTTTGGCATTCGCATTAGGTAAATCATTTCTCAATGTTTGGGCATATGAAAAGTTTGGCTTAGTGTGTGGCTGTGTAGCTTGTGTACTAGTAATAGAACCAGCATGAAGCCGAGGAAATTGGGAAGCTCTATATTGCTCATATTCAGGTTTCCGTACGACTTTCGCATTATTTTTTACATATTGAAATACTTTGCAGCCCCTGTAATTTGCTGTATGGTTTCACAGTTGCTGCATATTTTAACCTTTGGGTCTGTATTGGAAGAAGTGCATTCGAAAGTCCGGTGCGCATCACTGCAAACAACGCATACGGATGGTAGCTTGCAGTAGGTTTTCGTGTGTCCGAATTCCTGGCAGTTAGTACACTGACGAGGACCATTTAGAGGCTCTTCCACCGTTATTCTTCTGTTCAAAAGGTAGCGCAAATTATATATAGGATGAACGGAGTTTTTTGATTTAAGCTGCGATGAGTTAAATACGATTTCAACACGATGCATAGGTTGGGGAACTTTTTTATTATTTAGAATATTGTGCACTGACCTTACGACATAACCTTCCACCTCTATGGCACTTTTTATCTCCTCAGTGGGAACAGAACTGTCAATGCCCTTTATAATGACAATCAAACCTTTAGCACTTTTTAGTTGATACGTATAATAGCTCTTATTATCTGCATCGAGACGACTTGCGATTAAGCGATAATTCTTCTCAGTGTGGGCTTGAGTCTTTGTTTTTTGTATCTGTCCTCTTCGTACAGAAGCCACATAGAAATTTTCTTTACCTACGAGTCTGGACAGCATATTTACAATGGCATTTGATGTTTGTTCGCGGAAGTAGATTGGTGGGGGTTTTTGTTCCCTTCCAGTGGGTTCGGCATTTTCATTATCCGGGGTAGCAAGTACAGAAAATATATTTTCACTTACCGATGTTGCAGCTACTTGATGAGAACCTTTATATTGCTTGGCGGTTCGCTCTTCTTGTGAAGACTTAGGACTCGCCTTTCTCTTCGTTATGGTTATGTACGTACCGATCCATACCAGGTTGCACGCGTTTAGATACAGTACCTGACTCTTTTTGTTGTGCTACTTTTGTGTATTGTTTGTTTCTTTAGTTTTATTTGTTGAATTCGTTGTTTTTGTAGCGGATATATTTATATTTGCTGATAATGAACGCGTTCGGTCAATTGGCCTGGCGGTTAAAAAAGCACTGTGATCTTTTTTTATTATTTATATTGTTGATTGCATTATTAGCATTTGTGTAAGAAAAAGAGTAGTAAGCATTGTTGTTATTACCTTTTATATTTTTTTCGTTAATGTTTGGTGCGCTCATGCAATCACTATCAATTGTTTAAACACGGATCTTGTGGAGTGTCTCCCCTTTTGGCCAACGCATTATACATCGGAGGCTCCTGAAAAGCAATAACATTTAGTTAAAATCTTTTTATGGTAGCCAATGCGCAACTTGTATGCATACTTACATACATTGTTTTTAACTTCTGTTTTCTATACTTCTGTATAGTTGTTCTCCTGTTTGCTTTTTGTGCACTTATTAAGCGTTGGAACAAGTTCGTAAATAACCACAACTTTTTTGATCTTTAAATCAATAATTTGTTCACTTTTTTTCACAAATATACACAAAATTGTTGGTTTTAAAAATTTTTCATCAAAATATATATTTGACGTTTAACACCATCATATGAAAGGGATAGTTATATAAAAAGCAAAACTATTTGCTATCCCTCTTATATATTGGTGTTAAATTGGCAGCACTATTTTGTTGTCATCACAGCGAGTTGTCGGGTCTAATTAGTAGTCGATGGTAACGTATATATGTACATATTTAACTTTGCATATACAATTACTCAGTTTTATACTGAAATACGAGACAGTCTTGTGCATGTGATATTTATAATCAAAATAATCAAAATTAATAATTTTATTTAGATTAAGGAGCTTATTTTATAAAACGCCGTTTTCATTTTATGTTGGTTTTCAATATAAAATTTAGCATTGCTTTGCGTTGGGTTTTATAAAACAAGGCTCTAAATCTAGTATAATTATATGAAGTTAGCTAAATTTGTAAGGTTATAAATTAACACAGGTTAACATGGGCTAACGCTTTGAAAAAGTTTTTTTCTTTTGTATCCAAAATAAAATAATGCAGATATCACACTGTATAGATAAAACTTTTGGGAGTGTAACTGAACTCTAAAGAAGTATTATTATAATTGGAAGATCTCTTTAAAATACGTTGAAAAGTCTTCATATGTAATAGGATATTATATTTTCTTTTTGTACAATACGTTACATAGTGTCTTGACTAGCTATAAATCTGTGCATCCATCAAACAATTTAATGCTCGCACAGAAAAACAGCTAGTCAAGTCCGCCGCTTTTAATGGTCGCTTCATATTCAAACAGAGTTGTCCGAACAATAGATCGCACAACTCTGTCATGCCATTACACAAACAAAAACACAGAAAATAAAAAGTATGTACGTCTCGATGAGAGGCAAAAACTTATGATCAAAGAAACCTGGAACATCTACACGTATTCTTCAAACAGAAAATAACGAACACATTTTCTCTCGTAATTTTGGAGAGGACTCTCAATGTGCGAACATTTTTATGGCTAGTCAAGACAGTGTTGTGAGGGTGGCCATATATAGAAAAATCCAATTATGGAAATTAAAAAAATGGCTAATGGCATTTAATAAAAGACACTTTTAGTGTAAACTTCGTTTGAGTAAAGACGTACTTCACTTTAAGCGCATAATTTATATTCATTTAAGGTGACTTTTTTAATTTTAAAAATTGAACAAGTGCAGAGACACAGTTAACAGTTAGTAACAACAAAATAAATAACAAAAAATAAAAAGCATTATAATATAGTGTGTGATAAAAAAGACAATAACAAAGTGCATGGTTAAACCTGTTTAAGCAATTGATAGTGAGTGCATGAGCGCACCAAACATTAACGAAAAAATACAAAAGGCAATAACAACAATGCTTATTACTCTTTTTCTTACACAAGTGCTAATAATGCAATAAACAATACAAATAGTAAAAAAAAAAGATGACAGTGCTTTTTTAACCGCCAGGCCAATTGACCGAACGCGTTCATTATCAGCAAATATAAATATATCTGCTACAGAAACAACGAATTCAACAAATAAAACGAAAGAAACAAATAATACACAAAAAATAGCACAAGAAAAAGAACCAGGTACTGTATCTAAACGCGTGCAAACTGGTATGGATCGGTACATAACCATAACGAAGAGGAAGGCGAGTCCTAAGTCTTCACAACAAGAGCGAACCGCCAAGCAATATAAAGGTTCTCATCAAGTAGCTGCAACATTGGTAAGTGAAAATAGATTTTCTGTCCTTGCTACCCCGGATAATGAAAATGCCGAACCCACTGTAAGGGAACAAAAACCTCCACCAATCTACTTGCGCGAACAAACATCAAATGCCATTGTAAATATGATGTCCCAACTCGTAGGCAAAGACAATTTCTATGTGGCTTCTGTACGAAGAGGACAGATACAAGAAACGAAGATCCAAGCCCACACTGAGAAGAATCATCGCTTAATCGCAAGTCGTCTCGATGCAGATAATAAGAGCTATTATACGTATCAACTAAAAAGTGCTAAAGGTTTGATTGTCATTATAAAGGGCATTGACAGTTCTGTTCCCACTGAGGAGAAAAAAAGTGCCATTGAGGTGGAAGGTTATGTCGTAAGGTCAGTGCACAATATTCTAAATAAGAATAAAGTTCCCCAACCTATGCATCGTGTTGAAATCGTGTTTAATGCATCGCAGCTTAAATCAAAAAACTCGGTTCATCCTATATATAATTTACGCTACCTTTTAAACAGAAGAATAACGGTGGAAGAGCCTCTAAAACGTAATGGTCCCCGTCAGTGTACCAACTGCCAGGAATTCGGACACACGAAAACCTACTGTAAGCTACCATCTGTATGTGTTGTTTGCGGTGATGCGCACCGGACTTTGGAATGTACTTCTTCCAAAACAGACCCCAAGGTCAAAAAATGCAGTAACTGTGGTGAAAACCATACAGCAAATTACAGGGGCTGCAAAGTATTTCAATATTTAAAAGAAAATGCGAAAGTCGTACATGAACCTGAATATGAGCAATATAAAGCTTGCCAATTTCCTCGGCTTCATGCTGGTTCTGTTGCTGGTACACAAGCTACAGAGCCACAGTAAGCCAAACTTTTCATATGCCGAAACATTGAGAATTGATTTACCTAATGCGAATGCCAAAAGTTCTGATGCGCATAAACATTCATATGCCCACGTCTTAAAAGAGGGTGATCAGACACCCCTCACCAACAATTCGAGCTCGATCGAGAACTTAATACAGACAATGAATAATTTCATGACAACTGTGCAGGGTATGTTTCAGTAAATGATGCGAACCCAAAACACGCTTCTGCAAGTTTTGCTTGGCAAAAAATGAACCAGTTAAAAATATGCTTCTGGAACGCTAACGGGCTCTCCCAACATAAATATGAAGTAGAACACTTCCTGCTAGCACATGATATAGACATACTACTAGTCTCTGAAATACACTTCACTATAAAAAACTGCTTTAGAATTGATGGGTATTTTATATATGACACCAAACACCCAAGCGAAAGGGCATGTGGTGGGACTGCCATTATAGTCCAAAAAAACGTAAGGCATTTTTCATTGCCTGATCTCAGGGAGGACTTTTTGCAAGCCACGACTATAAATCTTACAGATTTTAAAATTGTAGTCTCATCAGTGTATTGCCCGCCTATGCATTAAATCGGACACCATGAATTTGCCAGGTTCTTTGCTACGCTAGGACAAAAATGTATTGCCGCTGGTGACTACAATGCAAAACACACATATTGGGGATCCAGACTCTTTAGCCCTAGAGGTAGGCAGTTGTATTGTACAGTTCAAGCGAACAAGCTGGACATCGTATCTGCCGGTAAACCCACCTATTGGCCCAAAGACTTTAATAAGTTGCCAGACCTTATTGATTTTGCTATAGTAAAAAACATCAAACGCGACCAACTGTTAATTAGTTCATCCTATGATCTATCTTCTGATCATTCACCTACAATTGTTCTTTTACACGACAGTTTTGTCACTGCACCTAAAACCCTTAGTTTCTACCCGAACAGAAACACGAATTGGCTAAAATATAAAATGTATGTGAGCTCTCACTTACCTTTGAACATCCCACTGAGAAATCCAGCTGATATTCAAGCAGCTGTAGAACATTTTACAGACGTCGTGGCTGCCGCAGCCATAGCTGCAACGCCAACAAAGCCATCAACTAAAATAATAACGTATCAGGCAACAGCAGATATTCAGATGCTCGTCATTGAGAAAAGAAGACTAAGAAGACAATGGTAAAATAGCCGTTCTCCACACATAAAAATGCAAATGAACTTATGCCAAAAAAAACTTACGGAGTAAATTGAGACAGAAACACCAACTCGCTATCGACAATTTTTTAAAAAACTTTGATCCAATGAAAAACACGGATTATAGTCTGTGGAAAGCTGTAAAGCACTTACAATGTCCTATTGCTTACGAATCCCCACTAAGACTTGAAGACTGTACTTGGGCTAAAAACTCAAGTGAAAAGGCAAATGCGTTCGCAAATCACTTAGAGAAGGTTTTCGCACCACATGATAATAGTAATTCCACTATTCCATTTATTAGTGACACCGTGAATGATCCTAGGAAATTTCGATTGTCTTCTTTAAAATCGACAATTAAAAATACGAATATGATGAAATCACCTGGACCTGATCGTATAACAGGATCGATGATAAAAAACTTACCTAATTCAGCTGTAAGAATTTTACTTTACATATTTAATGCCATGTTGCGCGTCGGATTCTTCCCATGCTCTTGGAAGATGTCTGAAATTGTTATGATCCCGAAACCTGGAAAGGACACAAGCCAGATTACATCCTACAGGCCAATTAGCCTACTGTCAGTTTTGTCAAAGATATTTGCAAAATTATTCGTCTCGAGTGTAACTCCTTTTCTAAATGAACAAAACGTTATCCCAGATCATCAGTTTGGTTTTCGAGCAAGGCATAGTACGATTGAACCAGTCCATAGAATCGTTACCATTATTAGATCGGCTTTTGAAAGAAAGCAATACTGTTCAGCTTTATTTATAGACATTTCCCAAGCATTTGATAAAGTCTGCCATGATGGATGGGCTACTTACTAAAATAGTTCGGGTTCTACCTGAAAACACCCACAAGCTTTTAAAAAGCTATTTGTCCTATAGAACTTTTAAAGTAAGGTCAAACGAAGCTTTCAAGATGTGGGAAATTTAGTGCAGGAGTACCATGAGGTAGTGTGCTAGGGCCGCTATTATATATCATATGTACAGCCCATATACCGACAAGCCCACATACATATACATCAACTTTTGCAGACGACACTGCAATTATAAGTGTCAGTAATAATCCAAAGGATGCATCTGAAAAGCTACAGTCCCATATTCATAAGCTAGAAGACTGGCTAAAACAGTGGAGAATAAAGGTAAATCCATCAAAATGTGCTCATGTAACGTTTTCCCTTAAAAGGCAAAATGGTCCACCAATCACAATAACTAATACCACGGTTCCAGCGGAAACGCACGTTAAATATTTAGGTATCCACCTAGATCGGCGCCTAACTTGGTCCCGGCATATTGAGGCAAAAGTAACGTCCATAAAGCTTCGAACAAATCAACTGCAATGGCTAATAAGTCCTAACTCAACTTTGGCTTTGGAGTACAAAGTACTTTTATACACATCCGTTATAAAGCCAATATGGTCATATGGTATTCAGCTGTGGGGTACTGCCTGTGCATCAAACATCCGGAAGTTACAGAGAAGACAGTCTAGGATTTTACGTCATATCGTCTGCGCCCCCTGGTACATAAGAAATGAAAACATACATAGGGATCTCAAAGTTTCCACTATCCACGAAGAAGTTAAAACATACACGTCCAAATATGTGAACAAACTAGTCGCACATCCCAACACTCTACCACGCAATTTATTGCAATTTGATGGCCACCAGAGATTAAAAAGAACTGACACATTGAGCCTGGCGAGGCGGCTCTCACTACACAATAGAAGATAGATTTTTAAGATTTGAATACAAAAAATTAGTTATTACGTTGGTAATAAGAAAGATTCAATAAAATAAAATAGAGTATAAAAAAAAACTTTTACTACTAAGCGTAAAAAAAAATTTGATTAAAATAATAATTTTTTCTAAAGATATGGTCTTCAAAATTGTGGTTTGAAATAACTGCAATTTTGTATAAAAAATGAATAAAAATGAGCATGTACTTCATAGGGTTAAATAATTGAATTTAGTTGGCAAATAAACAAAATTTGTACTAGATTAGTTGTTGTATTATGTTTTAAGTATATAACCTCTATTTTTAATTACGTATGTCGATAACAGTGTATGCATCATTATATGAATGATATTAATAAAACAAAACAAAACTTGTCGTGATAAGCAAACATATAATAGTGAAGAAAAAAAATTTTCAAGTATTACCGGGATATTTTTTGTTTCATTTTATAGCAAAAAGTATGTTAATTTATAAAAATAAAAATTTAGCTGCGCTTAAGTGCGCCATTTTAAATAATTGTTATTTTTTTGTGCCGATTCAAATAAAAATGCGAGACTTTTAATTCTTGCATTGAGTTAAAGGAAAACAAGGATGTAGTTAAAAAATTATCAGGAATTGTGGGAGCTCGAATAGGGAAATCTTTGGAAGCGAAAGACGTTCAAAATATATAATTTAAATTCAAAACTAAAGCGGATGTGGTCCGATTGCAACTAAAAAAGGGACCGGTTCGAATGTAAGTTCTGTGACTGGCTAAATACTGATTTGGAAATACACGGAGTAAATTTGAGTGATGTTTGTATTTTTTAAATTAGTTACTGTATTGTGAGTGCTTTTAATAGTTTTTATTATTTTTCGCTTTTGCTTTGTAGAACCCTAGTACTAGCCATGTTAGTGGTAGACCTTTTGTAGCCTTTGAAGAAAGTTCGAGTAGGTCAAAAAGAAGAAGGGTGCAAAAATTAATTTCAGCCAACTCTGCGGAGGCAACTAAGATAGGAGCAACGAAGGTTTTACTATAGTATTTTACTCCAAATTTAATATCATGAAAAATATTCTTAATAAGTGAGTTATATTTACATATTTCGTAATTTAAGACCGGTTCCTAAAATCTCGAATATATTCTACATATATAAATATATATGCATATACTTAAGTTTAAGGATACATTGAAGGTGAGGGCTTCCATTCATCTAATTGAAAAAATATAAGTGTCTTGTCTTCAGAATTAATTAAAAAAATTTATTTAACTTTTTTTTAATTTTTTTAAAAAAATTTTTTTTAATTTTTTAAAAAAATATATTTTTTAGCCTAACGTGGGCCTTATCTGAATTGAATCAAATTTGGTCAAATCATTAAAAATATCACATCCAATTACTATAACAAAAATTTCATAAAGTTAGCATTTTTTCTAACTTTTATGACACTTAAATTTCAGGATATACGGGAAGGACACGAATCCTTGCTCCGAATTTTTTAAGTTTTTATACGTTTTGCCAACCTAAATATATGTGCAAAATTTCAGCTCTTTACAATGACTTGTTCCATTTATGCCCCCTCGTTATATGAAGTCACGACACTGTGAGACGTATTGTTATAATATCATCACACATGAATTTTTCTGTGTACATGTTTAATTATTACTTTCCCAGTTTTTTATGATCTGGCAACATTTCTGAAAATGATATGAAACGGCAGCCATTTGTATTATAACAATGCGAATTTACATAGGAAAGCTCACCAGCAAAGCTGATGAATTTGTCAGAATAGAACATCCAGACGTGTAAACTTTGACGTTAGAAAATTGCTATCAGCTTTTTGGTCGCGGACAGTCCCTAAAGAAAGAAACAAATATAAAAATTATAAATAATGCGAATAATAATCAAAACAAAAAACCAGAACAATTAAATAATGAAAATTCAACTTATCTCTTAATATTTCCATATTGAAATATGACAAACAGGATAAAGGAATAAGCTATATAACGGTCTCTTCATCCCGACTTAAAAAAAGTATTCTGAGCGGTTAAATATCGGCGAAACTGGCGAACTGTCATAGCAGTAGCCAGTAAAAACGAGCATGCACTATAGTAGTTATAAATAAATTTTAAATATAATAAGATAAGTCTTAACAAAATTTTGTTTATTTTTAGCATATATTGAAGGAGTCTTAATTGGTTAAAATCTCAGCAGCACGTGATTCAATCAATTTTTCTAGAGCTAATACTAGACGTCCAATTATCTGATGTTGTCGTCATGATGCTATTTGTATACCACCAAGTACACGAGGCAAAACCTATAAAAATTTTGTTAGACAGTTTTTCAATTAGAATATAATAAAAATATTTACATGATATGTATACTACATCATCATAATACATAGTTAATCTCTTTAAGAGGTAATCGTGCCTCACGTGCTATATCCTTAAATAAGATAGATCATTCTGTGGCAGAAAGTTTCCATCAAACACAACAACACAATTTTTGGACGCAATTTAATTTCTTGAGCAGCTAGACCTGGTATTGACAAACAGACTGCATCCATTAATCTGAAGTTTTCGTTAACGCTTCCTTTCTTCCAATACTTATTTTAATATTTCCAGTGTTAAAAGCTTTAAGTAACTGTATCAACGACAAGTTCTTTGTTCTCCTTAATGAAGCCAAAATATGATTAAGCTATGAATAAAAAAAGAAACAAAAATACATTTTACTTGTAATAATAATCTTGTATCTTTTCTTTTTAATTATACTTACCAGCTCGCCAATATTATTATCTGTGGGCCATCTCCTGCGTACTGATACTTACGGTAGTCATCAATTGAACAGCCCAAAAATGTTTTTCCTTATTAACAGAATATTATTATTAACAAATTATAATATAAACAAAAATTTTAATTTCACTTACTACTTTAGCCATTTAACACGAAGTAAACAGAGGCGACACGAAAATATAGTGATCTCTTTCTCAAATGGCTGACCGCGCCTATTATCTTTTGTTGCATTTTTCTTATTTATTTTTATAAAAAACTTATGCACGAGGGTAAAAAGAAGGGTTGAAAAATTTCGATTTATTTTAAATAAACTTCGTGGATAACTTTTGCTGCAAATATTAAAAGATAATTTTTGCTTTTGTTGTGATTATTTTTCCCATAATTTTTAAATGTAATAATTGTCTCTTCTTAGGGACTGCCCGCGGCAAAAAAGCTGATTCTAACAATTTTCTAACGTCAAAGTTTACACCTCTGGTTGCTCTGTGCCATTTAATTTACTATCGTATTTCATTTCAATCGTTCCGAAGCTAAAGTATGTTGCCAGACTGCAACCATGTCAAAATACACCAGGAAAAATTAGCAGGCAGTTTCAGAATTTCTAGCAATATACACATACGAAATATTTTCATTTCTTTTCAATAATTTAAAAATTTCAACTTAAAATTAAAATAAAACGATACATAGAACAATGAAAATCGTACATGTGTATTAAAATCAATGATCAAATTCTTGGCACTTTTCGATTTATTGATTTTATTCAATAGAAACTATAGGTATAGGCATATGACTAATTTTCAATTATAATATATAGGGTATACCCTATAAACGGTTAATTTTAGGCACATTTTGATTTATTGATTTTATTCAATAGCAACTGTATATATATAACTAATTTTCAACTCAAGAGCGTATACCCTATAAACGGCTAATTTTTCGAAAGTGACAACTGTACAGCTCGATTTATATGGCAATTGTGTATTGAAATCAATTATTAACTTTTTAATAACATTTGATTTTTATAACATTTACTGATTTTTAATTCTTAAGTTGGTTTCTTGGCGTAGTAAAAAGTTGGATAATTTTTCATATTGGTGGTTGGAAACGATTTGGAATTGAAATAACATACTTTCAGCGTAAGAAAAATTGGGATTTGGGTTGCATTTTCCAGTATTTTCATACTATTTTCAATGGTACGGTTTTTTCCAACTGTGGGAAAAATTATGTTATTCCCGGTATGATTTCTTCACACGCGTAATGTTTTCAGACATTTTTTGTTACTTTGTATGTATGTATTGAGGTTTGCAGTGGATTGTCGCACTTGTACGTTTTGAAAACAGTCTTATATTCTTGTGTTTATATATATTGAAAGTGGACAAATTCTTTTTTATTTTTATATTAATACGTAAGGTAAATTAAAAGCCAAGGAAATATGCATTATTTACTTCATAAATTTTTATTGCAGCTATGCCAAGGCAAAAGAGAAC
Organism: Phania funesta; assembly: GCA_963932375.1. Lineage (NCBI taxonomy): Eukaryota > Metazoa > Arthropoda > Insecta > Diptera > Tachinidae > Phania > Phania funesta. The sequence goes on from OZ010653.1 coordinate 60,807,842, forward strand.
AAGTAAGGTCCCAGTTCTATTTGCAAGTCTTTGAATTTCAGCGAAGCGACAATTCGAACAATTAAAAAAAAATAAAAAAGCGATTAGACAAGCAGTGATCTCGTGTACCAAATTAAGTGATCAGTCGTCTTCCCATACATGAGATAAAATTAAGGGAAAAGTGGAAAAGGTTCTGCTGACATGGCTACAAGTTTGCACTCAAAAGCGCGTGCCAATTGATACCAATACCATTAACAAGAAAGCTTTGAGAATTTGCTATCAAGTAAAAGAAAAGGAACCATTAACGTTTTCTAAGCCTGACGAAATAAATAAATATAAGTTTTCTGCTAGTAATGGATGGTTGCAAGGATTTTTAGAGAGACATTCAGTTCATAATGTCAAAATCAAAGCAGAATTAGCTTCTGGAAATGCTACAGCAGATAAGGGATTTCCTCCACATCTGGCCAGATTAATTGAAGAATGCGGATACAACAGTGATCAAGTTTTTAACGCCGAAGAGACTGGTCTTTTCTGGAAGAGAATGTCAAGACGAACATACATAGCAAAACACGAAAAAGTGCTAGTGGTTTTAAGGCTGTAAAGGACAGAGCCCCGTTTTTATTCTGCAGTAATGCCTCAGGCGAACTTATGCTAAAACCTTTATTAATTACTAAAGCTCTTCGGCCACGAGCACTCAAAGATGTGGATATTAAAAGTTTGCTAGTTAATTGGATGGCAAATAAAAAGGGATGGGTTACTAACAGGTTTTAGTGAGTGGTTTTACAAATGTTTTATTCCTGAAGTAAAACGGTATATGAATTATAAAGGCATGCCATTTAAAATTCTTTTATTAATAGACAATGCTCCTGGACACCCAGTTCTCGAGCATCCAAATGTAAAAATAATGTTTTTACCTGCCAATACTACAGCCTTTTCGATAACATTACCTTCGATTATGTTAACGAAATAATTGTCGACAGTGTTCTTATGATTTGTTAGAAGTCACAATGGAAGACGTTGATGCAAATGATGACACTCGTGACGAACGAAGCTCTGTCTGCGATAACAAGCAGTTTAATTCTTGATGGCCTTCAAATGGCAAATAAATTGGCAGAATATTTTTTAGCAAATGATCATATAAATGAGAGAGCTGTGAAATATTGAACCAACGCAGCGCAAAGGACCGTGCATACATATTGTTACGTTTATTACCACAATAAACGTTATTTGAAGGGTTCGTTTAATTGCAAATATTAAAATACACAGTGCTAATGGCAATTACGACTCTTATATACAACTCTTTAGTACTAATTTACACTCTACACTTAACATTTTTGTACGCACAGATATTCACTCTCTGAAATCTCAAATTCAACTATATCTTCTGCGGTGGACGGCGCCTTTATATACAGATCACGGCCGCTTCTTGAAATGTCCCGAACATACGCAAAATTACACATCAGTTATTTCAGTTGCTGGCTTAGTAGTCTTGTACATGTGTGCGTGTTTTTTTACTTTTGCTTGCTGTAGAAATTGTTTTTGTTTCTACGCTGAATCGCAGTTCATGGAATTTCTGCTACGCAATTTGCTTTTGCTTTCTGTTCATGATATTGCGTATTTGTACATTTGTACAATAGGTCGTTTCACACATCTTTGACTATTACTTTGTAACACTTCCGCCCACTTAAGCCTTTTCGTCCGAACAGGCTCAATATCACCTTTTCCATATTTGGCTAGTCGTTCTAGGTGAACCACCTTCATTTTTGACCTCGGGCTATGGCACTTCTGTATCCGGTAAACTACGTCATTCAGTCTCTTAACCACCTTGTATGGTCCCTCCCAGTGGGTTTGAAATTTAGGGGATAATCCTTTCTTGCGTAGTGGGTTAAACGGTAAATCCCTCCGTGTTTGCTGCTCTATCATATCTGGCTTTCATCTTATCACTTAACATTTTAATGCGGTTACGGACAAATTCATGAAGCTCATGAAGGTCTTCTTGTGCCTGAAGAGTGTTTCCATCGTCTTCGCACGCAGGTTTAGGTTTTACACCGAACTCTAAATCCGCTGGCAGTTCAGTTCCGTTCCAAACAGGATTTTCGCTGGACTACGTGAGATGGAATCGTGAACAGCTGACCGGTATGCCAGTAACAGCTTAGGTATATGCTCATCCCAATCCTTTTGGTGTGTACTGACCACTTTTCTGAGGTATTCTTCCAGCTTACGGTTAAATCTTTCTACCATGCCATCAGACTGTGGATGTTGCGGTGTCGTTCTCGTCTTTTTGATGCCATATAAGTCGCACATTTCTTTAAATATGGCGGATTCAAAATTTCGTAGAATGCACCTCTATCGGAACACCGTATCCACACACCCAATTGTTGACAAATGCGTCTACCACCGTTTTAGATTCTTGGTTTGGAATGGCATATACCTCGGGCCATTTGCTGAAATAATCTATCACCACTAGTACATATCGGAATGGACCTGCTACATCGATAGCTATTCGCTCAAAAAAGGCACCCACGTTGTACTGCTGAAGCTTGCCGCGACTTCTTCTTGTTGGACTCTTGGCCGCAATACACTGTTCGCAATTAGCTATCCAATCGGCTACAGACTGCTGGCATCCAGCGGAGTAAAATCGCTGTTTTATCTCTTCCGAAGTTTTTGTAATGCCCAGGTGGCCGCCACTAGGACCGGTATGAAACTGCTTCATTACCTCATTTACCTTGGAAGTGGGCACGTCAATTAAGTCAGTTGTAAATTTGCCATCTGTACTTTCCCAAGATCGATATAAGCAGCCATCTACTAACTTCAGGCTATTCCATTGGGCCCAGTACGCTTTTGCTAATGGGCTTTCTGCCGATATTTCATTACGGGTCGGTTTTTTGTTATCCTGCTTAGCCAACATAATCTTTGCCGAAATGGGGTCGTCAGTCTGTTCCTTACACCAGTCTTCCCCTGAGCTAATTTGGGTCAGCCGCACGTCAATGACACATTCCTTTTTCTCAACTTTTGTGCTGTGCTTGCACTCTACGTTGCATGGCCGTCTTGAAACGGCATCAGCATTATTGTGTTTTCCGCCTTTTCTGTGCTCGATACTAAAATCATAGCTTTGCATACGTTCAATGCAGCGTGCGAGCTGCCCTTCGGGGTTCTTAAATTGCAGCAGCCAACGTAATGCGGAGTGGTCTGTCCTTAAGATGAAGTGTTGTCCATATAAGTTTTTGTGGTAATGTTTGACACACTCCATCACTGCCAAAAGCTCCCTTCGTGTAACACAGTAATTTCGCTCGGGCTTGGACAATACTCTGCTGTAGTTGCCAATGACTTTTTCCACCCCATTAACCACCTGCGAAAGGACTCCCCCTATTCCATAGCCGCTCGAATCCGTGTCCAATTTGAATTTCTGCCCAGCGATTGGATAGGCGAGAACTGGTGCTATACACAAAAGTACCTTGAGCGTTTGGAACGCTTCTTCTGCTGCCTCAATCCAGTGGTATGGTCGCGACTTTCTGGTCGACTCATGCAAACTAGCAGCAACTTGAGCAAAGTTCGGCACAAATCTCCTGTAGTAAGTGCAAAGTCCCAAAAAACTACGAAGCTCATAAAGATTCCGTGGCCGAGGCCAGTCCTTTACAGCCAGTATTTTGCCCTCATCAGTGGATATACCCTCTGATGTTACACGATGCCCCAAATACTTAACCTCCTTTTGAAACAAGGCGCATTTCTTAACGCTTAGCTTTAATCCTGCAGCTGTTATACGCTTAAACACCTCATCCAGGTTTTTGAGGTGTTCGTCAAAAGTCTTCCCCATCACAATTATGTCATCCAGATATACTTTGTAACAATATGTACACATGTGAATTTGTTGTTTTTGTTTTATTTTTAGTTTTTCAAAATACATACATATGTATTGCTTCTACAGAATAACAGAGTTATTCAGTTCTTTGGAAATGTTATTTTTTATTAAAAAAAATATTTTAATAAAGCTTGTGAACTATTTCTATATTTTTATGTATTCAAAATCATAAAATTTTGGACCACCTTCAATGTTGAGCTAATTAAATAGGTATAATATGCAGTCTTTTTTTGCAGGATTTTATTACACGGCGTTCCCTCTGAACTTATGTAGCGTGTAAAAACAGGATGGGGTGTACAGTAATTTTACTAACACCACGCCATTAATTATATAATTATTGAAACCAATAAACAAATATTTATAAAAATCAGAAAATTTAACTACTATCTGCGGGTCTGTTCAATAAATAAAAATTAGTAAGTAATTGCCTACCAATTACGAACTTTGCAACGAGAGAGTGATATCAGATCGTAAAAATTTAGGAGAAAAACTGTTATTCTTGAGACGAGATATAAAAGTCATTACACTTTTTTTTTATTAATTTGTTGTAGTCTATGAGGCAGGGGGTCGTGCGTTCGATTCCTACCAAAGAGCTTGAGTGTTTTTCACTACAACGAGTGAAGGTATTCTTTGCCATGCTCGGTAATTTAAGTGGTAATATATTTTGTGATTGTATTGTAGCAGTTTTAAAATAAAAATAAATATTAAAATTTTAACATACTACTTACAATTAGGTTGGGAGAGCTGTCTTGCCATGCTCAATATTTTTACTGTTCTAAGTGTCTGGTGCCCCTTAAAATGAAATAAGTCCCGTACGAGTCACTTCGGATGGTCAACTAATTTGTTTATCTATTTACTGAAGTATTATTTCAAAATGTTTAATGTACAAGCATCATCCGAATGCCATAGGTGCGATTAATTTTATAATTGATTTATATAGTATAACATGCATATTGTTGTGTTTTATTAAAAGATCCGCACGCATTCATGGTTGTAACGAAACTGACTTTATTGCAATATTCTTTCAATTCTTAAGTTTACAAAGTTGCAATTAAGTGTATAAGGATTAAGTGCTGTAATTTAATAGGAATAATAAATATTAGGATTTTAGGTATTATTAGTAATAATTTAATTAATATATAATAATATATAAATAAATATATTACATTACTTCACCCCGAATTTTTAAGACCACATAGTAGTTGATTCCATTTATTTCAATTCATTTTAATTTTCGCTCAAATCTATGTAGGCTTATCAGTTCAAAATTTAGGGTTAGAAGTTATATGTATATCCTACATATTACATGCATATATTATAAGTAGCATGAATGCCCTTATTATTTGTTATCACTGGCTTGTTTTTGTTTTACAATACTTTGTAATAATACTGGATGCATACACACAATAATGTTTACTTTCTTACATACACGCAAAGAGTACGTAAGATAAGTGACATAGTTATGCATGCCCAGTTTTTGCCTTAGTAACAACAGTATTAAAAGTCGTAAAGAATATTTATAATCAGATATGCACAATCATGTTCTTTTTCTTACATACACGCAAGGAGTACGTAAGATAAGTGATATAATTCTGCATGCCCAGTTTTTGTCTTGTTACTAGGCGAATGTGATACCTACGTTCGGACACGCAGGGTCACCATTACATACCTCCAACCTACACACAGAGAGCAAGTGAGATAGATGATGTGATTCTGCGTGCCCGATTTGTTTTTGCTTGTAACAGGTTATAACTCTAAATGCCCAAACTCTATGTAATATTAAATGTTTTGTTGCTAAGAGTAGGATAGACATTGGCATGCACTATAATGATCATTACAATCATTATTGTTGCATAGTGGTATAATTTTGCAAAAGAAAAGACAAGCCAGAATCAATTAAGAAGTCAAGACAAGCACATAAAACTCTAAGCCTAATTTAAATACAGGACATGATCCTTTTTTTATAAATAAACTTAATAAATAATATCAAATAAAAAAATACATCTTTCGTGTTTTTCTTTACATCCAAAAACCCAAAGACGTAATTGGCGCAGTCGGTAGGATACCCAGATATCCTTGTGATTTTTTTTTTATTAATATATATATGTGTGAAAAATACATAGTAAAATAAAGGATATTCAGCGTTTTAATGCTGCAAGTGGGTATTTCTAAAAGCAAAAAAAACACATATTTAAATTTGGAAAAGAAACACGTGCCGAAATATTTTAGTTTCTAAATTCTAATAAATAACTAAAAATACTTTCGAAATTGTGCAAAACAAATACATAAAAAAAAAGGAGTCACCAATTTAAATTTAAATCAACAAAAGGAACACTGCTTGACAATAATTAAAAATAAATATTTGAAAAGAAAAACGAACGGAAAATAAAGACAAAATCATTTTTAAGAAACCTGAAAAAAAGGTAGAATTAAAATAATAATGGTTATACGAATATAGTTAAATCATTACTGAAGACACAATATTGCGCTGAAGGACCATTGAGAAGACAGTAACATCATAAAAGGAGTAAGCTGAATTAATCTATACATATATAATTAATATTAAAATTTACGTCACTATTATTACTAAAATTATAATTGTTATTATAAAAAGTATTCTTTGTTGCAATCACTGTCAATAAAATAGTTTAACATATTTTCACTTACACTAAGATTTGTGATTTTGCTAAAGCCTTATTATTTAAAATAATAAAAAATTTTTTCTTCTTCTGTAAATACTTGTGTTCTTCCGGCTATTACAAAAATCATTTGCATATTTAATCTTAAATTAATTTTCAATAAGTGAACTGAGAACAGTAACATTAATAAAAATGTCGTTAGATAGTCCTCTTTCCATGCCATCTACTATAGACCCTTTCAAATTCCTAGAGCGATTGCCAGAGTTTTCAGGTGACAAGAGAGATCTGTACACCTTTATAGCACTTGTGGATAGAATAAATCCCCTTTTTTGAGGTACGATGAACTTTCCCAACTTTTATTTTTAGATTTGATCAAAACTAAGCTTAAAAGTAAGGCTAAGTAAGCCATTGAAATTAATTTTCATGTGCAATCATGGCCGGAAATAAAACAAGTTTTGATTAATTATTTTGGAGAAACTCGAAGCGTGGAGCAACTTTACGATGATCTCCGGTCTGTAGTCTTTAGAACAAATGTTATGGATTTTTACAACATTATTAAAGATAAGCTTCGAAGTTTGAATAACAAGACCGTATCAGACTTAGGAATCAATATAAATAGTGAGCAAATTGCTAAGAGCAACATAAAAACTTCTCTTAATGTTTTTACGGAGAAAATACCCGAACCAATGAAGACCATATTGGCATGTAGGAATCTACACACTATTGAGGATGCAATGAATATCCTTTTTACATCGGGATATGCTGACTACGGAATTAGTGATAGAAAACGAAATTTTAATGACAGAAATACGAATCGAGACAATACAAACAGCTATAGCGGCAGTCATAAAGAAGTCCAGAACAATAAAAATAGTCGCAACAGTATACGTTACAATCTCAACAATCATGGAAGTGGTTATAATCATAACACATCTAATAGAAATGGTCACTTTAGTTCCAATAAATCCAACAATAACAATGGATATCAACAGAATAATAACCCCTTTTTTTATAACCGTAACAGGCCGAATTCTAACCATAACAGCAATGGGCTAAATTATAATTGTAATAATTCGAATTTTAATCAAACCCCTTTTCATAAGCAAGTAATTCCAGAGCCGATGGACATTAATATGGTTCAGAATTATAAAACTTCCAATAATTTTCAAACTATGCCCGTTTCGCAGAATATGTTACAATCTAACCTTATGAGTAATTATCCCAACTCTTTTAATAACAAATGCTACTTTAATCAACCTAACTCGGAATCAATCGGTAATGATATGACTAATAATTCGTTGGTACATCCACAAATTTTTCCACAGCAACCCACTCGTGCGACCAATCCCAATCAGTTTCAAAGTTCAGATCATCCAGCCGAGAAAGCAATAGCCCAAAATTTTCCCTTTCCGGCCTCTCCGGAGAACTTCCATATATAGTGCTGAGGAACGGACTTAAATTTATAGTGGATACGGGTGCCACCCACTCCATTATAAACCCCGGGTTATGTAACCCAAAATGGAGAATTAATTCAACAACACTAACATTAAAAGCTCTACAAAGTGAGATATTTTCAAACACAGTTTACCATATACCGCTGTTTTGTGAATTAGGTGATATTACTGACAAAATGATGCTAATAGAATGTAAGTTCCACGATGTTTACGATGGAATTATAAGAAATGATGTATTACGCAAACACAAAGCCATTATAGATTATAACAAGAACGAACTTAGAATAAACAACAAAACTGTACCACTAATATTTCCAAAATTTCAAAAAGTAAAGTTAGTTACCAATGTTGAATGCGGATTGATCCATGTTAAGGAACACCGTAATCATATTGGCCAAACAATTTTTAGGGAAGGGATTTATGAAGTACAAAATTTTGGAATTGAATTAGAAACAGCTATTAAATGTCCGAGTGTAATTTACCTTAGCGAAAGCAATTCGTGGCCAGTTACCTCCAGTAATTATCACTTAGTCGAAGACAATTTATTGCTAGAAAATAATTGTGATGTTTCTTTGTTAGACAAAATTAGAATGGATCATCTAAACTCAGAAGAAAAAAAGAATGTGGTAGACATTTTAAGCGATTATAAACATTTATTTCATAAAACTAATTCCAATTTGTCCTTTACAAATGCAATCAAGGATAGAATCAAAACAATAGATAATACCCCCGTATTTTCAAAAACCTACAGATATCCTTATGTGCATAAGGATGAAGTAAAAAGACAAATTCAGGAAATGTTAAATAGTGGTGTAATAAGGCCTTCAAAATCTCCATACTCCGCTCCCATATGGATCGTTCCAAAAAAAGACGATTCAAGTGGGTTAAAGAAATAGCGTTTAGTTGTTGACTACAGGAAATTGAACGAGAAGACAATAGACGATCGCTTCCCCATACCAACCATTGAAGAAATTTTAGACAAGCTTGGCAGGTGTATGTATTTTACAACTTTGGATCTGGCAAAAGGATTTCACCAAGTTGAAATAGACGAAAATGACATTCACAAAACAGCATTCTCAGTCGAAGGTGGTCATTACGAATTTCTTAGAATGCCTTTTGGACTCAAGACCGCAACAGCCACATTCCAAAGGTTAATGAATGACATTCTAGGCGAATTAGTAAACAAAGTTTGTTTAGTATATTTGGACGACATTATCGTTTATTCAACTTCCCTTCGGAACACATAAATTCACTGCAACTTGTATTCGATAAACTAAGGGATGCAAATTTGAAAATCCAAGTGGACAAATGCGAATTTCTGAGAAGAGAGACAGAATTTTTAGGTCATATCGTAACACAGAAGGGTATTAAACCTAATCCAAAAAAAATTTGAGTGTGTAACAAATTATCCACTTCCGAAAACACCGAAGCAAATAAAACAATTTTTAGGCCTAAGTGGGTATTACCGTAAATTCATTAAGGATTACTCGAAAATTGCAAGACCCATGACAAAATACCTCAAAAAGGACGCCAAAATAAATACAAAAGATCCAGATTACGTAGAAAGCTTCAGAATTTTAAAAATACTTCTCACCAATGGCCCAATTTTAGCCTATCCCAATTTTAATAAAAAATTTGTTTTGAACACAGATGCGAGTAATTTCGCACTAGGGGCAGTGCTATCCCAAGACAACCATCCTATTTGTTACGCAAGCAGAACGCTAAATCAGCATGAAATTAATTATAGCACAGTAGAAAAAGACCTATTAGCGGTGGTATGGGCTATAACATATTTTCACCCATATCTGTTTGGAAGGAAGTTTACAATACAGACAGATCATCAGCCACTACAATGGCTTTTTTCAATGAAGGACCCAAATTCGAAATTAATACGATGGAGGTTAAAATTAGAAGAGTTTGACTACGAAATTTTATATAAACGTGGTATACAAAATGGGAATGCAGACGCATTGTCTCGTATTGAACCAGAGATAAACTTTATTCATCAACGACGAACCGAAATAATATTAGAAAGCACTTCTCCACTAAACGTATATAAAAATCAAATAGTTATAGAAAAATCAAGTTCTGCATCCATAAAAGTAGTAAATAAAATAATTTTGTAAAATACTAGAAGGATAATAACTGCAAAAAGTTTTTGTGAGAATGACATGTCAACTATTATAAAAAAATATTTTCATCCAAGAAGAGTTAACGCAGTTTTCATCGAAGATAATGTCATCTATGATATGTTTAGAAAAACCATTTCAAAGTATTTTTCGAAAAATTCCCAACTAAAAATTGCAAAGTGTATCCATCGTCTTGATGATGTTTTAGATGAAAACAACCTTTACGAATTTATTAAAGACGAACATCTGAGGAATAATCATCGCGGTATCACAGAAAATTTTGAACAACTGAGGAAGAAAATATATCACCCGAAACTTAAATTAAGGATTCAACAGTTTATTAATAATTGCGATGTTTGCAACATAGAAAAATATGACCGTAACCCAATGAAGCAAAATTTTAAAATAACAGAAACCCCTAACAAACCCGGTCAAATTGTACATATAGATGTTTTCTACAGTTTAGAGAAAACATTATTTTTAACAATAATCGATAAATTTTCTAAATTTGCACCAGCCATCAAAATTAAAAACAGATCTTGGGTGGAATTTAAAAGAGCCCTTATTCAGTATCTAAGTATCGTAGGCAGTGTTGAGAAAATAATAACTGACAATGAGTTAGGTTTCAAAGCATTGCCATTGACCGAATTCCTAAGGCAAAGACAAATAGAAATACATTTTTCATCTAACAATAACCACACCTCAAATGCAGATGTAGAACGTCTGCACAACACCATGAATGAACACATTCGTCTGCTTCGACATGATCCTGACAAAGACCATGATACTGTAGAGGAGAAAATTCACAAAGTGATTATGTTTTATAACAATTCAGTACATTCTACCATAGGATATAAACCTATCGACGTTCAAAACAACCTAATAAATGCTGACGAGTATATAAAAATTAAGGAACGAATTCTGAAATCAAAAGAAAAGAGGGTATCTAAATTAAATTATAATCGTGAAGACTGTGAGGTTCAAACTGGGCAGGTGTATTTAAAATGTGAAAGGGGTGGAAAAAACCACGCGAAATTTCGGAAAATTAGTGTAGAAAAATTTGACGATGATCATGTAATAACTCAAACAGGGCACAAGTATTATAAATCACACATTAAAAGGAGAAAAAAATGCTGTTAACAAGGATTTATATTATGTATACTATTGAAAGTTAATATACAAAATATACATACTATGTAAAATAGAAATAAAAATATACTAATTATTATTAAAACATTTATCTTCTCCAAATGCATACATGCATATGTAGTACAACAATATAAACAAAATATAAGTATATGTTTTTTGTAAAAAAAAAACAAAATTTTATTTTGCAAAGAAAAAAAAAGAAAAGTGAATATGAAACAACAATTTTTAGTTTGTATTCTTTAAGTTATATAAGCTATTAATTTTTTTCTTGAAAGAAAACAAATGTTGTATGTATTTAGCATTTAATTTGCGATTTAAAGTTATTGTATGATAAAATGTAATGAAAATGTAATTAATAATTAGATAAATTATGGAAATGTATAATTTATTTACTATGTAACACTAACACATACGAGTACATATGTATAGCTATATATAAATAGCTTGTATCCTCGGAGCGTCAATATAACGATGGGGGAGTTATATGTATATCCTACATATTACATGCATATATTATAAGTAGCATGAATGCCCTTATTATTTGTTATGATCACTGGCTTGTTTTTGTTTTACAATACTTTGTAATAATACTGGATGCATACACACAATAATGTTTACTTTCTTACATACACGCAAAGAGTACGTAAGATAAGTGACATAGTTATGCATGCCCAGTTTTTGCCTTAGTAACAACAGTATTAAAAGTCGTAAAGAATATTTATAATCAGACATGCACAATCATGTTCATTTTCTTACATACACGCAAGGAGTACGTAAGATAAGTGATATGATTCTGCATGCCCAGTTTTTGTCTTGTTACTAGGCGAATGTGATACCTACGTTCGGACACGCAGGGTCACCATTACATACCTCCAACCTACACACAGAGAGCAAGTGAGATAGATGATGTGATTCTGCGTGCCCGATTTGTTTTTGCTTGTAACAGGTTATAACTCTAAATGCCCAAACTCTATGTAATATTAAATGTTTTGTTGCTAAGAGTAGGATAGACATTGGCATGCACTATAATGAGCATTACAATCATTATTGTTGCATAGTGGTATAATTTTGCAAAAGAAAAGACAAGCCAGAATCAATTAAGAAGTCAAGACAAGCACATAAAACTCTAAGCCTAATTTAAATACAGGACATGATCCTTTTTTTATAAATAAACTTAATAAATAATATCAAATAAAAAATACATCCTTCGTGTTTTTCTTTACATCCAAAAAACCAAAGACGTAATTGTTAGACTCAACAATTATTTATAATAAAATAATAAAATATTATTGATGTTTTCTGAAATCATCCGGCTGGTAGCGCAATACTTCTCTGCGATTTCTTGCTGTTTTGCGAACCTGAAGATTCTTTTGACTATTAGTTTCTTGATGATATGAAGTCCTTGGTGAAGTTGTCTTATGAGTTGTTCCATTTGTTGATGGTTGTGGTGTTAAAAATGAACGATTTGGTGACGTTTCATTTGTGTTGGTTGTGATATTGAAACTGAACGATTTGGTGACGTTTCATTTGTTGATAGTTCTGGTGTTGAAACTGAACGATTTGGTGATGTTGATGGGTGTGACTCTTCTTCATTTGGGCTCAGCTGATCTGTATCAATTATTGGAAGACTACGAGGTTTGATCTTGTTGATATGTCGTCTGCAAATTCCTTTCTCTGTGCTTATGATAAAAATGACTTTGCCAATTTTAGCTTGAATGTAGCCTGGTATCCACTTCTTCCCCTTACCATAATTTCTGACGTAAACGGGGTCATTGCTTTGATATTTTGAAGAACTTGAAGAATTTTGTTTGATTTGTTTAGAAGATTCGAATAGTTGTGACCAGATTGTACGAATGGGTCTGCCTCGCATAAGTTCTGCAGGAGATTTGGCTTCAGCTGTTGGCATAAACCGATAAGTCGAAAGAATTTTATGGAGGTTGTTTTCGATGTTTTGGCGCACAGAAGTTTTGAATGTTCTGACAAAACGTTCAGCCAACCAATTAGATGCTGGGTGAAATGGCGTGATTGTGATATGGCAGATACCAAGTATTGTACAAAATTTTTCGAATTTTTCAGAGCTTAACTGCGGACCGTTGTCGCTAACGATTGTATTGGGTATTCCTTCGATGGAAAATATTGCAGACAGAGCCGAAATAGTGTCTTCTGTTGTTTTTTTCATTGATGAAATGTATGAAAACTGGGAAAATGCATCGACGCATACGAGCCACATGGAGTCAAAAATTGGCCCAGCGAAATCTACGTGTACTCTGTCCTAAGGTTTCGATGACTTTGGCCAGCTTTCATATTCCTTAGAAGGGGCTTGATTTTGAACTTTGCATATTTCGCAATCAGAAGAAATTCTTGCAATATCAGAATCGATGTTGTTCCACCATACATGTTGACTAGCAAGTTGCTACATCTTAACAACTCCCCAATGTCCGTCATGAAATAGTTTTAATATTCGCTTCTTTAAAGCGTCTGGTATAATGACACGAATATAATCCGTTTCTAAGCAAAGTAAGTTATTGTAAATGGTTAAATTATGTCTGCGATTGAAAAATGGTTTAAGGTTTAATTGTTCTTGAGAAAGTCGGTCCGGCCAACCATTTTTTACGAAATAATAAACGGCGCGTAAAGTTTTGTCAACTTTAGCTTCTTTGTGAATCTGTGCCTTTCGAGGAAACTCATCAAATGATATTAACAAATATGAGTCCTCTTCCTTATCGAAACTTTTATCTGTCCGAATAGGTAGACGCGATAATGCTTCTGCATTACCATGATCGGCAGTATTTCTATACTTTATTTCAAATTGATAAGCCATTAGCGTAATAGCCCAGCGTTGAATGCGAACGTTTAACACCAAATATAATTGAGAGAGCCTCCTTTTCAATTTGGCTGTAGTTTGTTTGATGTTTGTCCAGTGTCTTAGAGGCAAAAGCGATTGGCCTTTCAGAACCATCTGGATACAGGTGTGAAATAACAGCACCGATGCCGAAGGGAGATGCATCCGTAGCAAGCGTAAGCGGCAAGTTGTCTTGAAAATGTGACAGCCGCGTTGCGTTAATAATGTTTCTCTTAAGTTTTTCAAAAGATTGTTGTTGACTTTTTCCTGTTGAAAAGTTTGGCACAAAGTTGTGATAATAGTTGACTTTGCCCATGAAAGCTTCTAATTCTTTGATATCTTGTGGTGGTTTCAAATTTTTTACGGCGAGAACACCAGTTTCGTCTGGCAATATACGTACAGCACTGATTTTCCGGCCTAGGTATGTGATTTTCTGCTGTAAAAACATACACTTCTCTTTCTTGCATCGTATACCATCAGATAACAAAATGTGAAATACGTGTTCGAGTAGCTGGAGATATTGTTTTACAGTTGGTGCTGATATTATGATATCATCCAAATAATTGGCACATCATTCAAGGCCGCGAAGAAGCTGTTCGATGTACTTTTAAAAAATAGCTGGGGCGCTAGCTATTCCATAGGGCAAACGTTGATATTGTAAAAGTGCAAGCGGTGTGTTAATTACCATTATTACTTTTGACGTATCATCCAACTCCATTTGAAGATAGGCATCCTTCAAGTCGATTTTTGAAAAATATTTACCATTGCGGACGGTAAGAAACAAACTTTCACGAGTTGGAAGCGGGTACTGTTCTATATCGATTTGCGAATTGACAGGCACTTTAAAATCCCCGCATATACGAATCGAATTATTTGGTGTTTTTGCTAGTACAATGGGATAAGCCCAGTCACTGAACTTTATTGGCATAATAATTTTTTTTTAAACAAGTCTTTCTATTTCCTTTTTAAACTGAGGCATTTGCGCGAACGGAATTGTTCGACTTCTAAAAAATTTCGGTTGGGCATCAGGCTTTAAACGAACACTTGCACTAAAATTTTTCACCGTACCAAGGGATAGTCCAAACACCTCACCATATTTCTCGCAAAGTTCTTTTAACTGACCACTGTCTTTTTCCGAATCGGAATTTATTTGCGTAATTTGAAAACCAAATGTATTAAATAAATCAAAGCCGAACAAATTTTCACCCGCGTTGGTGTTTACAACAATTAAAACCACTTCCTTTTCACGATCACCACATTTCATATTTATGTGCAATTCACCTAATATAGGTATTATTTTTTTTCCAAAACCATATAAAATTGTTTCTGTTTTTATTAATGTTGGTTTATTCAACTGTTCAAATATTTTTAAATTAATAATTGAAATTGATGCACCAGAGTCCATTTGAAATTTAAATCTTTGATTATTAATTTCAACATAGATTTCACTTTTTGAATTCCCTGTTTTTATTTTGTTTGAAATTCCATAAATTGTTTCAATCATATCAATGTTATTGTTTTGTTTTCTGTTTTTGTGCACTTTTTTGTATTCTGTTTTTTGCTTTGACATACACACGGGCGCTATGTGTCCCTTTTTTCCACATTTATTGCAGATTGCATTTTTAAATTTACACTCTTCTCTTTTATGAGAATTAAAACATCCCGAACACGATTTATATTTGTTTTCTTTTTTGTATTTTGGGTTTACATTTTCAACCGAACGTTTTTTTACTGAGTTTATGTCTATTGTTTTTTGACTTGAAGTTTCTTTTAATGTAGCTATTGTTCTTGTTGTTGCTTCATAAGATTTTGCAAGAAGTACTACGTCTGCGAGTGTTATTTTCTGCTTCTGCAAAGCAGCAGAGCGAACCGCATCGTGTGGTGTATTCAGAATTATTTGGTCACGTATCATGTCATCAACATAATTTGCTGAGCATATATTGGAGTTGCAGACAAACTTACAGTCTCTCGCCAATCCACGAAGATCTGCAATCCACTCTTTGTATGTTTGTGTGCCCTTCATTTGTCTTTTGAATAAAAAATAACGAGCTGCTACTATGTGCTGACTAACTGAAAATTGTTCCGTTAGTTTTTCGGTTAGTTCTTGTTATGTTTGATTTTCAAGGCTTGTTACGCCGAATAAATTTTTGAGCAAATCAAACACCTCTGCTCCGCACCATGATAAAAAAAACCATTATTTCTTACTCACTGAATTCACTGAGTAAGCTACAAAATGTTCTTGTAGTTGTTGTTAATATGAGTCCCATTGTTGTTGTTCTTTATTGAACTTATGGAACGCTGGTACCATCAGTTGGTCGTTGAGTTTAGCTACGGGAGCAGCCTCTGGTTTGTTTTCCAGAATAGATTGCATCCACAGTTGTTGCTGGGTTAGCAAATTTTTTTGTGAATTCGTGCTGTTGTTCTAACAGCATTTCAATACCGCTTAAACAGACTGTTACCATTCTTGTAGTTGTTGTAACACTTTCACAAATTGAATAATTGAAAAAAACCCGTACTATTCGTTTTACTTTGTATTTAATTGTTTATTGTTACCTACAAGACACACTGTTTGTTTAAATTTGTAATTATTTTGCTTGTTATAGCACACGATTTGTTCTACACTGTACATGTATGTATGTTGTTTTTTTATTCGTTGCGAAAAAAACTTGCTTGTTTTTATGTATCTAGTTTTTTTTCAATATTTGTAAGCACACACACTTTTCAAGAATAACTGCACAACAGTTTTTTATAATAACTATCACTCTTTTTTTTTAATCACTAGTCGCCAATTGTTGTGTTTTATAAAAAGATCCGCACGCATTCATGGTTGTAACGAAACTGACTTTATTGCAATATTCTTTCAATTCTTAAGTTTACAATGTTGCAATTAAGTGTATTAGGATTAAGTGTTGTAATTTAATAGGAATAAGTAATATTAGGATTTTAGGTATTATTGGTAATAACTTAATTAAGCGGCATCCGAGTGCCATATGTGCGATTAATTTTATAATTGATTTATATAGTATAACATGCATATATATTAAAGACCTGCATGGATGGCAATAAACTCAAAATTGTGCAATCATTTTCTAAATGATTCATCGTTGGTATTTCACTCACAATTTGTGGATAATGAATTGTATTCGTCCCTTTTTAAATATATTGCGTAATTTTCTATTGTTTGTTGAGTGAATCACATCTCTTAAACAAAAAGAACAGTGAATGATCGACAATTTGTATGAATGCATGATTTAATTTTACATGCTAAACGTATTTTATACCTATGTTTTTATTGAAAACTTATTATTATATTTTATTTACGTATATAAGTAAACTATTTTTTAAAATTTTAATATTTACAGAAAGGTTTTAACATAAACACCTATTATGTTTTCATAAATTTTTAAAATCTTAAACTTCATATGTACATAACATGAAAATTGAAAAAAGTTTATTTAAATCGAAATAATATACATGTGTATGTATGTTTCTGCGGTGGTATTTGTTACGATTATTGGTTAAAAAATGTGCCTTCTTGGGGAAGACGTTACATGAGCATATTTCGGTTGGTTTACCTTTATTCTCCACTGTTTTATCCAGTCTTTTAGCTCATGAATATGAGACTGAAGTTGTGCAGATGCTACCGTCGGATATTTATTAATACTTACAATTGCAGTGTCGTCTGCAAATGTTGACGTACAAGTATATATATATATATATATATATATATATATATATGGGCTTGTCGGTACATCCACTGTATTGGTGATACATATATATTTATAATAGCGACCCTGGCATACTTCCTTGAGGTACTCCTGCACAGATTTTCCCAATTTTCGAAAGCTGATTCTTTGACCTTACTTTAAAAGTTCTATTTGTCAAATAGTTCTTTAGAAGCTACGGGGAGTTTTCAGGAAGAACCAGAGCTATTTTAGTGAGTATCCTATTATGGCAGACTCTATCAAACTCTTAGGAATTGTCTATAAATTAAACTGAACTACTGTTCTCTTCCAAACGCCGATTTAATAATGGTAGCGATTCTATGGACTTGCTCAGTAGTTCTATGTTTTGCTCAAAAACCAAGCTAATGATCTGGAATTGTGTTTTGTTCATTAAGATAAGCAGTTACAGTTAAGACGAATAATTTGTCAAATATCTTTGAGAAAACTGAGAGTAGACCAATGGACCTGTAAAACGTAACTTGACTCTTGAGACCTTTTCAGTTTCCGGGATCATAACAATATCAAACATCTTCCAAGAGCATGGAAAGAAGCCGACAGAAAACAGCGCATAAATATGAAAAGTAAAATTCTCGCAGCTGAATTAGGTTAGTTTTTTATCATTGATCCTTTAATACGGTCATGTTTGGTGATTTTCGTAGACAAACACACGAGCTAAGTAGTCAACGTGTAAAATTCAAAGTGGTTGGTGAGTCGCGGACGAAGTAGCGCAGTGCAACTATAATATTAAATATATTTTTCCATGCATTCATTTATAATTAATTTTTAAATGTAATTAACTGTATATTAAATAGACATTCCTACAAGTTTGGGGGCTCAACCAGGCTTAAATTTATTAATAATTAGATATAAAGAGTATAAAAATAATGTTTGTTTAATTTTTCCAAGCTCCAGGTCTTGAATAAAATTTCCTTTATTATTAGTATAATAAATATTAACTTTATTTTATTCAATATTTCCCTACGCCTTTGTGTAGTATCGTCAGGAAATAAAATAAAATTAAATTTTACAAACTTCAAAACAAAAACCAAATTATGAAAATGACTAATTGGTAGCTTACTTCAATATGCTGCCCATCTAACTGTAACTGTAATGGCTGTAGTGTTGCAATTTGGGCGAGTTTATTTTTTGAATTGAAATTTGATCGGCCTGCAGATTGGCCTGCTCTGAATCTTCCAAGATCTGTTTCAATCGCAATGGTACAAATGATACCATGAACATATCTGAGTCCGAAATATTTTCACATACAACTTGTTTGTATTGTTTTGTCCCGAAGAACCATCACATTCCCATTTGCAAAAAAGAATTAAATTTGTGTTTCCATATTTCTTTATGGTATTGATTGTAGCAAGCATTCGGCTGTGTGATCAAGTAGAGATTGTAATTGTACATCTGCCGAAATTGGTGTAATTGTAATAGTGTCCTTTGATGGCAAACATTCCGTTTTCGCAGCGGTTATGTGATGATATGCTGTATAGATATTTGACATTTTGTTCTCACTGGACTAGCTTTAATAACTTTTTCAATGATAACCACTTTTGTTAATTGGTTCTGTGATCGAAATTGATGTAGGAAAGATTCTTTTATATTTGTACAACCAATTGCATCGTTAACATCTTTAAGTTTCCGCCTCTTAGATCTATCGCTGCAGTTGTCCAATGATTTGCGTCGTCTTCCAACCGTATCTTGCTTTGCTGTTTCTGCAGCGACAGTAAGTTGGTCTTCTAACCAATTTGCACTTTTTATATAAAACTTTTGTTCACTGTAGCTAACTTCTTTGTAGCGTTTTTTTTTAGTACTTTTACAAAATTAGATAATTGCTCTTGTATTTCGGTGCTACACGAACTTAAGTTCAATTTTATTTTAACGTAACTAAAAACATCTTCCTGGGTTTTATCTCTAAAGTACTCTTCGGCCAGTTCTTTATAACTGAAGCTCTCCATATTTTTCTGAATATATTTATTTGTGACTGTTATGTTTTATCACTTGCAAATATATGTCCGTACACGTAAAGGATTAACTTATTATTGAGTAATCCCTTATCGAATCCGTAGTTTTATATATTAGATACATGTTATTCACACGTTGATCTTCAATTTCATAGCAGGTGGTACTTAAATTGAACAAAACTGCACTTGTTATCCAGACCTTAATATCAGGTAAAACTAATTAGTATCTCGCCAATATGGGGTTGTTTTTTATCTTTAGTGGTTTAATGTCGCGATTATTATTATAAAATTGTTTATGACTTTGGTTGACCCTAACAGTTGATAACAGGTATATTAGAAAGAGATCATATGTTTATTGTAGAACCTATTGTTATATTATTATGACTTATTTTTTTGCTGATCAAAACAAAGCCATAAAACCCTTTTATTTATTTATTTATTTATTTTTGTTTTACGTAGTCTAAAGTTAAAAAACATAAACCTGTACTCTTATTTTATTTAAGAGCCTTAGCAGGCGGCTTTATCTTATGGCAAAGTTAATTGCCGAAGTTTTGAAGAGAAATAAAACGGACTCTAAATTTGAAGTCAGAATTATTTCTAGTTTTATTATTAATTATCTTCAGCTAATATACTATTTATTATTCTATGTTTTCTATGATAACCTTATTCTATTTCCATTACATATGCCAATAATTTCTATGTTAATTATAATATTCTTTTCCCCTACTTATATTTTGCTTATATTTTATTTGTGACCAAGTATATTCAAATTTCATTATTCAATGCAATTCTGGTGACCGACTTCAATTAACACTAGTCACTTGAAATTGCATATCATAATATTTCTGTCGGTCATTCCTCTTTGATTTTATTTTGTGTCTTATAATTTATTTGTTTGTTTACATTTTTGTTGGTGATATGTATGTTTGTGTATGCATGTTTATACTGCATGCACTACAAACCTTTAGGCGAAAAAGGGAAAATTTAATACACCATTGTATACGAGTAATTATAGGGCTGTTTAAATTATCCTAATTTGAATTTTTTTAGAGTAATTTCATTAAAAAAAGTGTTCTACCCGCGGGTCGTGGCATAAGTTTCTTGTCCCCTTTTGTTCCCTACAAGTTATATTCCACTAAAGTTTAAATTTCAGACAAATAAAGTAGTTTCATAAATATTTCATAACGCCCCTAATATTAAACGCTAGAGCGGTCACCATTTACAACAACTAAAGACTATAATCCTACCAACATTATAAAAAAGACCGCAGGCCATTATCGATGATAGCTTGCGAGTAGTAACCATTTATTTTTGACAAAAAACAAATAAACAACACCTTTTTCTGAAATTAAAAAACAGTTAAGTATGACAGCATGCTACGCCCACAATTATCAATAGTTTAACCTAATTTAACCTTAATATGGATATATTAGCTCCAAAAAGGCGTAAAAATGTTAAAAATCGGTGACAACAAAATTCGACTTTTGGCCAATAAAAACGATTTTCAAACACTGTGTTGTAACTTATACAAGCAAGAATAGTAGTGGCAAAAAATACCAATATGATGAAGAAGAAGACGCTACCCATGCGTTTGCAGTTTACTATCGATACATCGACGAATGTAACATTCCCGTGGATGTTTGGATATCAGAATTCGAAGAAACCCTATAGTATATGATATACTATGGGGTTTGAGGATTTTCAAAAATTCATTTTTTCCAAAAAGTCTTTAAAAACCCTAGCTAGATTATATATTTTCAGCGAACGCGAAATAAAGTTTCCAAAATTGAGCGAAGCATTAACAAGTGAGTTTGTAATAACAATGAACGGTACAAAATTACACAAAATTATGACTGAACGTAAACTGAAGAAGGACGAAACGGTATGCGAACATTTCTTCAGTATGAAGGAGTTGGCCGTACGGGGAAATATTGATGAAAGTACCCTTATGGAATATGTTATCAACGGTATTAGAGATTTAACGATAAATAAGTCTATTTTATATGGCGCGACAAATATAAAAGATTTTAAGCTGAAGTTGAAATGAACTATGATGGAGAAATCGTTGAAACAAAAGTGTGAAAAACAAATGATAAGCAAACCAAGAGACAAGAGAAAAGAGAGAAATTGTTTAAATTGTGTGGCCAAAGGCCATGAGTCCAAAAATTGTAAAACATGAAAAAGGGCGTAAAGTGTTTTAATTGCAACAAATATGGCCATATTTCTGAACAGTGTCCTACAAAACAATATAAAGCAGACGCTCGTCAGCTTTCTATTCTAAAAAAATTCTATGGAGTTTAAAGTACAGTTTTTATGTCAACAACTATTAGGTGTAAAAACCCTCTTTGATACAGGGAGAAAATTTAATATCGTTTCAAGCTAAGTTTAAAAAAAAGTTAAACACTTCCAAAGTTATAAGATCAAATTTTTACCTCGCTGGGTTTGGTAATCAGAAAATCTAAACTTAAATAAAGCCGATAAGAAATTTTCACCAGAACATTAACGTTGCCAACGGCTGACGATCTTAAACTGACTTTGGGAAGTGAATTTTGTGAGTTCGCTGAAATCAACATTATACCAGAAGATTTAAAAACACAGGGTAACCAGAGGTGAAGACTTTGACACATAAAAAATAAAAAACTCAGTTTATTTTACTATGGGCTCTGTTAGAAGGAGACTAATATAGTATTTTGTGACGAAATACAACAACAAATACAGGAAAACACGGCAAGAAAATCAAAATAAAAACAAAAATCTAAAAACAAAACTAAGGCTCTGAGGGAACGAGACGGCTAGAGAAAAAGATCACTATACTGTCGTTTCACCTCTGTTTACTACTTTGTGTTTAAAAATACGAAAAATTCAAAACGATACAGACGAGGAAATCCCAAAGTTATTGTGATGACAGGAAATGTGATGTATGTAGCTGAAATTGACATTGACAAAGCTACAGATGAATATGCGAGGACTGAAGTAAGGAACATGTTAAGAAATTATTGACCCGCACAATCAAGAACAACAAGTGTCGAAATGAAAATAATTGTTAAAGATGAGACTACAATTCACTGCAATCCTAGACGTATACCCATTGTACAAAGGAATATTGTGGACAAACAAGTTGGGAAATGAATTCAGGAAGGTATTATAAAACCATAAGAGTCCGAATATTGCAGCCCGATAGTGCTTGTCAAAAAACGTAATGGGAATTTAAGGCTTTGTATCGATTTTTGTAAAATAAATAAAGTGATTATGAAAGATCGATTTCCACTGCCATTAATAGAATACCAGCTAGACGGATTGCAGAATACGAATATATTTTCAACCGTAGATCTGAAGAAGGGTTTCTTTCATATCTCTGTCGAAAAAGCAAATAGAAGATACACTTCATTCGTCACACATACTTGACAGTACCAATTTTTAAAAGTTCCATTTGGTTTGTCGAATTCACCTGGAGTTTTTCAGAGACGCGATGATGTAATCATAACGGCTAAAGACGAAGACGAATAAATACAAAATATGAAGTGTCTTAAAAATTTGTGAAGATTACGTGTTAGATATAAATTTGAACAAATCCTATTTTTAAAAAAGAAGAATTCAGTTCCGGGGGTATCTTATTAAGCATAAGAAGGCTTTTCAATCCCGAAGAACTTAAAATCACTTAAAAGCTTTCTAAAGTTTGCCAATTATATCCCAAATTTTTACAGCATTTTTTATTGTTTTCAGGGCTTTTAACCGACTTCAAGAAACAAGATAGAAAATTCAAGATAAACAATGAATAACCCACAGCAATCCACCAGTTAAAACGTGTGAAGAGTCAGCATTCTGTATTACGAATTTATAACTAGAATTACGAAACTGAAGTCCATACCGGTGCGTCAATGAAAGGTTACTGAGCAGTCTTAATTCTTGATTACTACAAAACTCCCCAGACTATAATCGACTTCACCCTGTATATTACATGAGCAAAAAAACCTACGACCAAGAGAAAAAGTATTCAAGCTACGAATTAGAAATTCTTGGCGTCATGGAAGCTCTAAATAAGTTCAGGGTATATTTGCTTGGTTAAAATTTTGAGCTCGTTACTGACTGCAACTCTTTCTCAAAAACGGTGGAACGAAAATATCTAAGTACCCCTGTAGCACGTTGCATATTGTTTCTACAAGAATATAATTATTCCGCTGAACACAGATCAGGACAAAAAATTAAACACGTTGATACTCTTTCTCGTTACCCTGTTATGATTATTTCTAACAAGAACATTGTTGTTGAAAGAATAAAACGTTTACAAGGACACGATGAAGACCTACTAACCTCGAAAGTTTTAAGAAGTTCAGCGTTCACTCGGAAGAATTTATTAATATTGCGAAACCGAAGGCATATTGCGAAGGAGAGAATTACAACTGATCTACCTCGCGCAATGGCCAAAAAGAAAGAATCAATTGTAGAATCGTTCCAGTGTTAGCACAGCTCAGTATAGCAGATCCTACAAAATGGTTTAAATACGTCGGAAAGGTCCAACAGGTCCTCAACTTTACTAACAACAGAAGTATATATACTACACCTTTTGAAGTTTTGATTAGAGTAATAATGCTCAACAACGAATTTTTTTAGGCTTTAGTTTTTTATTTTATTGAAATTTTCCAAGAGAAATTCACAATAAGTATTCAAATCTTATCTCTTAAATATTATGCATATATTAATTACCACCAACATAATAACTAATTTATTGTATTAATATCTTAATAATAATAATAACATAATATAACTCTGTACTTTTGGGTAGGGAAAGCCGTCTCGACAGGCTAAATGTGTTAGTTTTTTTCAGCCTCTGTTGACCTCCAAATTGCAGTACTGCGTACAAGAGTGTTCGGATGGAACACTAATTTGTTTACGTATTTAGACAAGTTTATTTTTTCCGTTTGGAATGATTGAATCAGGAATCCCCCAAGGAAGTGTGTTAAGCCCTGTTCTTTATACAATTTTTACTTCAGACATGCCGATAGGCAATAGCTTAACAACAGCAACGTACGCGGATGATACTGCTATTTTGTCTTCGAACGAAAATCCTGTTGAAGCTTCCACAAAGTTACAAACCCAGCTTAATGAGATTGAAAAATGGTTAATAAAATGGAATATTAAAGTTAATACAGACAAATCTGCACATGTTACTTTTACATTAAGAAAGGGTGATTGTACTACTCTTTATTTAAATGGAGATCCTATTCCAAAATTGAATAACATAAATATTTGGGTTTACATCTGGATAAAAGGCTAACATGGAAACATCATGTAAAAGCTAAAAGAGAACATTTGGACATTAAAACAAAAAAAATTTATTGGCTATTAGGACCAAAATCAGAACTCAGCCTAGAGAATAAGCTCATTTTATACAAGACAATACTTAAACCTGTTTGGACTTATGGTCTTCAACTGTGGGGAACAACTAGTAATTCTAATATAGAAATACTCCAGAGATATCAATCAAAAACACTTAGATTAATAGTTGACGTGCCATGGTTTGTAAATAATAAGACAATACATAATGATCTCAAAGTATGCAAAGTAAAAGATGAAATAAATGCATGTAGTGAGAGATACTCGAACAGAATTAGCAATCATCCAAATTTGTTAGCTATTGCACTTTTAGATCACAGTAACGAAGTAAAAAGACTTAAAAGATATCATGTTCTTGATCTGCCTTTTAGAAGCTAGATTATATGTATCTCTTATTTTTCGTTTAATAAATACGTATGTATATTTATACTTGTACATTTTGTTTTTATTATTGATTTCACAGGAAATTGATAATATATGTTATTGTTACCTAGTTATCAGATTTGCTAAATGTTTCTTGTAAAATAGATTGCAAATAAAAGAATACTTAAAAAAAAAGTATTTAGACAAGTTTGTTTTTACTTCCTGCTAGATAGTAGGAACATCTAGATCTCTATGGATATTTACATTTCATATTTACGAAGTGGCGCAGACGATAAGTCGTAAAATCCTAGACTGTCTTCTTTGTAACTTCTGGTTGTTTGATGCGCACGCAGTACCCCACAACTGAACGCCATATGACCATATAGGCTTTATAATGGTTTTGTATAAGAGGACTTTGTATTTCAAAGTTAGGATCTATTAACCAGTGTAGTTGATTTGTTTGAAGTTTTATGGCCGTTATTTTCGCCTCAATGTGACGGAACCAAGAAAGGCGTCGACCTAAGTGGATACCCAAATATTTTACGTGAGTTTCCGCAGGAAGTGTGGTAATTGGTATTTTTATACGTGGGCGATTTCGCCTTCTTAGGGGAAACGTTACGTGAGCACATTTTGATGGATTTACCTTTATTTTCCACTTGTTTAGATCGCCGTGAACACTTATGAATGCCGTGTCATCTTCAAATGTTGACGTATATGTATTTGGGTTTGTTGTCATATCTGCTGTATAGAGGATATATAAGAGCGGCTCTAGAATACTACCTTGGCTTTTCTACTAAGGCTTTAAGCACAATTAGTTTTTCAAACAATTTTGATAAAACTGACAGCAGACCAATATCTGACTTAAGTCCTTTCCTGGTTTAGGGATCATAACGATTTCAGATATCTTCTAAGCGCATGGAAAGAAGCTAATTCGATCAGGTGCGGATGATTTCCTGATATCTAGAGTTTCAGCTTTTGATATAAGTAATGATAGCCGAAATTTCATAGGATCATTAACACTGTCATTAATTTTCGGAATAATGAAGCTATATATATTATGTGGTGTGAAAACTTTTTCCAAATGAATTGCGAAGGTATTTTTCATATGAGTTTTTAGCCCAAGTGCGATTTTCAAGCCTTAGTGGGGACTCGTAAGCAACAGGAAATTGTAAGTGCTTCACAGCTGTCCACAGGTTATAATCCATGTTTATCGTTGGATCAAAGTTTTTTAAAGAGCTCTCGATAGCAAAATCATGTTTCTGTCCCAATTTATTATGTAAGGAGTACGACTACTCTGCCATTGCCTTCTAAGCCTTCTCTTTTCCCTGACAAGAATTTGTATATCAGCTGATGACAGGTACAAATTTCCTTTTACTGATGATTTTGTTGTTGTGGCAACTCTAGCTGCCATAGTCACGACGTTTGTAAAATGGTCCACAGCTTTTTGAATATCATCCGAATTTCTCAGAGCAATGTTCTGAGATAGGTGAGAGCTCACATACATTTTATATTTTAACCAATTCGTGTTCTTGTTTGGGTAAAAAACACGAGTTTGAGGTGCAGTTGAAAAACTGTCTTTTAAAAGACTATTATTGGCAAAATCGATTAGATCTGACTGCTTGTTAAAGTCTGTTGGCCAATAGGTTTGCCGCTAGATATAATGTCCAATTTATTATCTTGAACTGTTTTATACAGCTGTCTTCTTCTAGGGCTAATAAATCTAGAGCCCCAAGAGGTGTACTTAGCTTAGCAAAAAACCTGGCAATATGCAGATGAGTCGGCAATGTTAAAATCAGTAATATTTATAGTGGTAACTTATAAAAAGTCTTCTCTGAATTCTTGCATTGGAAAGTGCCTTACGTTTTTGCGCACTATGACGGCGGTGCCACCAACGGGTTAATTTTTTGCTAGGCAAAATTTTCAAAAGCATGTTTGTATAAGATTTTCGATTGAGCTCGAATTATTCGTAATAGGTATCTCTGTACCCTCTTTTAAGACGTGTGCATATGAATGTTTTTGCGCATTACTTTTTACGTTAACATTAGGTAAATCATTTCTTAATGCTTGTGCATACGTATAGTTTGGCCTATTGTGTGGTACTTTACTGGGTTGTGACTAGCAAGAGAAGCAGCAAGGAGCCTGGGATACTGGGAGACCTTATATTGTTCAAATTCAGGCTTTCGCGCTATTTTCTTCTTTTTTACATACTGGAAGACACTCAGTTTTGGAAGACCTGCATTCCAAAGTTCGGAGGGTATCGCTGCAAATCACGCATACTGAAGGTAACTTGCAGTATATTTAATGTGCCCAAATTCTTGGCAATTAGTGCGCTGTCGGGGACCATTATCGTCTGTTGAGAAGGTAGCGTAAGTTGTAAATTGGGTAAATGTAGTTTTTTAATTTTATATGAATTGAGTTAAATACAATCTCCACACAATAAATTGGGGAACCTTATCCTTGTTGAGCATGTTGTGCACTGACCTTACGTTATATCCTTCTGCTTCTATAGCACTTTTTATTTTCTCGGTGGAAGGGGAACCATCAGTGCCCTTTATAACTACTATCAAACCTTTTGCACTTTTTAGTTGGTTGGTATAATAACTCTTGTGTTGATACTTACATCAACATAATTTAATTTTTTTATTATTATTAAATTATTAAAAAATATTACTTAGTTTCCGTTTTCAACTTAAATAACCATTATTGTTGACTAAACATTTTATTCTACTTACTATTTTTTTTAAGTTCAATTACCTATACATTTTATTTTGACCTAATTTTGTATTAAGTTTATTAACCATTGTTGTTGACAAAGCAGAAATTATTGTTGTTAACTTTAATTTTGCTATAAAAAAAGAGTAATTACGCAACTTTGGTTTATTATACCTACTGAGCAATTTAAATCAATATATTGTAAAATAATATAGTATATAAGAATGAAAAATAAAGAAAATTTCAATAAATCGTTTTAAAGCATTTAAGGTGTTTTATTTGATTCAATTAGAGTTCTTCAGGTTCAAGTGCTTGTAAGAACAAATAAGGCGAAAACAGCTTCAGTTCAGATTTATGTGTTTGAATTGAAGTAATCTATCGCATTTGCGTATATTTTGGTGACCCCGAGTTTTCAAATATTTTTTGAGTTTTCCCCCACCAGTGGTAAGGGACTTTATCCTGAAACACGCAAGCACTCATAAACGCAACAACTAGTCCAAGAGTCAATTCACCGAAAAACATTTTAGTGATTTTAGTAGTTTACAGAGTTTCCCTCACCAGTGGTAAGGAGTTTTGAAAATTAAGAAAACACACGCAACAATTTACAAGGACAGCTAGTCCATATACAACAATTTACAAGGACAGCCAGTCCATATACAACAATTTACAAGGACAGCCAGTCCATATTCTATAATTTACCAGGACACCCAGTCCTTACACAACAACAAGTAGTACATTTTGCTAAAGGCTTTAAGCCTATAAACTACAACAGTTTTAGTCAAATCCTCTCACACCTCTTCTACACTTGTTTCGCGGGACGCCTAGTATTGGGATACCTTGTCTATTTTTTTTCAATCATCAACTTAAAAGAAGGCAATCCAACATGGCAAATTAAGAGAATCTTATGTCTGAGCAGCAAGTGAAAGCAACTGAGATAGAAAGAATTATCACTAACATCAAAAAG
Organism: Phania funesta; assembly: GCA_963932375.1. Taxonomy (NCBI): domain Eukaryota; kingdom Metazoa; phylum Arthropoda; class Insecta; order Diptera; family Tachinidae; genus Phania; species Phania funesta. Next base: position 60,836,958 of record OZ010653.1, read on the forward strand.
TCCCCACATGATCGGCGAACGCTAGACTTCTACAGAAGTAAAAACGAAGAACTAAATGCATTATGGCAGGCCTTTGAAAAAACAGAAAACGCGATAAGAAGAGATAATACGCTGTCAGCCAGCGATCCATATATTGTACAAAACCTGTAAGAATCCGTAGGTGAAGTGTACAATGAGACAATTAAGTATCTTACGCGTCCAATGTTCCCAATTGGGAACAAAACAACAAATTGTGTAGCAACTGTAGGCAACAACACATCGAATTCACAATAAGTATATAACGGTACTAACATTCCAATGTATACGATAGTAGCAACTTTTTTCATCTTTTCTGATTGTATGATCAGTATAGAGCAAATATTTTCAAAAGCAACACATTTTTGCAAACGTATATGTTTGTTGACAATTTTTGTAATTATAACTGTTGAACTTTAAGTGTTTGTTATATATATATGATAGAGCGTTACGTTAGTGAATAAAATAATTAGTTTACAGTGCACAAGAGTTTTCGAGTTTTCTGGAAGTTGTAAGTTGTTTTTGTTCCCAAATGGGAACATTGGATACTTGATGATAAAAAGTTTTAAATTTTATTTATGTTTGTGTATATGTAGATCGTGATAATTCATATGAATCATGCTTAGTAAGCGCGCTTTGAGACTTACTAAAATTGAAGGCATATTAGAAGAACTTCTTGAAAATGAAGATTTTTCTGATGGTAATGCTATTGATATAGTACAACTGCCTCCTGAACCAGATAGTTTGACTGACTGCGAAGATATTGATGAAGATGACCTGGATGAAGTTGCAGAGCTAAAATATATGCCTGGCGAAGTAGAAATCCACTTCATAGAAAACGAAAGAAATGAAGATATAGAGCCGACATCATCCAAACGCCAAAGCTTCAAAACGAATTTCCAATACCACGTTGGCTTCATATCGATGCCAGTTATACGCAACCTTTTTCATCATCTGAACGCTGTGCAGAACATAAATCAAAAATTCAGGAAAAGTTTCAAAATACGGAGCTGTGTGAGATTTTTGAATTTTTCTTTGATAAGTCACTTATACAACACGTAGTTGACGAAAGTATTCGTTATGCACACCAGAACAATTTTCAAAACTTCGTGTTTTCTCCTAATTGTTTCTGCACATTTCTCGGAATCTTATTTTTTACGTCATACCATAGTTTACCCAGTGAAAGGATGTATTGGTCCACAGATGATGACATGGATATTCAAATAGTAAGAAATTGTATGCCAAGAAACAGATATCTTGAAATTAAAAGGTTCCTACACTTTAACAATAACCAAATCATTAGCAATCGTGTTCTTGAAAAAGATTATAAAATCAAACCGCTGTTTGAAAGGATGAATGAAAACTATTTGAAACTAAACGTTTTTTCAAAACAGTTGTCAGTAGATGAGCAGATGGTACGTTATTACGGAGGTCATTTTTTGAAGCAATTTATTAGAGGGAAACCAATAAGATTTGGTTTAAAACAGTGGGTTATGGCCTGCGGTGAAACTGGATTTTGCTACCAAATTGAGCTTTACAAAGGTAAAAAAGGGATTTAACAACATTAGGTGAAAAGGTAATTACTTCTATGGTTAATCTTCTAAACAATCCTGAAGACCACGAGATTTATTTTGATAATTTTTTCTCGGGCTTCCGACTAATGTCAACTCTTAGACTGAAGCATATGCGAGTTACAGGCACAGCAAGATTTAATCGAATCAATAGGTGCCCAATAAAAAATGACGACTCTATGAAAAAGGAACCTCGGGGAGCTATTGATTACAGGTTCGATAAAAACAATGAAGTATTAGTAGTTTCCTGGAATGATAATCGGTGCGTTAAAGTGCTTAGTAACCACCTTACTGTAAATCCAATGCAATCTGTTCAAAGATACAGCAAAAAGGAAAAAAAATATATTGAAGTGCTTCAGCCTTACGTGATATCACAATATAACAAGTATATGGGTGGTGTGGATAAATTAGACTGGCATGTAAACAAATATCCAATTAAAATTAAAGGGAAAAAATGGTATTTTAGGCTTTTTACAAACTGCCTGGATATTTGTATGTATAACTCATATGTTATTTACAACACATGTAATGAAAGAATACCATATTTATAATTTATTCGTATGGTTACCCGACATTATTTGCACGTGAATTCAGAATTTTCAGACCCGAAAATGTTAGGTCGTCCAGTACGAATCCCCAAAGAATGTAGGACCATAACAAAACATGTTCTGGCAGGAATTCCTGACGGAAAGCAAAGACGATGTCCGCTTTGCAAAAAAAAAAAATTCAAGGAAGATTTGCTTTGAATGTGATCGTGGCATGCATGTACATTGTTTCGTAGAATACCATAATATGACTTAATGCCTAATGTTCCCATATGGGAACAAATTTAAACTTTTAATAAATAAAGCTAAACTGCTTCCAAAATAATTTTAAATATGTGTTTTGGTTATAGTTAAGGTTATATTACTGGAAAATAAACTGCAAACCTTAAAACAAAAATTGGGCGCTAATGGGTTAACAAGTTCAGCGTCAAGCCATTACCAGCAATCCAAAAGACACATTAGAATCCATCTGATCATGAAGTATTTTCGCCTCAAGGTAAAGGACTAGCTAGGAGACTAAAAGCCCGAATGACGGCTTTAACCCGCTTAATAAAAGGGCTATCGTTGGAAGAAGAGGGTCACCCACCACAATTTTATCAGATAAAAAATAAAACCACAAAAAAACTGCGGGATAAAATTCAAGAATTTTATGATGAATTGTGGTATGAAGTGGAAGATCCTACAATACTGGAACTTGAGCTGAATGAGTATCATAAGCTGGATGAATCTGTCCAACATTATTTGATAGAATTGGCGGTGCTATCAGATCAACACAAAAGGCTGCATATAGATGGTGGAGTACAGTTGGAAAGCAACCCAGGAGTACATAGCTCATTACCTCTACCAAAGGTTACAATCCCACAATTTAATGGAGACTGTTTAAAGTGGTGTCAATTTTTTGAACTGTTTACGGAAATGGTCAATAAGCAAACTCTACCAAACTTAAAAAAAATGTGGTACCTCAAATCAAACGTCTCGGGAGAAGCCGCAAAACTTATTAGCCATCTAACGCTATCCGAAGAGAACTACTAGACAGCATGGGCACTACTTCAGGAGCGGTATGACAACAAAAGAGTAGCAACTTTAGTAGACAAGATCCTTAACCAGCCAACAGGAACCATGTCTTCTAGCGCTTCAATTAAGACTCTTCATGACACTACCAAGGAATGTTTGCTGGCGTTAAATAACTTAGATGTTAACACTTCATCTTGGGAGGCCATAATCATACAAATTATGATCAAAAAACTCGATCGTGCTCTCTATATTCGATTTATACAATCACTAACTAAACCAAGAGATGTGCCGACAGTGAAAGAGTTGTTCTCCTTTCTTGAGATTCAATTTCAGTCAATGGAGTCACTTGCTTACAAGGAGAAATTAACTACCCATCAAAAGGAAAAGATGACAGTATCATCTGTGACATCTATGGATAATAATAACGATTGCAAACTGTGTACCATAGGAAATCATCCTATCTTTCACTGTAAGAAATTCTTGAACATGACGGAATCAGACAGATTAAGATGGGCACAGAAGCAAAGACCATCACATAACAAAAGTTTGTACCTCAAGTGGATGTAGAAAATGCAACAAGAAGCATAATTCATTATTACGTTTACCACAGAACCAGAAGATAGCAGTTCCGCATACTCAACCCACAAACAAAAGAGGAGAGAAGATACAGTCTCATCTACATCTTTGAGTCATGGCCATAAAAAAAAGGTGGTTCCTGTTACAGCAACTATGGTATCAAACGACGGTAGTCTTATATACGGAATTCGCCACCGAAATTCTGTTACAACTTTACAGAAGGTTTTGGGTTACGTACTCAGATTCATAAATAATTCAAAAACGGAAAATGAATTTCGACCAAAACACATTTCGCTGAGCCCTAAAGAACTGGAGGATTCGCGGTTTATAATTATTCGAGCATTTCAGATCTCCGACATCAAGAAGGAGATATCTGAATTAAAGAGATAAAACCAAGTAGGCAACTCCAGCATAATTAACAGCTTATCTCCATTCCAAGATGAACATAATATTTTACGGGTCGGAGGAAGATTGGAAGCTTCTAATCTATCATATGATGCAAAACATCCCTACCCTATAACGACCCGATTTCATGAAAAAAACTACCATTATGGCCCACAATCATTACTAGCTATGTCCTGACAAACATTATTGGATTATCAAGGGTAAACCAATGGCAAGAAATATAGTCCTAAATTGTGTACGATGTACAAGAGCAAAACCTAGATTATTTTCTCAAATAATGGGGGATCTACCAGCAAGCAGGGTCACCCCATCACGCCCATTTATTAAATCTGGTGTTGATTACTGCGTTTTGGGTGCACTACAAGATAAGGGGTAAAAAACCTCATAAGCTTTACATAGCTGTTGTTGTTTGTTTCTCAAAAAAGGCTATACACATGGAAGTTGTTACTGAATTGACAACAGATGCATTCATTGGGGCCCTCAAAAGATTCATATCACGCCGAGGGCGATGTCAGATCATATATTCAGACGATGCCACAAGCTTCCTTGGTACACGGAATCAAGTAGAAGAACTATATCAACCGATATTCGATAGTAAGTCACAAGAAAAAATCTTACAGTCATGCAGTAAAGGAGGCATTGAATTCAAATTTATTCCACCTCGAGCCCCTCACTTTGGAGGCAGCAGTAAAATCCGCTAAACAACTTTTACTACGAAGTGTTTCAACAGCGTCACTAACGCACGAAGAGCTTGAAACAGTAATCATCGAAATAGAAGCCATACTAAGCTCCCGTCCGATAAATCCGATGTCACTTAATCCAAATGATCTAACTGCACTGACTCCAGGACACTTCTTAATTGGAGAACCACTCACAGCCCAAGTAGACAATAGAGCAGTGCATCTAAATAATTATCTCGCCACGAGACGGAAAGTCGTGTCCCAACTTAAACATAAGTTCTGGAGACGCTGGTCAACCGAGTATCTACACCAATTGAGGATAGGCATCTGAAAACGTGAAAGAAGGATATTATAAAAGAGGACAATTTACCGGTTATGTGTTGGCCACTTGGAAGAATCCTTCAAACACACGAGGGCAATGATGGCAAGGTTCGGGTGGCGGATGTAAAAACATCGTCAGGAATAAAAAGAAGACCTATCCATAGATTAGCTCCGCCACTTCACGAAGACGAATTACCTGCAACTATCCAACCCTATTCACCCAATATACTCAATCCACCAAAAAATCAAAGATTATTACTAACTCAATCGTACTCACCATGATCGTAGCCATACTTATCATTCCAGCTGTTATGGGCAATCACGTAAAGATAAACAACTTTCATTCTGACCCGGGGCTGTACTTTGAAGGTATTGAAAGCGTAAAACTGGCAACAGCTGAATGGAAACTCGTGGTGTACTATGATCATCTTTCTCGTCCGAGCTAAAGACTTTTCAATCTGGACTAGTCACTTTACAGCATTTATGTTCATCCATCACACATCAGTCAACATGCAATATTTCGATAAAAAATTTCAATCATGTAAGAGAAGAGTTGCTGAAAGAGAAAAAAACTATTCACCACTAGTAGAGTAAAAAGGGTTGCATTTAACATTGTAAGAAATGTAGCAAGGTCATTGTTTCGAGTACTGGACTCAGACTATGCCAATGAAATGTCAGACACCATTAAAAAGGCGAAGGTCGAAACAGACTATATCTTCGAATTACATAAAAACCAAACATCAATTATTGATTCGTGAATATTTTTTCCCTTGAAATTTATTCACGATTGAATAATTTCCCTTGGAAAAATGTCCCTTGGGATAATATTCCCCTTATCGTGAATAATTTTTTTCACGCAGTTATTTTAGTTTTTTCCCTTGTTTTGTTCACTTAATTTTTGTAGGCGAACTAGATAAATAATAATGTAAGTAAAGATATTTTTCATTAAATTTTAAGTTTAAGTAATAAATTATTCAGGACCAGATCAGTGAATAAAGCTCAAAGTGGTATAATCCTTAATAGAATGGAAAGCAACAGATTCATTGCCTGTGGATTTGTAAAGCTTTCGAAAGAGGTGGTGGCAGAATTTTTAAAATCTTTGACAGAGGGGTTAAATAGTGTTGGACACCTATAAATCAAAAATTAACAAATACATGTATGTACGTATGTACAAAAATATATAAATTAACTTAGGAGTGTGACATTCAAGCTGTGATTCCCTTTCCGGTTATAGTACAGGAGATTATTTTTCTTCGGAGTTATAATATTGGCATTCGTCCCGTCAATACAACCCACAACACCAGGTATTCCATATTTGTGGCAAAATTCTTGGGCTATACGTTTAGCCTCTTCTTCCGACGGATGAGTTATCCCCTGGGAACAAATATTTTTTTCCAGAGCATCCAAAATTTTGAAAGCACCTCGCTAAAAGTTGATTGCGCTATTCCAACTTCCCAATCCTTTGCAACTGCTTTCTGGTATCCTCCCTCTGCGAAGAACATTAAGCGAGCACAAAGTTTAATTATTGTTGGAATACCAAACGATTTTTTGCAGGCGGTAGGGAACTATTCAGGACTTCCAACACATATAAAAAGCAGCTCTCTTTAGCCTGTAATGCTAAAGAAATCTAACACAAAAATACATTTTTAACCAAATATTTTTTATTAGGTTACTTACAACGAATAAAGTAGCTCCAAAGGGTAGGATGCATCTCGCAAACCTCGTCGGATAATTCAATTTTGCTTAAATTCTTCCTCTAGAGAAAGAATTGCCGCAATTCTAAACATTTTATTTTTAAAGTTAACAAATTTATTTTTTAATTCACAATGCACAAATGCTTTGAACAGCTGTCCAATTTAAAAATTGAAGGGAAAAAATATTTCACGTGAACTCTACGATACAAAACTTCACTTCGAGTACACAAAAACAACTAACAGAAATTGTTGCAAGAATCAATAATGAAGCAAATGCACTTGCTAACAGCACTGAACTTGCAAAAGGTAGAAAAGGAGATCATCGACGTACTATCGGATGCACACCATGAAAAATTAGTCCACTTTTATTATCACCTCATAAGCTAAGGACTGAATTAACCACAATAAAAGCACATCTACCAGTACAACATATGCTTCCAATTGAAGACGATAGTTTAATTCAATTGCCGTGACTAAAGACGAAGTCCTCTTCGAGATTAGGTTTCCACTGATAGCTCAACAATTCCTAGAACTCCTGAAGATAACTCCAGTCCCAACAATAAGAAATAACGCTCTAATAGCCATCAAATCAGATGTACCTTTTCTAGCAGTCCATCCCCACAAAGATGAATTTATTCCATTTACAACCGACGATTTGTCAAGCTGCATTATAGCAAAAAGAGATACATATATACCACAACAAACAGCTTAGATTTAAAAAGGACACAAATTCCTGTGAAGTTAATATCCTCAATAGCCTAAACACTTCAACTGTAACCTTACCCGGCTAATAGATAACAGACCATGGAAGCAATTGAAAAATCCGAATAAATGGATTTTTGCTACCACAACAGAAATAGAAATTTCAGCAGTTTGTGACACTGAAGCCTCCCAACAGCTAATAAGAGGCACTGGGATAATGCAAATAGAACCAAATTGCATAATTAGTAACAACTTTATCACTATTCAAGGCCACTTTGATGCACCAAATAGGTTGCATACTTCATACGTTAAATTCAGACACATTGATCAAATTAGCACTCCACAAGAAATCAAAAGAATTTCTAATACTAACAATCATTTCTAAATCAACTGAATAACCTGCAAAAACAAATTGATGAGTCAACTATTGTACGATTACCAGAGATAATCAGGTCGCAAAGCCAACATTACCACGGTGTAAGTTACGCTGCACTTTTAATTTCTCTGATCTTTTTAGTAGCCATCATAGTCAAGCTATAGTCAATCTTTTCTTATGAAAAGAAAAAATCATAATATCATTCAGCCGACACCGCATCCAGTTCTTACCTTGACCTGTTACCATCGACATTGCAGATATCAAACCTAATGAACGTTTGTCACCAGTGACCATTGGTCAACGCGGGGGAGAATGTTGATACTTACATCTTACATAATATTATTGTTGACTAAACATTTTATTCTACTTTTTATTTCTGTTTTAAGTTCAATTACCTAAACATTTTATTTTTTGACCTAATTTTGTAATTAAGAAATTATTATTGTTAACTTCAAGTTTGCTATAAAAAAAGAGTAATTACGCATCTTTGGTTTATTCTATCTACTAAGCAATTTAAATCAATATATTGTAAAATAATATAGTATAAAAGAATGAAAAATAAAGAAAATATCAATCAATCGTTTTAAAGCATTCAAGGTGTTTTATTTGATTCAATTAGAGTTCTTCAGGTTCAAGTGCTTGTAAGAACACAAAAATAGCTTCAGTTCAGATTTATGTGTTTGAATTGAAGTAATCTATTGCCTTGTTTTCAGCGTCAAGTCTACTTGCTATGAGCTGATAGCTTTTTCAGTATGTGCATGGATCTTTGTTTCCTGGATTTGTCGCCGCCGAATGAAGGCGACGTAGAAAACTTCTTTTCCTACGAGTTGAGACAAAATGTTTACAATTGAATTGGAAGTTTGCTCGTGCAAGTAGATTGGTGGAGGTTTTTGATTCCTGATAGCGGGTTGAGCGTCTTCATCATCCGGGGTTGCAAGTATGGCGAATTTATTATCTTTCACCGTCTTTCCAGCTATTTCAGAACTTTTATATTGTTTCGCTGTACGATCTTGTTGGGAATACTTAGGACTGGTCTTCCTTAAGGTTATGGTTATACTTGTATACCTATCCATACACCTTTGCAGTTTTTGTACTGGGTTTGTTACATTACCTGTATCGTTTTCTTGTTGTACTGATTTTGGTATATCACCTGTCTGGTTTATTTGTGTATTTTATTTGAAGCAGCTGTTGAAGTTATATTTATATTGGCGGATAATGAACGCGTTCGGTCAATTGGCCTGGTGGTTAAAAAAGCACTGTATATTTTTTTTATTATTTATTTTGTTCATTACATTATTAGCACCTGTATATCTAAAAGAGTCATAAGCATTGTTGTTATTCTCTTTTATATTTTTTTCATGAATGTTTGGCACACTCATATAGTGACTATCACTGAAATTTTTTAACCATGTACATTTTGTTTTAATTTACAAAGCATAATATATATTGTTATGTTTATTACCACAATAAACGTTATAATGTAGGGTTCGTTTAATTGCAAATATTAAAATACACACTCCTTTACGATTTTATCAGTACACAACTTAATTCGGCAATTAAGACTCTATTTACAACTGTACTAAATACTAATTCACATTGTTACACTTTTGTACGCACAGATATTTATTGTATGAAATATCAAAGTCAACTATATCTTCTGCGATTGACGGCGCCTTTTTATACAGATCACGGCCGCTTCTTGAAATGTCCCCAACATACGCGAAATTGCGCATCATTTATTTCAGTTCTTGGCTTAGTAGTCTTGTATATGTGATTGTGTGTGTATCTTTTGTTTACTTTTTCTTGCTGTAGAAATTGTTTTTGTTTCTAATTTGAATCGCGGTTCGGGGAATTTCTGCTACGCAATTTGTTTTTGCTTTATGTTTATGATATTGCGTATTTGTACATTTGTACAATAGGTTGTTTCACACATCTTTGACTATGACTTTGTAACACTGCCACCCACTTAAGCCTTTTCGTCCCGAACAGACTCAACATCACCGTTTCCATATTTGGCTAGTCATGCAAGGTGAACCTCCTTCATTTTGGACCTCGGGCTATGGCACTTCTGTATCCTGTAAACTACGTCATTCAGTATCTTAATCACCTTGTATGGTCCCTCCCAGTGGGTTTGCAATTCAGGAGATAATCCTTTCTTGCGTTGTGGGTTAAACAGTAGAACCATTTGTCCTTCGGTAAATCCCTCCGTGTTTGCTGCTCTATCATATCTGGCCTTCATCTTATCACCGGACATTTTAATGCGGTTACGGACAAATTCATGAAGCTCCTGAAGGTCTTCTTGCGCCTGCAGAGTGTTTCCATCGCCTTCGCACGTAGGTTTAGGTTTAGCACCAAACTCTAAGTCCGCTGGCAGTTTCAGTTCCGTTCCAAACAGGATTTTCGCTGGCCTACGTGAGGTGGAATCGTAAACACCTCACCGGTAAGTCAGTAAGAGCTTAGGTATATGCTCATACCAATCTTTTTGGTGTGTACTAACCACTTTTCTGAGATATTCCTCCAACGTACGGTTAAATCTTTCTACCATGCCATCAGACTGTGGATGTAGCGGTGTCGTTCTCGTCTTTTTGATGCCATATATTTCGCACATTTCTTTAAATATGGAAGATTCAAAATTTCGTCCCTGGTCAGAATGCAATTCTACTGGAACACCGTATCGACATACCCAATTGTTGACAAATGCGTCTACCACCGTTTTATAATCTTGATTTGGAATGGCATACACCTCGGGCCATTTGCTGAAATAATCTATTGCCACTACTACATACCGGTTATCAGAGCCACTGACAGGGAATGGACATCGATAGCTATCCGCTCAAAAAGGGTACACACGTTGTATTGCTGAAGCTTGCCGCGACTTTTTCTTGTTGTACCCTTGGCCGCAATACACTGTTCCCAATTAGCTATCCCATCGGCTACAGACTCCTGGCATCCAACCCAGTAAAATCGCTGTTTTATCGTTTCCAAAGTTTTTGTAATGCCTGGGTGGCCGCCACTAGGGCCGTTATGGAACTGCTTCATTACCTCATTAATCTTGGAAGTGGGCACGACAAGATCGATATAAGCAGCCATCTATTAATTTTAGTCTATTCCACTGGGCCCAGTACGCTTTTGTTAATGGGCTTTCTGCCGATATTTCATTACGGGTCGGTCGTTTGTTATCCTGCTTAGCCAACATAATCTTTGCCAAAATGGGGTCGTCATTCTGTTCCTTACACCAGTCTTCCCCTGAGCTAATTTAGGTCAGCCGCACGTCAATGACACATTAATTTTTCTCGACTGTTGTGCAGTGCTTGCACTCTACGTTGCATGGCCATCTTGAAAGGGCATCAGCATTATTGTGTTTTCCACCTTTTCTGTGTTCGATCCTAAAATCGTAGCTTTGCAGACGTTCAATCCAGCGTGCGAGATGACTTTCGGGGTTCTTGAATTGCAGCAGCCAACGTAATGCGGAGTGGTATGGTCGCGACTTTCTGGTCCACGCATGCAAACTAGCAGTAACTTGAGCAAAGTTCGCCACAAATCTCCTGTAGTAAGTGCAAAGCCACAGAAAATTACGAAGCTCATGAAGATTCCGTGGGCGAGGCCAGTCCCTTTTTGTTCTCATAAGTGGATATACCCTCTGATGTTACACGGTGCCCCAAATACTTAACCTCCTTTTGAAACAAGGCGCATCTCTTAACGCTTAGCTTTAATCCTGTAGCTGTTATACGCTTAAACACCTCATCCAGGTTTTTGACGTGTTCGTCAAAAGTCTTCCCCATCACAATTATGTCATCCAGATATACCAAACACGTCTTCCAATTGAGACCTTTAAGCACACGTTCCACTAAACGCTCAGAAGTAGCTGGAGCGTTGCAGAGCTCAAATGGCATCACCTTGAACTGCCATCGCTCGCAGTTTTCTCCTTGTCCTTATCGGATATCTCTACCTGCCAATAGCCGCTCTGCAAGTCCAAGGTAGAGAACCATTTCGCTCCGGCCAACGTGTCTAAGGTATCGTCAATTCTGGGCAGCGGATAACTGTCTTTCTTTGCGACGTCATTTAGTTTCCGGTAATCAACGCAAAACCTAGTGCTGCCGTCTTTTTTCTTCACCAAAACTATTGGCAAGCTCCACGGACTAGAAGATGGCTCAATGACTCCATTCCGCTCCATTTCGTTGACCAGTTCTTTGACCTCATTTCGCTTTGCTAGGGGAATACTCCTGGGTGCTTGTTTTATAGGCCTCGCTTCGCCGGTGTTGATTTCTTGTTTCACAACTGCGGTTCTACCTTGGCTTTTATTACTCAAGGCGAAGACAGAGACATGTTTTCTAAGCAACTGCTTAACTTTGTTTCTGTCAGGCCTGCTACCCATTTTTCCACCTGTTCTGCCAGTAAATCTCGTTCTTTGGCTGTTGTTTTGATGCATACTGAATTCGCCGCACAATTAATTATGGCTCCTGCCGGCGCACATTGACCGATTTTAAAATTTCTGTCAATAGTCTTTTCGCCTTTGGACAGATTAAGTACTTTTACAGGAACTCGTCCATCGTCACAGGCTTTCACAAGGGCTCTAGCTGTTTGGTTCTACAACCCACAACCGGTTATCCACACCATCATCCTCCACACGTGCTCATACTATAGTTTCTGCCTAAGGTGGTAATTTCTGGCGTTCAACGGCAAACAGCTTCCTTACTGTGGTCCTGCTCTCATATCCAACATCTAGGGGTATCTCGACATTGCGCCATACCATTATTTGATGTCCCATGCGAAAATCAATCCCGTGGGGTATCATGAAGTCTGCACCAATAATAACTCCATCCAATATGTCGGCGACAACAAACACATGGTCGACGCTGATGTTTGCGATAGTCAGTCTTGCCCTAGCTCTTCCATAGACGGTAGCTGAATCGGTAGTAGGAACTAGCTCTTGCCCCTCAGCGCTAGCTCGATCTAGTTTAACGGTGACACATGCGATTCGGTGTTATTCGCCCGTTTGCTTTCCTCGGTGGCGAAGCAGATCTTGATCGTTTCTTTGCTGAGCTGCAGTTGCGCTGGATGTGGCCGACCTTAGCGCAGTTAAAGCATTTTGCGAGAGATTTGCCTCTTTCCTCTAGTATTTGCTTGGCCACCTCTTCTGTCTCGCTCCTTTTGTCTCCGCAATTTGGCGTATCAGCCTCAATTCGCCGCACCTTGTATACGTAGCTATTTCTGCAGCCAGCTGGTAAGCTTTCAAGGATTGCTTCTGCTGTTCCCTTTAAAGCTAGAATTAGTTCTATAGCTTTTTCTTTACTGTCCCATTCATTTTTGCTAGCCACCGTTTCGAATTGGAACTTGAAGACATTAAAAGGTTCGCTACAATCAAAACTCTGGGCCTTTATCTTGCTGGCATGCTCAGGGATTATTCTTGCTAGTCCTTCTCGAATTAGTAGAACGCTCATCTTGTTCTTTAACTCATGAAGTTCTACGTCTACGCCGGAAAACTTTTCATCAAGCTCACTAACTTTCAGTTCTATAGCATCCACTCGTTTGCCCATAACTTCTGAAATTTCCTGAAGTGTCTCGTTGTTGGCTCTGACTTCAGCTAAGACTTTCGCTGTTGATCTTAGAAGCTTCTTGAAATTTATCCTCTAGTCTCTCGTTGTTGGCTCTGACCTCAGCTAAGGGTCTTTCCTCTTGTCTCTCGTTGCTGGCTCTGACCTCAGCTAAGAGCCTTTCGCTGTTAATCTTAGAAGCATATCTTTTGTTTACTTTTTCTTGCTATATAAATTGTTTTTGTTTCTACGTTGAATCGCGGTTCGGTGAATTTCTGCTACGCGCTTTCTTTTTGCTTTATGTTTATGATATTGCGTATTTGTACATTTGTACAATAGGTCGTTTCACACATCTTTGACTATGACTTTGTAAAAATATGTTATGTTGTATGTTGTTTTTTTATTATAACAGTTGTGCTTTTTCACTTGTGAAAATTTTTTTTAAATATTATTTTTTTAAATTATTTATGCCTCTTAAGCCTTTTCTTCTCTATGACGAACATCTGTATATCTGTTTTAACTGGTGCGATTTTATTTTAACTGGTGGTTTTGTTGGCGTTGCACCTCTGATTGCAGCAATTACGTTGTCTGTAAATTTATCTACAGCTGCTTGAATATCAGCTAGATTTCTTTGTGGACTGTCTAAAGATAAGTGAGAGCTCACATATATTTTATTTTTGAACAATTCGTGTTCTTATTTGGGTAGAAAATTAGGTCTGCAGGTACAATGGCAAAACTGTCATGTGGAATAGCAATTGTAGGTAAATTATCAGAAGATAGGTCAAAAGATGCACTGAGTTATAGTTCATCAAGTTCATAAGCAATAAGAACTGGAAACTTATTAAGGTTTGTGGGCAAATAGGTGAGTTTGTCGCCAGATACGGCGTCTAGCTTGTTTTCTGGAACTATATAATACAACTGCCTACCTCTACGACTAATGAGTCTGGAATTCCAATATGTATGCTCTACAATGTAACATTTGTCCTAGCGTAGCAAAGAATCTGGCAAATTTATGGTGTTCGATTTTATGCCTAGGTGGACAATACACTAAAGACACTGCAATTTTAAAATCAGTAAGATGTATAGTCGTGGCTTGCAGAAATTCTTCCATGAACTTAGGTATTGGAAAATGGCTTACGTTTTTGCATACTATTGAACAAGTCCATAGAATCGTTATCCTGATCATTTCCCTTACAAGGAATTTTATAAACTATATTTGCCTTATCCCATTTATTAATCCTATCTTTGGTTTTACAAACAATCTATTCAAAGTATTATAAACTTATATATATTAGACGAGAATAGTTTTCCAAAGGAGCTGATTTATAAATTAATTAATCAGTATAATGTTAGGAGAGAACGTAATATAAGCAACGTACTGGAGCCAAAGATATACAAGACATTTACATATATACCAGGAATATCAGAGCGGTTAAATAAGGCTGAATTTTTTGATAAGGAGAAATACAAAATGACTTTCAAAGTTTATAATACTTTGAATAGATTGTTTGGTAAAACCAAAGATAGGATTAATAAATGGGATAAGGCAAATATAGTTTATAAAATTCCTTGTAAGGGAAATGATCAGGAGACTTGTGATAACGTTTATGTAGGGACAACAAAAAATAAACTGAAGACTAGGATAGCTGGACATAAATCAAATCTTAATTGCAGACATTCCCTTAATACAGCATTATCTTCTCATTGTTTTGAATCAAATCATTATCCTAACTTTGAAAACGCATCGGTTTTAAATACAGAAATTAATTATAAGCGTCGTTTTATATTAGAAATGTTACAAATTGTTAATACACCTAGTACACAAAGAATTAATTTTAAGGCGGACACGGATAATGTTGCACAGATTTATAGACACTTAGTTCATAGAATAAGATAGTTAATATAAGTATGTTTTTAGGGGTTTTTGAATTAATGTTAAGTTTCGTTAACTGTATTTACATTTTTTAAAATATTTAAAAAAAACCTCATGTTATTTTTGTTTTATGTTAACTTTGGAACATTTTTGAATTTTTGTGACAATATTTTTTTCATTAATATATAATTGGTTCGTTATTTTTATTTCCTGATGATGCTACACAATGGAGTAGCGAAATATCGAAAAAATAAAAATATAATTTTTTAAAAAAAGACCTTCAAGCTTGGACAATTTTAAATAAATTATAAATAAAAATAAATAAATAGGATTTTAACACGATGTACAGGTTGAAGAAATTTATTCTTATTTAGAATATTATGCACTAACCTTACGACATAATCCGCCAGAACTGTCGACGATTATGAAACCAGTAATACATTTTAGTTCATACGTATAATAGCTCTTATTTTCTGCATCGAGACCACTTGCGATGAGGCGATAATTCTTCTTCGTGTGGCCGTGGATTCTTCATTATTGTATTTGTCCTATTGGTACAGAAGCCACATAGAAACTTTCTTTACCTACGAGTAGGTACAGCATATTTACAATAACATTTACTGTTGGTTTGCACAAGTAAATTGGTGCAGATTTTTGTTCCCTTACAATTGGTTGTGCATCTTCATTATTCGGGATAGCAAGTACAGAGAATCAATTTGCACTTATCGCTATAGCAGCTACTGGAGAACCTTTATATTGTTTGGCGGTTCCCTCTTCCTTCCTCTTGGTTATGGTTATGTACCGATTCATACCAGTTTGCACGCGTTTTGATACAGTACATGTTTCCTGTTGTAGATTTGGTGTAGCACCTGTATATTTTATTTGTTGAGTTTTATTTGATGAGATCCTTGATTCTGGGGCAGATATAATTATATTTGCGAATAATGAGCCCGTTCGAGCAATTGTCCTAGCGGTTAAAAAATCACTATCATCTTTTTGTTATTATTTATTTTGTATTACCAAGTGGTAGTATAGTGATACCAAGGTTGACTACAATACTTTCTGGTTTGTGACTGTGGTAACTTGTTTTGGGGTTCAGCTGTGGGATATTAGTGGCATCTGGTGGTGCTTTTCATTGTTGCTCTCAACAAGTTGGTTGGTCCCTAGCGTACAGACTGGGCTTTAACTTTTTCAAACGCAGGCCGAAGGCGATGCCACCACAGACGCCGTTTGTGGCCCACCTCCGCTTTATGTGCATAAGATACGCTACACCAACAGCGAGCTGTCGAGTACTCGAACAGGACTGAGGGGAAGCGGTTTATGCCTGACTCGTCTATGACACAACGCGCTGCTGCTGTTCCCGCTGATGGTGATGCTGCCCCTGTTGATGTTGGTGCTATTGATGCAGCTGGTGCTATTGGTATTAAAGGTGGTGCTGGTGTTGTTGTTGAAGCTGGTGCTTCGCGTGTTTTTGACGTCGTTACCGATGCCAATGTTATGTCCGTCGGTATCGCTACTGGGTCTGCCTCACAGCGGCGTCGCCGGCGGTAAAATAGGGCCACTGTAGCTGAGGGCGCTAAGTTTGATGTGACAGTAGCTGAGTGGAAGGCGGTGACCAGCGGTCTGATGGAGCTGGTACTCGAGGGTGGAGTCGACCTAGCACTTGCGTGACAGGTGATCGACTTCTCGTGGTAGTATGTTTCGTTGCTTATGCGGCTCGTGCTCGAGAACGAGCTTGTGAGGGGCGCCTTTGCGTGTCAAGGCCCCAGCTTCCGGCGTTTGCTTTCCCAAAGGCTCCGGCCCCAGCGAGTACTTCGGTACCGGCGACTGATACCGTGGCTAGGTCTGCGCTACATGCTGCTAAGCCGGTGGAGAATTGGCCGGTAGTGGTCTGGGGTAATGGCGGGGCTTCCTCTAAGGAAGTACTTGACAAGGTGGTGACGGAAGTTGGCCCCAATCTTGAGTTCGTGTCCACGAGTTTCGACCCCTTCGCTATGGTGGAGTTGTACTGATGACCCCCTCTGTTGTAGAGAGGGAGAATGTAGCTGCGAACAAGAAGTTTGGCGATGTAGGTCTGGAGGTATCCGTAAAGGACAAACTCGGTTCGCAGGTCGTCGTGCAGCGGGTTCATCCGGAGACCACTCTGGATAAATGGGCGCAACGTCTGCGTGTCGGTGGAAGTCGCATTTGGGAGGATGTTCCCTGGTATCGTATTTAAAATATATGGATTCAGTGCTACTCCTTGGGAGTAGCTATCCTGTAATCCTTGGCTTAGATGCAAAGGCATTCTCTCGCAGTAAGATGGCCAGAACTGCTCCTGCCCATCCATCATGGTAGTCAAAGAGCCGGATGATTTATATACCTTTGACGGTCCCATGAGAGTTAGTGACATCGACGTGAGAGCTGCAAACGGGGCGGCGATGACGCCATTCGATTTAAGGTGGAAAGTGTGCGAGGACTAGGGCGTGCGTGATCCTAACCTAATCGAGGTTATGATCTCTCAGCAAAGACGTGTATGCTATGCTTGTAAGGGTTTAGATGATGGATTCAGTGGTGTTGCTGGCATTTGATCTTGTGGATCACGAAATAATGTTACAAAAGTTAAAATATTATGGTATTCAAGGTCGTGAGCTTATGTTATTTAAAAACTATTTCATTAACAGGAAACAGTTTGTACAAATCAACCTTTACAAAAGTTTTATTGGTACTGTCGAATATGGTGTTCCACAGGGAAGTGGCTTAGGCCCTTTACTATTTTCAATTTATTTAAATGATCGAAAAAATTTTAGATCCAACGGGTCAACTATTTATGTTTGCTCGTGACATCTGCTTGTTCTATCCATTTAAATTCGATTTAGTTTTGAAAACACAAATTGAAAGAGATGCTCCTTTATTCGCTTGAATAGATTATTACTTAATACTACATTTACACCTAAAAATCTTGCAAAATCTGGTACTTATAAGATTTTGAGCGAAAACTAGTTTATTTCTACCAGATTACCCATACAAAACAAAATCTACTTACGAACTAGATTTTGGCAAAATCTCTCAAAATCTTGCAATACTGAATGTTGCAACTATGTATTTTTTGCTAGTGTACTTAAATATACAGCGCTGAACAAGAAACATTTTGACATTTGTAACAAACAAAAAAAAGCGCGGTAGGAACAAAATATTTGCAGCAACATTAAAAAATAATAAAAGATTAAAATAACTGGTTTCAATATGGATGAAACAATAATAAATAAAGTGTAAGTAATATTACAATGTAATTATGTGTATAAAAACAATTGTAGCACGAATTTATTTAAGTTTAGATCCAATTTTTTATTCTATCTTCAGTCAGCTGTTTTTGTTATGAAAATGAAATCCAATAATACGTCAAAAAGCTGTGGTTTCTTCGAGATTTGAGCTGAAATCCACTAGATTTTGCGTAGGTGTAAATGTAGTATAATACAGAAAAAACAAAAGTAATTACATTTAGATCGTGCAGCAAATGTTAATAGCAATTTTTTATATATTGATGGCAGCCCCATTTTTGTATCAAATTCTGTCAAATATTTGGGAATTACGTTACAAAGTAACTTATCTTGGGATTTTCATATTAACAACGTCAAAAACCAAATAGCTCCAGCTGTTGGTATTTTATACATACTTCAAATAAACTATCAGAAAGATCAAAATTGATTTACAATGCATTAATTGAATCGCATTTGAATTATCTACTTTGTATATATGCTTTTAATAAAAATAACATATGTTTAAAATCTCTCCAACGGTGTCAAAATAAAACACTGAAAATTGCTTACAATTTACCAAGAACATTTTCAACACTGTCGTTGTACAAAAATATATGTGAAAATATCCTGCCAATTAATGGCTTACATACATATCAAGTTCTATTATATGTTTTTAAACGTTTGCACAACATAGGTAATCAAACAATTCCATTTTTTCAAAACCAAGCACATTTTTATACAAGATTTAAAAGATTATGTAAAATATTTTTGAATGATTCAACAGAAACGATTTTGTAAATATCATTAAAATAATATACCGATTATTGGTATAATATTTATATATAATACTAGCGGGCCCGTTGCCTACTTCGCACGGCAAAACAAAATAAGAAAAGGTTTTGTTCCCTATTATTCAACTTTTAATTCTAGTTTCTTACAATCTTAGACTCTGTATAACTTAAACTATCTTAGAGCTCTTTCTTAGACAACGATTTTAGATAAAGAGAACTGAAGGCTTGCCAACACGTGGACACGAAACATATAACTGGCCGTGTGAAAAGCAAGGATATTCTAAATCAATTCCACACAATTCCAACGATTGCCCTTGCGCTTTATTTATTGTTATAGCAAATGCAAGACGTATTGGAACCTGTAGTCTTTTGAATTCAAAAGGTAAATCTGATGGAATCATTGGAATTCATGGAATCAATACATCTTCACCTTTAAACTTCCCCTTTAAAATTGTTGCTTCGATCAAATTGTTCATGACCTTTTTAACCGCTAATCTTGTCCCATTGCATAATCGTGGTTAATTTATATTTCGAAGCATAATAATGGGAGCACCCACTTTCAATTGTAAACGATGAGGTGGAAATCCGGGTAAATCCAATGAATTCAAAAATTCTGTCGGATAATTAACAGCGTCGTCTTGATTCGTAAC
This sequence comes from Phania funesta, assembly GCA_963932375.1. Lineage (NCBI taxonomy): Eukaryota > Metazoa > Arthropoda > Insecta > Diptera > Tachinidae > Phania > Phania funesta. The sequence goes on from OZ010653.1 coordinate 60,856,944, forward strand.
CGTGTCAACTGATTGATATGTTACAACTTCGCCAGGAACATGGGTTAAAATGTCTGCATTCATTTGACCAACGTCTTTATTTTTAGCGGCCAGTATAGCTCTTTCAGCTAACCTTATGATTGCGATAATTTTCTGCAATATTTGGAAAAACACTTGACACCAATTCTTCTTTTGTCGGTGCAATATTACAAAAGTTATCTGGTAAAGTGATTAAGCCAGTTTCACGATCAAGAGCAAGTTGACCGTTGCCTATTGCCAACAGTTGCCTTGAAAATGTGTCAGCCGATGGATCGTTTTGAATTTGTACTCGCACATTTGTAGTCAAATTGAGTATTTGTACATTTCTCCATAAATAAGATGACTTTAAACATGCTTTTAATTCATCTGCTGGTGTTGAACGGGGAATCACAGGCAACTTCTGACGAAAATCACCAGCCAACAGAATCAAAGCGCCACCAAATATCTGTTGATCATTACTACGCAAGTCTTGCAATGTCCTGTCTAACGCTTGCACTGATTTCTTATGGGCCATTGTACATTCATTCCACACTATTAATTTGCATTGTTGCAAGACTTTGCCCATTCCCGAATTTTTGGAAACATTACAGGTGGGATTTTCATTTACATTCATATTCAGTGGTAATTTAAGTGCAGAATGGGCTGTCCGACCACCATCTAATAACGTCGCTGCTATTCCAGACGATGCAAGTGGCAATGCTATATTACTCTGTGATCTTATAGTCGCTAATAGCAAGGAAATCAGAAATGTTTTGCCAGTTCCTCCTGGAGCGTCTAAAAAAAACATTCCTCCAGTTTCGATTCGTACTGATTCCATTATGGTATCATATGCGTGTCTCTGTTCTGGATTCATTTTATGCAAATTCAAGTTTATAAATGTGGTCAACTCATTCAAATCATATTGTTTTTCACGATTTATTTCTTGATTGAATGCATCATGCATTGGTCGATTTGGAGCTAGCAAACCCAATTGTGTCAATGCTTTATTTCCAACTACCAAACAAATATCTTCAATTTTAATCAATGACTCATTAAACATTTCAAGTGTAATCATTAAATCGTTATTTCCTGCAATTCGGCGCATTCGATGCAAAATATCTTCGGTCATAAAATCCTTAAAATTTTCCCATAATTGCAATGGATCAGATGGAAAACATGTTGCAATAATAACAGCAAATAATGTTCGTATTTGATGAGGAGAACCTGTTGCTGATGCATCCCTAAGTGTCGCATCCCAGTGATTATCATCTTCCAGTAAATGCAATTCCTGGCATGCTTGACGAAAAGTGTGACACTGTAGGCCGTTAACTCTTTTCAAACTCAAAAAAGATGTAGGCCCACGAACATGAATCAATAATAGACGCAAATAAAAACATTCAGCATGACTGGGATGCACTGTGTAGAGACATCACTTTCAAGAATGCCAGCATAAAATTGAACTGGTCTTCCTTGCTTACGTCTGTTCCATTTCTTTCCAGATGTATTCCAAGCGTAATATGTTGGTACTTGTGAATAAAGCAATTTTTTAGCAAATTGATCATTTTGACACAATTCGAAAAACGATAATAATGTAGTTGATGGTGGTCGCTCTGAAATTTGCTGTGCAGTATCCACTGTAAAATATACACGTTGTCCGTTTTCCAAATGTACTGACAAATGAATAACTGCCGGATTTCGATCATGAATTGGGAACGATAATATTCTCCAAACTGCCTCATTGCTACTGATATACCTTCCCATGTGATATTGTGTTATTTCATCATATCGGTTCTCTGCAACACCAAACACAGCCATGTCGCTGCCTTTATTTACATACTTGCAGATATATTTAATCGATTTAACAGAATTGCAATATTCTACATTGATATGAGCTTTGAATGCTTTTGATAGTATTGGCGAATAGGGGACAACCCACGCATTATCAACTGTAATATCTTGATTATTGACTCGTAGATTGATTGATTTACCATTATCATCTGTTGAGCGTCGGTGATACAATGGGTAATCATCATTTTCATTAATTGTCTCGGAAATCAAATCTCTGGGATACCGCTTCGTGCATTTTCCATCTTTCATACATGGCGAATTAATATTTAGAACACCACGTGGTCCATGAATCATACTTTTTGAAACAACATCAAATAAACCTGGATCGATTTCCTGATCAGGAATTTCTGCTGAGATGATGTCATCTATTTGATCGCTTGTTATTTTGTTGACTAACCATACCAAAATATGGGCATGTGGTAATCCTCTCTTTTGCCATTCCACCGAATACATCCAACATCGAACTTCACCGAAAACTTGATGTTTAACAATAAAATCCATCAATGACTTCAGCTTCTGTCTAAATACTCGTGCAGTTATGTCGTGACGGTCTGTAGAAGATTGCCCTACATATAAATATTGCTTGATTTCGTCCCATTGTGAATTACATGTAAATGTAATAAACAAATCTGGTCGACCATACAAACGAACATAGCAAATGGCATCTTGTGCATATTCATGCATGTGCCTTGGTCTGCCTGTGTAACTTGCTGGTAAAATAACAACTTGTCCAACATTGTCAATATTTCCATCATTATTGATTGCATCGCGGAGATGTATATAGTCTTCTGATCGCAACTTCCGTTGATTGAATCGAATAAAGTTCAAACGCTCTGTTTCTATCTTTGCATACATGTCTACGACATATTGATGAAAGAGTCTCCGACATTTCAAAATATAATTTTCCTGATTTTGTCGTATCATAATTCTATGTGCATAATAGTTCATAGCGCTGGCATTTTTATTGACTTCACGTTCTGAAGAGAAAAAAAAACAAATGGAAATTTAAATCATTTCATACTAATTCTTGTTAAACAAAATTGGAAGAGCATATTAAACACAACAAACACTCACATGGGTTTGCGGGATCTACCATTTTTAAATTAATAGAGTATCCATCTTCACCCCGACAAAACAAAACTGGGTACTGTAGGGCATCGTAAGAGCGATGTGTTTCACAAACACGTTGTAATTGATTATTTCTTCTACGCAATACAATGTCACGTGATTGAAACTCATCGCCGACAATCACCACAGCAACTTCATTATTTATAGGTGCATTAAATCTTCGTTCGTGTTCTCCGATTGGTCTTCTATCAGCACGAATCACGATTTTATGATCATCAGACGGCACCTGATCAAGTGCTGTCCGAAAAGTATTAATCAAATCATTATGTTCATGAAACAATGTTTGCAATTCACGTATTATTATTCTTCTGGCACTTGTGAATATTGAACAACGGGCATCTACTTCATTTTCATTATTGCCAAGGAAGTAGATTTGCAAGAACTGGTGGTTTGCATCTGGAAATGGCAATAATGAACCAATCCTATGATAAATTTGCCCTTGTATCTGAAATTGTGAGGCAAAATATGATTGATTAGAAGTTGTGAAAAGTTCTGAAATGTCGCTGTAGGCTTCATTCGAAATTCCCAGAGCCGAAATTACCTTAAATGTCGGCATGAAATTATTTCGTATTACATTCGTCGCTCCAAAGGAAGTCATTTTAAAGCACGAATTATACATTTGGATATTATCCAAAAAATGTTGCGATTGCGGCGTTGTTCCTGAAATGAATGTTGCCAATGGTTCCGGTGAGTATTGTAATTCGGGTAATCTTACTTTGCCACTGGCACAACACATTCCAGGTGTTTCATTATGAAATTTCAGTGCATTACAATGTTGGCATACTTTGTTCATTCCACCAATCACCACAAACTTATTCAAACTGTAATCAATTGCGTGATTTTATCTAAATCCAGCACCATTTACAGCAACATTAACGTACATTTGTGCGGCACGCCTTTGAACATTTTGATTAATACTTGTCGGCCTACGATCTGAACGCGATCTTTCAACGCGTTCCCTTGTATTTGCAATCTCTTGTTCTCGCTGTTCTTGCGATTGATTTTCCCTTTCGTTTGATCTATTTTGCGGTCTACGTGACCGACGTCCAATGTCAGCTCTTGCTCTTCGTGGCATTTTTAGAAGAAACTAAACTAGAGATAATAAAGAACTTCAGTAATAAATTGATGAAATCCAGCAAATTCTGGACTCGAAAAGCACCAAAAAGTCACGAAAAGACACGAAAATTGTTAAAAATATGCTGAAAATGTGTCAAAATTCAATTAAAAATTGGCCAAAAAATCCAAATAATTTTTGTCTTACCGTTCGGAAGCGAAAATGAAACGTTCGAGATCGTCTGCACTCGAAAAGCACCAAAAAGTGACGAAATGACACGAAAATCTGCTGAAAATGTGAGAAAATTCAATTAAAAATTGGCCAAAAAATCCAAGTAATTTTTAGCTCACTGATCGGACATTAAACAAAAAAAATTCACTCAATTTTTTAATTTTTTTCAAAAAATATCAAATTTGAGATTATGCCACAAAATCATATGGTGCACTTGTAACAATCAGAACACTTGTTTAGCAAAACAATTGATTTTTATCTCATTAATCATGGTTTTTTTTAATTTTTTTTAACAAAATATTCAAATTAAAACGATGATTAGAACGAAAATTAATTTATTTTTATCAAAATACTCATCAAAAAATGCGAAGAAATTAATATTTTCAAAAATCGATTATGATAAGATCAACCACCAATGACGTCCAAAGAGAAAAGAGAAATGATAACAAATGTATTCAATACTAATGAATGCTGTATGCGGTACAAAAAATGCCCGCGGCAAAAACACACTCACTTCACATATGCACCGCACACACATGCGTTATCGGATTTTAGCCAAACTTCATATAAACCATGTATGGGCCACTGCCTACGTAGTGTATAAGTTTGGTTGAAATCGCACGACGCGTTTATGATCAGTTCGGCGACGTACATATACGGACTTATTTTTATATATATAGATTTGCCTCTAAATATAATATAATAATATAATATTTGCCTCTGAAATGCCTTCTAGGCGCAGAGGCCAAATTATTTCTATGTAAAATAATTTTATTTTGTACAATTATGGTAAATAAAAAATAAATAAAAAAAGACGTACTCCGGTGACTGAGCTCCCTCGAGCTTGGAGGGATCGCGAAGTTGACTGGAATGTTTACGTGGACGGTTTTAGAGCGGTGGCCTCAGCGGTACCATTAGATGACTTTGGGCACTGACTATAGATGACCAGATCAGTAGGTTAGAGAGCCGAATGTGCAAGGTTAGTAATGTACTCCTTGGCAGACGTCGCAAAAACAAGCCTAGCACGGTCAAATTGTGGACCAGTTAGTTAGATATGATGCGAAGGCTATTCAGGAGTATCAGGAAGTTATTCCAGAAGTGAGCCAGGCGGACCAATTTTGAAGATCCAGATCAGCGTAGAGCAGACTACTTAAATGGCCTAAGAACGTACAAGGACAGTATTGTTAGGTTAAAAGAGGATGAGTGAAGGAGATTCGTATGGTACAATAGAGACTATCTCTGGTGTAGGGTATACTGTATCTGCAGGTGTTGAGGTAGGCAGCTAGACCTAGCTTCTCTTCGGGTTGACGGTAATTTGTCGTTAACTTGGAGGGAGTTCGTCGACACTTTGTTTAGGTTTTCTTTCCAGCAGCGGAGATGGTGGACCACTGTTCTTTCATGACTGGAGAGATGTCTAAAGCATCTGGAAGGCAATACCGAAATATTTGGAGTCAGTCTTGGGGAAGTGTTTTAACCAGAGCTATTTTTCTAAAGGCTTGGAAGACTGCCTAAGTTGTCGTTCTCCTAAAGTCCCCCGATAGAGTGAGGAGCAATTCTCGCTCTTACCGGGGCTTGGAAGAGTATTGGGGAGAATAATGGTGTAAAGACTGAGGGAGATACCACTGAGGCTACTTCTGAATACCAGAACGGCTTTAGTGAAGGGAGGTGCATCGAGGACGCATGGCTGCATGTTAGGCGTTGCGTTAGCAACTCGACTGGCAAATATGTTCTTGGCATATTTGGCGATTGATTTTAAGGGCTCGTTTGACTATCTCTCATAGGATAGAGTTCTGGACAGGCTGCGAGTTATAGGCTGTCGGGAGCTTTCCTTATGGAATAGTTACTTAGTCGGCAGGAAAGCTAGTGTTGTCGGTGCCAGCGACACGATGTGAAAGAACGTTAAACGTGGGTGTCCGCAGGGCTCCATCTGTGTTCAATTTATATGAAACCTCATGATGTAGCCAATGTTGACGCAGCTCGACCGTTCCTGCAGATTGTGTGTGTATGCGGATGACCTGCTCATCCTGATTGAAGGACAGTCACGTGCTGATCTCGAAATCAAGAGTGAGTGGGCCATGCTCGACGTTATTAAGTGGGGCAAACGCGTAAGTGTTTGGGGTGGCTATGGACAAGACCGTGATGATGCTGCTGAAAGCAGATTGCCGCACGGTCGTCATCCGCTCTTTCGGACTGGCGGCATTAGTCTCAGGTACGTGGCTCAGGTCAAGTATTTGGGAATAGTGATGACTGAGAGGATGAACTTTTGAGATCATATTACTCACGTAAGGGATAAGCTGACTGCCGTAGTAGGTAAGGTTAGACGTATTCTTAGAAGCGATTGGGGCCTCAGCAGGCGTGCTGAAAGTACCATATACGATGGTGTATTTGTCGCATGCGATACATATGGTGCGTCGGTGTGGTACGAGACCGGCATGTCTGTTCTGGCCCAGAGAAGATACAGAGGGTTGTTATAAACGCCTGCATGCCAGTTTGTCGAACTGTCTTGATGGATGCTCTGCTGGTCCTGCTTGGCGTGGCCGCCCTTGGTTTGAAAGTGATACGTCGTACTATCGTTTTCAAAGTTAGGAAGGGCTTACCACATCTTGGTCTTGACTGGCTCTCTGCTGTTGACTTGGCATATGAGAATAGGCGCTCTTAGACGAGTACCTTTTTTGTAGGTAGAGGACAAGATGGACGAAAAGTGACCATGAGAAGGTAACGTATGAATTCATACGTTTTTTTATACTTAATTTTATTTCATTGAATTTTTTAACTAAAAGAAATTCACAATAAGTTTTCAAATCTTACTTCTAAATTATTTTTTACTTGTTATTACCAATGTAATAACTAGTTTTTTGTATTTAAATCTTAATAATCTATCTTCTATTGTGTAGATAGGGCCGCTACGCCAGTATTAATGTGTCAGGCCTTTTTAGTCTCTGGTGGACATCAAATTGCAATAAAATGCGTGTAGGAGAGTTAGGATTTAGGACTAATTTGTTTACGTATTTGAACGTGTATGTTTTAACTTCTTCCTGGATAATGGGAACTCTTAGATCCCTACGGATGTTTTCGTTTCTTATATACCAGGGGGCGCATACGATAAGACATAAAATGCTAGACTGTCTTCTCTGTAACTTCTGGATGTTTGATGCAAAGGCAGTACTCTACAGCTTTTCCATACATAACGCGGATTAGATTCTTACTGACGGGGCACGATTCCCTCAATGAATTTTTCCATGTGAGGGACCTGTCCGATACTACTGACTGTGGGTGTGGAAGGGGACCTGAGGACTGGGGGCACATACTGACAGCAGGTCCCGAACATGATGACCTTAAAGAGCTAGTTGGCATGTGTATTACCTATAGGGTTAGTGATCATACCGGGGGTTGGGTCTGACCTTGAATAGGTTAGGTGAATACGCCCCTGGTTGGGCAGCCTGTGTATGCGGCTACTGCCAAGTGCACGGTCCATCCAGTCGATGTCGTCTGTCCCCGGCATGTAGGTATGCATATGACTGTTGAAGAAGCTGACTTCTGCTGATGTCCGTGCTACCTTGTCCGTCTTCGGTTCATTGCTGTTGTTAAAGCTGCTACTGGTGTTTCTGCTGCTCCCGTCGTTGTCGTTGCTGAGTCACTATGCGACATTAACTTGCCCGTGAAGGCGTATTGTCCCTTGACGGTACCACTCATTGTGGTTTAAGCCCAAATTGCAGGTAGAGCGTAAGTTCAGTGATCGGTAGGAGTTTTAGATAATCGCCGCTCCTCACCAAGGGGGACACCATGTCCAAATGCATAGTTTCAAATTGGTACTTATGTGTAGTGCATGGGGGCGTTGGTGGACGCATTGTATTCATCCAGTGCTGAGAGCACAGTGTGGTTAGGCCGTAGTGGCAGGTACCCACATTAAACTACAGCATATCATTTTTTTCCTTTTTTTATGTTTTATTGAATCTTTCTATTTAAAATAATTACAATATGTAAAATATCTTATTTCTAAATTATTGTTTATTAGGTATTACCAATGTAAGAACTGCAGTGTGTTCGTCGGGAAGGTATACTAGTTTGTTTTGCCGCCATTTTGGTAAACATTAGCCTTGACAGTTTATATTTGGCAGTCGTTATTATTGAAAAATATTTGGTAAACCAACGTGTTTTAATTGTTAAAACATTTGATCACAATCAATCAACGATTACTGTGACGATGAGAAAGTTACGTGAAATTTTTGGGAGAAACAACGTGCCAACAAGACGCAAATATCGTGTAGTGTTAGATTTCGAAGAAAGAGGGACTGTAGCTGATAGGCTGAGGAATGGACTACAACGTACTGCAAGATCGGCGGGAAACATTACTGCTGTTCAATAAAGTGTTCAAAACAACCCATCAATCTCAATTCGACACCGTGCTCAGGAGCTTGGTCTTCAAAGAACAATTTTGAACAAAGATTTGCATTTGTTTCCATTTAAGATTTAGTTGATACAACAGCTTCTTCTAGAAGACCATTTACGCCGCCTTACATATACCAATAGGAAGCTACAGCTCGCCCATGACTACCCCATCAATGAGTGACGAAGCACATTTGCATTTGAATGGATATGTGAATAAACAGAATAGTCGGTTATGAGCAATGGAAAACCCCTAAATTATTCATCAGTCACCTTTGCATCCATTTAAAGTGACAGTCTGGTGTGCAATTTGGTCAGGAGGTATCATTGGACCTTACTTCTTTGAAGTTAAAAACGGCGTAGCGGTAACTGTCAATGGGGAGCGATATCGTGATATGATTGAAAACCTTTTAGCGCCACAACTGCATCTTTTGGCTTGACTAATATGTGGTTTCAACAAGACGGTGCCACATCGCATACAGCCAGGATTATAATGGAATTACTGCGAGACCTCTTTCCACGACAAGTTATTTCAAGCAATGGTGATGTTGATTGGTCTCCACGGTCGCCTGATTTGACTGCTCTGGTTTATGCAAACAAACCAGAAACGCTAGAGCAACTCAAACAAAATATTTGTAATGAAATTAATGAAATATCGCGTGAAATGTTTGGGAATATAACGAAAAATGTGTTGAAAAGAGCTCGCATTTGTGGGACTAACAGTCCCGGACTTTTATCTGATATTGTATTCCATATATAATTGTCGACATTAAATTGAACCTTTAACAATATACGATCCACTCTTTTATTTAATCAAGAATTATAAACAAACAAAGTATACCTTCCCGGGGGACACCCTGTACTTCTGGTTCAGCAATTATTTTCTTAACTTTACAAAAGGTCCTAAATCATATGTTGTTTACGAAGCTTGTTGAAGAGAGTAAACAGAAAGCATTCAATGTTAACAAGAATGTATTAGAAGAAAGAAATACGTTTCAATAAAATGTAAACGTATGATTGTAAAAAATACAAAAAATTGTGTCGAAAATTGTTACGTGACCACATTTGGAAGGATTTACCTTAATCCTCCACTTATCTGTTTTTCAGATGCGACGTTTAAGTCATTACTGAAGCTTACAAATGCAGATTCGTCTGCAAACTTTGATATGGGATTATTGGCATATCAGCAGCATAGAGGGACTCATGCAGAGTTTATGCCATTTTTAGAAAACTGAACTTTTGACCTTACTTTAAACGTTCTATCAGCCAAATAATTCCAAAAAAGCTTGTGGGGGTTTACAGGCAGAACTCGAGTTACACACTTTATCAAACACCTGGCTGATATCATTAAAGAAAGCTGAACAGTATTACTTATTTTCAAATGAAGATAAACTGATGATCCCGGATAATGGTATGTTCATGAAAAGTTAAACCACAGTAGAATAATTTTTCAAATAACTTTGACAAAATTTAGAGTAGGCTTATGGGCCCATATGATGTAATCTGGCTTGAATCCTTTCCTGGTTTAGGGATCATAACAATTTCAGAAATGTTCCAAGAGCATGTGAAGAAGCCAACGCGCAACATTCCATTCAATATAAATAGTAACAAGTTTACAGCTTAATTAAGTTAATTTCTTATCATGGATCCTGTAACACAATCAGTTCCGGGTGATTTCCTCATATCTGTATTCTTAATTATCGATTTTAATGAAGATAACTGAAATTTCATAGAATCATTTAGAGTGTCACTAATATTTTAAATAGTAAGCTATTTATAACATGTGCAGCGAATACCTTTCCTAAGTGATTTGCGAATACATTTGCCTCAATAATGGAGTTTTTGGCTCAGGTGCGGAATTGGACATTTTAAGCGCCTTACAGTTTTCCAGAGCCTATAATCATCATTATTTGTTGGATCCAAATTTTTCAAATAACTATCGGTAGTAAATTTCTGTTTCTACCTCAGTTAATTGCGTAAGATTCTCTGGCATAATTTCATTTGGACGTTTATATCTGGGGTGCGACTGTTTTGCCATTGCCTTCTAAGCCTCTTCTTCTCCCTAACAAGAATCTGAACATCAGCTGATGACTGGTGCGAATTTTTTTAACTATTGGGTTTACTGGCGTTGCACATCTGGCTGCTACATTCATGGTGTTTGTAAAATAATCCACAGCTACTTAAATAACAGTCGTGAATATGTTCACCAATTCGAGTTTTTATTTGGGTAAAAAATAATGGTTTCAGGTGCAGTGGAGATACTGCCGTGTAACCTAATAATGGTTTCAGGTGCAGTGGAGGAACTGCTCGTATGACGAGCTGACTTAAAGTTGTTCACTTTTGATGTTTTTTACAATAGCAAAATGATAAAATCTGGCAACTTTTATTATTTATTATATTGAACTGTGTTATACAGCTTCCTCTAAGGCTAGAGATTCTAGAGCCCAAATAGCTCTGCTTTGCATTATAGTCTCCAGCTGCAAAAAAAATTTGTCCTAAGGTAGCATAGATCCTGGCAAATTGATGTTGCTGAATCTTATGTCCAGGTCACCTGTAAAAAGCCTTCGCTGAATTCTGGCCCTAGAAAATGCCTTATGTTTTAGCGCACTATACCGGTAGTGCCGCCACGTGCTGTTCCGCTCGGGTGTTTAGTGTCGTATATAAGGACCACTACGTTTCAGTGGCTCTTGTACAGTTATCCTTCTGTTGAGAAGGTAGCGACGCTTGCAATGAGCCGATCATTTTTCTCCGTGTGGGCTTGGACATTCTATTCTTGTATTTTTCCTCTCCGTATAGAAGCAACATAGAAGTTTTCCTTTCCTACCAATTGGGACAACATGCTTACAATAACATTTAATATTTTCTCGCGTAAGTATATTGATGGGGGGTTTTTGTTCCCTAAGAGAAGTGCCGGCATCTTCATCCTCCGGGGTAGCAAGTACGGAGAATCTGTTTTAATTTAAAGATGTTGTAGTTACTTTAGCACTTTTGTAGACTTTCGCGATTGATCCATACCTGTTTCGTGGGTTTGTTGTACTATTTTTGGTACATGTTTTTTTGTTGAATTTTACATTCTTCTGGTGTTATTACCTGTGAAGATATGTTTAAATTTGCGGATAATGAGCGCGTCCGGTCAGTTGGCCTTGTGGGTAAAAAAGAACTGTCATCTGCTTTTTATTATTTTAATTGTTTATTGCATTATTAGCATTTGTATAACTAAGAGAGTAATAAGCATTGTTGTTATTACCTTTTATATTTTTTTCATGAATATTATGTGCGCTCATGTATTGATTAGCAATTGTTTAAACCGGTTTAACCATGCACTATTTGTTATTGTTATTACACAATGTATTATGTTGTTTTTTTTGGGGTAATTTCTTTCTTTTTTCTTACTAACTAATGACTAAATTTTTAAATAAAAAAGAAGTCACCTTATATGAATATTAAATATGCGCTTAATATGACGTACGTCTATAATCAAACACGGTCATTAATGAAGAAAATTTTTTCTCGTAAACATTCAAATTAAAAGGAATTATAAAGCAACAATTTGTTTTAACATACATTACTAATATTTTAAAATAATTATAATTGGAATCTTAAACAACAAGAACATCGTAAAAAACAAACACATTACAATATAGATTGAAAGTCAAAGAGCTTTACTCTGCATTTACAAAGGAACGTACTTTCATGAAATTTCTGTATACGTATTACAAATAAAAGTTTCAAAGAAATTTTTAACTTTCATGAACATTTCTTGTTCATTTTCAGAGGAAAGTGAAAGTTCATTTGTAAAATGTTTTCGAAGAGAAAAATTGTTGCAATAAAACTACAAATGACAAGACTAGAATTGGAAAATGATAAAACAAGAGGGATGTTTTGTTTATTACTGAAATAGAGTTGCCAAACCATCGCACACACAAATGAATTACAGTAAGTTTTTTTTTTAATATCATTATAGACAATCAACGGTTGTGTTCTTTAAGCATATTTGATGAAAAGATTTTAAATATATTTTCGTATGTGTACAAAATAATTAAATTTTCCAATTATTATTTTACCATAATCCCGCAAATTTGTATATCTCTCTTAGAAGGCATCAGTGTTAAGCCCTTGTCATTTGACTTTCAAGAAGACGTTAAAAAATCGCTTTCATCTAAATTTTGTTGAAAGCTGAGTGGAAAGTAAAAAAAAGTTTGAGTGTGTTAGTGAAAAAGTGTGAGTGTATTGCGAGTTTCTTGCAATTACTTTCCTTTGTAAACGCTAGGTATTAACCTAGATCGACGATTTACAAAACCAAACATTGCAATACCAACTGAAAGTTAAGCAACAAGAACAACCACATTACAATATCACATTACAATATCAATCGAAAGTCAAAAGTTAAAGAAAGTAAAGTTAAAGAAAGTTAAATGGAGTTGTTTTTACAATTGTGGAATTAGTTAAGCATAATGAATAATAACAGATGTACTGGCAATTAAGTGATCGGAGAGATTAAGGGAAATAATTTTAATTTAATACTTTACATTTTTTAAATTTACTTCAAAGAGTAAAGATAATAAAGCGGAAAATAAGTGATTGAAAGTAAACTTTATATCACACCGAAATTAAATAATTTATACATATATGTATACATAACTGAAAGCTTTTTTTATTTGCAGAAATAAAGCGCAACCACGTCCAACCAGCCAACGTATACACCTCAGAACAGGGATTTTACAATTTTTCAATTCCTTAGTCTTAAATGTATTTTTAGATTAAAATCTTAACTTTATACAATTTGAATAATTTATTTGTACAGTTAATGTTTCTTATGACCCACAATATTTATATATTTTTAGCAAGCCAGATTTTTTTTTGTAGAAATGAACAACATAATGATACCATTAAAACGTATTTATAGCAATTAATTGTCTTCTATTTTACTTGGCCAGAAACAAGCTCGACTTCACCGATTGATAGATTATCTAAAAAGATTATACGTCCTGTTTCTTTGAAATTCAATTATCGTTTTTTTTCTATTGCTACTGTAAGATATTGATTCAACAAACACTTTTAATTTTTGTGGTGGCCCAAAGAAAGATCGTTTAAACCTGCTTTACAATTTTTTATTTTGATGGCCCTGACAAGGGCCGTTTCAAACTGCATTTATCTTTTTAGCTTTGCGATGGCCATGACAAGGACCGTTTTAAATGGCATTTTCTAAAATTGATTGTGGTGGCTCCAGCAACGACCGTTTTAACTACACTAAATAATTTCAAACCAAACAAATTACTGCTTTGCTTCTGGCACAACACAGAAATATGGAATATTCCACTTCGTTATAATGATTTCTGATTGTTCAACCACTTGGAATCTATCTGGCAATATACTTTTATAAGATTTTGTTTCTAATTAATATTCTTGTTTCTAGCACAAACCGCCGAGAAGTAGAAAATTTAATACCGGTAAACAGAAATTATTAGAACAAAATATTCAGGATTTGGAAACTTCTATTTGGATATAAGGACTTTTCATTATATATCTGTTGGATTGGCAAAATATTTTTATATAGCATTGTTTTAAAATGTTATTTTTGCTTCTGGCAGAACTCAAGCACATTTAAAAATTTATTCCTGCAAACACAGAAATCAACATAAAACACTTTTCACTTATATTTTATAAACAATTAGAACCTAACCTGCAATATAGTTAGAAAGAATTTGTACCTTGGATAAGAACATTGTTCCTCATAATGTACAAAATCTGCCGGCGTAATTTTATTTTGAAATACCTTGTTCCATTTCATGCACTTCAGTCCCCAAAATGCAATGACGGCAGCCCAATAAGCAGGTCCTGGAAAACAAATATGTAAATTGTTTTAGTGCCAAATTATTTTTAGAAGCACATTTTCTTCAGTTTAGTTTTACTCATTTTTATAATTTAATTTAAAATTTTCTCTTCATTTTGCCATATGTGGTATGGTTATCTTTGAGCATACAACACATGTAGTTACAACCTAAAAACACAGACCTAGACTCAAATATGGAAACATTTGCAGAAAAATGTGTAATTTTTATGTGTAAGCACAAATTTTAATTTTTTTACTCGTGAAAAAAAGTTTACTTTTGTAAGCATATTAATGACAATTAAAAGTTTATCTGAAAGAGCAAATCATATATATCATATATAATATATTTTAAGACTTGCTATCACTTAATAACTTCATAATTAGCAACTCTGTACTTAGTAACTTACCAACACTGTACTTGGAGTGGCCGCGTCGAATTATAGTCTATGCTTAGAAGACTAATTCCTAAACGACGAAAATTATTCGATATTTTTATTTTTTAAATTTCTTTTCTAGTATGTTCCAACTTCGATTTGGGCTTTCAAGGTCATTGGAATATTTTTAAATAAAACAATTAAAAATTTTTACCATATATTTCCCGACGTTTCGTTGGATAATCCCAACGTCTTCAGGGGTATTTTATTAAAATCTGGCAATACAGGAAAAATGTTATTAGTTTACATATATTTTGTTTGTTTTGTTAAGTTAAAGTTAATAAACAACAAACCAATAGATAAATAAATAAATAATATACACGTACAACAATCTTACATATTATTAATATGTTATTTTTCTTTAAACTGTCAACGTATTTTTAAATGTTCTTTTTTATAAATATTAAAACCTAAAAACACATATATACAAAACGCGGCTTTTTAAAAACTTACTTGTACTGTAAACAATAAACCCGAATCTGCTTTATGTTAACAGGAAAGAATAATTTACACTTAAATTACTTTGTCTTCTTTTCTATTTAATGACTCTTCATGTTCACTTGTTCTTGTTCTTAAACTTCTTTTTGTTGTGCCAATGTATACTTTTCCACAACAATCTGCTTGATTACCTTCTTTACATTGCTCCTTCTTGTCTATTTTGTCTTTTGTGTTTGTAAATAAAGTTTTGATTGTTTTAGCTGATCTATGTGCTATTAAAATGTTGTCACCATCCATTATTGTTTTAATTTGTTTGTATTCTGTTAATTTTGGTATGAAGGACATACTATAGTATTTTGTGTTGCCAGATGTTTCTCTATTTTCACTTCTTCCTTCCCCATATTTTGCTTTCCAGACTAATGAATTTATTAATTTCTCTGGATAGCTATTTTTGTAAAATATTTCTTTTAATTTATGATTTAATGATTTTAATAACTTTTTTGATTAAATTTACCGCTGTGTTGGTCTTTTGTTGCATTGGTTGCATTGAATGAAAATTTATTATGCGTCCAGATGCTAGTGCTTTTGGGTACCAATTTGTTGTCCTCTCTGAGAATCTTCATGTCCAGAAATGCTATTGCGTTTTGCTCCTCTTTTTCCATCGTAAATTTCAGCCTGTTGTGATAGTTGTTGAACATTTTCAGAATCTTATCCGCATCTGTTCCTCTTATTATTGCAAATAAATCATCTACATACTTTGTGATGAATTTTATTTCTACGTTTACTTTTTTAAGATCCTCCAACACTGTTTCTAACAATTTATCTAATACTATATTAGCTATAGTTGAGGAGAGTGGGTTTCCCATCGGCATTCCATATGTCTGGCTGTAGTATTTTCCTTCATATTTGAAGTAATTGTTGTCATTTAAACAAAATTGTAATATTTTTAGAAACTTTTGTTTTGATATTTGTGTGTAGTTTTTAAGTCTGTCCCACTGTTTTATTATATTGTTTATCGCCAAATGAATGGGTATGTTGGCAAAAAGTGAGACAACGTCGAGTGAAATCAGGATCTCACTATCCTCCAAAGATATATCTTCCAATATCTTCTTTAGTTCCAGTGAGTTTTGTATGTTATATTCTTCCAATACGAGATTTTTCAGAATGTTTGCAATGTATTTTGATAAATTGTAGCATGGTACTTCTATTGATGAAGATATTGGACGTAGAGGCATATTTGGCATATGTATTTTGGGTAAACCTTATAGTCTTGGGGCTGTGGCAGAATTCGAAGTTAGTCTAATTTTTTCCTGTTTCGTGATATAGTTTTGTTTAAATAAGTCCAACACTATTTTGTTATTAGCACGTAGTAGTTTTTGAGTCGGATCAGTTCGTAGTGTTTTATATGTTGTTTTGTCGTCAAGAAGCTTTTTCATACCTTTCTGGTAATCATCCTTTAAAAGAATAACGGTCTTATTACCCTTATCCGATTTCGTAATGACCACCTTATTTTTGTTTCTTTCCACAAACTTTTTCGTTTCTTCAAATGCCCTAAGGATAAATTTTTCCTTCAAATTATTTTTGGCGGTTCTTTTGAAGGTCAAAATTCGATTAGTAATTTTCGATCTGGTTGTTTCTTTCTCTTTTTCATCGGTTATCGTCTGTACCCATTGTTCGATTTCCGCGATTAAATTTATTGTTGATAAATTTTTGTCGTTTACTGGAATGGCAAATTTTTCTCCCATCGATAGTAACCATTCACTTCCTTTACTGAATTTCAAGTTCGTCTTGTTTACTAACCAATCGGGGGTATATCTAAGGTTGTATTTTTCCATTTGTCCACATTTCAGTTTTTCAAATTTTGCCTTCTTATTTTCCCGGTACTCACATCTTATCCGTAGATAGCGTTCTTTCTGTCCTTTCATAAAATTATTAAAATCGTTGTTAGAAATTGTCCGTCTTAGGTAACTCTCCACACTGATCAGCTGTCGTTTAGTTCCAGTTATACAGATATTCGTTTCTTTGATCTCAAGGTTCAATAGTTTTTTGTGAAAATTCTGTTCCATCTTTTGCAGTTCCTTTTATGTTGTAAGTGAGTTGAAAAGCTTTTTCGTGTTTTTCGTTGTAACAAATCAGTATGAAGAGTTACCTAAGACGGACAATTTCTAACAACGATTTTAATAATTTTATGAAAGGACAGAAAGAACGCTATCTACGGATAAGATGTGAGTACCGGGAAAATAAGAAGGCAAAATTTGAAAAACTGAAATGTAGACAAATGGAAAAATACAACCTTAGATATAATCCCGATTGGTTAGTAAACAAGATGAACTTGAAATTCAGTAAAGGAAATGAATGGTTACTATCGATGGGAGAAAAATTTGCCATTCCAGTAAACGACAAAAATTTATGAACAATAAATTTAATCGCGGATATCGAACAGATATGCTGCAGATTAATGTGGGTACCTGCCACTACGGCCTCACCCCACAGTGCTCTCAGCATCGGATGAATACAATGCGTCCACTAACGCCCCCACGCACTACACATGAGTACCAATTCGAAACCATGCATTTGGACATGGCCTCCCCCTTGGTGAGGAGCGGAGCCTACCTAAACCTCCTACCGATTTTTGGGTCACGGCACCCGGTTGCAATGCAACTCCACATCAAGCTTGCGCTCTACCCGCGATTTGGGTTTAAACCACAACCACCACGAAGCTCCCCGAAGGGCCGCACCATTGCCAGGATGGAACTGAAGTTCCATGGGCTCCTGACACCCGTGGTATCAGAATTTAGTCTCCGGTCAGACCTCGCAGCCGAAGCTACTTCCAGTTGGACCCCAAAATGATCCGGGACTGGTAGCCCGCCACAACAAAAAACAAACATCAGCATGGATGGACAAGGGGACAACAAGTACACATAGACAATTAACAGCCGCCTCACGGGCGACTCATTTGTCACAATGAGTGACCCAGCAAAGGACAAAACGTAGTCAATATCACATAGTGACCCGGCAACAACAACGACGAGAGCAGCAACAGGATCAACAGCAGTAGCAGCTAGAATACGGCAATGATAGGCGAAGATGGACGAGGTAGCACGGACAAAGCAGAAGATAGCTCCTGCAACCGGCATATGCATACCTGCATGCCGGGGACCGACGATGTTGCATGGATGGACAGTGCGCTTGGAAGCAGCCGCTTCCACAGGTAGCCAACCCAGGGATCACCTCCGCTAGCGTCCAGTTCTTCTCCTATTGAATACCCTCCTGGCGTATTCACCCGACCTACTGAAAGTCCGACTGTCTTCTAAGGCCCTACTAAAATCCCAACCCCAAGTATGGTCAGTACCGCTGCGGGTGATGCCCATACCATCTAGCTCTCTAAGGTCATAATAGTCGGGACACGTTGTCAGTATGTGCCTCCAGTCCTCAGGTCCCCTCCCACACCCACAGTCAGCAGTTTCGGACAGGCCTCTCAAATGCAAGAATGCATTGAGAGAACCCTGCCCCGTCAGTAAAAATCCCAGGCTCATGCGGAAGCAGAAGTCTGGGCGTTGTTCTACGAAGTCCGCGTCACGTATGAATTCATACGCTACCCTCTCATGATCACTGTTCGTCCATCTGGTCCTCCACCTGGCAACAAGACACTCGTCTAAAAGTGTTTTGATGCACCTATTCTCTTCTGCCAAGTCAGCAGCAGAAAGCCAGTCATGCCCAAGAAGTGGTAGACCCCTCTTAACCTTGAAAGCGATAGCACGGCGTATCATGACTATTCCCAGATACTTGACCTGAGTCACATATCTGAGACTAATGCCGTCAGACCGAATGAGTGGAGGACCACCGTGCGACAATCTGCCTTTCAGCAGCATTGTCACGGTCTTGTCCATTGCCACCCCACTCAATAACGTTCGCCCCACTCAATAACGTCGTGCATGGCCCGCTCACCCTTGATTTCTAGATCAGCACGAGACTGGCCTTCAATCAGGATGAGCAGCTCATCCGCATACGCACACAGTCTACAGGAACGGTCGAGCTGTGCCAACATTGGGTCCATCATGAGGTTCCATATAAATGGACCACAGATGGAGCCCTGAGGGCACCCACACCGTGTCGCTGGCACCGACAACACAAGCTTTTCTGCCGTCGAAGTAACTATTCCATAGGGACAGCTCCCGACAGCTTACAACGCGCAGCCTATCGAGAACCCTACCCCATGAGAGATAGTCAAACGCACTCTTGAAATCGACGAATATGCCAAGAATGTATTTACCAGTCTAGTTGATAACGCAGCGCTTGACATGCAGCCACGCGTTCTCGACAAACCTCCTCTCCCTGAAGCCGTACTGGTACTCGGAAGTAGCCTCATTGGCATCCTCCTTCAGTCGTGACACCATTATCCTCTCCAGTACTTTTCCAAGCACTGGGAGGAGACTGATGCCCCGGTAAGATCGAGGATCACTCCTCACTCTATCGGGAGGCTTCAGGAGAACGACAACTTTGGCAATCTTCCAAGCCTCAGGAAAATAACGCGGGCTCAAACACTTCCCAAAGACTGACTCCAGGTTTTCCGGTATGGCTTTCCAGATGCTTTTACACATCTCTCCAGTCATACCATCAATGCCTGGCGATTTTCTACTTCTAACACGACAGTTACTGTCCGAGACCTCTGTCCTTTCCAGGACCGGAGAAGCAACCATCTCCCTAATGAGAGGAGAGTGGTCAACCATCTTCGCTGCCGGAAAGAAGACCCCCAGCAATGTTTCAACGCACTCCCTCCAGCTTAGCGACGAGTTATCGCCAACCCGAAGGGAAGCTAGGTCCACCTACCTACCTCGACCCCTGCAGATACGGTAAACCCAACCCCAGGGATCGTCTCTATTGTCCCGTACGAAGCGCCTCCATTCGTCCGTTTTCACCCTAACTATCCTGTCCTTGTACGTTCTGAGGCCAGCTGAGTAGTCTGCTCTACGCTGAGTTAGATCTTCAGAATTGACCCGCCTGGCTCTCTAAAAGACTCCTCACGCGCCTCCTCATCATATCCAGCTCCCTGGTCCACCACTTGGCCGTGCTTGGCTTGGTCTTGCGACGTCTACCAAGGAGTACATCACTAACTATGCACATCTAGCTATCTAGTCTGCTGAACTGGTCATCTATAGTCAGTGCCCTAAGGTCATCTAATGGTACCTCTGAGGCCACCGCACTAAAGTAGTCCGCGTAAACGTCCCAGTCGACGTCGCGATCCCTCCAAGATCAAGGGAGCTCAGTCACCGGAGGTTATGATCACTCACCCCCCAGTCCTCGCACACCTTCCACCTAAAGTTAAACGCCGTCATCGCCGCCCCGTTTGCGGCTGTCACGTCGATGTCGTTAACTCCCATGAGACCGTGAAAGGTATATAGGTCGCTCGGCTCATTGACTACCATGACGCGC
Source organism: Phania funesta (assembly GCA_963932375.1). NCBI lineage: Eukaryota > Metazoa > Arthropoda > Insecta > Diptera > Tachinidae > Phania > Phania funesta. Next base: position 60,877,726 of record OZ010653.1, read on the forward strand.
TTTGCGACTAGCCATTCGCTAAGCATAACTCCTCGCACGTAATTCGGGTGGGCAGGAGCGGTCCTGGCCATCTTGCTGAGCCACATGCGAGAGCATGCGTTTGCGTCTAAACCAAGGATTACAGGATAGTACTCGCAAGAAGTAGCACCGAATCCATATACCTTAAATACGGTACAAGGGAACCCCCATACCTGCTAGCCACGAACATCCTCCCAAACGCGCCCTCCATTGACACGCAGACCCCCCATTGGCTACTACTAACTAACGTACAGTCTAGGTCCTGGTCATTTACAATCACAGCAGAGGTACCCCCACTGTCAATAAAGACTCGCATACCCCCCGGCAAACCCCTAACTTGTCCACCCGTGAAATACGGCTCCTGCACAAGAGCCGCACCCATGTTGCATATCGCCTGCCCAAGCTGGCAGATCACCGCATATGACCGCTGGCAGTTAAGCTGTAAAAATTTTACGTCCGTTTCCATATTAATGGCGTGCGTTCGCCTGAGCAACTATCACGCTGTATACAGGGCACGAAGCAGCCATCATCATATGGTCTGAAGGTAGTCCCTTAAACGCACAATTCCTGCACGTGATATCGTTGGGGCACCTTGAAGCTACGTGTTCGGGTAGGCCACATAAGCGGCATACCTCCTCCTTCATCCGGCAATCGCGTACCATGTGGTCGAATCCAAGGCACCTGAAGCAGCTAGGTACGGCATCGTGTTGCCGTACCCCAAAGGAGAACCACCTGCCAGTATCCAGCAGATGCTGCATGGCATCGCCACTTCCCTCCAGGACCACGTTTACTGGTCCAACTGTGAGCCTCCATGGGCCGCCATGGCCTTTCCGGAATGCCTCTGGGGGCATTCTCTGCTTGTGGTTCATCTCGTACAGCTCCGTCATGAATTCATCTGGGGTGATCTCCGGATGAACCCGCTGCACAACGACCTTAGGACCGAGAGGGTCCTCAATACTGCTCCACCATCTCGAAGGGGCCGCAACTCGTGGTCACGAACTCCAAGAGTGGGGCCCACTTCCGTCACGACCGTCCACAACTTCCTTAGAGGAAGCCCCGCTCTTTCCCCGGACAACTATTGACCACGTCTCCACCGGCTTGGGAGGAGGTGGTGCAGTACTGACCGTAACAGCAGTCGCCGGGGCCGATGTCCTCACTGGAACTGGAGCCCTCGGCACAGCGAACGTCGGCGGCACCTGGGGCCCTCACACGTCAAGGCGCCCCCGTAGTCGCTCATTTTCTAACATGAGCCGCATCAGCAATGTCTCGTACTTCGACGAGTACTCAATCACCTTCTTCGCGATCCCCAGGCAGACTCCTCTCTCGAGGACCAGGTCCGTCAGTTCGACGGACACCTCCTTCATCTCAGCGACAGTCACGTCCGACCTGTCGCCTTCAACCGCCGCAGCCTTCTTACGTTGCCGGGCTTCATCTGCGAGGCAACTCCAGTCACAGAGCCTACAGACATGACACTTGTGTCCGTTACGGCACCAGCAACACCAGCTGTAACAGCCACACCAGCAGCACCAGTAGCTCCAGTAGCTCCAGTAGCACCAGCAACACCAGGAGCACCAGCGTCGCCCTTGTGACCAACAAGACCACACACAACAGGGGCAACGTCGCTACCCACAACAACAGCAGCAGCAGCAGCGGCAGCAGCAGCCCGCTTAGCCATGGGCGAACCAGACTTATGCCGCTTGGCATCCTCGGTGCTCGACATCTCGCTGTCTGTGTGGCGTACCTTCGGCACACCAACCGGCGGAGGACCACGAATATCATCCGTAGTGGCGTCGGACGCATCGTCCTTCGCCTTTGGCGTACGTTTGCCAGCGGGTGGCATGGCAACACCAATATAATAAGGAAAATGAAGTGTTTTCACTTATCTTATATATATCCAACTCACAAACCAGCAATACAACACGTACCCAAGGCAGCAACCAACCTGTAGCAGCAATACACAGGAATACCAGTAGATGGCACTGGTAATAATGCGCAGCAGGAACCTGAACCAGGTTACCGCAGTCACAACCCGAATGTCTCGTACAAGTTTGGAACCACTTCACTAGCACACTTGGTATTACCACTAATGCCACCAATACACGAATTGTCTTTTCTAACCTCACTTTTCGCCGGAGATACAAGTTTTTGTAGTTCGTACTTTGGAGCACCCTTCAAAGGTGTCTCAAAAGTGACGTCACAATACTTGCTATTTTTCAAAATTCCGTCTCACTCTAAAGCTATACTCGTTAGGCAAAACTTTTTCCCGCTCTTCCGCACTGTCACTAAAAACTCACAATTAAAAATTCGCTACGCGCATTCGTATTAAAACGTCCGCTCACGGCAACAATCCAACTGAGAGTGGAATATCGAACAATGGGTACAGACGATAACCGATGAGAAAAAAAGAGAAAGAAATAACCAGATCGAAAATTACTAATCGAATTTTGACCTTCAAAAGAACCGCCGAAAATAATTAGAAGGAAAAATTTATCCTTAGGGTATTTGAAGAAACGAAAAAGTTTGTGGAAAGAAACAAAAATAAGGTGGTCATTACGAAATCGGATAAGGGTAATAAGACCGTTATTCTTTTAAAGGATGATTACCAGAAAGGTATGAAAAAGCTTCTTGACGACAAAACAACATATAAAACACTAAGAACTGATCCGACTCAAAAACTACTACGTGCTAATAACAAAATAGTATTGGACTTATTTAACCAAACTATATCACGAAACAGGAAAAAATAAGACTAACTTCGAATTCTGCTACAGCCTTTTTACCAAAAATACATATGCCAAATATGCCTCTACGTCCAATATCATCATGAATAGAAGTACCATGCTACAATTTATCAAAATACATTGCAAACATTCTGAAAAATCTCGTATTAGACGAATATAACATACAAAACTCACTGGAACTAAAGAAGATATTGGAAGATATATCTTTGGAGGATGGTGAGATCCTTATATCACTCGACGTTGTCTCACTTTTTACCAACATACACATTCATTTGGCAATAAACAATATAATAAAACAGTGCGACAGACTTAAAAACTACACAAAAATATCAAAACAAAAGTTTCTAAAAATATTACAATTTTGTTTAAATGACAACAGTTACTTCAAATATGAAGGAAAATACTACAGCCAGACATATGGAATGCCGATGGGAAACCCACTCTCCTTGTTTTGTTCCGTGGAATAAATGAAAGACGCACGCGTATTATTACTATAATGTATTTAATCCATTTATTAATATTAAAAAGGTAAGTATAAAAGAAGTAAAATATAAAAGTTCCAGAATGTAACTTTTATATTTCACAAAATGGAGAGCAAAATTACAATGGGCGTGATACTGCAAGCTGTTCGAATTAGAAATAGAAAAGACAATGACAATTGAAAATGAAGCAGACAGTGTTGCCATATCGTTGGTTTGGGAAGTTTCCCAGTTATAACAATTCTCCCTCACTTAAAAGAAACATATTTGATTAGTGCCGTATGTAGTTTCTATGATGAATTGGCGGTTTACGTTGTCGACCAGATGTACGGCGGCTGGATGTTGATTCAGACTCGGCATTTGCTGAAGTGGATGATTGCGGCTGTTCACTTGTTGTAGAAGTATTAGAGGCAGTGGAGTTACTTGGCACTGAAGAGTCCTGGATAGGTACTTGGTTTTGAATGTGGGGAAGTAAAGCTGGATGTTGAAAGATTTGCGGATCTACTTCCGTTTGACTACTTGAATCAGTTCCTTGCTCAGGACTTGGTGATGTGTCAGGTGCTATGACATTTGTGAGGCGTAATTGATTGATGTGGCGTTTAAAGGTAAATCCATTGTCTAGGCGAACGATATAATGAAGACGACCAAGCTTCTCTGTGATGGTTCCAAATTTCCAAGAGGGTTTATTTACGTTGCAATATCTAGCTTGAACACGATCTCCCACATTTAGTTGTCTGACTGTAGTTTCAGGGACAGAGGTTTTTAAGTCTTTTCACGGTTTTAAGGCATCTAGTTGAATTCTAATCTGTCTTCCAAGGTACTGCTCAAATGGTGTTCTACCATTGGCTAGTGGTGTCGCCCTGTATCTAAACAGAATATTTTGGACCTTTTTTCCAATTGGTGCTGGGTCATCTGACATCGCCCTAAGTCGTTTCTTTAAAGTCTGGACATTCCTTTCGGCCAGTCCATTTGTTGCTGGGTGACCAGGAGCAATAAATTTTTGAAATATGCCCGAATTAGAGCAAAACCTTGAAAATTCTTCACTTTTGAAAATAGGGGCATTGTCGGAAACCATAACATCTGGATATCCATTCCTAGCAAAAATGCTGGATAACATTTCAATAGTTAAAAATGATGTTGGTGCAGAGGAGATCATACCTACTTCTGCCCATTTGGATTTTGAATCGATGACCACCAAAAATGTATGCCCTTGAAATGGTCCCGCATAATCAATATGAATACGCTGCCAATTTCCTTGTAGTTCCTCCCACGGATGAAGAAATACTTTCGGAGGATTGTTTTGAACAGAGGCACAAGCAGCACAGGATCGAACGTACTTTTCGATATCCTTATCAATTGAAGGCCAGTATACATACTTCCTTGCCAATTGTTTCATCTTGGTTATGCCAATGTGTGAGTAATGAAGTTCATTTAAAACTGCACTTTGCAACGAACTTGGGACCACGACTCTATTACCTTTAAATAAAATTTTGGAATCGGTTGTATATTCTGAGTCAACTGTATTTGAATTACGTAATGTATTTAGAATTTGTACAAGTTGTGCATCTTCTTTTGTGGCATTTCGAATTGAATTAAAGTTTAGATTTGATGAATTTATTTGGAACAATGTTGAATTGCAAATAGAGTGTACTTCCTGATCAATGAAATTTGTTGAATTGTTATCGGTATTTAAAGGTGCTCTCGACAGACAATCAGCATTAATATTTTCTTCACTTTTTCTCGTAACAACCTTGTAATTATATCCAGTGAGAAAAGCTGCATATCTTTGAAGTCTGGATGATGTCATCTGAGGTAATTTTGAATTTTGGTGAAAAATCTGGGACAAGGGCTGGTTATCCGTAACCAGTGTAAAGAGTCTTCCATAAAGATATTCATGGAAGTGCTGAACTGCACACACAATTGCTAGCGCCTCGCGGTCGAGCTGGGAATAATTCTGTTCTGCCGGAGTTAATGACCTTGAAGCAAAAGCAATAGGCCTTTCTTCATTACTTATTACGTGAGACAGAACACCCGCTATTCCAGTTATACTAGCATCACAAGCAAGTTGGACCTTTAGATCGGGATTGAAAGGCATTAGAACTCTGTCACTAGCAATTTCTTTTTTCAACAGAGAAAATGCTTTCTGGCAATTAGAATTCCATTTGAAAACTGTATTTTTATGTAGTAACATACGTAAGGGTGAAGTTAGGGTAGAGGCATTTGGTATGAACCTAGAATAGAAAGTAACCATGCCAAGAAATCTACGGACATCTTCCACGCATTTTGGTTTTGGCATATCAACAATGGCTTTAATTTTTGAATCACATTTTTGAATTTTGTTGTATTCCACGGTATGACCCAAAAATTTAATTTGTTTTTGAAAAAATGTGCATTTCGAAAGGTTTAATTGAAGGTCGTACTTTTTAATTGGGCCAAACAAGATTTTAAATTAGCCTTACATTCAGATAAAGACTCACCATGTATAGTAATATCATCGAAATATACTTAAGTTTTTTGGAATTTCACGTAATATTTGGTCCATAATCCTATTAAATTCGGCTGGAGAAGTTTTGATGCCAAAAGACAGGCGATTCATTCGGTATGTTCCCCGATGTGTTCGAAATTGTTTGAATTTGAGATGAAACTTCATCAACGGGGACGTGTAAATACGCTTTATAAAGGTCGAGTTTGCAAAAATACTTTGAATCCTTGAGGCAGTTGAAAATTTGCTATATTTTGGGTATAGGGTAGTGTGCACTTACCAACCTTTGATTTACGCCAACTTTATAGTCAACGCAAAGTCGAACACCTCCGTCAGCTTTTGGGATGACTACCAATGGTGACCCCCAATCGCTATTGGCAACTTTGGAGATAATTCCCCATTTTTCCAGATCATCAAGTTCCTTGTCAACACGTTTCTTTAATGCAAAAGGTATTTGGCGTTCTTTGGTGTATATAGGCTTAACGTTCTCTCTCAACTGTAAAGAAACTTTATAACAAGGGATACTTCCAATTTTCTGTTCAAAAACTTATGAATATTTGGATATTAAATCTTCCATTTGATTTGAATCATTCATAGAATGGGCCACATGTATATTTGAATTATTTTGATCCAATTCATTAAGGTTAATACCCAAGCGACGTATCCATGTTCATCCTATTAGGGGAGAGCAATGACTCGGTACTATATAGAGATCATCAACTATTGAAACATTGTTATATTTTGCACTGACACTCACTTTGCCTTCTGGGGTAAATGTATTTTGAGTGTACGAACGAAAAATTATATTTGTAGGGGTTATCTCATTAGACAATTCAAGTTTTTCAAATAAATTTTGGGGCAAAAATGAATAACCGGAACCAGAATCTACTTCGAATTTGACCATTTTGCCTTCTATCAACATTTGTGCAAAGTAACGCTCACAATTTGTACTTTTGTGTCGTTGGAGTAAACATCAACAATTTCAAAAATTCCGTAATCAAAATTATCATTTTTCACTTGATTTGTTGAGTTCACACGTGTACTGGGTTTATTTTTAGGTCCGGCGTTAGGACTATTTGCCAAAAGAGAAGCGATGCAGACTTTTGCTACATGACCTTGTTTTGCACATAAATTGCCTTTTAATTTTGCACTAGAGCGACATTCCTTTGCAAAATGACAATTTTTACCACAACGCCAGCACAGGCCGGCTATCCCTAATTGTTCGTAATTAACTTTTTGTTTATGTTGAGGTGGCTTACGATTGAATGGTACTTTTCCCTTCTTTGAAATTTTATTTACACTTGCACTGGATGTATTTGCCACCGCGTGTGATAACTGCTCTGCATCATACTTTGCTGCCTCAAGTGTCAGCGCCTTTGAAACAATTTCTTCAATTTTAGAAGATTGCACTTGAAGAAGTTGCTCTCGCATATTATTGTCTCTTATACCACGGATAAATTGTGCTCGTAAAAACACATTAGCAATTGAACTTTTGCACTCACACTCTGAAACAAATTCACAGTCATTAATATCGGTATGAAGAACTGCCACAAAATCTGCCACTGACTGTCCTTCGCTTTGATATTTTGATAAAAATTTATGTTGAGCCACTAAAACATTTTTATTTGGTGCTAAATGATTTTCTAATAATTTTAATAATTCATCGTACGACAATTCTGTTGCTGCTTTTGGTGCCGCTAATGCCGTTACCATATTAAAGTGTTTAGAGCCAATTGAATTTAACAACAACTTTACACAATATTCCTTCATGCCTGAAATATCCTTCATATTGATATAATTTCCAAATCGTTGTATGTAATTCCGATAAGTCTCCTTGGCCGGATCGAAAACATCAAAGTTGGGTACCAATGCTGTGTTAATTATGTTGGTGCTGCTTTGCACTGAATTACCTGCACCTACAGTCAATCTTGATATGTTCGTCAACAAATCCTGTTGCGCCTTCATAAAGGTTGCAAATTGTTCAGCATTCGTTTTGTAGAAATATGTAAAAACCTTGCACTTGCTAAACAAAAATTAATTGTATTTTAATTTTTCGATTGTTTCACACTCGTCGCCAAACTGTTGTGTTCCGTGGAATAAATGAAAGACGCACGCGTATTATTATTATAATGTATTTAATCCATTTATTAATACTAAAAAGGTAAGTATAATAGAAGTAAAATATAAAAGTTCCAGAATGTACTACTTCACCAAATGGAGAGCAAAATTACAATGGCCGTGATACTGCAAGCTGTTCGAATTAGAAATAGAAAAGACAATGACAATTGAAAATGAAGCAGACATTGTTGCCATATCGTTGGTTTGGGAAGTTTCCCATTTATAACACTCCTCAACTATAGCTAATATAGTATTAGATAAATTGTTAGAAACAGTGTTGGAGGATCTTAAAAAAGTAAACGTAGAAATAAAATTCACCACAAAGTATGTAGATGATTTATTTGCAATAATAAGAGGAACAGATGCAGATAAGATTCTGAAAATGTTCAACAACTATCACAACAGGCTGAAATTTACGATGGAAAAAGAGGAGAAAAACGCAATAGCATTTCTGGACATGAAGATTCTCAGAGAGGACAACAAATTGATAACAAATTGGTATACAAAAGCACTAGCATCTGGACGCATAATAAATTTTCATTCAATGCAACCAATGCAACAAAAGACCAACACAGCGGTAAATTTAATCAAAAAAGTTATTAAAATCATTAAATCATAAATTAAAAGAAATATTTTACAAAAGTAGCTATCCAGAGAAATTAATAAATTCATTAGTCCGGAAAGCAAAATACGGGGAAGGAAGAAGTGAAAATAGAGAAACATCTGGCAACACAAAATACTATAGTATGTCCTTCATACCAAAATTAACAGAATACAAACAAATTAAAACAATAATGGATGGTGACAACATTTTAATATCACATAGATCAGCTAAAACAATCAAAACTTTATTTACAAATACAAAATAGACAAGAAGGAGCAAAGTAATGTTGTCTACCAAATAAAATGTTTAGGTAATCAAGCATATTGTTGTGGAAAAGTATACATTGGCACAACAAAAAGAAGTTTAAGCACAAGAACAAGTGAACATGAAGCAGACATTAAAAAACAAAAACAAACAACAGCACTCGCTCAGCATTGCATTGAATACAGACATACAGCTAACTTGACAAATGTTAAAATACTTAACAGAGAAAATAAAATAAACAAAAGGTACACTCTTGAGGTACAACAAAAGGGGAACGAGTCATTAAATAGAAAAGAAGACAAAGATAATTTAAGTGTAAATTATTCTGTACTGTTAACATAAAGCAGATTCGGGTTTATTGTTTACAGTACAAGTAAGTGTTTAAAAAGCCGCGTTTTGTATATATGTGTTTTTAGGTTTTAATATTTTTAAAAAAGAACATTTAAAAATACGTTGACAGTTTAAAGAAAAATAACATATTAATAAAATGTAAGATTGTTGTACGTGTATATTATTTATTTATTTATCTATTGGTTTGTTGTTTATTAACTTTAACTTAACAAAACAAACAAAATATATGTAAACTAATAACATTTTTTCTGTATTGCCAGATTTTAATAAAACACCCCTAAAGACGTTGGGATTAGCCAACGAAACGTCGGGAAATAAATGGTAAAAATTTTTAATTGTTTTATTTAAAAATATTCCAATGACCTTGAAAGCCCAAATGGAAGTTGGAACATACTAAAAAAGAAATTTAATAAATCAATAACGTCAAAGTAAAGTACATAAACAAATTTTTATTTTTTCCTTTCTTATAAAAAACACAATTTGTGCTGATTAAAATCATATTAAACATATTATGATACGTTAAAACTTACTGATGCGAAAAAGTGGTTGAAAATTTCCTGTCAAACACAATATCTAACATATCTAATTATATTACTATGAAATGTAGGAAATTACATTTTCAACATTGTTTGATAGTTATAACATCTTTTGGTTTATTATTAGGCTCAGAAAAAATGTTTAACAAAAAATTACTGAAACAAAATGAACTCTCAATTAACCACAGCATTTGAACTTAGTTAAAGTATTATTTTTAATCTTTCTTTAAGATATGGGCAAAAATCCATCTCCTCAAAATCTATTTACAAATGGTGGCCGATCACAATTTGCAACGAAGAATAATTCTCGGGTAGTTGTCCAAAAAGGAGGCCTGGCTATTCTGCCCTGCGTCGTGAAGTTGAACTCTCCAGCAACCGTAAGTAAAAACAAACAAAAACAAAAAGAGTATTACTATAACTCAGCGTCAAATTCTTTTGACGTCAAATTTTAAAATATTTTTTATTAATTAATAAAAGATTAACTTTAACTAAACATGTCAGAAATTTAAATAAGATTTTCCACACACATATATCGCAATAATAGCTTACTAACGCAACATTTTTTATTGTCGCTTTTAAAAAAGCAGAAAAATTTTAATGCAACTTAAATTTTGCCACTTGTCGGCTTACGAGTAGGGTTGCAATTTAATGAAACTTTTCAGATGACCTTCGTATAAACGACAATGAGGTTTTCTCGGAGAGAAGTATACAAAATTTTAAGGAAACTTTTTAGAAGACCCTGGTTTTTCTTGGAGAAGTATAAAAAAGTTAAAAAAAAAAACTTTTAAAAGGACCCTGGTATGAACAGTGGAGTCCAAAAGATATGGTAGAAAAGAAGAGAGAAGTATAAAAAAGTTTAAAGAAACTTTTCAGATAACGCTCATATGGACGGCGGAAAAATTATTAAATAAAAGGGGTTAATTTCAAACCAACTACAATTCGAATATGTAGCTGGCATCATAAATGAGACAAAATTTTAAGAGAATAGGAAAATTGAGAGACATAAACTACTAAACATGGATGATGGTCATCCTCAAGCAAAAGGATATGGCTTGCCGTATCTGAGTATATTGTATAAAGTTCTATCATATACCTCCTCGTGGTGGTGGTCAGTACGAGATTCCTGTCTCTGCAAGGAGTCTGGCTAAATAACTCGAGCGGAGAGAAGTTAACACTCTCTAGTAAAAAATCCCTTATCCACGGTGGAAGAGCATATGCCATGGATGCGTGATCTTTAGTATGCGAACTCTGGATACCAGTCGATCTCCTGTTTTACTACAGACTTACCCGTGCATATGGAGCTCTGTGTGGGTTGGCATCTTTTTTTTCATTATAGAAATGAATCAGGAAGCCTTGCAAGAGGCAGAGTGGTTAATTTCTGAAGAATCTCCGGTTTTAATTGGCTAATGGAGGAATTCTGAAGAGATTAACAAGAAAACCTTTCAAGGCGTCAACGGTTTAATCTTCAAAGGTACTTCTAAGACATTGGACCTTCAAGCCTCACAAGAAGTGGAGAGGTTAATCTCTGTACGAACTCCGGTATTTGTTGGCCAATGGAGGGATTCTGAATGAGTGGACAATAAAGCCTCGCAAGAGGAAGAGGCTGAAGCGGTACCGCACTTGGAGTGTGAATGTCCAGCTCTGGCTAGAATAAGACTTCGTACCACGGGCGGACTCATGTTAAACGTGATTGCCATGGTGGACATAAATCTGACACAAATACTAGCAATTATAAGAGTGTCCGTGATGAGGAAGAAAGCCTACAGTCACCAGTCGACATTCTGAAATCATTGCAGTCAAGAGTAAAGGCTAGTGATAGCAGGCGACTCAAATGTGAGTGAGGTAGTCGTAGATTACAAACCAGTTCCTAAAATCAATTCGAGGAATTAAGGGGGTCGAAATGGAACCTTAGAGTTAGCGGGCTGCTTCATTCTATCCCCCTTCATTAAGAAAAACCTTCGTCGATATTAACAGTGCATAGCAAACAGAAATTGTTATTGTTTAAATGTGTGGGTTTTACTTAAATATATTGTGTGAAAACCAAAACCTAATACCGGTGTAAACCGGTGTGTATATGGTATGTTAAAAAAATATTATTATGCCTGTTTTTTTATAGGGTATAATAGAGTTTATTTAAAAGGCATGTACATAAAAAATTATTTGCTCTTACTTGCGGGGGTTGTCTCATTATAAGCAGGATCTGGGGTATGTTGTTCGTAACTCCAAGTAGTTCTGCGGGCTTTGTTTGAGTAGGTATGTGTTTCAGATATTTACAAAGGTCTGGTTCAAAGCTGCAGTAATGATGATCGGAGAAAAGTTCTGAAAACGTTTGAAGAAAAAAAATTAAATGTGTTTATTTTTCACAAAGCATTTTAATAAAAAGAAGAAATAGTTAAATATAAGTTGATTATGCGCACAAAAACATAAATGTGAAAATGAGGCCAAGTTTCTATCCACAAAATTCGGCAGTAAAAAGTAGTGAGAAGAAAATGAAGACCAGGTTCTTCATTTTTAAGCAACTTGCTAGTTTGGTAACATTTTTCCCACAATCCTTTCCATATTAGAAAGTTAAAAAAAAATTCGCGAAGTTAGCAAGTTTATGTGATCGTGGTTTAGTACAGACGTACATAATATTTCGCGCATAAATAATATCAGACAAAAAATTATATAAATACAATGGAGCAAGTGAACAGTTAAAAAAACAAAGAATACACAAAAACAACAACATACCATATATATTAATTGTTGCAAATAAAAACAAAAAGTCCATGGATAAAAAATTCTAGTGATATTCAGTATATGAGTGTGACAAACATTCATAAAAAAAAGTATAAAAGGTAATAGCAACAATGCTTATTACTCTTTTAGTTATACAAATGCTAATAATGCAATGAACAATCAAAACAATAAAAAAGAAGATGACAGTGCTTTTTTAACCGCCAGGCCAATTGACCAAACGCGCTATTTATCCGGAATTATAAACTTATCTTCGCAAGTAACAACACTAGAAGATACTACAATTCAACAAAAAACATTACAGGTACTATATCAAAAATAATACAGCAAACCAACGAAACAAGTAATATAAAAAATCCTGTACAAAAATTTCAAACTGGTATGGATCGTTATATAACAGGAGCGCACTGCTAAACAATATAAAAGCTCCCCAAGTACTGTAATGCCGGTAAGCGAAAACAGATTCTCTGTACTTGCTACAGCGGATGATGAAGCTGAACCCGCTATCAGGGAACAAAAACCTCACCCGATTTACTTGCGCGAACAAACATCTAACGAAATTGTTAACATGTTGTCTCAGCTGGTAGGTAAGGAAAGCTTTTATGTAGCTTCTATACGAAGAGGACAAATTCAAGAAACAAAGATCCAAGCGCACACTGAGAAGAATTACCGCCTAATCGCAAATCGCATCGATGCAGATAATAAGAGCTATTATACATATCAACTCAAAAGTGCTAAAGGTTTGATTGTCATTGTAAAGAGCATTGACAGTTCTGTTCCCACTGATGAAATAAAAAGTGCCATAGACGTGGAAAGTTATATCGTAAGGTCAGTGCACAATATTCTAAATAAGAATAAAGTTCCCCAACCTATGCATCGTGTTGAAATCGTATTTAACGCATCTCAGCTTAAATCAAAAAACTCCGTTCATCCTATATACAATTTGCGCTACCTTTTGAACAGAAGAATAACGGTGGAAGAGCCTCTAAAACGTAATGGTCCCCGTGAGTGTACTAACTGCCAGGAATTCGGACACACGAAAACCTACTGCAAGCTACCATCCGTATGCGTTGTTTGCAGTGATGCAAACTTTGGAATGCACTTCTTCCAAAACAGACCCAAAGATCAAAAAATGCAGCAACTGTGGTGATAACCACACAGCAAATTACAGGGGCTGTAAAGTCTTTCAACATGTAAAAAATAATGCGAAAGTCGTACGTAAACCTGAATGTGAGCAATATAGGTCTTGCCGATTTCCTCGGCTTCATGCTGGTCCTATTGCTAGTACACAGCCAGATACGAAACCAAACTATTCATATGCGCAAACATTGAGAAATGATTTACCTAATGCGAATGCCAAAAGTTCTAATGCGCATAAACATTCATATGCCTACGTCCTCAAAGTGGGTGCACAGACACTCCTCACTACCAATTCGAGCTCAATCCTTAATTTAATACAAACAATGAATAATTTCATGCCAACTATGCACGGTATGTTTCAGGAAATGATGCGAATGATGCTTCTGGAGTGCTAACGGACTCTCCCAACATAAATATGAAGTAGAACACTTCCTGCTAACACATGATATAGACATACTATTAGTTTCTGAAACATACTTCACTATAAAAAACTGCTTTAGAATTGATGGGTTTTTTGTATATGACACAAAACACCCAAGTGAAAGGGCATATGGTGGGACTGCCATTATAGTCCGAAAAAACGTAAGGCATTTTCCATTGCCTGAATTCAACGAAGACTTTTTGCAAACCACGACTATAAATCTTACTGATTTTAAAATTGTAGTCTCGTCAGTGTATTGCCCGCCTAGACATAAAATCGAACACCATAAATTTGCCAGGTTCTTTGCTACGCTGGGACAAAAATTTATTGCCGCTGGTGATTACAATGCAAAGCACACATATTGGGGATCCAGACTCCTTAGTCCTAGAAGTAGGCAGTTGTATTATACAGTTCAAGCAAACAAGCTGGACGTCGTATCTACCGGTAAACCCACCTATTGGCTCACAGACTTTAATAAGTTGCCAGACCTTATAGATTTTGCTATAGTAAAAAACATCAAACGGGACCAACTGTTAGTTAGTTCATCCTATGACCTATCTTCTGATCATTCACCTACAATTGTTATTTTACACGACAGTTTTGCCACTGCACCTAAAACCCTTAGTTTCTGCCCGAACAGAAACACGAATTGGTTAAAATATAAAATGTATGTGAGCTCTCACTTATCTTTGAACATCCCACTGAGAAATCCAGCTGATATTCAAGTAGCTGTAGATCATTTTACAGACGTGGTGACTGCCGGAGCCATAGCTGCAACGCCAACAAAGCCATCAGCTAAAATAATATCGCACCAGGCAACAGCAGATATTCAGATGATCGTCATTGAGAAAAGAAGACTAAGAAGACAATGGCAAAATAGTCGTTCTCCTCACATAAAAATGCAAATGAACTTATGCCAAAAAAACTTACGCAGTAAATTGAGACAGAAACACGAATTCGCTATCGACAACTTTTTAAAAAACTTGCAACCAATGAAAAACACGGATTATAGTCTGTGGAAAGCTGTGAAGCACTTATTGCTTACGAATCCCCACTAAGACTTGAAGACCGTACTTGGGATAAAAACTCAAATGAAAAGGCAAATCACTTAGAGAAGGTTTTTGCACCATATGATATAAGTAATTCCACTATTCCAATTATTAGTGACACCGTGAATGATCCTATGAAATTTCGGTTGTCTTCTTTAAAATCGACAATTAAAAATACGGATATGAAGAAATCACCTGGACCTGATCGTATAACAGGATCAATGATAAGAAACTTACCTAATGCAGCTGTAAGAATTTTACTTTACATATTTAATGCCATGTTGCGCGTCGGCTTCTTCCCATGCTCTTGGAAGATGTCTGAAATTGTTATGATCCCGAAACCAGGAAAGGACTCAAGCGAGATTACATCCTACAGGCCTATTAGCCTACTGTCAGTTTTGTCAAAGATATTTGAAAAATTATTCGTCTCGAGTGTAACTCCTTTTCTAAATGAACAAAACGTTATCCCAGAATCAGTTTGGTTTTCGAACAAGGCATAGTACGATTGAACAAGTCCATAGAATCGTTACTATTATTAGATCGGCTTTTGAAAGAAACCAATACTGTTCAGTTTTATTTATAGACATTTCCCAAGCATTTGATAAAGTCTGCCACGATGGGCTACTTACTAAAATAGTTCGGGTTCTACCTGAAAACACCCACAAGCTTATAAAAAGCTATTTGTCCGATAGAACTTTTAAAGTAAGCTCAAAGGACCAGCTTTCAAGATGTGGGAAAATCAGTGCAGGAGTACATCAAGTGTAGTGTGCTAGGGCCGCTATTATACATCATGTATACAGCGGATATGCCGACAAACCCACATACATATACATCAACCTTTGCACACGACTCTGCAATTATAAGTGTCAGTAATACTCGAAGGGTAGGGAAAGCCGTCTCGACAGGCTCAATGTGTCAGTTTTCCAGTTTACCAAAAGGCGTAGACGATGAGTCGTAACATCCAAGACTGTCTTCTTTGTAACTTCTGGATATTTGATGCCCAAGCAGTACCCCACAGCTGAACGCCATATGACCATATTGGCTTTATAATGGTTTTGTATAATAGTACTTTGTATTCCAAAGCCAGTGTAGTTGATTTGTTTTAAATTTTATTTTATTTTTTTTTATACTTTATTTCATTTTATTGAATCATTCTATAAAAAGAAATTCACAATAAGTATTCAAATCTTATTTCTAAATTATTATTTACCAGTTATTACCAATGTAATAACTAATTTTTTGTACTCAAATCTTAAAAATCGATATTCTATTGTGTAGAGAGAGCCGCCTCACCAGGCTCAATGTGTCAGTTCTTTTTAGTCTCTGGTGGCCGTCAAATTACAATAAATTGCGTGCTATAGTGTTGGGATGTGCGACTAGTTTGTTTACGTTTTTGGACATGTACGTTTTAAATTCTTAGTGGAGAGTAGGAACTTTGAGATCCCTATGTATATTTTCATTTCTTATGTACCAGGGGGCGCATACGATAAGACGTAAAATCCTAGACTGTCTTCTCTGTAACTTTTGGATGTTTGGTGCACAGGCAGTACCTCACAGCTGAATACCATATGACCATATTGGCTTTATAACGGATTTGTATAAAAGGACTTTATATTCCAAAGCCAAAGTTGAGTTAGGACATATTAGCCAATGTAGTAGATTTGTTCGAAGCTTTATGGACGTTATTTTGGCCTCAATGTGACGGTACTAAGTTACGCGCCGATCTTAGTGGATACCTAAATATTAAATGTGCGTTTCCGCTGGAACCATGGTATTAGTTATTGTGATTCGTGGACAATTTTGCCTTCTAAGGGAAAACGTTACATGAGCACATTTCGATGGATTTACCTTTATTCTGCACTGTTTTAGCCAGTCTTCTAGCTTATGAATATGGGACTGCAGTTTTTCAGATGCATCTTTTGGACACTGACACTTATAAATGCAGTATCGTCTGCAAAGGTTGATGTATATGTATATGGGCTTGTAGGCATATCCGCTGTATAGATGATATATAATAGCGGCCCTATCACACTACACTTGAGGTACTCCTGCACTGATTTTTCCATTTCTTTGACCTTACTTTAAAGGTTCTATCTGACAAATAGCTTTTTATAAGCTTGTGGATATTTTCAGGTAGAACTCGAGCTATTTTAGTAAGTAGCCCATAATGGCAGACTTTATCAAATGCTTGGGAAATGTCTATAAATAAAGCTGAACACTATTGCTTTCTTTCAAAAGCCGATCTAATAATGGTAACGATTCAATCTTGTATGCTTTGCTCGAAATCCAAACTGATGACCTGGGATAACGTTTTGTTCATTTAGAAAAGGAGTTACACTCGAGACGGATAATTTGTCAAATATGTTTGACAAAACTGACAGTAGGCTAATAGGCCTGTAGGATGTAATCTGGCTTGAGTCCATTCTGGTGTCGGGAACATAACAATTTCAGACATCTTCCAAGAGCATGGGAAAAAGCCGACACGCAACGTGGCATTAAATAAGAAAAGTAAAATTCTTACAGCTGAATTAGGTAAGTTTTTTATCATTGATCCTGTTATACGATCAGGTCCAGGTGATTTCTTCATATCCGTGTTTTTAATTGTCGATTTTAAAGAAGACAACTGAAATTTCCTAGGATCATTCACGGTGTCACTAATAATTGGAATAGTAGAATTACTTATATCATGTGGTGCGAAAACCTTCTCTAAGTGATTTGCGAACGCATTAGCCTATTCACTTGAGTTTTTAGCCCAAGTACGGTCTTCAAGTCTTAGTGGCAGCTTTCCACAGACTATAATCCGTGTTTTTTTAAAAGTTGTAGATAGCGAATTCGTGTTTCTGTCTCAATTTATTTGCATTTTTATGTGTGGAGAATGACTATTTTGCCATTGACAAGCATCTGAATATCTGCTGTTGCCTGGTACGATATTATTGGCGTTGCAGCTATGGCTGCGGCAGTCACGACTCCTGTAAAATGATCGAGGGATGTTCAACGATAAATGAGAGCTCACATACATTTTATATTTTAACCAATTCGTGTTTCTGTGCGGGTAGAAACTAAGGATTTTAGGTGCAGTGACAAAACTGTCGTGTAAAATAACAATTGTAGGTGAATGATCAGAAGATAGGTCATAGGATGAACTAACTAACAGTTGGTCGCAACAGTTGTGTAGTGTGTTTAGCTGTCAATTTTTTCCAACCTTACGTTTTATAAACGACCTCTACCAACGTTCAGTAGGTAGGGTGATAGCAAACACACTTAAGCAGCATAACTGTGAAAAACGCTTAGATCAGCGTTCTCCCATACAGTTAGGCTGCCGTAGTTTCATGCTTAAACAAAGTTACACATTCTTGATGCCCCTCTGTATTAGGCTAAGACAATTAATAATTTTAAGTTTATATTAAATTAGAAGAAACAACAGAAGAGTTGTGCTCTGATCAGATCTTAAATAAAATAAAGATAAATTAAATAAATTAAATAACTATAAATAACTATAAATAATACAGTTGGTTACTATAACAAAATCAATAAGGTCTGGCAACTTATTAAAGTCTGTGGGCCAATAGGTGGGTTTACTGGGAGATACGACATCTAGCTTGAACTGTATAATACAACTACCTACCTCTAGGACTAAGGAGTCTGGATCCCCAATAAGTGTGCTTTGCATTGTAATCACCAGCGGCAATAAATTTTTGTCCTAGCGTAGCAAAGAGCCTGGCAAATTCATGGTGGTCGATTTTATGCCTAGGTGGGCAATACACTGACGAGACTACAATTTTAAAATCAGTAAGATTTATAGTCGTGGCTTGCAAAAAGTCTTCCCTGAATTCAGGCAATGGAAAATGCCTTACATTTTTGCGGACTATAATAGCAGTCCACCCACATGCCCTTCCGCTTGTGTGTTTGGTGTCATATATAAAAAACACATAGTACGTCTATATCATGTGCTAGGAGGAAGTGTTCTACTTCATATTTATGTTGGGAAAGCCCGTTAGCATTCCAGAAGCATATTTTTAATTGGTTAATTTTTTGCTAAGCAGAACTTGCAGAAGCATGTTTTGGGTTCGCATCATTTCCCGAAACATACCCTGCATAGTTGTCATGAAATTATTCATTGTTTGTATTAAATTATTGATTGAGCTCGAAATGGTAGTGAGGAGTGTCTGTGCACCATCTTTAAGGACGTGGGCATATGAATGTTTATGCGCATTAGAACTTTTGGCATTCGCATTAGATAAATCATTTTTCAATGTTTGTGCATACGAATAGTTTGGTTTAGTGTGTGGCTGTGTAGCTCGTGTACTAGCAATTGAACCAGCATGAAGTCGAGGAAATTGGGAAGACCTATATTCATATTAAAGTTTACGTACGACTTTCGGTTTATTTTTTACATGTTGAAGGACTTTGCAGCCCCTGTAATTTGCTGTGTGGTTTTTACCACAGCTGCTGCATTTTTTGACCTTTGGGTCTGTTTTGGAAGAAGTGCATTCCAAAGTCCGGTGCGCATCACTGCAAACAACGCATACGGATGGTAGCTTGCAGTAGGTTTTTGTGTGTCCGAATTCCTGGCAGTTAGTACACTGGCAAGGACTATTACCTTTTAGAGGCTCTTCCACCGTTATTCTTCTGTTCAAAAGGTAGCGCAAATTGTATATAGGATGAACCGAGTTTTTTGATTTAAGCTGAGATGCTTTAAATACGATTTCAACACGATGCATAGGTTGGGGAACTTTATTCTTATTTAGAATATTGTGCACTGATCTTACGACATAACCTTCCACCTCAATGACACTTTTTATTTCATCAGTGCGAACAGAATTGTCCTCTTCGTATAGAAGCTACATAAAAGCTATCCTTACCTACATGCTGAGACAACATGTTAATAATTTCATGATATGTTTGCTCGCGCAAGTAAATCTGGGAAAGTTTTTGTTCCCTGACAGCGGGTTCAGCTTCATTATCCGCTGTAGCAAGTACAGAGAATTTCGCTTACCGACATTACACCATTTTGGGAACGTTTATATTGTTTAGCAATGCGCTCTTGCTGCGAAGACTTAGGACTGGCCTTCCTTTTGGTTATGGTTATATAACGATCCACACATGTTTGCACTTTTTTACGAGATTTTTTATGTTACCTGTTTCGTTGGTTTGTTGTACTATTTTTGATATGGTACCTGAAGTGTTTTTTGGATGAATTGTAATTTCTTCTGGTGTTGTTACTTGCGAAGATAAGTTTATATTTCCGGATAAAGAGCGCGTTCGGTCAATTGGCCTAGCGGTTTTTTTATTATATGTATTGTTCATTGCATTATTAGCATTTGTGTAAGTAAAAGAGTAATAAGCATTGTTGTTATTACCTTTTATATTTGTTTCACTAATATTTGGTGCGCTCATACACACACTATCAATTGTTCAAACCAGTTTAACCATGCACTATTTGTTATTGTTTTTTTTTACACACAATATATTATATTATATTATATTGTCGATTCTTCATTTGATATTCCGACAGGGTGTTTTGATGTCGATTTTTGGAACGAATTTCCATCATCCCTTGTCAATTTGGTTTGGAGACAACCCGGTTTCGGCTATGTGCCATCTTCAGTGTCATTTTTCGTTCTTAGTATTAGTCCTTTGCAACTCGTGTTGGCGATATTATTCTTTCCAAATTTTGGGGACGTAACCAAATTTAAATGTAATATTTAAAGGTGGTACTACTTTACGTACTTAAAACACAAGAGAAAATAGCCTTAAAATAGTAATGTAATTGGTAATGGAGCAGAACATAGTAAAGTGAAACCACCTGTTTTTCTGATTTACAAAATAAAAACACACACATCCATATATACGAATGAATTTGTAATATAAATTATTGTCATATTGAAAAACATAAAAACATAATAAGGAGTAGCATTCGGTATATTTATGGCTATTATTATTTGATTTTTTTATATTTACAGAAAAATGTATCTAATTTCAACAAAACAAAACGACGAAAGTCATATGATTGTGCTATTTCCATCCGTATTTTCTCGTAATATCGTACCGTTTAAAATATATTATGTTTAGACGATATCATTCCTGCTCTTCTACAAAAAAAATTTGCATTTCGTAACATTGTGTGACAATTTAAAACACCCTTAAATATTTAGGAAATGTGGTACATACTTGGATATATCATTCAGTTTATTGAGCCACATAAAATAGCTCAAGTTTTTACGCTTAGTAGTTAAAATTTTGAACTATGAAACAAAATGAAATATACTAAAATCTACTACGTGCATCATTTTTATTGTGGACGAGAAAATAACAAACTGAATTTTTCACTCAATATTAAGAGATACAGAGAGAAATTAACATTTGTGCAGCCAAATGAGTATTTTTTCCTTATTTGCAACATTTTACCAATGTATGCTACCAGATTATAAGTATGTATTTTCGACTTTGAGAACTATTACTAAAGTGTGGTAATATCATGTAGAACACAATTTATAAACTATTTTTACCTAGTGTTTACACATGCCACTAGGAGTTCGAAAAACTCAATACACTCACACATTTTCACTAATACATTTACATTTTTCGCAATGGCAGCTCCAGTGGCAGCTAAAATTGCATGCGAGTGAAAATTTGGCATTTGCATGCCACTAAATGTCAAAACGATAGACAAAGTTACCCTGTTCAATATTAAATGTAAATTTACTGGATTGCTGTTAAATTGTAACTAAAATTCTACCTTTTTAAATGATTTATTATTATGATTATTATGCTGTTATGATTTATTCAAGTTTGTTAATTAAAGAGCAATAAATATTAGAAATAATAATTAAATATTACGATTAATAATAGATGTAAATCGTTTCCCCAAAAATATGCCTATATGGTAAACTCAGTAACTCTATTTTAAAAAGAAAACAAAAAGAAAATGGAATCAAAATTGAGCCAACAGATTATAAAACAAATTATTAAAATCTTCGACATCGTCCTCCCAAATTTTTCTTTCTCATTTCCTGATAAAAATGTTTTTTAATTTTAAAAGTAAACAAATTTTCCAAAGTTTATGCTTCGACGACATTTTAAAAATGAACTTACACTTGCATGTGTAAACACAAAAACAAATGGCATGAGATTCGACTATTTCGAAGAATGTTTCGGTGACAATACGTACACAACAATTGCATGCCACTACTTGCATTTGTAAAACCAGCGTTAACTAAATTTTCAGCCAAAAAAATATGGTCACAGTTGCGTTTTAGCAAATAATTAATATTGTTTTTTCAGCCAGTACTTTGTGTACTTGAATTTTATACCCACGAGTTCGTTTATGTAAATTTTTCTGAGACCCTAAATGTGGACGAAAAACTGATATTTTCTTAGCCAAGTTAGAAACTTCTGGAAGTATAGAGAAATAACCAAAAAGAAAACGCAAAAAGATGGTTCAAATTGGGGAACTTTTGTTATATTGTATGCGTTAAAAATTCTTCCAAAAAAAAAAAACCTTTATTATTACTATTATTACTTAATCATCAGGGCAATCGAACAAGATTTTGTTGCCATTGTGCTGGTCTCAAATATCTTAAAGCTGATATTTTTATATGTAAAGTTTGTAATTTCTATATCTGTGAAAACTGCACGCAAAGACATTGTTTAACCGTCACAAATGTTTGTAAGATCGTTGAGCAATATGTACCATTTATATGAATAATACCATTTATATAAAAATAAATAACAGGAAAATGTGTTCGTCGTCTTCTGTTTGGAGAATACGTGTAGATGTTCCTGTTCAGTTTGAGCATAATTTTTTATCTCTCAACGAGATTATATGGATGCTTTTAGCATAGTTTATGTCGAGTAGTGTTTACAGGCGGGAACACTCACACATACCTTGTAATTTGCCTGCGTGTATTTCGTTTGTATAATGGCACAACAGAATTGTTACTCAAGAAAGTTTCAGCCGAAACCTTAACTTTATTCTCTATATTTTCTTTTAGGTAAGATTAGGTAAGATATACCATCGCCATACTTTCCATGGCGCACACAAGTTTTATTGCCTTTAATATTATATTATCTGTGATAAGTTTGATCAAATTGGAGAAATGCCATCTCAACACACATTCTGCATGCGCAAGCATCGTATCAATTTTATCTAACGCCCTAGTAGTCTTAAACTTTTAGATTATCTACCATAATATTATACATATTAATCATTTTTGAAGTTCAGTATGTACACACTTTTCACGGAAAATTTATATTTGATTGTGTTTCCTAAGCTGCCGTTACAAACCCTGCACTTCAGGAGGCAATTTTTTAAGGGGTTTTGACACTTCAAACTCTGCAGCTGCTGTGGCAGGCTCCATAATTGCTGTATTATAAAATTACTTCTTGAAATGTTTTAATTTAACACTTCATTTGCTCTGCAAGGTATTTCGAACTCAATATATATGGTATCCACTTCTTTCATTTCTCTATTCTTCTATTATTTGACTATAGTATAGTGTGCTTGTCTGAACGACCCTTATCAGTCGCTTGTTAGTTCACACGAACATTACCTACCGTTTGGTTGTAGGGTATCAGACGACACATTCCACAAATATCATATTTAGCTGGTCGTGGGATTTTGCCTTGTCAGCAAAATCCATGAACAGCTTTATTGTTTATAAAAATATTTGTACTTAGTTTGTAGGAACAAGAAACATTTAAAATAATTAAATAAAGAACCAGCGAGCAGAGCACAAGCTCAACTCTAAAATAAACAATATATAAACGAAGTATTTTTCATTTCATTTTACAATAGCATAGCCCGCTGGTGTTTCATAAATAACACACATTTTTATGTCTTGTATGTTATACTTTTGTTTTATTTGTTTTTTTTATTAATTCAACACTAAAAGTATTATTATCACAAAATATATAATTATTGCTTGTCGTAACTTTGTCGAACTACAATTTTTAACATTAAGTAATTTAAATTTTAGGCACCATTTTGTGTTCTTTATTCTTTATCTTAAGAAAGAAAATGTATTTGATATGATAACTTTGAATACAGTAAAAGTTAAAATTTTATGAATCGAATGCATTTTTTAAGCGTTTTCAACATTATTCGTGTCTTTTCTACTAATTTTATGTCGACTGTAAACATCATTTATTTAACGTAACACTAAAAACAATTTTTATAAGAACATGAATATATCAATTTTCATGTTCTTTGCTTTCAGGAAAAAATTAATACTTTACACATTCGCTAACAGTCGTGCGTCCCACAATGCAGTACTCAAAGGCAATAAACACATAATTATTATAAGATCGTACAATTACACTAAACCGAAACCGGTTTGTCAACGAACTAAATTTTACAAGGGAAATTTGTTTCAAAATCACATAATTATACATTTCACAATGAGATACGAACAGAACACGACAAACTAATAGCATGTATTCAGAGATTTCCCAAATACCTAGGAACTCCTGAAATAAAAACGTTTAATCCTAGATTAGGTACTTCGACATTTCTCTTTTTTCGTCTTTCTGACGCTTACACCATTTTCATTTATATAGAATATCTTTTTTGTCCTTTTTTGGAACTATATTATCGCAAGATATGTCAAAATTTGCGTAATGTTACACAGATTTGGAAACTCGAATAATGCAGCATTTCTGCCACATAATAATTTCGGTGTATTCTCTAGTTTGTTAATTTTTTGTGGTTTAAATATTCTGCGTTTGGTGTTACTTTCTGTAGCTTTGATTAATTATTCTTCGGTATGCCACTTCCAGTTTCTCGTCTCTATTATTAAACAACATATTGACAAGTAAGTTTTCTGGTTACCCAAAAAAGTATTTTTTTTTCGACGAGAAGTTCCACAAGATTGCTTGAGTAAGAACCAAATTGGAGCGTATATTTTTAAGGTAGGCGGTTTACCAGCTAAGAACTGCAGGAACTACTTGATACAGCTTGACATATTTCAAAAGGATATTTTTGGTCCGTACTTATTTTATAGGCTACATTTTTCGGCAAGTCAGGCAAATTGCAACAAACGACACCGTCATTTTATTTTCTGTCTTGCATCAACCCAGAACGTGCAAAAGCGTTCAGGTTTGTGTTGTTTGTAGACTGAAACGTGCATCTCTTTTGCATAACAATCACACCCGAAATAAAGATCGCATAAATAATTCCGTATTGTATATATCACACTAATGATAACAATTCTGCATACAGCTCCTTGTTTTAATTACAGTCCACCCCATATTAACACTGCTGATGTACCCCCAACCTCCAGCACATCTCGATTCTTTCAGACGTAGATATGCCTCACATGTGTTTTCAAACCCTAATTCTACCCTGTGACACGAGAACTGATCGATCCTGCTTCTCAGGATCTGTTATTTCCCAAAGGTTGCAAAGAAAATATTGTTTGCCTATCGTTTCGGCTGCTATGGCCAATATTACGGGTCTTAATGGCAGTTTAACGAAAAAAAAACTTCTAAAATATGCCTTATTTTGGATCGAAAACCCTGAGTTATAATTCAATGTGAAGCCTAGGTGGTGGAGAAGTTAACCGGTCGATTGCCAAGATGCTCTATTGCCAATATCAGATTATCAGGATTCAACAATATTGCTAAATCTCATATATCTCATCATATTACTCAGAACACTATTTTCGATTGGGTTCTGACGGATAAAGTGCTACACGACAACCCTCTGAACTCAGTTGAATGCTATTTTAACCACATTGATTAAAACAATCAACTGTCTGGGTTTTAGGAAAACTAAAAAGTTCGAAAGATAAAACCGATGTTGAGAAATTTTGTGAAAAGTATAACCAGTAGACAACCAATAGAAACCTATTTAAGCAGGAATTTTCGAAAGGCCTATCTTTGAGACGCAATAATGCGCTGCCCAATTCAAAAAAGCTCGCCTTAAAAAAAACCTTAAAGTAAAATCACAGTATAATACAGTAATTAACGAGTATGTTAAACTGGATCACATCGGGGAAGTTAATTCCCTTAGTGCCGAAACGACTTCATATTGTTTATCGCATCGTGTTGCATTTAGCGCTTCTAGTGTCCCTTCAAGTGGCATAAGCTTCAATGATATTTTATATCCCTAACCTGTACTGCAAACGAAGCTGATAATTTTAATACTCTGTTGAAAAAATATGTAGGCAATTTCTGAGAAATTCCTGAAGTCGAAGTTAAGGGTTTCGAGCTTAATATCGTTACGTTCGAAGTGAACTGTGCGTGTATCTCGCCATTCGAACTTTAATCCAATTAACAAATTAATGTGAAGCTCAAAATCCAGCGGTGTTCGAACTATTTCGTACCCAAACGTACGTCGATAATATTTTGACTGGTTCGCATGAACCAGAGGAAGTATTCACACGAAAAACTGACCTAAAAACGGTCTTGGTTCTGCTGGCTTCGTTGTCCAAAAATGGAATAGGGACATAAACGTTTTTTAGAGGACGTACCCTGCAATAATCTCCTGGTAGCAGATTTCTTGAAATTTTCAGACGCAAGACTAAGGCAGTTGGCTGGCGATGGAATGCTAGTGCAGACAAATTCCATTTTAGGCTTTTATCTCATCCAAACAGGGATTTTGTTCCAAAGCGTGCTCTTTTGTTACAAACAGCAAAGATATTTTACTTTGCCGTGTGGTCTCCTCCCAAGAGCATTGTCGCTAAGATGTTAATGCAAAAAATATTTTTTTGTTTTTATTTTATTGAATATTTCCAAAAGAAATTCTCAACAAGTATTCAAATCTTATCTCTGAAATACTATATCGTAGTTATAGCCAATGTAATAACTAAAATATTGTATTCAAATCTTAATATTAAAAAAATAATAATAACTACCTACTATTGGATAGGGATAGCCGTGTTGCCAGGCTCAATGTATCGGTTTTTTTATCCTCTGGTGACCATCAAATTGCAGTAAATTGCGTACAATTCTAGACTGTCTTCTTTGTTACTTCTGGATGTGTAATACGCAAGCAGTACCCCACAGCTGAATGCTATATGACCATATTGGCTTTATAATATTTTTGTATAAAACGACTTTGTATTCCAAAGCCAGTGTTGAGTTAGGACCTATTAACCAGCGTAGTTTTTTTTTTAAGTTTTGTGGCCGTTATTTTCGCCTCAATGTGGCGGAACA
The DNA here is from genome assembly GCA_963932375.1 of Phania funesta. Lineage (NCBI taxonomy): Eukaryota > Metazoa > Arthropoda > Insecta > Diptera > Tachinidae > Phania > Phania funesta. Next base: position 60,904,821 of record OZ010653.1, read on the forward strand.
AAGTAAGGCGTCGATCTAAGTGGATACCCAAATATTTAACGTGGGTTTTCGCCCACGTTGGGCGTTGTTATTTTTATTATTGTTACTCGTGGGAAATTTTGCCTTGTGTGTGTACAATGGGGTTACCTATATTCTTCACTTTTCCAGCCAGTCCTCTGGCTCATGAATGCACGATTGAAGTTGTTGTGATGCAACCTTCGGATATTCTTGCACACTTATATATGCAGTGTCGTCTGCAAACGTTGACGTATATATATGTGGCATATCCTTGGCTTGTCGGCATATCCGCTGTATAGATGATATATAATATCGGCCCTAGAATACTATCTTCGTTGACTCCTGTATAGATTTTACCATTTTTAGAAAACTGATCCTACGACCTCACCTTAAACGTTTTATCCTATCCAAGAATCTTGTGGAAATTTTCGATAGTAGCCCATCACGCCAGACTTTATCGAACGCCTGGTATATGTCAATAAATAAAGTTGAACAGTATTGCTTGTTTTCAAATGCCGGTCTAATAAAGAGAACTTGCTCTTCTCGAAAGCTAACCTGATGGGCTGGGATAATCTCTTGCTCAATAAGATGAGGTTTTAAGCACGAATCGAATAGTTTTTCAAACCATTTTCATAAAACTGACAACAGGCTAAGAGGCATGTATGACGTAATCTGACTTAAGTCCTTTCCTGGTTTAGGGATAATAACGATTTCAGATATCTTCCAAGGGCATGAGAAGAAGCCAACTCGCAACATTGCATTAAAAACGAATCGTAAAATTCTAATAGCACAATTAGGTAAATTTCTTATCATTGATCCTGTAATACGCTTTTAATTGTTGATTTTAGTAATGATAGCCAAGTTTCATAGAGTCATTCACAGTGCCGCTGATATTTGGAAAAGGGAAACTATTTACGAGATTTTCAAGCCTTAGTGGGAATTCGTAGGCAACAGGACATTCAGTACTTCAAAGATTTCCATAGGCAATAATCCGTGTTTATCGGTGGATCCAAGCTTTTTAAAAAGTTATTGAAAACGAAATCATGTGTCTGTCTCAGTTTATTGCGTAAAACACAATTTAATTTTGACCTTTAGGCTTGGACTACGACTACTCTGCGATTCTAAGCCTGCTCTCCTCCCTGACAAGAAGCTGTATATCAGCTGATGACTAGTACGAATTTCTTTTTAGTGGTGGATTTGTTGGTGTTTCAACTCTAGCTGCTACACTCATGACATCTGCAAAGTGATCCAAAGCTTCTTGAATATCAGCCGAATTTTTCAGAGCAATGTTCTAAGATAAGTAGGAGCTCACACACATTTTATATTTCAAGAAATTCTTATTTGAATAAAAGTTAAGAGTTTCAGTTCAGAAACTGTTATGTAAAATAACGATTGTATGTGAATGGTCAGAAGATAAATCCTAGAACGTACTGACTGATATTTGAATACGTCTTATGTTTTTTATAGTGGCAAAATCGATAAGGTCTGGCAGCTTGCTAAAATCTGTTAGCCAATAAGTAGGTTTGCCTCCAGATACGCCATCTAGCTTGTTTTCTTGAACTGTATTATACAGCTGCCTCCCTCTAGGGATAATATGTCTAGAGCCCAATTAGGTATGCTTAGGATTGTAATCGCCAGCTGAAAAACTTTTGTCCCAAGGTAGCAAAAAACCTGGCGAATTGATCGTGTTCAATCTTACGTCTAGAGGGGCAACAAAGATGGACTGCAATTTTTAAATCAGTGATATTTATAGTGGTAGCTCGTAAAAAGTCTTTGCTGAATTCTGGCATTCGAAAGTGCCTTACGTTTTTGCGCACTATGACGGTGGTGCAATAACATGCCCTTCTGCTTGTTTCGTGTTAAACGTAAAATAAAATAATAAATAAAATACTTCAAAAGCAATTTTTCGTAGTGAAGTGTGTTTCAGAGACTAAAGGTATGTGTATTTCCTGTGTTAGCAGAAAATGATCTACTTTCGTATTCCAGAAGAATATTTTCAACTGGTTCATTTTTTGCTAAGCAAAATTTACAAAAGCTCATCATTTCTTAAGAAATACCCTGCATAATTATAATAAAAGTGTTCATTGTTTGTATAAGATTCATCCTGACTGAGGACTAGTCACTAGTAGAGAGCTGAAATGTGATATAACCTAACCGTCTGTAAGCTTTAAGCTAAGAGAGGTTTTATACAGTGACCGAAAAAAGTCTACGTACGAACTCAAATCTTTACTTTTTACGAGCTCAAGAGCGGTAAATAAAAACCCAATGATGCAGTTTTGTTTGAAATCAAATTTTTTTAATATAAGAATATAAACTAAGAAAATTATACAAGAAGAAGAATTAAAACGTTGACAAAAGTCTACATACGATGTGTAAGCTAACATAAGAACTTATTTCAAGTAATAAAAGTATTTATTTTTAAAATTAATATTTCGTTGGGCCACCATGGGCATCTATGACTGCTGTAACCTTCTGGGCATCGAATTAACTAAATTTTCTAACTCTGTATATGTAATATTTTACCATTCTTCTTGAAGCTTCAGTGTCAGTAGAGGGGCAGTGGTAATAGTGTCTTCGGATCGTTGTTAGAATATCCAACTTGCTAAATGATAGATGAGAAAGGATTATGGGAAAAATGTTACCAAGCTAGCAAGTTGCCTAGAAATGGGATGGTATTGTACATATGAAGAACTGGTCCTCATTTTAATCTTAGTGGTTTTTACGTCCGAAATTTTTGGATGGGAACTTGTTGTTTTGTACGTATATATGTATTTACTGGTGAATTGTAGATAAAAACGAGATTTGATTTTTCTACAGTTTCGAGTCTTTGACCAAATTTTTATGTCTTCGGTACAATTTCATTCTTTGGTTAACATTTCTCGTTGAAATTCATATATATTTTTTGAATTTACATATATATTTCTTTTTTTTTGTGTAAAATTCAGTTCTTTTGGAACTTACAATTATTTTGGGCATTTTTAGATTTTTTGATGAATCTTTGAGTTGTTGGTTAGTTTGCTAAACAAATATCAATATTACAAAACTAATTCTACAAAATCTTGGGAGTTTTCCGTTGCGTAGATTATTGTAAAAATTAAATTTTTGTATAACTTCGATTTTTTTTTATCAAATTTCCATTTTTGACATTTCAAATGAAAGAATATTTATTATTATTTTTTGTGAAATTGCTGGATTTTAGGTAAGGGCCTTTGGTAATTTAAGTTTGTTTGATTTTTTTTTGTAAATTTTCAAATTTTTGGTGAACTATTTTTTTTTTTTATTTTATAAATTTTTTGATCAATACTATTAATGTGTATTTTAGTTGGTGAAATTTAAATTTTCCATATTCTTCGGTGAAATTACCTCATTTTTTGAAAAAATTTCGAATAAATTAAAATTTTTACTTTTTGGTTGAAGTTTATCTTTGGGAAAATTGCAAGGTTTTGTGAAATTCGATTTTAGGGTAATAATTTGTGAAATATCGTTTTTTTTATATTCTTGGTAATTGGTGAATTTTCGGTCTTTGGTGAATTCTCCAATTTTTGGTAAATTTATATATTTTTATTTAATAGTTATATTTTTAAAATGTTTTGATGTTTATTTCAATTTTTGGTGAAACCCTGATACATGGTGAAATTTAATATTTTTTATATAACTAAGTAACATCGATTCTGTTAATCTTTTGGCGTGTTCATAAAATATTATTTTTTTAAACTTTCCAATTTTTGGTAAAATTTAAATTTTGTGGTATAACTCATAAATTTATTAAATTTTTGGTGTATTTTACATTTCTGAAAAATCTCGAATTTTTTGTTATATGTTGGTGCAACTTGGTTTTTTTTTAATTTCGCTCTTTTCGAAATTTAAAATTTTGTTTGTTTGCCTTTAATTTGGTTTTGAGACGAATTTTCGAATTTTGATAAATCATGATAAAATTTTGGTTTGGTTATTTTGGGAAAGTTTAAAATTTTGGTGAATTTCGGTATTTTGTTATTTTTGCATCATTTTGGTTTTACATTAAGTTTGAATGTTTTCCGCAATGAAAGTTTATTTTATTCCAAATTTTAGATTTTATTGTAAACTTTCGAATTTGTGGTGAAGTTTAAATTGCGAATTATTAACAATTTTCAATAAATTTCGGTTTTTGGAACAATTTTTGTTTCTTGGTAAGTTTTTTAAATTTTAGGTTTTATTTTTTAATTTGTAATTTTGTCCAACATTTATAATTTCTGTATGTGGACTTTATAGCAAAGTTTTTAAGGATGCAAATTCGATGCGATTCTACATAGTATCAACAAGAAAAACAGAAAAATGGTTTATAGCTGATTTTAAATAGCAAAATTTTCCGAACGCCGATCCTAGGTTGTTTAATCCCGTCAGAAAGTTGATTTCAACATCGGAATTATGGACAACCTTAATTCAAGTTCCCTGCCTATAAGGATCCAGAATATGCATACTTTGTTGGGTCGAAAATGAATATCGTAAAAATTACAAACGGATTGAAAAACTTATATACAGTAGTTTCCCGTTAACTGATGAAAAAAAGTTAAATTAAATTCTAAAATAACGTATGTAGGCAAATTTCCGCTTAAAGGAGTTCCGTTTAATTGTGTTACCCTCTTAATTGACCCAAACAACTAAAACAGTTTTTGGGAAACACATATAAAAATGCCGGTTAATTGTCAATGGAATAGCTTTTTCCAAAAATGGAATATTTTCCAAAAAAATTTTTACATAAACGTACATATATGGCAACTCTCTAAATCAAAAAAAAAAACAGAAGCAAGCAGATTTTTAACCGGACTTTCCTACTTTTAAACTTTCAATAAATTCTATTAAAAATTGGTTGCGATACAGTTCGTAGTAAACTAAAATGAAAATATTATCAAATATCTGCGCACAAGTCCATCGACCAAATTTCAAGAGTTTGAAAATGTTAAAATTGTTGTGGTTTGTGCGCGTACAGTTTCATTAAAACACTCAAGAATTAATGTCGAAAACTATTAGTGACAATGTCCTGTTTAATTGATCAAGGTACGCGATTCAATGAAATTCTGTTTATTGAGTCATTGAATCAATTACCAGAGTATCGGTTAAACGATTTTTCGATTAATTACATCAACATTTTAGGTAAATCAATTAAGCAGAAATCACTGCATACCCTTTTCACAAAAACAATGTAAACCAATTACATATAGTGAACCACAAAAAACTTTTATAGTCAAACGATATCAAAAGTTTTTTCTTCAAACCCAAAAAAACTTATACACCGACTATTCCTTTAAAAACAATTTTGGAATAAGTAACATAATAAAAATTAGTACTTGGTGTGACCACCTCTAGCATTTATGACCACCTCTAGTATGTATTTAGTTTTACGTCTTCTTTACATTGATTGGTATAGGCTTTCAGCAACATGGGTGGTATATTTACCCATTTATCTTGACAGCGATTTTGGTAATCGCGCAATTCTCTATATACGAACACAATTGCTCTAGTCATAGCCCATAGGAAGATTAGGAAGTGTTTGTTTACATTGCATATTAGCCGTTCTCCGTTTAATTAAATAAACAATCTTTTTATTGATTTTGTTTTCTTACACTAACAACTCTTAAATCAGATTGTGCTGCATGGAGCATTATAAAAATTAACCCGTATTATTTTTTTACAAATACACACAAAATATAAGAAATTGGTGCATAAAAACTTCTGAAAAAAACTGTGCCACACCCCAAAAGGTTTTTTAAAAAATATGAAAAGTTATTCAGCATATAAAAATTTCTTTAAAAATTTTACACCAGAAGAACTTACAAAACGTAAAAACTTAAAACAACATATTATAATTTGTTTATTGTTTTATTGGAGGTCTGTATAATAAATAGATGGCATGCAAATTAATATTTCATTTTGGTCCTTTTTATTAAAAAAATATTTTTTATTTGTTAGCAAAAGTATCGCTTTATTTCGACTCCATAATTATACTGCCTTAAAGTTAAACTTAATTCTACTACTTATTCTTAATGCTAGCGACAAGCACAAATCGTAATTTGACGATCTTGCAATTTTGGCTGTTGCTTTGTCAATAACACAAAAAGGGTTTCTAATTACAACAAATAAAATTCCGCAGACGACGATGTCAGCATAGTTTTGAGTGTGTGAACAAATGAAAATTATTGCAGACATTACATCAGCAGAATATAGAAAAATAAATTTAACTAAACAGTTTCCATAACTCCTCCCCCTGTAAGTTCAATCGTCCCGATTGAATAATTTTAAAGATTTTTCTCAAAGTCTTAAGGACTTGTTTTCTCTCTGGAGATGAGTTTTCTGGATTTAGAATTGTTGGCGTAGAGCCTTGATTCTTTACTTTGTCTTTTCGCCTTAGTCTCCAGACGACAAGGATTATAATTATGATTAAAAATTCTATTCTTCCTTCTGTAGATAACGAGTCGAGCTCGTGAATATTATTCAACTGAATTTCTTTCATCATCTGCAGTGAAAGAATTTCTTCGACGTGTGTTTTATCAGAGGAGATTTGCAAGATGGCTGGAAGCGGTTTCCAGTCGTGTAATTCTTTTGCAAAATAGTTAACACCGTTAAAATTTATCGTGGTATTATGAAATTTAATTAAAAAGCTTCCCGATAGATTCCAGGATTGAACGTCTGGAATTCTAACAGAACCATTGTATTGGTTTAACAAAATTATACCCGGTTGCATTTCTTCAATAGTTGGGACGTGTTGATTATTTATCATGGTGCAATTGTATTACCGCTAGATAACAATTTTGGAATACAGTTTGTATTGGTTATTTCAAAAAGATTTTGATTATTGCAAATAGATAATTGATTATAAGATTTACATTTAATTTTCATCTCAAAATTCTTATCTTTACATTTTTCAATATTTTCATTTTCAATTTTAATTACAGTTTTGAATATTTTTAATGGCTTAATTAGGATATTTTCACAAATATTTTTATTAATAGTAGGCAGATTTATGATATAAATAATTTACATATTGCTTACGGCTATTCTTATATCTGATAATTCTTCATCTATATTGGAATATGGAAATTCTTCGTTTTTTAATTTCGTTTATTTCTTTTTCTGACAATATAAGAGTGTTTATAATTCCAGCTTTAGCCCATTGTAAAGCATATTCTATATTTAATATTTCTTCTTTTATTAATTTTAATTTATAAATTAAGTTTTGTTCAAAATCCTTTCTAAAGTCTTCTTCTGTCTGTATTTTCTTTACAATAACCTTTGTTATATTGGTCAGTAGATTTAATCTCATCACAGTCTCTCTATTAATTATCCTTTGGTTCTTTGTGTTTTCTAAAATATTATTTATTTTGTCGAGTACTATTTGATGGTCGTCATGGTCTGGTGTTGCTGCCAACCATTTTCAAGCAGTCCCTAGAAAATCAAGAGATCGTTTCTTTCTCTGCTTCATACGGTTTAGTTAGAATCCTATCTGTTCTATTTCGTGATTGAGCATTGGCATTATGGAATTGTCAGAAGGGATTTTCGTTTTTATTTCTAGTTTTAAGTCCGTAACAACGTTTTCATATTAGTCCAAGTCTATTGAATGTATTAATTTAAAATTTCCGTCCTGTATTCTAGTTTGTCCAGCGTGTATCGAAACTAGTTGAGAGTTGGAGTAGTCCAGGATTTGAACTTCTGGTTTACATGTGGCGAACACGGCCAACAAAATAATTAGTGTTAACAATTCCTATAAGATAAAGACCTATTCGTAGACTTCCTCGTTTGGTTCAAATGTTTTAATTTTTGTTGCAGTATTTCTTTTCAACATTCTTTTTTGAGATTCTACTAATTTATCGCGCAGGTTTTCGTGATTAATTTTATTATGAAATACATCAAACGGTTTTTCGTTTGTAACGGGGTGAATGCTAAGGTTGTATTGTTGAGCTGCTCTGTGAAATATTTCAGTGGTGTCTAGTATATTAAATTGTTCTTTTAGGCATCTTGCTACTTCAATGAGAGTGGAGTGTGCTCTTTCTACCTTACCATTTGTTGTGCTATGTCTAGGATCAGAAAACCATAGTTGAATTTTTAATCTCTTCATTAGAGATCGGAAAGTAGGAGTTTTGAAACCTGGTTCATTATCTAACGTTATTTTTTTTTTTGCTGCAGGGAAGGTTTGCAATATATCCAGGACTTTTTCGCCTAGATTTGTTTTATCTTCTATTTGTTTTATTACAAGAAATTTTGAATAGGCGTCAATGCATGTAAGGAATTTCAAATTATGAGCGTAAAAATATCTATGTGTAGGAATCCCCCTCCTTGCTAGGAATTGGAGCCTCTCCAATTGGAATCTTAGTTGGTTTTCTATCATATTTCACTTTACTGCAGATTTTACAATGCCTAATAAATTCTTTGAAATGGTCGATCATCTTTGGCCAATAATATTGTTTATAAATTTGTTTGTGATTTTCTTTAGAATTCCTCTGTGCTCTTGTGTGAGTTTCTTCGATTATGGCTTTTTGGTCATCGATATTGACAATATCAATTGCAAAGATTTTTGTAAAAACAAATTTGTTTGCGAAAGTTTCTTTCACCGTTTCTTTTAATTCATAAAGATCTTCTGGGCAGCAATGTATTGCTGTCACTAAATTGGGTCGTATAAATTCTTTCAGTATATTTTTAAGATTTTCTCTTGTATCAAATTCTATAATGTGCCTAGTTCTATTGAATTCAGTAATTGATTCCTGACAAGTGAAGTTAGCCTTGCTTTGAAGGATTTGTTGTTTGATTTCATTGAGTGGCTGTGAAGTTTCTTTTATTGTGAACTCTTTACTGCTTTCTGTAGAATGTTGAGTGCCATGCAAGGACTCATCATCTGAAATGTTATTTAATATTTAAATTTGGATTTTTAGAAGATATTGCAAAAGTGAGTGGCTGATGATCAGTATGGATTTCCAAATCCGCGACTCCATATAAATAGTTCCTCAGGGTCTTTAACGACCAAACTATTGCAAATAACTCCTTCTCGTTTGTTGCGTAGTTTTGTTCAGTAGAAGTCAGTGTTTTTGAAATAAAAATGATGGGTTTTCCATCTTGCGTTAGGACAGCTCGAACCGCTGCATTTGATGCGTCGGTTGTTAGTGTAAATTTCTAATTGAAATCAGGTTGTACGAGATCAACCTGGTCAGTTAATAAATTTTTTAGTTTACTGAAAGCGGATTGCTCTCCCGAATCAAATTGTACTGCAATTTTTTTGGACATATACTGTGAAACCCTGCCATTCTCCCCTGTAAGATATTTTATCAACGGCTTCGAGATTTTGGCATAATCTTTAATAAATTTCTTATAGTACCCTGTTATGCCAAGGAAACCTCTCAATTGTCTGAGAGTTTTAGGTTCTGGATAATTTTTTATAGTCTCTATTTTCTTTGGGTCGGTCTTAATTATTCCATAGGCAACAATATAACCCAAAAAATCCACCTCTTTTTTATAAAAGTTAGACTTCTCCATAGAAATTTTCATATTGGAATCTTTAAGTTTTTGAGCAATCATTTTCAAAGGTTTTCTATGTTCCTCAAAATTTTCAGAGTAGATTATTATATCGTCTATATAGACATGACAAAATTTGCCTATATAATCTCTCAAAATATCATCTATTGCGCTCTGGAAGATACTCGGAGTATTTTTTAGTGCGAAAGTTAATCTAATAAATTCGTATTTCCCGTTATTTACGGAAAATGCTGTTTTCTCAATATCTTCTGGCTTTATTAGAATTTGATAAAATCCGTATTCAAGATCTATTGTGGAAAAGTATCTTGCTTTTCCCAAATTTGATAGGATAACACTGCAATCCGGTATGATACAGTGTTTTCATTTAAGTTTTTGTAATCGATCACCATTCGCGTTTTTTGTGTTCCGTCCTCATTTGTTCCCTTTTTAGGCACTACCCATATTGGGGAGTTGTAAGGGCTTCTACTGGGACGTATAATTCCGTTCTCTAATAGTTTCTTAATTTATTTATTTACGAAAGAGTTTACTGAGAGGGGATAAGGATATTACTTACGCAATTGTACGCATCTCAGCTTTTATGTCTCTTCTGAATGGCAGAACAGTGTCAATTTTTGAATGTAAATTTTCTATTTCCTCGAGAATCTCGCGATCTAAAGTATCGATTTCGGTCTCCCTATATTTGAGAATCATATTTTTCTTTATATAATTTTCATACTCAGGATTATTCCTTGAGTTAGTAATTTTATTTATAATATTCTTTTCATTTTCTTCAACAGTATCGTTACCTGTTGACGTTGGTTTATTAAAATTTAAAAATTTATCGCCACACATTATTGTGCCGTTTTCATAATCAAGTTGTATATTTGCTTTCTTTAAAAAAAATTATAACCTATTAAAAGGTCAGCTTCTAAGTTAGGAATTCCGTAAAATCTTTCCCTAAGACCCCTTTCAGACCAGCAAAGTTTTCTTTGCAAAGTCTTGAGTTTTTGGAGGAGAGAGGAAATTCCTTTTGTGTTTTCAGTTCGTAAACCGAATTAATATGGCTGCTCTTTATATTTGACAAACATACAAACAAAATAAACAGACTTTGTCAAAGTAAAATTGTCCTGTCTGAACACAAGACAAAGTTTAAAAGAGAATTGAAGAAACTTTGCCAAAGAAACTTTGCTGGTCTGAAAGGGGTTTAACACCAAATAATCTTGCTTCGTAGCTGTTTGTGTCTGTAAGCATTTTTACAGGCTATATGCAAATTAAACAAAGTTTGTTTTAAAATTAACCTCTTCTTTATTTGATTAGGTTCATTCGAGTACTTTATTAGTAGAGTTTAGTAACTGAGTAAATTTTTAAATTTACTCTCCCAAAATAAATTTTGTCCAAAAAGTACGCGAATTGAAATTTAGTAAAATTTATCCAATAGCTGATTGAAAATCAATGCAGTGTTGTAAAAAATATATTCCTTTGACTATTCGACTCTTTTTGTTGTTGGTACTCGGTACAGCACAATTTATTGTCTACAATTCTTACGAAAAAAAAAACGTAACTTGTGTTGCTTCATAAGTTTTTTCTTTTTATTTTATTTATATTGTAAGTTTTTCCTGATTAAATTTGTTAAATAGTTATTAGTTTTTGTTATTGATTAGTATGAATATCCAATTACTATATTCCGAAGTATTCATCACTTCTACAACACTAAAGAAGTAAATAAACAATGAAGCAAAATAATTTTTTTTCCTAAATCCTAATTAAACTGCTGTGGAAAGGGTAACTTAAGCAAAAAACACTTATTCTTGTATGCAAACGTAAATTAGTACACTTTACTGTTTTCAAATCCCTATTTACTTGTGTTTGCTGTAGTTTTCCTTATTTTCACAAAAATTTTAACAACTCCGTACAAATTTTTTGTTTGTTTACATTTTAAAACATATGTTTTTTTCAGCCAACTAAATTCTACTAACAAAAATTTCTTTAGCAGATTTTGCAATTGCTCAGTCATCGAACTGTCATTTTACGCTCTCAAACTATGTTCTCATCTACTAAACTTTATGTACTCGATCGAACGCAGTTTAGTAAAGTTTAGGCATACTTATTGATAATTATTGGGTTCTCGAAGGAAGCTACTGTTTCCAAGCGAATGACAAAATGCAAAAATGATATACTAAAATTGAAACGAACGCTACAAAAAAACTTCATGATTAAGATTACTTATCTTCATTACAACTTCCGTTACAATTATTGATAATTTGTACAATATTTTTTACATACAAGTATGTACGTATATACTTACATACGTTAGTGCGTACAGAGATTAATCTAAGTACATGCGTACTTAGATTAATGTGACTACATACACTTAGTTACATGAATGCCTCTATATTTACTTAAAGTAAATAAAAAGTAATAAAAGCAAGTGAATAGGTATGTGCATATGTTTTAATGTTAAATAGTTTATCGTGACAAATGAATTTGTGTACCTACTGATAGCACAGTGGTTACTTCGAACAGTAGCAATGCTTTATAATGGTAAAACCATTTATGGTTTTTACCCTCTCCTTAATTTCTAATTCTTGTTTATTAATAAGGACATTGGGGCTACAGTAACAACTAGTCGCTCCACTGTCAATTAAAATTCTGTAAGTTCTTCCGGATGCTCCTGTTCTAATGGTGTAGGGCAGTCCGGGGTCATACCTAAAAAAGCTTGTTCATTCATTTTATTTATTATTTGCGCCTTGTTAATTGGTTGAGAACTATATTGTCCACTTGGTTGTTGCCTTTTAATGGCATAATTAAATTGTGGTCTTTGACCAAATTGCGGCCGTTTTTTTACTATTTGCTGTGGCCGGTAGATTTAACGAGCTACCAATTTCCATCGGTTCAGGCTTGGGTTGGCGAAATTTGTCTATTCTGGTAGAGATTTGTTGTGTTGTGATTTTTATGAGGAAATCGCACAACATTATGGTTATTTTTTTGGTTGCTGCTTTGGTTTATCCCGAATTGTACAGCAAAATTTTGCTCTTAAGTGATTGGATTCTAATTCTTGAGCTTTGGCCAATGCGCTCGGCAAATCAGAGGTGGATAATGAAAAAAGAATATTCGCCAATTGCGGGTGTAGACCCGTGATAAAAACTCTTAAGGCATATTGACTATTCTTATTATTTAGTTCAGTTGTCAGAGGAGAATTGGACCCGTGTGTCATTATTGTTTTATTTATTAACAATGTCAGTTTTTTATTGACGTCATTGTAGTAATCTAAAATTGTTGAGGATCCTTGCCTCATTATGCTTAATTCCTCTTCGATAATGTGGATTGGCCTTTTATCGGCGTATGAAAAATCTTGTCAATTTTATCTAACGTTCTAGGATTTCACAAATACAATATTTCCTTCTCCGTGAGGTTTTCTATTATTTTTCTTATACTAGCCAGCTTAAACTTAATTACAATTTAATTTTCACAATTTCATTTAACTTTATATAATACCTATTTTTTCACTTTGAACAATAAAAATTTATATATATTAATTATATCTTACTGAATTATATGGTGCTTCTGGTCACCAATCTACCAAGATCTGATGTCATCCGTGTTGCCTTCGTCCTTGTTTAGGCTTTTTGTTCAATGCTTCGCACAAGTCTATTGGCCAGACTGTTTTGTTTGTTGCTGAGCCAGATTTCATTCAAGTTTTTCTTTTGTTTTTAATCAGTTATTTTGATGTTTTAATTTGTTCAGCTTTTTTCGGTAACACTTTGTGTTTCACTTTATAATAATGTTTAGTTTATCTATAGTTAAGTTTTTTTTTCTTAATGGGATACTTTTTATTTTTTGTCATTTGTTTAGTTTGTTTAATTTTTTTATCCTTTTTATAAGGATACTTTTACATTTTTTGCAACTTTTTGTTTATGTAATTTTTTCTCCTTTTTATAAGGATACTTTAGTATTATTTGGTGGATGCACTACCGAAGTCCTGACTTTGTTTTTTTAGGACATTAATTTCGAAAGGCAGCCCGGTTGAGCCCCCAATTAATATTTCATTTTGGTCCTTTTTATAAAAAAAATATTTTTTTTTTGTTAGCAAAAGTATTGCTTTATTTCGACTCCATAATTATATTGCCTTAAAGATAAATTTAATTCTACTACTTTTTCTTAATGCTAGCGACAAGCACAAATCAACAAATCTTGTCAACAACACAAAAAGGGTTTCTAATTACAACAAATAACATTCCGCAGACGACGATGTCAGCATAGTTTTGAGTGTGTGAACAAATGAAAATTCTTGCAGACATTACATCAGCAGAATATAGAAAAATAAATTAAATTAAACAGTTTCCATAACTTGCATAGAGAATTCAGTCGTCGTGGGAAATCTTAATATTTAAAGGAACTTCATAAGCTCAAGAAATGGAAACTGCCCCAACAAGACATAAATCGATGTCTTAGTAGTACTTCGATAGGAATCCCTTTACACCACTGAATGGTGGAAGCATGTTTTGGGTGCGCATCATTTCCTGATACATACCCTGCATAGTTGTCATAAAAGTGTTTATTGGTTGTAGTAGATAGTGGGCATATGAATGTTTATATGCGTTAGAACGTTTGGCATTAACATCAGGTAAATCATTTCTTAATGCTTGGGCATTCTAATAGTTTGGTTTATTGTGTGGCTATGTAGCTTGTGTACTACTGAACCATATGAAGCCGAAGAAAATGCGAAGACCTCTTGTTGAAAGACATTATAGCCCCTATAGTCCGGAGTGTGGTTTTCACCGCAGTTGCTGCATATTATTACCTAAAAATCAGTTTTAAAAGTAGTGCATTCCAAAGTCCGGTTCGCTTCGCCGCAAACATCGCAAACATCCTGCCAGTTAGCACACTCACGGAGACCATTACGTTTCAGTGTTTCTTATACTGTTACTCTTCTATTCAGGAGTTAGCGGAAGTTGTATATGGACTGAATCTAGTGTTTTTGATTTTAGCTGATTTGCATTAATCACAATTTCAAGACGATGCATAGGTTGTGGAATTCTATTCTAATTTAGAATACTGTGCACTAACCTAACGACATAGCCTTCCGCATCTATGGCACTTTTTATTTTCTCAGTGGGATCAGAACTGTTAATGCCCTTTATGACAATTATCAAATCTTTAGCACATATTTTCTACATCGAATCGACTTGCGATCGGCCAATAATTCTTCTCCGTGTGGATTTCGAGCTTTGTTTCTTGCATTTGTCCTCTTCGAATAGACGCGACACAGAAATTTACTTTAGCTGCGAATTGGAACAGCATATTTACAATGGCATTTGATGTTTATTCACGCAAGTAGCAGGTTCGGAATCTTCACCTGCAGCGATAGCAAGTACAAAGAATTTATTTTCACTTACCGATATTGCATCTACTTAAGAACCTCTATACTGTTTGGCGGTGTGCTCTTGTTTCGAAGGTTTCAGACTGACCTTCCACTTGGTTATGGTTATATATTAGTTCATACCTGTTTGCAAGTGTTTGGATACAGTACATGTTTCGTTTCTTTTTGTTCTTTAATTGGTACAGCACCTGTAATGTTTATTTGTTGAGTTTTATTTGATGAGCTTCCTTGTAGTTATATGAAATCTAACACTGTTCCCAGCAAGTACGTCCTGTTAATAGACTACTGTCAAATTTTGCATTTTACAGCTGTTCAAAACATACAACCGCGTGTATTTGTCTAAAAATGGAAAAAAGTGAATTTCGAGTGCTCATTAAACATTATATTTTGCGGAAAAAACCGTCAGTCAAACCAAGAAAAGATCAATAAATAATATGGAGACTCTGCACCGTCGATTTCAATGGTAAAAAAGTAGTTTACTGACTTGGTCGCACAAGTACAAATGACGCTGAACGTTCTGGACGGCCAATTGAGGTCAGTATGGTGTTGGCCGATCGAAGAGTAAAAGCGCGTGAGATTGTTGTGTGTGTGTGGATTCGATTTTAAATGGTCAGTTGGTTTAAAGAAAGTTGTCTGCAAGATGGGTGCCGCGTTCGCTCTCAATTGACCATAAACGTAAACGTATGACAATTTCAAAGGATTCTTAGGATTTATTTAACCGCAGACCGAATGAGTTTTGCGGCGTTTTGTAACTGCGGATGAAACAGGGATCTATTACTCTGTACTCCGGATACCAAGCACCAGTCTAAACAATGGGTTTCTCCGGGTGAACCTGCTCCTGCAACTTTAAATTAACAAAATTTTTTATTCGTAGAATGGGTATACTATCAACTAATTTTAAACCAAATACTTAACTTATGATAACGTGGTGTAGGTGCACTTTTCTCTCCTCGATGGGGACATATAACGTCAAATAAATTAGTCCGAGATAACAAAGGTGGCATATGTAGGTTTATGGCCTGCAATGGGAATTTCTCCGAATAAGCACTAACCAAAAATGGGTTGTTGGGTATACGGCAATGATAGGTAATACTAGGGGAGTCCAAGATACAGACTTCCAGAAACATTTTGTCCCAAGATAATACCACATGAAAGATTCCGGTAGAAGTGCTTATCAGCAAGAGTTAAGTCTGCACATCTTTCCACAATAGGCTGTTGGATCAACGTCAAATTTAGTAGAAAATAGTGCTGGAGCAGTATCAGCTTTCTAGGTCCTAAGACTGACCGTCATTATTATTATAATCGTCGTACTGAACCAAACTGTAAGTTGACTGTTAAATGGATATATAAGAGTGTAATGCTCCAGGTAACATCGAAAACAGCGATACTTGAAAGAGAAACCTTTTAAAAAGAGACCGACTTTAAATTAATAAACTCTGCTTTATTATCGGGACATCGTCGCGAGTACTGACGGGTGGAACAAAGAGAATATTGATAGTCAGCATTATAGGCCACACTTCCTAGGAAGTGCCCATAAGACAAGTATGAACTTGATGGCTTAGAATGCATTTTGAGGCAAGAATACTAGTTTGTAGATTGGTCGGGCAAGCACTTCGTTGAGGGATTTTGGGTCTACGACGCGAGCCAAGCGCCCTTCAGTAGGGCGAAGGGATTCTTATAGAAGTACTACTAAATCATCGATTTTAATGTCATTCTTGATTTGCTATTCCGACACGGTGTTTTGATGCAGAATTTTGGAACGAATTTCCGTCATCCCTCGTCAAGTTTGGTTCGGAGACAAAACGGTTTCGGATATGTGCCATCTTCAGTGTCATTTTTCGTTCTGAGAAGTTTCATCAATTCGTTAGTGTTTTATTGTGTATCAGGTATCTATTTGTCATATGAGCTCATAGGCATCTGAAAGGTGTGAACTGGTAGCAGGTAAAGCTCGTAAGTCGGGTGTTTTGTATGGATTGGTAGATGTAAATGATTACTGTTTTATTGCTTTGCATCAATTCCTTAGTGTTTTATTTTTTTTCAGGTATCTATTTGTCATGTGAGCTCGAAGACATCTGTACAGTGGGAAGAGGTAGCAGGTAAAGCTCGTTAGTCGGGTGTTTTGCCTGGTTTGCGTCAGAATTTGTGGTGTGGACGGTACGTGTACTATGTTTTTAATTCTTTATAGTGTTTTTTGTTGGGCTTGAAAAAAGTCAGTGATTATTATTTGTTTATTATTTTTGTAATGTGTTTTTATTGTTTTTGGAGTATCTTGTTCGTTATTTTTGTTGTGTGTCTTGTAGATTAATTTTAGTGGTTCGAATATAAAGTCTGAATCGAAGCTTGTTTGTTCGTTTATGATGCGTTCATGTCTTATGTTTATATATTTCCATGTTTTTTAGGATGTTTAGTCATCGTCCTTTTCGCTGTGTGTGTAGTAGTTGTACCGTTTTTCTAATATGCGCTGGATTACATTTGTTGTTGAACATGTGGTTCGAGAAGGTAGATTCTGGTGTCGATCCGGCTTTACACATCTTCTTGTTATAGTCTCTTATATGTTCACGAAATCTTGTTTTTATTTTGCGTCCTGTTTGTCCTATGTAGTTGTGATGACAGGTGCACGTCAGTTTGTAAACTCCCTGTTTATCTAGCTGGCCGTCTTTCTTTGTGTTTGGTTTGTATTATTCGTCCTAGCTTGTTTCTTGTTTTGAATGCTATATTTATGTTGTATATCTTGAGAAAGTTAGCTGTTTTTTATGTTGATTTTTTACACCGGAAATAAAACACTAACGAATTGATGCAAACTTCTCAGAACGAAAAATGACACTGAAGATGGCAACTAGCCGAAACCGGTTTGTCTCCAAACAAAAATTGACAAGGGATGAAGGAAAATCGTTCCAAACATATATATCAGAGCACCCTGTCGGAAAAACAAATCAACAAATAATTTATTTAATTGTTCCACAAGAGTTTTAACGTTGTCATTATGTAAAATAATGTCTTTTCTTACCGGTCTACCAGAGTTTTTATTGGGATTAATTAATTATGATTTATCTGCCGCCTTTTTGCTTGTTGAGGCCCTCTCGTTGACTTCAATATTAATTTTTCCCAGCAGTTCAAACCGATTTTGTGAAATTGCTGTAGATCCTAGGTTGGAGACATCTATGTTTGCTTTTGTCATGTTTCGGACTGGCAATGTGTCATCTACTTCCTGTGCCTCAATTAATCTAGGTATTTTCGGCTTCACCATTTGAAAAGGGACATTTAAATTAGGTGAAAATTCTGTATTGTCAATTTCAAAAAGCGTGGGAATTCCACTTTGCGCCATTAGTTCACCGATTATGTTGCTGGTCATAACCATATTAGTTTTAGGAATATAATATGAACTCAAAACTTCACATGTACTACATGAAGAAAATGTTGAACGTTCAGTTCGACAAAGATCTCGTTTGTTTTCATGAATTCGTTTTGATGTGTACCTAGCAATTGAAACTAATTTAATATTATTGGTTTCATTATTCTTTCGTGTATGTAAGTAATATTTTAAGCGCTAAATAACTTAGTAATTAAATCTCTTAACTGCAAAAAATCTGCAGGAGTCGATAAGTTATCCAATTTTATAATTAAAAAATTACCACTGTCAGCAATAAAGTTTTTGGTGATTATATTGAATAATTGTCTAAATAAAGAATATTTTCCTAATGTATGGAAAATTTCGAAGATATTTATATCCTCTCGTTAAAAAGCCAATCGATTATCGTATTAGTAATTCTAGACCAATATCTATGGTGTCCAACATTGGTAAACTGTTTAAAAGGGTCATAAGACTGAAAATGGAAAACTACCTAAATCTGGAGGTAGTACCTTCTTATCAATTCGGATTCAAGAGAGGTCACTCAGCGGTCGATGCGTTGCTCTTGCTACATAACGACGTTGACGATAATTTGAGAAATAAGCGGTGCACCATAGCCCTCTCGATTGACATTTAAAAGGCCTTTGACCTCGCGTATTATTCTGGCATTCTTTATAAGTTTATTCAAATTGGATGTAATTTCTCTATATATCTGTAATGAGTAAAAGCTATTTCCAAATAAAAAATTTTGTATAGAAATTAATAATACAAAATCGGAATTGGGAAATATTTAGTGTGGTGTCCCACAAGGAGCTATTTTAGCCCCATTGTTATATAATATTTTAGTGTATGATTTTTCTCACACAGTTAATAGTTCAACAAGTATTTTATACGCTAATGATTCCTTAATATATGATCACAATGAAGACCCCGAAAAAGCGCTGGAATTAGTTAGAAATCATCTTCTAGTGATTGATAACTTCTACCGCGATTGGGGAATAAAAATAAATACTGAGAAGTCAGAGGCAATATGTTTTCGTAATGCATCGGGTAAAGGCCCACGCAACGCTGTGATGAAAAGTAAAACTTTCAATCTCTCTTTAAATGGTTCGAATAAACCTTTTAAAAACTACATAAAGTACCTGGAAGTAACTTTAAATAAGGTATTTAAATTTTATCAACACGGAAGAAATGCGATTAATAAATGTTTATGTATTAAGGGCATGTTTTCAAAACTGTTAACGAACCGGCATCTAAGTCAGGAATGCAAGCTACTAACATACATAGAAAGTGTGCATACGTTCTGCAATTCTATATCGAGGCTACTCTGACGTAACCTCGTATCTCAAAAAATACTACTTTACAGGAGAGACAAAAAACATTTTATTAGAAAATAAAAAAATAAAATTTCGATTATTTGTTGTTAATTTGAAAGTTTTATTAACTTTTTTATAGATATATATTTTAATTATGCTTAAGAAATTATTTTAAGTTTAATTTTTTGATTAAATTTTGAGATACGAGTTTACGATCCGCTAAGTTTGCAATGAAATGTCAGTTACGAGGTTTCACATGTATAAAAAAAAGCAGTATTTTATTTTAAATACTCGGAATAAATGTTTTCTAAGATCAAATTTTAATAACTTAAAACGTGGTTTTTATTTCAAACTAAATTTTTATTCATATTTAAGATACATACATATATTGAAATTTTTTTAAAATACTTTTAAACATTAATAGTTATATAAGATCTTGATTATTCATTAGTATGAAGTAAATTGTCATAAAAAATTATAATCCTAATGGATTAATTATTTCAACGATTGAAGATCTTCAAATTTTTGAGCTGTAATAGGTACACCTCCTTGGTACAAACGATTTACCTAAACTTCGCTGTCAATCGTTGATGTAAATCCTTCCCCTTATCATTAAATGATAATTTATACATAATACTATCTTTACTGTACTTCAAGCCACGTAACTGGTCTAATAGATTTAAATGTTTTCAATTCTGAATAACTATAAAAAACCTACGATCAACATACTTCACTTTATAAGGATTTTTCAATCTTGCTTCTTGAATTCGCGATTTTTTTACGCTTTTCGATTGTTGAATGTACTGAGTCACCCTCCATTTGCGTGTGTCCTTTGACTAAATACTTTTGATATATACATAGTTATATTTTTTTTTGATTCGCAAATTGATACAAGGCGTTTGCTAGAGTTGCATTACGATTTTGCGCGCTGCAATTATCGCTATAAAAAATAATAGGTGTACTCAGATTGACTTCATTTTTCAAAAAATCAATTACACGATGCAAAAACATTGCCATCCATACCACCCTCGCCTTCATGCCATACGTAGCAAACGGTATCACCATTGGCAATATTATATACAGTAAACTCATGACATTTTAACTTCTGCTTAAAATATAATGAACCAGCTGGCAAATATGGAATCATTTTACCGCTTGCACCTCTACTGTAAAAGCTTTTATTTTTCCAGAAATAGCATTTAATTTATCACTTTGTTTCCTTCCGGGGTAAATAAATACTAATATTCATTGATTCTATTTCCGTTGGTAAAAATTCATAGCTTGCTATCTCATTTTTTGAAACTTTAAGATTATTCATGTTCTTCACAAAATCTCGATAAACATTTTCCAAATACAATTTTGCACTATCCTTTTTCGTGTATTTTTCCGCTTTGAAGTTGTTAAAATCCCACTATCATTACTTTTATTGACCCAACATAATACTTGCCACTCACCAATGCCAATTGTGTTTAAAAACATTTTTTTACATACTAGTAACCTCTGATTATTTATAAGTAAATGATATTTAAGACTACAGCTTCGCAGAGATTCTGAATCATTATCAGATCGAGATAGTGGTTTCTTCTTTACTAATCCAACAACGTATTGTCGTCTTTGATCCCAGGTCAGATCTTTCCGAATAGAATTGAAACATTTCCCCTCTTACCATCTGTAATTTCATTACATTTTTTATTTACGCTCTTTTTACATTTTTAGAATTACAACCTGGTTTTATTTTTCGAGCGTTTATTAATAATTGTTGATCACTGTCTTTTTTTGCTCACACTATAATATGACTGACCTGTTTCCCGTGCCTTTTTCACTATACTTCTTTCCCAATCTTGAACGGTTGCTTGATTTTTCCGATCTCGTTTTCTTGATGATAATCCTGAACATTCATCTAAAACTGTTTTTAGGGTGATGTGAAAGATCCTTTCCATTTGACTCTATACTCGTATTTGAACTTTCAGAAGAATTACCAGAACTTTGCAACTCTAGCAACGAAGTTGATTTGTCTAAATCTTCAACAAATGCATATTAATAAATTCTGTTTCGTAATTATTATAATCATCATTTGTGTTTTCAATTGATCCAGATTCAATTGGCACCAATTGGCCAGTTTTTTCATCAAGAATCAGTATATATGATTGATGATTTATATTATCTGATGTACAAATTATTGGAACTTCAGATGCATCATTAATTTTTGCAGTGGGCAAATTTGTAGGAAAGCCCAGCTCATTAGATGTATCCTCTTCTGTCTTGGTGTCATTCCATTTCTTTTGTTTAGATTACGTCTCACCAACTAGCACATATGACGACGTTTTAGGTGATGCAAGTTCTTTTACTTTTGGTAATTTTTCAATCATTCGTTTTTCTGGTGGCATTTTCTAAAAAAAATTGTGATTATAAATCAATAATAAGACATCAATTAAATAATTTAAACTTACCAAATATTCAAATCTTTTAGGAATATTGAAAAAATTATACAAGGCACTTCATTTATGAATGAGGGTTTTCACCACAAAGTAGTAAACAGAGGTGAAACGACAGTATAGTGATCTTTTTCTCTATCCGTCTCGTTCCCTCAGAGCCTTAGTTTTGTTTTTAGATTTTTGTTTTTATTTTGATTTTCTTGCCGTGTTTTCCTGTATTTGTTGTTGTATTTCGTCACAAAATACTATATTAGTCTCCTTCCAACAGAGCCCATAGTAAAATAAACTGAGTTTTTTTATTTTTTATGTGTCAAAGTCTTCACCTCTGGTTACCCTGTGGTTTTCACACTAGACTAATTTTTAATCCGCACAACTTTTGTCACAAAGTAGTAAACAGAGGTGAAACGACAGTATAGTGATCTTTTTCTCTATCGGTCTCGTTCCTTCAGAGCCTTAGTTTTGTTTTTATTTTTATTTTCTTGCCGTGTTTGCCTGTATTTTTTCCTGTATTTCGTCACAAAATGCTATATTTGTCTCTTTCTAACAGAGCCCATAGTAAAATAAACTGAGTTTTTTATTTTTTATGTGTCAAAGTCTTCACCTCTGGTTACCCTTTGCTAATTATGCTGGCATAAAATTGTGCATGTATACACAGCTTTGTGTGTGTTAGTATTTTCTTTGTTTATTTCACGCAGAACCTGTTTTCATAAGTTCTGCTTGTGCGGGGTTGGTTGTAAAATTGTGCCAACCAAAAACCACTCTCTTCACCGAAAAAGCCTATAAACTGCGATTTTATGCCAGCACAATTAGTCTAGTGTGAAAACCCTCAATGATTTTATAGAACACAAAAAAAGGTTGTAGACCTTTCTCCACAGAAAATAAAACAGCCAGCGGAATTTGTTGGTTCGTGAAAAATGCGTATGTATGTCTACTCACTTGTACTTTTGTCTTAATAGGGAATTCCCAAAACTAAGAAATGTTAAATGTTTAGTGATGGTATTTTGTTGTTGTATTTATTTTGTATGAAAATTAGTGAAGACAACGTTTTTTATGTAATTTAGAACGTAATTTATATTGTATAACCTACAAATGAGATGATTCGTGCCAAAAATTTTGTATGGAAAATTATGTAATTTAGCTTGTAATTTGGCCTTGAATTACGAATATCGCTGCGAATTACGTGTTTCGGTCCCGTAAGAACATAACATAAACGTTCAACTTTAGTAAGAATAAATGGGAATCCCATTTTTATAATATTGTATATGGAGTACATAGCATTGACTTGCCTTGTTAGCGTTTTACCGTTTTCTAACTTGTGCACTGTAAAAATATTGCATGACATAAGTTACGTGTTTTTAAAATTAAACGCCTGAGATACGTGGTTCCGTTTTTTTAAATTTATAATTAACGGGTGGAGATTTGTATTTAAAATTTTACACAGTTGTGTAGAAACATATTCTGAATATGAATCCGGTTTAAACTCAAAACCTTCAAAAATTGAGTTACGAGGTTACGTCAGAGTACCCTCGAAATAGAAAAACATGTTAACGTACTGGTCCGTCAATGCTGTGTTCTAAAAATTGAGTACTTTATTTTGCTTTGATAATTCGAGAGTATACAAATGTAATTGTGCAGACCTTTTGGTTTGAAATCGAATAGACACACCATGTGTAATTTTAATAATTCCTTGCCATGTTTTCACAGTTAAATGATGTATTTTTCGCCTATACGTTGAATTCTATTAATATAAACGTTATGGTAACGCTTGTTTTGAACCCTTTGTTAAAACATTAAAAGAGTTAGAAATCAAAGGCATATAAATTCAAATGAACAGTGGTTTATCTGGGTGATAACTATGAACATAACTTTAGGATTTTCCAAGTTATTTCCCCACATCATTTTGTAGATTTGCACGGAGAAATTTGGAGTTGATATCATGCCTAATTTGTTTAAAGGCGTGTGTCGCATTATAATAAGTGAATCTATATTACATAGTATAAAAACAATGAAAATTTGCTGAAGCTTTGATCAGTCGAGTAATGCCAATTAAAATATTATTTTGGAGTTGTAGTTCAGGAAAGAAACAGAGCTATGCATAAAAAATTTAGATGAAAAAAATCGCAACTAAACTGTTTAATAATAAAAAGTTATTGGAAATGACGGTCAGTGCCAAAATGTGTAGCACGACACACAAGAGCCGGGCAATTTTGCATTTTGATTATTTTGGCCATAAAGCAAATTTTTCTTGATCGAAGATTAAAAGATTTGAATGCCTTGATACGAACTTCTTCTTAATGTACTCTTATTTTATATCTTAATCTGTGGAGTTGCTGATTTGTTATCACATTGAAATGATCATAATTAAAGAAATTCATCTTTCCTTAAATTTTATAAGTAGTCACTTCTCAAGATTGAGCAGAATTGGGGAACGCATCTGAGCTTGGTGAATAGGTAGCTAGAGCTTCCACCTTTCTTCTTCATTCAGCCCACGCATAAATTTAGTATTTTAAATACCTCCTTCATTTTCAAGAACAGTTTTTCAAATATTTGCATATTCTAGATTATTAAAGTGCGATGAGGATCTAGTTTACTAACAAGTTTTAAATCATCAATACGAAAATGCGAACAAGTGTCTAACATCTCGTTAAGAGTTCCTATACGATGTTCAATATTAAAATCATATATCTGGTGTGACAAATCATTTTGACTAGCATAATCCGTAGCGATTTAAAATGGTAGTTCATCAATATAAGGTCTAAATCTGCGCACTGGCAGTGCAGCTCTGTAACATTATAATTCTACTGAGCTTTTGTGAAACAAATGCAATTGGTTGTTGCTGCTCCTGATCATCAAACTAGATTAGAATCCCACTATCTTTAGAACCGTTACATTGAATGACAAATTTCTTAGAAAAGTCTGACTAAGCCATAGATTGATTGATTTGTCAACTTGATTTGTTTATTAGTTTTATTCAGGCAATCAGTAAGGGAGCCATTAAGATCAGCGAATTTTATGATGAAACCACGATACCAGTTCGCCATGCCTAAAATCTTAGAACTTTACATGAAAGTTGACTATGTTCTCAATTTTTAAGTAACCGCGCCAAAAAATATAACCCAAATATCCATCGTGGCCATCTGCTACTTTCATCAATACCTGCAGTGGGAACACAAATTATCACTAGCAACAAGCAAATCGTCTAGGTAAACAAAGGCATTTTCTCTGCGTCGTAAGCGTACTGCTTTGTCCATAAATCTGCTCTTGGTTTGCGAACTATTGCATAGACCAAATTACATTTGTTTATATTTGAAAAGAGGTATACCTGGAACGACAAATTCTGTTTTTTATTGTGAGGAATCCAGAAAACGAATTTCTTAAAATGCATCCTCTAAGTTAATTCCTTTTCTTTCCTTTTAGTTTTAATCCTGGATTACGGACTAAAATTAGATGTGCGTACCATGACGGGTTGGACTCTTTAATTATACATATGGATAATAAACAGTGTTATTTCTGAAGTACTTCGGCTTAGTTGGAGGTGATAAGGGACGTTTTGCTTTTATCGGTGGTGAATCTCTTTGGGGGTTATGTTGTGGAAAACTTAAGTATTATATTTTCTAATTGCACCTATTGTTCACGAGCAAGTAGATGAGAATTGGTACAATTATGTGGGTGCATTTCAGCTTCTGCAACACACGGTATAACTGCTGGTACAACAACAAATGCTTTTCACCATTAACAATTGACAAAAACAAATGTATTCCTGATCTTTAAGTGGATTATTGAGTAAAATTATCTTTACAAGTTGGCGATTATTCATACTTACTAATATCAATTCTCAATTCTCTTGCGCATTATACGTCTAATTATATATCTGTGCCTGCATTTAGCGATTCTATCAGATAAAGGTTTAGTTTCTGAAATATGTATATTTCCTTAACTCAGTAAAGCAAATTTTACAGATTTCTCAAATAAAACAAGGGAATTGAAAAAAAAAGCAATGTGTTGACACAAAAAATTGTTTCTCACAGACTAATGTTTCTGTAATTCATTTTTTGTAACAACTATGTGTCATTTCAGTTGCTTTGACGTATGTTATGGGAATGTTGGGAGTAAATGTGTTTCTGTAAAAACATTTTGTGAAAAGATTTTTATAACAGCTGTCAAAACAACTCACATTTGAAAATAAGGCGGAAATGAAACACTTTGTTCATTTCTGTTTTAATATATTTTTTACTTTATTTTATAAAAGTTTTGTATTGAAATTTAAGTTTATACTTAATTGGTTTCTTAATGAAAAAATTTCATTCAAAAGAAATGTACAAAATAAAAAAAGAAATGTAAACTTCTAAATTTCTTTATAATTCTTCTTATTTCCGTAGATTTTATTTATTACTTTGTAGCAATATGATTTTTTCCATTTATTCATAAATTACATAGCATATAAAAACTAAATAAATTTTTAAAAACTATAAAAGCAACTCCTTCAATCTATTTTACAATTTTATAAATATTTTCTAAAATTTGTCTTGAAAGCTGTTTTTCTTGAGCTTGTTTTAAAGGCCTCTTTACTCTTACGTAAATGTTGCGGATACGTAAATTTTACGTTCAGCTTCGACGTTTGTTAGTTACTAATAAACGGAAATGTATCATATGTTTTTTGTTTACGTTTCATATATTTTTAATTTCTTAAACAACTGGTTAAAACGATGCTGCTTACTTCATAATTTTAAAATACAATTTAATGTTAAAAAAACGCTAATATAAAAAAAACATGGAAAAGTCTAGCTTATTGAAAATAAAACAATTTTTGGTAACAAAAGAAGGCTATTGGATTTCAAAAAGTCAAAACTTGCAATATCGGTGCATATATGGCCAGGATATAGCACAAATATAAATGCGAACGATAACTACATTTGTCATAAAAAATTGATATTGGGTTCAAATAAATGGAAATTTGCTATATCGGGGTAAATGTAGTCGGGATATAGCATAAACCGATTTTTTAACAATTATACGAACTAAAACAATTTTTGGTACCAAAATGTTGCTCTGATAACAAAATTAGGTTATTAAGGGCAAAAGAGCAAAATTTGCGATATTGGTCCATATACATATTTATGTACAGCCGAGATATAGTACAAACTGATTTTTTGATAAATATACCCTCAAGTAACTATTGTGAAGGTTATTTAAGACTCAGTCCAGCCGAGTATAGGACTCTTACTTGTTTATTCACAGTTTTAGCCTTAATAAAGTTAATTTTTTGGCAGTCTAGACGGACTTTGCAAATTATGTCAACAAATCTAAGTATTTAAACAAACAAACAATCGTTAACAAATTCAGATTAGAAAAGTCTGTTTGCAACATTGTATAAAAGCAACATTGAAAATATACAACTGCTGATACGTAAATACGGATAGAAATTATAAATTTCTCAGGTTCGTCCGCAACGTTACGCAAACTTTACGAAAGAGTACGCATTTGCATACAAGCTCCATAAACAAAATGGATCAGCTGATTCACAACGTACACGTTTACGTGTGAGTAACGAGGCCTTAAGTTAGACAAATAGTTTTGTATCTACTTTTGCAAGCAGTGCCTAAGTCAGCTAATTTTTCGACGAATACATTGCGAACGCCCGAGTATTTGCACAGTGTATGACGAATGATTGGCGCGATTTATTAAGGATCCTGCACGAACTTTTAAACGTTCTCCTACGGTTTTTCCAACTATAACATAAGTAATTGATAAAATTGTATCTCGCAAAAATGTAATAGCCACTCTGCAGAAATCTCAGCACCCTTGGAAATTGCAGCTACTGCCTTAACTTTTTGCTCTACATTTTTACTTAAAATGTTAAGTAAATCTACCACCTTATCGTTCTTAACTGGTAAAACTCCATTTAAATTTTTCTTTCGAAATGTTTTTAATTTAGAAAATTTATGTAGAGTAGATTCGTTCAAATATAGAATTCTAATTTTGTGCTTTGTTCAGCCCGGGATTTTTTGAAATTTAGCGAGATATCTTGGTACTCATATCGCTAAATGTTAAGTTTTTCTGGTTTAATTTGAAATTAGGTGTTACAACACCTCTAAAGCTACACATCAATCATTTCACTTGTATTTCTTCTTGAAGCCGCACTTCCTCCACATGTCTGGCCAATTGCCTTGTCTAGCCATATCCCTTAAATTCTCAAGAGATTTCGGCTGCGAGTTAATTAGCATAAATTTTAAGTTCATATTGATACTTTTCTTTATTAGGTCAATTAACGAGATTTCAGGTATTGGGTTCTGTAATCTAACATTCAGAGAAATCACGGAAGAGTGAAAATCGTCATAACTATCCTTGTGGTTCTGTTTTCTTTGAGATATTTTATTAATGATGTCCTGGTAATTTTTTATTTCAAAATTGCTTGGGTAAGACATATTTCAGTAACGAAAAATTTGCTCTTCTATTTTGTTTTGTAAATAGCCAACACCAGTTGGTTCACAAGACCATTAACTGGTCATGTGAACAATTCGTATTCTGTAGAGCTTCGGGAAGTTCATTGTGGAATGGTTTAAACTCTGTTCACTCAGATCTACGGCCGTCATTTGATGATTTTACCCTAAAGTAGAATAGCGCGGTAGGCTTTATGCGGTCTTTGGTTTAGAATTATTCAACGTTTGTAGAAGGTGTAATGTTCCGCGATCTTGCTCTTTTTCTAGTAATAAAATTAATTAAAAAGCAAAAGCTATTATAACAAACTATTATAAGGACTACAACAAAGAGAAAACTATAAATAAATAAATTATCTTCTGTATTAAAGTGCCTATACATATGTGCGAGAATTAAGGGAATGAAAATTAAATTCTGCAGATATAATAATTACCCACGGGCTAAAAATTGAAAAGATTAAATTGGTTGCTTTCGTGTAAATGTTTCTCCAGCAAGATAGGAAGGCATAAACTGATTCTATATTATTTTCTATTCATGTGTGAGT
Source organism: Phania funesta (assembly GCA_963932375.1). Taxonomy (NCBI): domain Eukaryota; kingdom Metazoa; phylum Arthropoda; class Insecta; order Diptera; family Tachinidae; genus Phania; species Phania funesta. Next base: position 60,933,757 of record OZ010653.1, read on the forward strand.
GATATAATACACACTATAATATCTTGTTTTTTTTTCTAGTCAATGGCATCGCCATCATATGTTTCTCTTGAATGTAATATGACTAATTGTAAAGAACTGTATACATAGTTTACCTAATTAACAATTTTAACATATTAATGCTTTTATAAGAAAAAAAAATGTGATGCTTGTAGAAAATAATAATTTTAAGACTGTACTTAAATTGAATTATAGGTTGTGTTTTAATTTAAACAGAAGACCACGAGCACGTTTTTCTCGTTATTTTGGAAAGGCTCTCTCAATGTGCGAACATATTTATGGCTACTCAAGACGTAGTGTTAAAGAAACCGTATAGATGTTCAGCTTCAGCATAATTTTTGCCTCTCATCAAAATTGTATGGATGCTTTTAGCACAGCTTATGACGGGTGTTTATAGCAGTGATGTGCAGCCCATAGAACAATTGTTTGAAAATTTTACGCTCTTTTAAAGACTTCTTCATTCATCTTTTAGCAAGCGATGAAAGCACATGTGGCGGACTATCGTAATTTTTTTCAGAAATTGATTAAGAATTGTTGTTGGACGAAGCACAATAAACACACGTGTTTCAATTACAATTGAACAAAAAAACAAAGTCAAAATTGTTGTAGCATAAAACATAAATAAAAACATACACGTTCACGAAATGAGATGTGAAAAGTATTTTATGATAAATGATGCTTTTAATAACATTCATTGCCTCTTAAGCTTTAAACACATTCACGACAACAGGCTACCGACTACAATCTGTCAAAATTAAAATACACACGTTTATATGAAAACGATTATATTGACGCCAACAAGGCAACATGGCTGCAGGTTGTTGTCCATGCTGCTTTTGTCGTTGCTGTCAAATTAAGCTAATTTCTATTTTTGTTGGCTACAAAATAAAAATAATGTTGACAAGAGATCAAAATATATTAATCAAATTAGTGCTTAGATATATTTTTTATTGTAAACTAAAAGAGGAAATTATAAAATTTAAATGTTACAATAAATATGCATCAAAAGTTTTAAAATAAATTCATTTGTTTTATTTTTATATACATGTATTCAACATATTTAATTGTAGTTTTATAATATTGAGTGAAGTTTATGTACATGTGTGGAATCATGTATTTTTTATTTTTTTTGGCTTAAGACTCGTTTATGTAAACCTCTCCGATCATACTCCAAGTTTCAGCGTTAAAAAATACTTGACAGTAATTTTTATCGGCAACACCTAGATTCGAGCGAGCAGGGTACAACAGTTGAAAACGCTTCGCCCCTATATCTCAGCACGTTTATTTCTTTATTTATTAACTACTCTAGAATATTACACATCAAATGAATGCTTATTGCCTTTGATTTTAGAATATATACACAGTACCTCTTTTGGGTACACACTTCGAAGAGCTTGATGCATCGCATCTATTATATTTCTACAGGGCTTGTTTCATGCAAAAAAAACCGAGCTTTAGAAACGTAAAAAATCTAAAGTGACATCACTGAAATATAAATGAATTGTTGCAACAGCTGTTATTATTTTAACAATACTATATAGCTGCCGTTTTCAAAATAATTAAGTAGCTGGCTACAGGGCGTCATTGGTAGCCAGCGACATTTGAGGTCGGTGTTCGTGTAGCGCGCTGTGGCGAATGTGTTTAATGCATTATGTTACAATACATTTAAGGCGGGAAATAAAACCTTTTCAAAAGACATTTTTATTCTTATCATTATGAAATTAATGAAATATATTGTAAAGAGAAGGAGGAGCTTATGAATGAAAAGAAGATTTTTTTTTTAATTAAAAGAGCTTTTAACTCAGATCTAAGCATTAATAGCTCTGATTGAATCTGTAAATCGAATGTGCTTATGTCACAACTTAAAGGGTTTTTGAATACATCAAATAAAGGCTGTATGAATTATAATAAAACAATTTGCTTTATTGTTTAATATTACTGCTCTTTATTAGATCAGGAAGACAAAAGCTTAAAAACTAAAGTCGCACACTTGTTTTATACAACTTCATGCTGGCTTTGTAAATACACTCTTTTTCTCTATAGAATTAAATCTAACAATAATTCTCTTAAAAGTTAATATTACAACGTAAAGGTAAATATTTAATAATGCAATTTGAGTAATTATAAGTGTGATATTACGATGTTTATCTAAATATTCTATTTAACAATTGGAGTAACTTTGGGTGTGGTATATTTAATAGTGTTAAATAACAATTGGGTTTTGATTGTAAAAAGATTTCTGTTTACTGTAAGAATTTACTGTGTTGGGTAAAACTCCCCCGGACGAAGATCGATTCCCAAGTTCAGAAGGAATGACGGGAAGCGAAATTAGAGTCTTATTGATAGTTTTTTTAGGCTTCAACTTCAAAATAGAATACACAACAATTACTGACATCACAATTGCAATTACAATATATATAATCATATCTGTTGTTTTTTGCTTAGTTTTTAGTTCTTCTATATATTTTATATTTCTAATATGTTGGTAAGTTAAGTTTTGTAAAGATAGTTCTTCTTCAATATTAATTTGTATCTCTTTGGATAAATTAGGTATTATTACATTTTCTCCATAAACGTTTTTGTCATACCACCTATCAAGGATCATAATTTTACATTGTTCAATTTTGATAAGGTAATGACCGCTTAAATCTATCGGTATATCGTTGCAATTATGTTCAACAGTTACATTTTTCATATTTACAGCAAAAATTAGATTTGTGTCAACTTCTATTACAGATGTTACATGATTTTTCTTAAAGCTACAATTCATCTTTCTATTATTTAGTACGTTTTCTAAACATCCATCTTCAACAAGTGTTAGATTTTCTTTATTATCCGTATCAAAGTAAACTGTTTTATCAAAGCTTAAATACTTATGATGTTTTTCAATTAATTCTAATTCATTATTATTTGGGATGGGTTGTATATATATTTTATTGTATACTTCGGGAGTTAGTCTTGGGATTCTAATTATAAAAAGGATATTTTTCCCGGATGTTGCTATCGCCATTTTGATACTTTGCAATTTTTCAAAAGTTATTTCATTTTTATTTATTTCTTCGTCAGTCAATATATTTTGAGTTAAAAGTCCTAAGCTTGAGGTCAACAATATTCCTTGTACTCGGTCAACGATTCTTTCTAAACCCGAAATTTGAAATGACAAGTATCTGTCTTAGATTTCTGATTGTCCCTTTTTGGTTTTGTTTTTTAGTAATTGATATTCAAAATATGTATCTTTGACCTGTTGTTCATAAATCCTTGACAATTTTGCCAATTGTTCATCGAAATGTTTATTTATTTGTATCTGGTTATTTGACTGCCCTATTATGTTGTGGTTGTTAGTTTCAATAACATTTAACCTATTTTCTATCTCCTGCCTATCATTGTCGTCCATCGTTCCGTAGATATACTTTAGTCCTGTCCCGGCTATGTTGATAAGTCCTCTTTTCTGTCTTCTGGGAATTAAGGTTTTCAACTCCATTTTCAAATGTTGAATTTGATGTTTAAGGTATTCGTCCTCTGTGTTTGACAAGTTTTTCTCTATGGTATCCATATATTGTTCGTATTTTGTAGCGTTGAAAATGTGTAAGATAATGTCATATCCCTCGATCAGTTTTGTTTGTCCCAAAGCAATAGTTGAGAATCCCTTGCCATGAGTTAGATCAGTTATATCAATTTTCTGAGAGTATATCATTACTATGTTCATCAGTAGGATCGACCAAAACATTCAAAGACCTGAAAGAATTTTTTGCACGTATTAATTGGTCTTTATAAACCTTTTGGTTTTTGTGCCTATAGTTCTTTTCGTCAATTTTCTCCAGTGTCACTTTCTCGTGCCTGGTGTCAGTCTTATGTGCTCTAAAATCTTTTTTGAAGGCTTCATTTACACGTTCATCCTTTCTATCCCTATTAAGATATGCTAAATTTTTTATATTTCTTTCCTCAATTATCTTGCTGATCTTTTCGTTTTTCACAGGGTCATTCTGGAAATGAATTTCCACAGGTTTCTCACGAGTTGTTAGGTGAAAAGTATTGTTATAAATAAAGTTAGCCTGAATTGGTAAATCCACGTTATAAGCTATATCCGATGTTTCTTCCCTCCTTTTCAGTATTCTTATATTTTCATTAAGACTACTATGAAACCTTTCTATATCCGAATTTCCGGTGTGTCGATATGGAGTAGTAAAATGAGTTTCTACATTGTTTCTCTCCAGAAAATCTTTAAAAAGAGCTGAGGTAAAACCTGGCTCATTGTCCAGGATGAGTTTCTTTGGAATTTTCATTAAATTAAACAACATAGTAAAATTCTTTATTAAATTTAGCGGAGTTCTGTCCTCGATCTTTTGAATAAGTGCATATTTAGAGAATTTATCAATCATCGTTACATAAGCGTCTCTTGTATCTAAAAACCATATATCAGCGTGATAAATCTCGTGTGGACCTTTGGGGGTTTCTGTTTTCTCAAATGGGATTTTAAGAGGGTTTCTTTCAATTTTGTAGTTGCAAATCTCGCAGTTATTTATAATTCTAGCTATCTCCTTTCTCATATTTGGGTAATAGTACTTCCTTTTTAGCTCTAGGTACGTTTTATCAATACCGGGATGGTTGTTTTCATATTTATGATGCATCATTATAATTTCCAACAAATCCTGCTTATCCACATTCTTTAATAACGTATATGTTCTACGTATTTTAAATCTTTTAATGTTTCTCATTTTTATTACCTGATCCGGGATCATAGAATACAATTCTTCATCATTACAATAGATTACTATATTTTCCTCATTTTCAATTATTTCAAGTATTTTCGTTAAATTATCCAAATGCTCCTGAAGTGACGTTCCAAAAATTAATATATCGTCCATATATATAACACATATTTTGTTGATGTATTTTCTTAATACATTGTTCAACATTCTCTGGAATGTAGCTGGGGCAATTTTTAGTCCGAATGGCATACGTTTGAACTCGTAGTGACCCTCATTTGTTGAAAAAGCGGTTTTTTCCTGATCGTTTTCGTCGACCTCAATTTGATAAAATCCCTTCGTCAAATCCAACGAGGAGAAATAATTAGCCCTTCCCAGTTTATCCAACACATAATCAATGAGTGGTATTGGATATTTATCATCTCTAGTTGCGGCATTTAATTTTCTATAATCTATAACTATTCTCCATTCCTTATTTCCAACCTTATCTTCTTTTTTAGGAACGACCCAAATGGGAGAATTGTAAGGAGAATTACTTGGGACGATTATACCCTGTTCCAACATCTCATTCATCTGTTTTCCTACTTCGACTGCATGTATTTCTGGGTATCTATAAGATTTAGTGTAAATTGGTCTATCATTATTTGTAGGAATCCTATGCTTTATCTCACTTGTAAATGTTAAATCATCTCCTTTCTTATAAAATATACCTGAAAACTTTTGTACAAGATTCTTAAGGGCGCGTTCCTCTTCCTTATTTAAATGTGTCAATCTCAATTGTTCTACCACTCCTAATTCATCCAGATGGTACAATTCAGGCAGTACTTCTATATTCCCTAATTCTTGTTCAACATTTATTTCATGTTCATCCTCATTTTGACCCTCAAAGAATAATGGCAGCTCCTGATGATTTATAGTAATGCATTTCCTTTCGTAACCTATAATGGCGTTATTTTCCTTTAATAAGCTTGAACCAAATATTCCATTAAACCAATCGTGAAATTTGAAAATCTTGAAGTTTATGTTCTCTCTTAGTCTAATAGGTAAGCAATCTTTGGAAACCTTCGCTTCCTTTGTTATAACGACATAACCAGCCGCTGTATTTACTTTAATCGGACCCTCTAAAACTTGTATGAATTCTTTTGGACAATGACCTTCTTCGATAATATTTTCTGTTGATCCTGTATCTACTAACATTCGGGTGACGTCTGCTCCTTTCCTAAACAAAACATAGGGCAACCCTGGTTTTGCGGAGGGTCCCCTGCTTTGGAGGCCGAATACTGAAAATTTGTTGCCTGGGAACATTGGGGTTTCTCATATAAACAGTGATTCTGTCTCGTCTGTCCACTTATGTCCATTGGTTCGGGTCTGGGATAATTTTGTCTTACGAAATTATTTTGTCCTCGGTTGTTAGGATAGGGACTAGGGATAAATTTTTGGGGAAATGAATTTTTATTATTATTTTGGTTTGAATACTTTTTTTCTACATTCTTATTATTATTATACTTCTCGCCTATTCTATGGTTATCATAATGTTTAACTTTTTCAGTTGTAAGCAAACTTGCTTCACCCAGCTCGTGAAGAGCCATTTCCAAAGAGCTTGGTTTTAGTGCACAAAGCACTGTTCTTAAATTAAGAGGAAGCTTGTTAATGAATACCTTAAGAGCTACCTTATTATTATTTGGTATTTCCTCTGACCTTCCGTTTAATCGGTATCTTTGATTTAATAAAGATAGTTTATTCTGGACAAAATTGTAAAACTGGAGAGTATCACCTCTAAATTGTGCACTTCTTAAGTCCTCGTACAGCTGCTCTGCTGAAGCGAGTCCACCAAAATTCAATTCTAACAATTCTTTTATTTGCTCCCACCTCTTTAGGTGCGGGTGAATTTCCAATATTAATCTAGCTTTACCTTTGATTTTTCCTTTTATAATGGACAGGAACATCCTCTGGGCCGTTGGGCTATACTGAGCCATCGCGGGAATTACATTATCAATATTCTCCAAGAATGGGTACAACTCCTCCCTCCTTCCATCAAATTCGGGTGTTAGCCCCAAGAACTTCAATGGATCTATATCCCGTTGTCCGTTGATCATTTCGGGTGGCTGTTGTTGCTGGTTCATTTTATTTCGATTTGCACAAAAGATTCTTGCTCTTGTAATACTTCTTAGCCTTTGTATATCCACTTTAAAGTTTTTTAAATTGTTCACTTATTTTTTCTTTTCCAATTTTAAAATTTTCTTATATTTCTTATTCTCCATAAGTTCACTTAAAAAATTTTTGATTTAAAATTTTCACTACTAATTTAATTGCTAATATTATGTTATAATCCTGGAGGGTCCCGTAGGATTCGCAAGATCTTCTATTTTTATTTTGTTTATCATTTTTCGTAAGATTAATAATTTTTTTGTTTATCCTTTTTCGTAGGATTAATAATTTTATTTTTCCTTTTACGTAGGATTCTTTTTTCCGGATAGAAAATCACCTTTTTTTTCTATCCTACCGACTGCGCCAATTATAATAAAACAATTTGCTTTATTGTTTAATATTACTGCTCTTTATTAGATCAGGAAGACAAAAGCTTAAAAACTAAAGTCGCACACTTGTTTTATACAACTTCATGCTGGCTTTGTAAATACACTCTTTTTCTCTATAGAATTAAATCTAACAATAATTCTCTTAAAAGTTAATATTACAACGTAAAGGTAAATATTTAATAATGCAATGTGAGTAATTATAAGTGTGATATTACGATGTTTATCTAAATATTCTATTTAACAATTGGAGTAACTTTGGGTGTGGTATATTTAATAGTGTTAAATAACAATTGGGTTTTGATTGTAAAAAGATTTCTGTTTACTGTAAGAATTTACTGTGTTGGGTAAAACTTATGCATTCAAAATCATTAAAGCGGTCTTGAAAATTATAAACAAGTTTTGGTATAACTAAAAAAATTATCAGATCGAATTTCTGTTAACAGCAAAAATAATTTTGTTTTAAAATTTAAAAGAATTTCAGACATATCAAGTATACTTTTATCTTTTCCTTGAAGTTTTAAATTAAACTCATTTAAAAAGTTTGTTATATCTGACAAAAAAAGCTAAATCGAAGGTGAATTCGTGATCCTTTAATAATTGTACTTCGCACATATCTATACTTTCTATCTCTAAAAATTCTACCACTTCTTTCCTTATGTCAAACAGTCTATTCAGGCAATCACCTCGTCTAAGCCATCGAACTTCAGTGAACATTTTAAGGTAACAATATGCAGCTTTTCTAGTTTTTAAAACATTACAAATTTTCTATGAGTGAGGGAATTATGTCCATCACGTACTCTATTAATTATGCGCTTTGCTGCTTTCTTAGTAGAGTGTTCTGAAAGAAAGTTTGATGCAAGTGCTACTTGATGGATTATACAGTGAAAATTTTGAACAGAGAATCCATGTTTTTGTAGTTGTCCGACAAAGCCTTCATATCTTCCGGTCATACGGCTGCAAACTTGTTTGTCTGCAATTGACAATAGTTTTTCACTAACGATGTCGAACAAAAACTTGCCTGTTACATTTCCATAAAAACTTTCAAGGGTGAACATTGTTTCAAAAACTTTGTAATTGGCATCTACACAATGCATACAAATTATAAGTTCACAAACGTCGTTAATGTCGGTAGACAAATCTAGACAAATTGAAAAGAATTCGCAATTTTTTAACTTTTCAATAATAGTACGTTCTAAAGACATTCCTATTTGTGCAGTGCGCCGGGCTACTGTATAGCGGGAATAAGGAATAGATTTAATGAAATCTGGACTGTAGTTTAGCTTTTCGAAAGTCTATAAGAATTTCTTTAATGAACATCCCATCAGAAAAAGTTGTTCCATGTCTGACTACATTTAAACTTACTGAGCTTGGTATTTCACTTTTTAGGTTCTGATCTTCTGAATTATATTCATTTCGATTAAGCCATTCTTTTAATTTTACAAAAAGAATTTTCTTCTTTTCATTTAGAAGTTCCTCCTTCTCTTTACAATTTATGTCATTAATTTCATAATGATAAGAATAGAAATGTATTTTGAAAACGTTTTCATTTCCCGCCTTAAATGTTTTGTAACATAAGAGGCAATGAATGTTATTAAAAGCATCATTTATCTTTAAATACTTTTCACATCTCATTTCGTGAACCTGTATATTTTTATTTATGTTTTATGCTACAATAATTTTGACTTTGTTTTTTTTTGTTCACTGTGTTTACTGTGCTTCGTCCAACAACAATTCTTAATATGTATATTTCAGAAAAAAATTACGACAGTTCGCCACGTGCTTTCATCGCTTGCTAAAAGATGAATGCATAAAAGTCTTTAAAAGAGCGTAAAGACCTTGTTATGCGTTAGCATAATTGTACCTTTACTGTAATTAACTGTCACGTTGCCGGAACGTATCAACCTGTATAAGACCCTTTTCAGACCAGAAAAGTTTTCTTTGACAAAGTTTCTTGAATTCTCTTTTAAACTTTGTCTTGTGTACAGACAGTATAATTTTACTTTGACAAAGTCTGTTTCTTTTGTTTGTATGTTTGTCAAATATAAAGAGCAGCCATATTAATCCGGTTTACGAACTAAAAACACAAAAGGAATTTGCGAGTACAACAAGTTGTGTACCAACCCCCGCTCTCCTTTCCACTCACCACCATAAACTCAAGACTTTGCTAAAAAAATGTTGCTGGTCTGAAAGGGGCCGATAAATGACATTCGTAAGCCAGTGATGGCACTCATTTGCCCATTTTCGGTACATTGAAATTTATACCATTTTGGTTCTTAAAAGTACGAATTGTAATAAATTAAATAATAATAATTGATTAATAATAACAATAATTTTAATAGTAAGGCAAATAATAATAACAACAATAATAATTTTAATAATAGAAAAAAAAATAGTTACAATAAGAACAACAAAAACAAATAAAAATACTGCTAATAATTAAAATAATAATAGCAAAAACAATGATAACAATAGTTTTAATAATAAAAATGATAATATAATAAAAATATTGATTATAATAATAACCATAATAATAATAATAAATACATATAATAATAATGATAATTATAACATAATAATAATAACTTTAATAATAGAAATAAATAATAACGACAAAAACAAACAATAATAATAAAAATAATAACAACAACGATAGCAATAATTTTAATAATAAAAATAGTAATTACAACAAATAATGAAAACAATAATAATAAATAAATATAATGTATAAATTACAATTTGAAGTTTTTATATCCCTCGAAGCCAATTTAGTACTTTTTCCAATTTCACATGTACGAAAATAATTTAACACTGCCCATTACTATGCCTAAAAACTCAACACTGCTCTGAACAGCTGACAATGTTTACAATTGTTTAATTTCATGTTATTTTTTTATCTAATTTAAATTAAAGTTTATTTATTAAATAAAAAGAAATGGATGACGAAAAACTATGAGTGCCTGTATAATAAAAACTGCATTGGATTTAGGTTGGCAGAAAAGATAAGAGGTGTTATGCTGCACAATGTTTTGTTTTTGTTTATTTTATTGACGTCTGTTACGTTTGTAAAGTTTCTATAACTACACACACGACCGTACGTTAAAGTACGTTGAGTTTTTCTTACATTTACGTTCGCATAACGAGGCCTTAAGCGTTTGCGTTGTTTTGGTATACTGAAAAACGAACGTACGTACGTTAGCTTAAGTTTACGTTCGCATAATTGTACGTTAACAAATGCAATAATTTTATTTTACAATTGCTCTATTTGTGTTGTGCGAACCATTGTTCGGACAACTATGTTTGAACATGAAGCGACCATAAGCAGCGGCGGTCTTGACTAGCCATTTTTCTGTGCGAGCAGCAAAATGTGCGATGGCTGAACACATTTATGTCTAGTCAAGACGCCTATGTTTTCTTCCCCAATTTGTATGGCCCAAAAGCACAGAGCAGGCCAGAGATGTAAACTCTGACGTTTATAAATAGCTAGAATTAGCTTTTTTCCGGCGGTCAGTCCATAAAGAAAGAGACAAATATACCATTTAAAAATAATGTGAAAATGATCAAAACAAAAGCCAAAACTCACAAGAAGAAATCACAAAGTTTTTACAACTGGCAAGTATTTAACTCTAATCAAAATAAAAAGTGATAGCATTTAATGCTAAACCAATTAAAATAAAATTGTACAAAAAACCCAGTAATGAGGCACTATATGAATTGGGTTATATGCAAACACAACGTTGGAAATCATCAAGAAATGTCATCGGCGCTGGCATGCAAAGTGAGTAAATACTTTTAATTTTATATCATAATTGAAATTTTCATTCAATAAACTAAATCGTTTAATTGTCCAGTGAACTAATACAGATCAGGAACAATAACTTTAAGTAAGCACATTCAACAGTGGCAGGCAAGGTACGCAAATACTGTACAACAACATGACTCATCTTTTCCTGAGCTAATATGGGTCCGCCGCACGTCAATGACGCAATCCCTTTTCTCAACTTTTGTGCAGTGTTTGCGCTCTACGTTGCATGGCCGTCTTGAAAAGGCACCAGCATTATTGTGTTTTCGGCCTTTTCTGTCCCGCGGTGGGGAAGCAGATCTTGATCTTTTCTTTGATGATCTGCAGTTGCGCTGGAAGTGGCCGACCTTACCGCAGTTAAAGCATTTGGCGCGATATTTGCCTCTTTCCTCCTCTAGTATTTGTTTGATCATCTCTTTTATCTCGCTCCTTTTGTATCCACAAATTGGCGTATCAGCCTAAAGTCGCCGCACCTTGTGGACTTGTGGCTTCGACATAACTTTTGCGGTCTTCTAAGCCAGCGCGTACGAAAAGGAAAGAACGACTTGTGTATAGAACAAACCGCATATCTAACATCTGAAACCCGTATGCCATTTATAAATGCTTCTATCTTGAACTGTTCCAGGAATGGATGATTCTCACCTGGGTAAGTCAGGTGTACCAAGCGTTCCATTTCCATCTCGAAATCTTGCAGCGTTTCGTTCGGCTTCTGCACTCTACCCCGTAGTTCCATCCTGTACAGTTCTCGCTACCCAATTTGTTTTTGCTTTATGTTTATAATACTGCGTATTAGTACAATAGGTCGTTTCCACATCTTTGATTTTTACTTCGTAACAATCACCCCTTTTATGATTACTTTTTCACTCGGAATTTTTCCCTGTTCCCTAAATTGGCAATCGTGAAAATATTTCCCGTGAATGATTTCATGCTAACATAAAATTTCCCTTATCGTGAAAGATTTTTTTCCCGCGAATTTTTTCACTTTTCCCTTTAATTTATTCGCTTTGATTTTGATGGTGAACAGAACGAAAATGTAAGTCGTTTTTATTATTACTTGAATGTTTGAATTTGCAAATTTTATTTTAAGGGCAAGATCTGTTAATAAGGCACAAACTAACAGTATGCTCCAAGAAATGCAAAGGAACCGATGATTTGCCTGCGGCTTTGTGAAGCTCCCAAAAGACGTGATGGCAGATTTTTGGAGTTTTGTTTCGTAAGCCGATTGTATATTTTATACGCTTGATTTTATGTATTGTATTTCAGGTGTGGATAGATCAAAAGCGGTATGTTCGCTCAAAATCTAAAAGCGGCAAACAAATGCCTTTCAGCAAGTGAACAATTTATATTCGAGCTGGTAGACATGAAGGAGTACGTAGAGGATTTGGATAACTCCTTAATATTTGGATTACCAAAGTGTTCATCCGCTAGTAAAACCCAAAAGGATATACAGACGCAGAAAAAAATTGTTCACGATGAAGAAATGGTGGGTAGTAACGCAACGTCTTGCCGGAACAGATACCACCTAGACAATACTTTTGTTGGTAATCTTTTTTTAAGTTTCAAAATATGTGCAAATTATTTTAACACATGTAATAAATTTCTTTAATTTTGTATGTTGTTTTCAGCTTCTTCCCTTTTTTACATTCACTGAGAATTGATAGCGCGAATCATTTTTCCCGGGAGATTCACGGTACAATTTTTCCCCTCGAGTGGAATGAAATTTTCCGGGAAAAAAAGTTCCACTTGCTATTCACGATAGGGGTGAATATGTTACTAGCGTCTTCAGATCCTTATATAAATTCAGACCGTACACAGTTCAAGAAGGATATATTGGAATTTTCTGATGAAGTAAAAAATTTGTCATGTTAATAAAGGAACACGAATTACTTTTTTTATATTTTTTTTATATATTCCCATTTCTTTACAGATATATTCACTACACTTGGACATGACTGTTTCTATATTTTTTATTTATATTTTAATCAAATAAAACATGTACATTTAAATCTGTGTAGCTTTTTTAAGCGATCTAGCTTTTTAACAAGGAAAATATTACATTTTGTGTGCTTATTTTATGTGAGAGGTGGGCGTTGCTGTTAGCAGATTTGGCTAATTTTTTCACCATTCATTATTATTATCATAAAATTGCAATGAGCAAAAAGTTGTGACTGTACGAAAATTTTTAGCTGTTGAGTTATGTGTGAAGTAGGAGTGGTTGTGCTCGGATTTTTTTCCATATTTGCGGAAAATATGTGCAGATATTCCTGTTTAGTTCTCAGCATAGTTTATGTACTGTTGTTTACAGATGAGCGCATACACACACATTTTTAATCTGCCTGTGTGTAGTTTGTTTGAACACGAACATACTATCAATAGTGACAGTCTTCGCAAGCCAAATTCCTGTGCGAACAGCAAAATGTACAATGCCTAAGTATTACTATTCGGATGGACCACTAATTTGTTTACGTATTTGCACAAGTTTCTTTTTACTTCCTGCTAGATAGTAGGAACTTCTAGATCTCGATGGATATTTGCATTTCCTAGACTGTTTTCTTTGTAACTTCTGGATGTTTGAATGCGCCATATGGCTTTATAATGGGTTTGTATAATGGGACTTTGTATTCCAAAGCCAGTGTAGGTGATTTGTTTAAAATTTTATGACCGTTATTTTTGCCTCAATGTGGCGGGACCAAATAAGGCATCGATCTAAGTGGATATCCAAATATTTAACGAGGGTTTCCGTAGTAACGGTGTAATTTGTTATTGGCAATTTCTCCTTCGATGGATTTACCTTTATTCTCCACTTTTCTAGCTTATTAATATGAGATATATACAAGCGGCCTAGAATAGTACCTTGGGGGGACTCCTGCATAGATTTTTCCATATTTTAGAAAGTTGGTCCTTTGTCCTTACTTTAAAAGTTATATCTGTCAAATAGCTCTTAATAAGCTTGTGGGAGTTTTCAGGAAGAACTCGGGTTATATTTTCGTATGTAGCCCAGACTTTATGAAGTGCCTGGTAAATGTCAATAAATAAAGCTGAACAATATTGCCTATTTTCAAATGTCGATCTAATAACGTTAACAATTCTATTGTCTTGTTCAATGGTACTACATATGCCAACATATTGACAACAGGCAAAGAGGCCTGTATGTAATCTGACTTAAGTCCTTTCCTGGTTTAGGAATCATAACGATTCCAAGAGAACGGTAAAAAGCAAATTGTTCGTAGTGAAGTGTGTTTCAGAGACTAAAAATATGTATATTTCCTGTGTTAGCAGAAAATGTTCGACTTCATGCTTATGCTGGGAGAGCGCGTTAGCGTTCCAGTAGCATATTTTCAACTGGTTCATTTGCTAAGCAAAATCTGCAAAAACATGTTTTGGGTACGCATCACTTTTTGAAACATACCCTGCATAGTTGTCATAAAACTGTTTATTGTTTGTATAAGATTTTTGATTGAGCTCGAATTATTCGTAATAAGTATCTCTGTACCCTCTTTTAAGACGTGTGCATATGAATGTTTTTGCGCATTACTTTTTACGTTAACATTAGGTAAATCATTTCTCAATGTTTGTACATACATACGCCTGGGAAATTGGGTGGCCTTATATTATTCAAATTAAGGCTTTTGCGCTAATTTTTTCTTTTTTACATACTGGAAGGCACTACAGCCCTGTCATTTGCAGTGTGGGTTTCTCCGCAGTTGCTGCATTGTTTTACTTTGGAATCAGTTTTGGAAGACGAGCATTCCGAAGTTTGGTGGGCATCGCCGCAAACCACGCACACTGAAAGTAACTTGCAGTATGTTTAATGTGCCCACATTCTTGGCAATTAGTGCACTTTCAGGGACAATTATAATCTGTTGAGAAGGTCGCGTAAGTTGTAAATAGGGTGAACGGAGTTTTTTGATATTATATGAGTTGCGTTAAATGCAATCTCCACAAGATCCATTGGTACGGGAACCTTATCCTGGTTGAGCATGTTGTGCACTGATCTTACGTCATACCCTTCTGCATCTATAGCAAGTTTTATATCCTCAGTAGAAACGGAACTATCAATGCCTTTTTATAACTACTATCAAACCTTTTGCCCTTTTTAGCTGGTATGTATAATAACTCTTGTTTTCAGCGTCAAGTCTACTAGCCGATCGTTTTTTTTCGTATGCGCCTGTATCTTTGTTTCCTGGATTTGTCCCCTTCGAATAAAGGCGACGTAGAAACTTTCTTTTCCTACGAGTTGGAACATCATGTTACACTTGCATTGAAAGTTTGCTCGCACAAGCAAATTGGTGGAGGTTTTTGTTCCCTGACAGCGGGTTGAGCGTCTTCATCATCCGATGTGGCATGTTTGGAGAATCTTTTATAATTTACCATCTTTGCAGCTACTTCAGAACTTTTATATTGTTTCGCTGTACGATCTTGTTGGGAAGACTTAGGACTGGCCTTCCTTTTGTATGTTATGTACCTATCCATACCTGTTTGCAGTTTTGTACTGGGTTTGTTATATTAACTGGGATAGCACCTGTGTTGTTTATTTGTGTCTATACAAATATATATATATATATATTGGCTGATAATGAACCCTTTCGGTCAATTGGCCTGGGTTAGGAAAGCATTGTCATCTTTTTTTTTATTTATTTCTTTTTTTTTCATGAGTGTTTGGCACACTCATGTACTGACTATCACTGGAAGTTTTTAGCCGTTCACTTTCTGTTCTTATTTACAACATTCTTTTTTTGTTTTATTTTTTTTTTTCTAATTGTTCACTTATGTCTCTTCATTTGCTCAAATGTATTTTTTTTATATTATTACCCTCGAACTAAACATAAATTAAATATGATACCTAAATTCTTTGCAGAGCGTATGGTTGCAATTTGTGAATTTCCCAAAACAATTCTAAGCTGATTTGTATCCTAGAAATGGGAATACATTGGATTTCAATAGGTTTAAGCTTAACCCGTTTGCAGTTGCCCATTCTCAGACTCGTAACATATTAGAATTTATTTTGGGAACACAGTTTGAAATATATTCAATGCTACCGCCCATGAATAGTTGACCATCGCCTGCATACATTTGAATTTTCATAAATTTTAGTTTAGTCGGTAGATCGTTGGAATAGAGGATATACAATAGTGCACCGAGAATTGAACTCTGTGGGGTACTGTAGCGTGTTTGATGAGTCAATGTTGTCATACCTTCTGTATGCAACATGATCTTCATACTTTATCATGAAGTCAAGTGTCCACGCCGTGGCTGTACGTGTTAAATGCTGTTTCAGCTATTTTTAACTACATGCCGCAATTAACATAGAAGATGAGAACTAATAACAAAATATTGTAAACAAATAAATTTTATGACAGAATGGCATTTGTGGTCGTTCGTCGTGAGAATAAAAATTATTAATAATTGGACAATCAACTAAGAACGTTGTCAAAAAGAACCAATTCTACAATAAATCATATTTCATGGCGATCCTACCAGTTCGGCAGATTTTTAAATTGTTTTTTTTTTTGCAAAAGAAAAAAAATCTTAGTAAACTCATATTCCGTAGCAAACATTTTGTAAATGCAGTTGGAGTAAAAAAGTGATTTGTTACTAGAAAAATACATTAAATATTATTTACATATTTATTAAAAAACTAAACTACAAAACTTGTAAACCAAGAAAAGCATACTATCGCTTATCAGAAACACAACACAAGGAAATTTTGATTGAAATTAACGGCAAGTTGCTCTAATTCTACAATAAATAACATTTCATACAATAAAAAAAATTATAATGCCTTGGTAATAATGGAAACTTTAATAATAACAACAAGAAACAACTAACTTACAAGAAACAATTACAACAAAAACAACTTATATATAAATCCCAGCTATCCCGACTGTGAAATACTACAACTCGGCAACACGGCTTAACATCAGCAGCAGATACAACAACCAACAAATGAAACGCAACCACTAAACACGCGAGGATTCACCACAAAATTAGGTAAAACAAAATTTGTTTTAAAATAACTTGTAACTTACATTTACTCTATACAAATATTGAAAAATAAAAATTAGGAATGTTGCACATACCATGATTAACGTCAGTTTTGTGAAATAGTTTAAAACAGTAATAATTTGAATAATTCGAATTAGAAACAAAATTGTAAAATAAAAATCATAACTAAATCGAATTAAAAACCGTGTAACTTTAAACAAAAAACCCTGTTTTTATCAAAATAATTAAAAGGGTACAAATTTTGAAATTGAATTGGGAATGTAAATAATTTATTGGTTGTCCATATTAAATAAATAATTCTCTTTTTGAATAGAAAGAAAAACGAACTCATGCCTAAAGAATTAAAATTACTTGATAATTTATTGGTATTATTTAGTATGTTTTATTCAATATGTTGTTATGATACACTTTCGTAAGGCATGAACAGATAATGAAAAATTATGCATCAAAAATAAAAGGAAAATAATTTTATTTGTAAAAAAAATTTTATAAAATTGCAAAATAAAACTTTATTCGAAATTGAAGAAAAGAAAACATTGAAAATTTTGAAATAACAATTAAAATAACGATTTAACCGTTTCGATCATCAATAGTTTTTGGTTAATGTAAACAATGCATGTGGACTAGACTGACATAACATAGGGTGTTAGGATCAGTTTTGGAAATTTTTTGAAATAGGTTGTTGAAGATAGTGGGATAAAAAAGAGTATAACGAAATTAGTTTCTCAAGAGAAACCGAATTAATCAGAATATGAGAAATTTAGGAATCATATTAAAGAATTTATTTTGTGAGCGTGAAAAAGTGCTGCAACGAACTTTCTTTTATGTGATTTTAATTACTGCATTTTACGTGCACTTATTGTTCAATTTTAAATTTTTTGCAAATATTTTTCTTTGGAAAGAAATTTCCAATAATAAACTTCCCTTCAAGGAGACACCATAATTACAACAACACACGTCTCACCCGTGTCGTTTTTTTCCTTTCGAGTGACTTAGGGGCATAGTTATAAAATGGGCGAAACTACATCTAAGATTGAAAAGCCAAACGCGAATAAATAATAAAGATGGAATTTCCAACCTATTACCTGATAATTTTATTCGGCCTTATGATTGTCCAAATACTCATTAAACTGTACCAACTGCATAAACGCTCCATTAAGAAGAGCTATGCACGTAGATTGGCCTCAGTAGACAACCTAAATAAGGTTTAGACAGCATATTAGGTATTTTTTACCCACTAATGGAATGGGAATACATTTTGCAACAAGCAAGAAATCTAAGCGAAAGATTCTATAGATCCCACAAATGTCTATATGTTGATAGACATACCAAAGATGAAACTATACAGAAACATTTGAATATCATTTTGGAAATATTGAAACAGATTAGGGTCTTATTTAACACTAAGTACTTTAGATTAACCAGAGTTCATCAAATAACTGCAGACGCTTTCTTTGCAGACTTAAGAACCAAAACATCGTTAGTGTGCCACAAGAAGAATATCACAGTGAATATACCAGAGTCTCTTCACGAGCACATAGAATTCAAATTAGATTTAAAGTCGACGTCAGAAAATAAAAACGCACTCACCATGCCTCAAACAGTTGTAGAATTTTTGGGCACCGCTGCCAAAATTCTACCCACATCTGACGGCAATTCGGTGAATTTACAAAGCTTTATTGATGATTTGTCATTACTAGATACCATTAAAGACACCCATGAGGTTGTAGCCGTAATCTTAATTAAAAATTAACAGGCACAGCTAGAAACTTAATATCAAATGAGACGACTATTACAGTCATAATTGCAAAATTAAAAAATACGGTTAAGGGAGAGTCAGTTCAAGTAATCCAATCGAGGATTCTCAATATTAAACAACAAGGTAAAAATGCAAATGCCTATACTGTAGAAATCGAAGAACTCACAAAACGACTAGAAACAGCATATATCTCGGATGGTTTCCCCAACGAGAATGCTAAAAAATATGCAACCAACTAGGCAGTAGCAGCCATCGCTAAAAACGCTACAAACGAAAAAGTAAAACTGATCATGGAATTATGCAACTTTAAAGACATGAACGAGGCAGTTTCAAAATTTTTAAACTGCTGTACAGAGGCTTATAGCCAATAAAATGCCATTCTGGCTTTTGGTTCTCAAAGGCCTCGCAGGCAAAATCAAAATGGAAACCAAAGATACCAACGCGGTCAAAATTTTGCTCGCGGATACTTCCCAAAATAGAAATAATACATAGAATAATAATCACGACGACTACCCCAGCACTAGTAACAGACGTTACAATAATAATAATAGAAACCAAAAGCTATAGGGTTAATTACAATAACAATAGGGGTTACAGCAATGGAAACCGCTATAATGAAAAGAGAAACTACGTCCACGCTGCGGACTGAATAGAAGAACCCTCGGAAAACTAAATGGTCCCCCTAAGGAAACATAAGTGTACACATTGAATCTCAATTTGAGTTCATTTGTAAATGTAACGATAGACGAAAACAAAATTAATGTGATACTCAGTAGACACAAGTGCCGATATTTCGGTACTAAAATCAAATTTTATAAGCCCCCACAAAATAAATAGAAATAAAAGGACAAATATAAGTGGAATAGGGAAAGATAAAATCCTATCCTTAGGAGACACTTTTCTAGAGCTAAAAGTACAAAAGTTTCTGGTACCGCACAACTTTCAAGTAGTAGGAGAAAATTTGCCAATCCCGTGCGATAGAATTATTGGAATGGACTTCATAAGAAAATACCGTTGTATAATGGACTTTGACAGTGAAGAAGATTACCTGGTTTTACGCCCACAGAACATTTCGAGTTGCATTGCAATTCCAATAGATAGTACTAATAGTGATATTGTTTTGCATTAGCAGAACTTTGTGCTGATTATACTGATATTTTTGGACTAGAAGACGAAACAGTTAGTAGTAACAATTTCTATATAAAAAAATTGAGATTAAAAGACGATCAACCGTCTTATATCAAAACCTATCGTATACCACATGTACACAAAAACGAAATAGATAAACAAGTGAAGAAGTTAATAAATGATGGGATAATTGAACCATCACATTGAGAATATAATAGTCCAATTTTATTGGTACATAAGAAAAATCTTCCAGATTCAGAGAAAAGAAGATGGAGACTTGTAATAGATTATAGACAAATAAATAAAAAACTGGTAGCCGACAAGTTTCCCCAGCCAAGAATAGATGACATTTTGCATCAACTTGGCAGAGCTAAGTATTTTTCTTGTTTAGACCTGATGTCTGGCTTCCACCAAATTAATTTGGAAGAACATTCAAGAGACATTACATCATTTTCCACCAATGATGGAGCATATTGGTTTACATTCCAAAGAATGATGACTATAGATTTCAGTGGGTTAAAGGCAGGCCAAGCTTTCTTATATATGGATGATTTGGTGGTGTTGGGATGTTCAGAAAAGCATATGCTTTCGAATTTAACGGATGTTTTCCATTTATGCAGAAGTCGAAATTTAAAATTACACCCAGAAAAATGTTAATTCTTTATGAAAGAAGTTACATATCTTGGTCACAAATGTACTGACAAAGGAATAATTCCAGATGATCGCAAATACTCGGTGATTGAAAATTATCCTGTACCCAAAGACGCAGATAGTGCTAAGCGATTTGTAGCCTTCTGCAATTATTACAGAAGATTTATAAACAACTTTTCGGAATATTCTAGACGACTACAATACGCTATTCGCTTTACACAATTCGCCACACAAAATGATTTTTTAAATTATCCTTTGTTGACGAATGATGAAGCGCATTTCCATTTAAGTGGTTATGTGAATAAACAAAACTGTAGGTTGTGTTGCATCGAAAATCCAACGGCAATACATCAGCATCAGTCACACGCAATCAGATGCACTGCTCATTCTTTGAGAATGAGGATGAAACGCCAGAAACGGTCTCCGGGGCTTCTTACAGAACACTGATCGACAACTTTTGGCCAATAATGGAGCAACATCCTAATTTATGGTTTCAACAAGATGGAGCCACTGCGCATACTACTAGACAAACTATGGACATGCTGCGTGAAATTTTTTGGTGAACGCATAATTTCAAAAAATTCAGATTTCCCTTGGCCTCCTCGTTCACCAGATTTAACTGCGCCCACTTTTTTATGGGGTTATTTAAAAGCGAAGTGTATGTTAACAAACCACAGACACTTGGACAGCTCAAGCAGAATATTCGAGACGAAATACGGCGCCTGCAACCAGAAACATTACGCCTTGTAATGCAAAATGCGCTAAAAAAGTGACAATGTCTGTATCGACCAAAATGGTGGTCACTTGCCTGATGGCATATTTCACACATAGTCACGTTATATTTCCATAAAATGTATTTAACATATAAAAATAAATCATTAAAAAAACCGTTATTACAAGAGTTACACGTATTTAACATCACTAGGTCTCATTTGTACCATTACAATGAGGTACTCCTGCTGAGATTTCCCTTTTTTTTAAATTGATCTTTTGACCTTACTTTATATGTTTTACCCGCAGATAGCTTTTTAGAAGCTTGTGAGAGTTTACAGGTAGTACTCGAGTTATTTCCGTAAGTAGCCCGTCATGCCAGACTTTATCAAACGCCTGGGAAATGTCAATAAATAAAGCTGCATGTTCTCAAATGCATATGTGATAACGTTGACAATTCTGTGCACTTGCTGAATAGTACTATGCCTCGCACGAAAACCAAACTGATGGTTTGGGATGATGTTTTGTTCATTAAGGTAAGGTTTTAAAGACGAAACGAATATTTTTTCAAGCAACTTTGATAAAATTGACAGAAGGCTAATGGGCCTGTATGACGTAATCTGAGTAAACCTAACCTGGTTTAGGGATCATAACGATTTCAAACATCTTCCTCGAGCATGGGAAGAAGCCAACTCGTAACATGACATTAAATACGAATATTAAAATTCTCACAGCCTAATTATGTAAATTCCTTATCATTGATCCTGTAATACGATCAGTTCCGCGTGATTTTTTCATATCTATATTTTAATTGTTGACTTTAATAAAAATAGTCGAAATTTCATAGGATTAATGACAGTGTCACTGATATTTTGAATAGTGAAGCTAATATTGTCATGTGATGTATGGACCTTTTCTAAGTGATTTGCGAAGGTGTTTATCTTTTCTGTTGCGTTTTTAGCCCATGTGCGGTTATCAAGTCTTAATGGGAATTCGTGGGAAATAGGACATTTTTAGTGCCATACGGCTTTCCACAAGCTATAGTCCGTGTTGTTTATGAAATCCAATTTTGTTAAATATATTTCTATAGCGGAGTCGTGTTTCTGTCTGAGTTTCATGCTTAAGGTTCTTGACATGTGTTCTTTTGGGTCTTGATGTCAGGAGAACGACTATGTCAGGAGAACGACTATGTTGCCATTGCCTTCTCTTTTCATTGAGGAGAGTTTGTATATCAGGCGATGAGTAGTATGAATTTATTTTCTCTGATCGTTTGCTTGGTATTTTCTGACTGCTGCCGTCATGACGTCCGTAAACTCATCTACAGCTGCTTGAATATCAGTCGGAATTTTCAGTGGAATGTTCGGAGGTAAGTCAGGGCTCACATACATTTTATATTTGAACCCATTCGTGTACTTATTTGGATAGGAATAAAGGCTTTCATGAGCAGTGGCAATACTGTCCTGTAAAATAACAATTGTAGGTGACAACAAAATTATTACGTCTAATATTTTTTACAATGGCAAAATCAATGAAATCTGGTAGTTTATAAGTGTGTTGGCCGATAGGTGGGTTTCCCTCCAGATACGACGGCTGCAATAAACTTCTGTCCCAGTATGTCAAAAAACATGGCGAATTGATGGTGTTCGATTTTGTTCCTGGATAGACAGTACACTGATGAGGCTATAATTTTGAAATCAGTAAGAATTATAGACGTAGTTTGCATAAAATCTTCGGTGAATTCGGGCAATAGAAAATGCCTTATGTTTTTTCAGACTATAATGGGAGTCCCACCACATGCCCTTTAGCTTCGCTTCCAATCTGTTCGCTTCCAATCTGTTCGCTTCTAATGAGTTTTTCATAGTGAAGTCATAATTAAATAAATTTGTATTGTTTTCTTTTTTTTTTGGACGAACTACAAATATTATTAATTATTAAGTGATTTAAATTTTTAGGCATGAATTCGTTTTTCTTTCTATTCAGAAAGAGAATTATTTATTTAATATGGACAACCTTTAAAACAGTAAAAGGCGTAATTTTATTAGACATCTAGCTAAATGGAATGCATTTTCTATGTCGCTACACACGTTATCAACATTCGTCGTGTCTTATCTACAAATTGTGTGTCTAAACATCTTCATTATTTTCCTATGGAATACCAGTTGTATGTATTAGAGGTCTACACAATTACATTTATATACCTTAAGCACAGCTGTATCGGTAAGACATGAACTATCTGAGCAAAATAAAGTCCTCAATTTTGAGAACAACAACATTGACGGAACACTACGTTTACATTTTCTTCTATTTATAGTTACCGAGTATGAAATGCATGTTATTCATATGTACTCTGCTGTATTCGTTTTAGGAATATAATATGAACTCAAAACTTCACATGTACTACATGAAAATGTTAAACGTTCAGTTCGACAAAGAGATCAATTGTTTTCATGAATTCATTTTGATGTGTACCTAACAATTAAAACCAATTTAATATTATTGGTTTCATTATTCTTTCGTGTATATAAGTAATAATATTTTAAGCTTTTTTAGGTATAATTTTTAAATTACGATATTTATAATCTTATGTCGAGTAATCGATCTCTTACTTTAAAAATATTTCTATTAGTTAAAAGTACTTGTACCTTAAAGGCTCTTTAAAAATTTATGTTTTCTGTGCATACATATATGTATAAGTGTTTTATTTTAACGTGAAATTGAATTTTATTTTTCATAATAAATACATTGATCTTACAAAACAAAGCTAATTATTTCGTATATTTTAATTATGTTTATACTTTTTAAGATATATTTTTAACGTTTTAATTGCTTTTGTTAAATACAACAAATAAATAGTTTAAATTAATTTTTATGTACATTATTTTCATTTTAGAATGTTTATTTATATTCCTATGTATGTTTGAAAAAGTCTTGGTTTTAACAGAATAATTTCACTCTTTACTTCATCAATTCTCTTATCGAAAAAACGCGGTCTGTGAACTCTTCCAATAAATTCATTATTTGCTCAGTTTATTTTCTCAATCGTTTATCCAATAATTGCATATATTTAATGTAAGAATCACCACTTGAAAATCTTGATGTTGTAACATTATAATCATCTTTATTAGGAAAGATTAACGATTACTTTCTTGCTCTTTTTGATGACAAAGTTGAGGACATTATGTTTGCACTACTTTTTGTTTTGTTACGTGTTATTGGAGGTATAAAAAGATATTGGGTGGTATTATTGATTCCGCGCGGAAAGAAAAATTGAACGGAAAGAAATATCGATAGATATGAAAATTGCAATTATCCTGCGGTATTCTCTTTCCGCAAACTAAATTTAACATCCTTGTTTTAAGTGATTAAAAGCCAATGTTGTTCCAGTTGATGGGAAAAAATCAACAAGTCTTAGATGTGATTTTAGATGTGTGTGTTAAATATTTTATTATAAATTAAATATGGATACAATTGCCTTTTTTGAGGATAGTAGTGAAAGTGATTCTTTGGACATCCGATTGGATAGAAGAGTTTCACGCTATAAATCTGGAGATGTATTCCAGATGAACGATAGAGAATAAGTTGAAATAAACAAATGTGAACCGGACTCCTGCTAAATGAAAGCTATGCTTAATTTTACAGCTTCCAAACAAATTTTCGATTAAATAAGGTAGCGTTTAAATACATTTTGCCTGAGTTAGAATCAGCATGCTCAGAAAGGGGTCTTCAAGGAGCTCTTTTAGCCAAAGATAAACTTTGCGCTTGTTTGAGATTTTTTGCAAATGGCAGCTATCAGCATAGTGTTGGTAAGGATTTTAATGTCAACATAGCCCAATCAACGTTTTCTAAAGTGCTGGATGAATTATTGACCAAGTTAAAAAATTTGTGGTGCAGCAAATGGATATCCACGAGCATTAATACAGGCGAGGAAAGAATAGCCAAAATGACTTTCTATGAAAAATGTAGTATTCCGAATATTTTAATGGCTGTTAATGGCACCCATGTAAAAATTATTGCTCCAAATTGCAATAAACACCTTTTTTAATCGTAAAGGATACTACAGCATTAATGTTATGATTGTAAGTAAAACTTGATTAACTTGGCTTGTATATATATTATGTGTGATCACGAACAGAAAATACGGTATGTGTCTTCACAATATCCTGGAAGTTGCCATGATTCCCACATTTGGAAATTGAACGCTGCAAAAACATCCCTTCAATCAAAACACAGCAATAGAAGAAATTATCTCGTTTTGGGTAAGTAAATTAAAAAATTCCCAGCAACGAAGTTGTAAACAAATTTTAAAAATTGTTGCATGTGATAGGGTATCCTTTACAACCATGGCTAATACCGCACATTCTAAAGGAAGAATTATAGTAGAAAGAACTATTGGAGTGCTCAAATCTGTTTTTAGGTGCCTTAATAATAAACGGGGATTACATTACGATCCCGAAAAGCCTGCAAAGATCATAAATATTTGCTGTGCACTTCACAACATTAGACTACATTACAATATTACAGACGAGGAACTTGATAATCCATTATCTGAAGAAGATCTATTAAACGATTCTGTTGAAGACGATTTCAGTGGGGAAGCAAATGAAATAAGAAATCAAATACTACAGAATTTTTAATTTGTAATTCAATTTTATTTATCTAATATGTATACATATGCAAATAAAAAAAATTATCACAATTAATTTTTTTTAGAATTCAGTAGAAAGTATGTATGTATATATGTGCGTATGTATATACTAAATAAAATTTCACATACCAGTGTTATAAGTGCAGGTAAATGATCCTACCGCAACTCTTTGTCCAGCTCCTCAATTTCAAGTTGCAAAATTCTTTCTTTGAGAGCAATCTTTTTCATTAGTAACTGTTTCATTTCGGCATGTGCCTCTGCTGCCAACTGTTGTTCCAAGATTTTTGTTTGTTTCTTTTTTCCATCGCTAAGTGTATATATAGTCCTCTTAATATCTTTCAAAGCTTTATGGTTTTCTTTATTTTGTTCTTTTATCACTTCTAAAGCAGATGCGACATCGGAAGCTAAATTTTTTTGTACATTAATCTGTTCTTTAAGCAGTTTTGTCATGTCCTTTTTTTGCCCTTTTAAGCGGTCGTGATGTAATATTTACGGAAGAACTGCTGTGTGCGTTTGTTTCTTTATTGTCACTGTCCATTGTAACGGCATTTTCCTCAAGTGGTAAATCTGTTTCTTGAGTACATATATTTGGTTCCAATGCAGACTTATTTCTGCACCACTTGACGTATCATGCCTTTTCGAAACACCGAATTTGTTTACATTTGCCATGCCATAAACCGCCGTATTTAAGTTTAAAAGAACGCTAACCTCTTCTTCTATGATACGAATAGTTTGGTTTAGTATGTGGATGTTTAGCTTGTATAATAGCAATAGAACCAGCATGAAGCCGAGGAAACTGGGAAGCTCTATATTACTTCTATTCAGGTTTACGTACGAATTTCGCATTATTTTTTACGTGTTGAAAAACTTTGCCGTCTTGTTATTTGCTGTCTGGTTTTCACCACAGTTGTTGCGTTTTTTGACCTTGGGGTTTCTGTTTTCGAAGAAGTGCAGTCCAAAGTCCAGTGCGCATCATGGCAAACAACGCATACGGATGGTAGCTTGCAGTAAGTTTTCGTGTGTCCAAACACCTGGGTGTTAGTACACTGACGGGGACCATTACGTTTCAGAGGCTCTTCCAAGGTTATTCTTCTGTTCAAAAGGTATTGCAAATTGTATATAGGATGAACCGAGTTTTTTGATTTTAGCTGAGATGCGTTAAATACGATTTTAACGCGATGCATAGGTTGGAAAACTTTATTCTTATTTAGAATATTGTGCACTGATCTTACGACATAACCTTCCACCTCTATGGCACTTTTTATTTCCTCAGTGCGAACAGAACTGTCAATGATTATCAAACCTTTAGCACTTTTTAGTTGATAAGTATAATAGCTCGTATTCTCTGCATCAAGTCGACTTGCGATTAGATGACAATTCTTCTCAGTGTGGGCTTGGATCTTTGTTTCTTGTATTTGACCTCTTCGTACAGAATCCACATAGAAATTTTCTTCATCTACGAGTTGGGACAGCATATTGACAATGGAATTTATTGTTTGTTCGCGTAAGTTAATTGGTGGGGGCTTTCGTTCCTTTACAGCTGTTTCGGTATCTTCATTATCCGGGGTAGCAAGTACAGAGAATAGATTTTCACATAACGATATTGCAGCTACTTGATGAGAACCTTTGTATTGTTTGGCGGTTCGCTCTTGTTGTGCAGACTTAGCACTGGCCTTCGTCGTGGTTATGGTGGATCACTATCAACATTTGCGTATTTAATCTGTTGTCTTATTTTGAAATGATATCCTTTCGTTTTTAATAAACAGAAATAGCAATTACTTTCTCTATGCACACGTAGTGGAAGCCAGTTGACAGGTTCGATAAACAACAATGCAAAAGAACCACGTGGATCCAGAATCTTAGTGTTGCGTAACACGATGAACAACAAACTGATGGTATATACCATTTCCCCCGTACTAAGCAACTACTAAAATATTCTTCATATAGAGGAATAATATGTTTTTTTACCGACACGTCTATTTTATGTCGTTTATGCACAAACAATCCACATATAAAACAAAAATTGTGGCGTTTATCACACATTGTTATTGAATATAGTTAAGTTTCTTATCATTGTAAAATTTTAAAACTAACAGTTTGTATTAATTCACTTATTAATAGTACTTTTATCAAATACCACTATTGTCTGTATCAAGATCACTCGGACGCTTACTGTTCACTTGCAGAAATTAAATTGTGCCAGTTTCGCAACCGTAGCCCTTTAATACTAAATTCAGCAGTATAAAAGTGCAATAAAAAAGAAATGGAAAATACTTTACATTTTTATGACAGATGCATATATGGCAAAATTAAGGAAAATCGGATAATATATTTGGGTTTTATTCACATTTTACCGCAGGTACTCAATATCAATAAAATTTGAGTCATACAGGAATACAAGTTATTTCTAAATAAAAAACCAAAAAGTTAAAGCACAAAAATTTGCATAGGTCTTTTATTTTTCATCCGATTTTACAGTTATTATCCATTTTGGAAAGCTAATTTAGTTCGCTTTTTTCCAGTCATAAATATCTATAGTGTTTGGTAACTCATAAGCAACTTAGCGCCTGAGGAAAACAAAAGAATACTTTTTAATGCGTTTTTTGTACACTTCAACGACTGTAACTTAGCCATTTGTTAGTCGATTTACAAAAAATATATTTTGGTTGAAAGATAATATTCGATCCTTTTAACCAACGAAAAGTTAAAATCCGTTGGGAAACAAAGAATTTACAACTGTTTAAAGCTGAATATCTAAGAAAACCCGTTTTTCACTACATTTACCGTTATCTAATCACTTTATGAAGTGACCTAAAAAAACCAACGGTATTTTCGTCATCCATGGACTCCAACAAAATAGAATTGGTACTTTAGAACCCCTGAATATTTTTTGTGTATTACAGTGTTATGTATAATAGAGGCCCCAGTATACTACAGGGTGGCCCAAAAGAGACCTAGTGATGTGAAACACAAATAACTTCTTTATTTTTTAACATAATTTATTTTTTCTTTATTATAACTGAACTCTTGGAAATTTAAAATGAATACGTACAGTCCACAACAACGCATTAAAAGTATCGATTTTTATTATTCTTCTCAACGATCAATTGTTCTGACGCAGCGAAATTATCGCCGTTTTTTTAACGTAAGATCAGCGCCCACATCTTTCATGATTACAAGTTTAGTTCGCCGTTTTGAGGAACTAGGTTCAGTTGCCGGCCGTCCAGGAAGAGGTCCTCATCGAAATATTCGTACTGAAGACAACGTGGAAGCTGTGCAGCAGAGTGTTGCAAATGATCCATCTGTCTCAACTCCTCGCCGTTCCGGCCAATTGGGTATACCCAGAACAACATTACAGAGAATTTTAAAGTTGGATCTTAAGATGCATCCATACAAAGTTCAAATTGTGCAACGGCTTCTACCGTAAGACTCCCAACAACGACTACAATACGCTATTCGCTTTACACAATTCGCCACACAAAATGATTTTTTAAATTATCCTTTGTTGACGAATGATGAAGCGCATTTCCATTTAAGTGGTTATGTGAATAAACAAAACTGTAGGTTGTGTTGCATCGAAAATCCAACGGCAATACATCAGCATCAGTCACACGCAATCAGATGCACTGCTCATTCTTTGAGAATGAGGATGAAACGCCAGAAACGGTCTCCGGGGCTTCTTACAGAACACTGATCGACAACTTTTGGCCAATAATGGAGCAACATCCTAATTTATGGTTTCAACAAGATGGAGCCACTGCGCATACTACTAGACAAACTATGGACATGCTGCGTGAAATTTTTTGGTGAACGCATAATTTCAAAAAATTCAGATTTCCCTTGGCCTCCTCGTTCACCAGATTTAACTGCGCCCACTTTTTTATGGGGTTATTTAAAAGCGAAGTGTATGTTAACAAACCACAGACACTTGGACAGCTCAAGCAGAATATTCGAGACGAAATACGGCGCCTGCAACCAGAAACATTACGCCTTGTAATGCAAAATGCGCTAAAAAAGTGACAATGTCTGTATCGACCAAAATGGTGGTCACTTGCCTGATGGCATATTTCACACATAGTCACGTTATATTTCCATAAAATGTATTTAACATATAAAAATAAATCATTAAAAAAACCGTTATTACAAGAGTTACACGTATTTAACATCACTAGGTCTCATTTGTACCATTACAATGAGGTACTCCTGCTGAGATTTCCCTTTTTTTTAAATTGATCTTTTGACCTTACTTTATATGTTTTACCCGCAGATAGCTTTTTAGAAGCTTGTGAGAGTTTACAGGTAGTACTCGAGTTATTTCCGTAAGTAGCCCGTCATGCCAGACTTTATCAAACGCCTGGGAAATGTCAATAAATAAAGCTGCATGTTCTCAAATGCATATGTGATAACGTTGACAATTCTGTGCACTTGCTGAATAGTACTATGCCTCGCACGAAAACCAAACTGATGGTTTGGGATGATGTTTTGTTCATTAAGGTAAGGTTTTAAAGACGAAACGAATATTTTTTCAAGCAACTTTGATAAAATTGACAGAAGGCTAATGGGCCTGTATGACGTAATCTGAGTAAACCTAACCTGGTTTAGGGATCATAACGATTTCAAACATCTTCCTCGAGCATGGGAAGAAGCCAACTCGTAACATGACATTAAATACGAATATTAAAATTCTCACAGCCTAATTATGTAAATTCCTTATCATTGATCCTGTAATACGATCAGTTCCGCGTGATTTTTTCATATCTATATTTTAATTGTTGACTTTAATAAAAATAGTCGAAATTTCATAGGATTAATGACAGTGTCACTGATATTTTGAATAGTGAAGCTAATATTGTCATGTGATGTATGGACCTTTTCTAAGTGATTTGCGAAGGTGTTTATCTTTTCTGTTGAGTTTTTAGCCCATGTGCGGTTATCAAGTCTTAATGGGAATTCGTGGGAAATAGGACATTTTTAGTGCCATACGGCTTTCCACAAGCTATAGTCCGTGTTGTTTATGAAATCCAATTTTGTTAAATATATTTCTATAGCGGAGTCGTGTTTCTGTCTGAGTTTCATGCTTAAGGTTCTTGACATGTGTTCTTTTGGGTCTTGATGTCAGGAGAACGACTATGTTGCCATTGCCTTCTCTTTTCATTGAGGAGAGTTTGTATATCAGGCGATGAGTAGTATGAATTTATTTTCTCTGATCGTTTGCTTGGTATTTTCTGACTGCTGCCGTCATGACGTCCGTAAACTCATCTACAGCTGCTTGAATATCAGTCGGAATTTTCAGTGGAATGTTCGGAGGTAAGTCAGGGCTCACATACATTTTATATTTGAACCCATTCGTGTACTTATTTGGATAGGAATAAAGGCTTTCATGAGCAGTGGCAATACTGTCCTGTAAAATAACAATTGTAGGTGAATGATCGGAGGATAGAACATAGGACGAAGTGACAACAAAATTATTACGTCTAATATTTTTTACAATGGCAAAATCAATGAAATCTGGTAGTTTATAAGTGTGTTGGCCGATAGGTGGGTTTCCCTCCAGATACGACGGCTGCAATAAACTTCTGTCCCAGTATGTCAAAAAACATGGCGAATTGATGGTGTTCGATTTTGTTCCTGGATAGACAGTACACTGATGAGGCTATAATTTTGAAATCAGTAAGAATTATAGACGTAGTTTGCATAAAATCTTCGGTGAATTCGGGCAATAGAAAATGCCTTATGTTTTTTCAGACTATAATGGGAGTCCCACCACATGCCCTTTAGCTTCGCTTCCAATCTGTTCGCTTCCAATCTGTTCGCTTCTAATGAGTTTTTCATAGTGAAGTCATAATTAAATAAATTTGTATTGTTTTCTTTTTTTTTTTGGACGAACTACAAATATTATTAATTATTAAGTGATTTAAATTTTTAGGCATGAATTCGTTTTTCTTTCTATTCAGAAAGAGAATTATTTATTTAATATGGACAACCTTTAAAACAGTAAAAGGCGTAATTTTATTAGACATCTAGCTAAATGGAATGCATTTTCTATGTCGCTACACACGTTATCAACATTCGTCGTGTCTTATCTACAAATTGTGTGTCTAAACATCTTCATTATTTTCCTATGGAATACCAGTTGTATGTATTAGAGGTCTACACAATTACATTTATATACCTTAAGCACAGCTGTATCGGTAAGACATGAACTATCTGAGCAAAATAAAGTCCTCAATTTTGAGAACAACAACATTGACGGAACACTACGTTTACATTTTCTTCTATTTATAGTTACCGAGTATGAAATGCATGTTATTCATATGTACTCTGCTGTATTCGTTTTAGGAATATAATATGAACTCAAAACTTCACATGTACTACATGAAAATGTTAAACGTTCAGTTCGACAAAGAGATCAATTGTTTTCATGAATTCATTTTGATGTGTACCTAACAATTAAAACCAATTTAATATTATTGGTTTCATTATTCTTTCGTGTATATAAGTAATAATATTTTAAGCTTTTTTAGGTATAATTTTTAAATTACGATATTTATAATCTTATGTCGAGTAATCGATCTCTTACTTTAAAAATATTTCTATTAGTTAAAAGTACTTGTACCTTAAAGGCTCTTTAAAAATTTATGTTTTCTGTGCATACATATATGTATAAGTGTTTTATTTTAACGTGAAATTGAATTTTATTTTTCATAATAAATACATTGATCTTACAAAACAAAGCTAATTATTTCGTATATTAAAATTATGTTTATACTTTTTAAGATATATTTTTAACGTTTTAATTGCTTTTGTTAAATACAACAAATAAATAGTTTAAATTAATTTTTATGTACATTATTTTCATTTTAGAATGTTTATTTATATTCCTATGTATGTTTGAAAAAGTCTTGGTTTTAACAGAATAATTTCACTCTTTACTTCATCAATTCCCTTATCGAAAAAACGCGGTCTGTGAACTCTTCCAATAAATTCATTATTTGCTCAGTTTATTTTCTCAATCGTTTATCCAATAATTGCATATATTTAATGTAAGAATCACCACTTGAAAATCTTGATGTTGTAACATTATAATCATCTTTATTAGGAAAGATTAACGATTACTTTCTTGCTCTTTTTGATGACAAAGTTGAGGACATTATGTTTGCACTACTTTTTGTTTTGTTACGTGTTATTGGAGGTATAAAAAGATATTGGGTGGTATTATTGATTCCGCGCGGAAAGAAAAATTGAACGGAAAGAAATATCGATAGATATGAAAATTGCAATTATCCTGCGGTATTCTCTTTCCGCAAACTAAATTTAACATCCTTGTTTTAAGTGATTAAAAGCCAATGTTGTTCCAGTTGATGGGAAAAAATCAACAAGTCTTAGATGTGATTTTAGATGTGTGTGTTAAATATTTTATTATAAATTAAATATGGATACAATTGCCTTTTTTGAGGATAGTAGTGAAAGTGATTCTTTGGACATCCGATTGGATAGAAGAGTTTCACGCTATAAATCTGGAGATGTATTCCAGATGAACGATAGAGAATAAGTTGAAATAAACAAATGTGAACCGGACTCCTGCTAAATGAAAGCTATGCTTAATTTTACAGCTTCCAAACAAATTTTCGATTAAATAAGGTAGCGTTTAAATACATTTTGCCTGAGTTAGAATCAGCATGCTCAGAAAGGGGTCTTCAAGGAGCTCTTTTAGCCAAAGATAAACTTTGCGCTTGTTTGAGATTTTTTGCAAATGGCAGCTATCAGCATAGTGTTGGTAAGGATTTTAATGTCAACATAGCCCAATCAACGTTTTCTAAAGTGCTGGATGAATTATTGACCAAGTTAAAAAATTTGTTGTGCAGCAAATGGATATCCACGAGCATTAATACAGGCGAGGAAAGAATAGCCAAAATGGCTTTCTATGAAAAATGTAGTATTCCGAATATTTTAATGGCTGTTAATGGCACCCATGTAAAAATTATTGCTCCAAATTGCAATAAACACCTTTTTTAATCGTAAAGGATACTACAGCATTAATGTTATGATTGTAAGTAAAACTTGATTAACTTGGCTTGTATATATATTATGTGTGATCACGAACAGAAAATACGGTATGTGTCTTCACAATATCCTGGAAGTTGCCATGATTCCCACATTTGGAAATTGAACGCTGCAAAAACATCCCTTCAATCAAAACACAGCAATAGAAGAAATTATCTCGTTTTGGGTAAGTAAATTAAAAAATTCCCAGCAACGAAGTTGTAAACAAATTTTAAAAATTGTTGCATGTGATAGGATATCCTTTACAACCATGGCTAATACCGCACATTCTAAAGGAAGAATTATAGTAGAAAGAACTATTGGAGTGCTCAAATCTGTTTTTAGGTGCCTTAATAATAAACGGGGATTACATTACGATCCCGAAAAGCCTGCAAAGATCATAAATATTTGCTGTGCACTTCACAACATTAGACTACATTACAATATTACAGACGAGGAACTTGATAATCCATTATCTGAAGAAGATCTATTAAACGATTCTGTTGAAGACGATTTCAGTGGGGAAGCAAATGAAATAAGAAATCAAATACTACAGAATTTTTAATTTGTAATTCAATTTTATTTATCTAATATGGATACATATGCAATTAAAAAAAATTATCACAATTAATTTTTTTTAGAATTCAGTAGAAAGTATGTATGTATATATGTGCGTATGTATATACTAAATAAAATTTCACATACCAGTGTTATAAGTGCAAGTAAATGATCCTACCGCAACTCTTTGTCCAGCTCCTCAATTTCAAGTTGCAAAATTCTTTCTTTGAGAGCAATCTTTTTCATTAGTAACTGTTTCATTTCGGCATGTGCCTCTGCTGCCAACTGTTGTTCCAAGATTTTTGTTTGTTTCTTTTTTCCATCGCTAAGTGTATATATAGTCCTCTTAATATCTTTCAAAGCTTTATGGTTTTCTTTATTTTGTTCTTTTATCACTTCTAAAGCAGATGCGACATCGGAAGCTAAATTTTTTTGTACATTAATCTGTTCTTTAAGCAGTTCTGTCATGTCCTTTTTTTGCCCTTTTAAGCGGTCGTGATGTAATATTTACGGAAGAACTGCTGTGTGCGTTTGTTTCTTTATTGTCACTGTCCATTGTAACGGCCTTTTCCTCAAGTGGTAAATCTGTTTCTTGAGTACATATATTTGGTTCCAATGCAGACTTATTTCTGCACCACTTGACGTATCATGCCTTTTCGAAACACCGAATTTGTTTACATTTGCCATGCCATAAACCGCCGTATTTAAGTTTAAAAGAACGCTAACCTCTTCTTCTATGTCAGTTAGCGGAATATCTTTATAGGGACCTCCTCCTGTTCCAGTTAAAAGCTGTTTATTCTTGGTTAATTTTTTTACACCACTTTTGTAATCTGTCCATACCTGTAATGTAAGACCAAGTTATGATCACATTATAAAAACATTTACAAATACAATTACGCCGTGTACCTTTTTCCTACCACTGGAATCTTTTAAAGACGGTCCGGAGCTATTAAGGGTTAGCGTCAAGTCTTCCCAGAATTTTTGTTAATGTCTGACGGAACGCGCTGGCTAAATCAACAAGCAATGTCTTGATTTTTTCATTAAATCTACCATTGCTTCTATTGTAATGGCTTCTTCTATTTTAATTGATTTTAGTGATTATACTCTTTTAATTCTCAGTTAGGTTTTGCGATTTTGTTCTCTTTTTTCTTCTTTAAATTGATCTAAAAATTAATAACCAACGTGATTGTTTTGCACGCCCCTAAATCAAATTTATCCCGTTAATTCTCTCAATGAATCAAGTAAAACGAAGGATCATTTTTGTTAGTAAAGCTGGATTCACCCATGATGTCCGAACAAAATTTTTGTCCGCACAACATTTTTTTTATATGAAGTTTGACAGCTCTCTTCAAGAGAGAGAGAAAATATTTTGTGCGAACAGCTCTCAGCTTGAATTGGTTTAATTTTATATTTTCTCCAGACAAACTTGAACTGAGTTGCCAATAAGTAAAATTTGTCATCTCAAAGCTGAATTGAGTTGCCCATTTACATAAAATTTTAACAATTTTGTTTCGTATTCTAATTCAAAGTGTATGCAAAATGGAAAATAATAATTTAATTGCTCAAAAGCTTATCGAGAAAATGAAGAAGCCTGAAAGGGAGTGTATATATGATATGAGCAACAGCTCATACAAAAATAACCACAAAAAACAAATTATTTGGACACAGATAGCGAACTCCATTGGAATAGATCGTAAGAAATACATGTATGTCAAAATCTTTGGAAAAAGTTACGTAGGCAACAGTTCTTGTTAACAGAAATGAGCTACTTCCAAAATTTCTGGGAGGATAAAGAGTGAAGTCTTTGAATAAGAAATTTATTTCCGGTTTTATTCGCTAAATTTTTCAGATGCTCGGCCACAAACTATTCTGATTCCAATACGGAACATTTTCGTAGTCTCTTTAATGAAATGGCAAATGATCCAGAGGTGAATAACGCGATTTTCGATGACCCTGAATGGCCGACAGACAACAGTCTACTAAGCTCACAGAGTTCGACTCCACTCAAATCAAGTGATTTGCATCTAAACAAACGGACAAAGCTTGATGATGCAGAAAAAGAATACAAAGAAAGTTTAAAAGAGAAAAGAAAAGAGACCCTTTCTTTTTAGCTTTGGAAGACGAATTTGTAAAAGTTCCTGAAAATCTAAAAGGTTCTTTGAAGGTAAAGTTAATATCTCTGATAATAGAACATCAGCACAATTAACTTTACTCAAAAACTTCGTTTCTATTAATATTTTTACAACAAAATGCTTTAAATGAATTAATTTGTTTTTTTTTATTAATCCTAACTAACTTGAATGAAATGAAGTGCAAATACATACATATGTATTATTTTTTGTTAACGAATAATTTTATTTTATTTCATATCTTAAACTTAAACAAATTTTAAAATAAAAAAGTTGGTTTATTAATTTATTCGAAAAATTTTAAAAATAACTATTGTATGTTGTTGAAATAATCTTTGTAAGCATTTCTAACTGCTATAGCGTCTGTTGATGAGCGGTTTGAACCAACGCGTCCTATTGAAAGTAAACTTTCGGTGGTTTCCTCTCGCCACGTTCCAGGTCCTACAACCCCGTGTTCACTCTCCCTATCAATTAGATCCGCTGGCATATAATTCGGACAGGCTCTTTCTCGAAGGAAGTTGTGTAGACAAACTGTGGATTTAACTACGTTTATGAGAGTGTGTTTGCTGGCAATTATTGGTTTTCTAAAGATTCTAAAACGATTTGAGAGAATACCAAAAGAGTTTTCGACCACTCTTCTTGCCCTTGAAAGATGTTTATTAAAAATATCCTGCTAAGGGGGAATATTTCCAGTACTACGTCCAGGAAAAGGGCGCAACAAGTTCTTTCTTAGCGGAAAAGCTTCATCGGCAAGAAAAACATATGGCAAATGTATTGTACTGCCGGGTAAATTGTTTGGACTAGGAAAATGCATGTCTGGAGAGTTTTCAAAAATGGCTTTTCCAAACTTACAATTCCTAAAAATTCCACCATCACTGTTGTGGCCCAAAGCACCAATGTCAACAAGCAGAAATTTGTAATCTGCATCAGCTATAGCCATTAAGACGATACTATGTGTATGCTTATAATTAATAGAAAATATCAAATAATGCAATAGAAAATATAAAGTATAGGTTAAAAGAAATTTAAAGTATTTAAATACATACTTGAATTACTACATGCTTTCCATCTATGGCTCCTAAACAATTTGGGAATCCCCAACGTTTGTAAAAATTGGATGCAACGTTTTCCCACATGTCAGTTGTTGGTTTGGGAAGCACAAATTGCAACTTCTTCCATATCAAATCTGTTGTTGTTCTTATTATTTTGGATGTAGTGAATGCTCCAATTTGAAATCCGTAGTATCCAACCGATTTCATAGAATCCCCACTTGCCAAATATCTATGAAAACAAATATTGTTAATATTATTACTTTGTTATACAATATTCTTTACCTTAATGTTAAAGATAATCTCTCCGCTGGCGTTATATGCTCTTGGATGCGGATGGGAATAGCTTGCAAACCAGTCCCTAAAATTTTAAGTAGGTCATCAAACTTTTAGAATTCATCCGATGAAAATTTATAAAAGATTCCACATCATTTAAGCGCATAAATGGAACCAATGTGTGAAAATAGCCCACAGATCTCCTTTGCGTTAAAATTCGTTTCACTGTGACTCTTTTTTTTAATTTTCTTTATACATAATTTGCTAATAGCAACGCTTTATACATTTCCAGGGCTAATATCACAAGTAATTTTCTTTTTTCACTCATTTTAGAAAACAGAATTTAACAATTAAAATTTTTGCACAAAATTTAACAATTAACATTTTTGAAAAAAAAACACAATAACATAAAATCAGCTTTAATACTGCCACATTACAAAACCATTGTTTACATACGGCAGCATTGATTGTCCAGACAAAATGTTCGAAATGGGTGAATGGTGTTTCAGAAAACTCTCACTAAAATATCTTTTGTTCGCACAACATTTTTGTTCGGACATCATGGGTGAATATAGCTTAAGAAATGGGAATATGAAAACGAAACATAGGCACGTGAACAATGCATTGCAAATAAAAAGGGCACTTAGAACTGAGACGGCAAGTTGAAAAGCGGATAATATTGTTTTTTTTGTTGATTCACGTGTGGAATAAAATAAGAAAGTGAATTAATTTTGCCCACGTGTAAAAAAAAATTAAAAGATAAAGACTGGGAAGTTCCACACGATACCAGTTCCAGAATTTTCCAACCATAAGAAGAAAAAAAAGGCAAGGAATTGATTGGAGGCCATACCCAGGTTTGAGTACTTTGGACCCTGGTAAGGAAAAATTTCATTAGCCGCAAAGACGTCCACGAAATAACGATGGTTCGAGACAATTTTTTAATTAAGAGATTTCTGTTAATTAAGAGGATATCTAAAGTTATACCTAATCTAATCTAAATATTTGTTATTTTTATTTATGTCCCCTTTGGAAAATTTCATACTTATATTATAGGATTAGTTATTTAAATAAATTATATACAAAAGACCTACATATATACATATGTATGTAAAACTAATAAACTTTATGTAAGCACAAAGCATAACTTTGAAGAAACATGCGTGTGTAACAACTCTGCTAAATATTAATATAATTTTGTTGTTTTGAACTGTACTTTAATAGTTTATTCATGTTTTGCTAAATAATTATTAATGAATTTCTATAGAAGCGTGGTTTTTATATTTTGTAAAACTCCTCTCAGGTATCAACTCTCTTAAATGTTGTAACATACATATATGTACATTAATGCATTCAATTATAGTTCGGCATCGTTTAACACGTCACTATTTGTATATGATTTGTATATTTTTCTCGTTTTCTCCTATAAAAATAGTAAAAAATATTCAAGGAAATTCGTTACACAATTAAAAAACGGTTCCTTACATTTTTGTTCTTTCCGTTAATTACCCGTCACAAAAATTGAGCGTAAGCAAAATGGAGAAAAATATCTACATTGCGGAATCAATAATAAGGCAATACCGCAACTTTTGTTGATACCGCAACAACGGAAGGATACCGCAGCTGCGGAATGAATAATTGCAAAATTTGCTTCCGCAAAAAAAATCTTATCCACAGCCACGGATCGGAATCAATAATCGGACCCATTGATTGTTTGCTTATGAGTGTTTTGTTGTGTATTTTATTTTATTTTGATTTCTTTTAGCTATTTGCTTCTTTTTTCCGATAATGATTGTTTAAATGTTTGATTTTATTTATTGCAATAATTTATATTTCTTATCGATGAAGAACGATTTTTTAATACAAGAAAAATATTTAACCGTTCGCAATCGGTCATATAATTTCCACCATATTTATGAACTTTTTTCCATCTAGATTTGCTATCAATTGCCGATGAGAATTTTCTCTGATAAAACATAGACTTTGCAAATTTACTCGTAATACGTTTTGTGACATCTCTTCGAACATATTTATGCATAACTTCAAGTTCAATAGGTTTAAACCTTTTCACACGGGCGTGCGCTTTATCGTGCCTTTTAATAAGTAGTTTTATTTCAGAGTTAAACCGGAGCTTCTGATTCGCACGAATATGTTTAGTTATAACTGGAACACATACTTCAAGCAAATTTTTGATATTTTCCTGAATGAAAGATAGCTAATCATTAATATTTCCAAAAGTATAAATCTGATCGCAGGATATATTATCAGTGAAATCTAAGCATTTTCATTAATTACAGATAAGACGTAAGTTAAGAAAATAATATCATGCCTTAAAAATACTGACGCTGAAAGTTGGTCATAGAGAAGCACTCTATATTGTGATTGACACAAATCAATAAGACTATTAGATCAAGAGCATGCAGTGGTTTAACTTATTAGCGGCTTAAATGTTATTGGTAAAACACCCATTATGACAATATCTTCATATTGAATTATTATATTTTCGAGAATAGTGACAACATTATAAAGGCTACCTAATAGTAGTTTTTTCTTATGCAGTGCAAAAGATCTCAAGGAATAAATATTAGATTTCACGACTAACGTCTGATCTTAAAACATCTTTACAATGTATTCCTCTGCGAATATATATTGCGACTCCACCATCTCTTCCCTTAATTTCAACATTGTCAACATGAACCCTCCGATCAGAACGAAAGAGTTTAAAGCCTGATATATTAAATACACAGTCATTGACGTCGCGTCGATCGAAACTAACTTTCAGAAACGCATATGGCATTAATAATTGCTGATACAATTGTAGTTTATAGGGTTAACAACAATGCAACACTGCAACATTGGCAAGTCGTTGTTCATTTTAAAAAACAATATAAAAGTAGAAGTAATATAGTGAAATCGTACCAGAGAGCGAACAGTGAAAATTTAATAATTGTTAATAATTCCATATGTACATATTTTCAATAAATAATACACCTAAGTCAATTTAATCTTAAACACAGTGCTTTTTATTTGAAAAAGAAGAATTTAGTTGCCACAAATTTTGGGAACTCAACTGAAATTAAGAAATTAAATAAACTAAAAATAATTTTTTTAAAAAAAGACCTTCAAGCTTGGACAATTTTAAATAAATTAAATTTAAAAAAGGTCAAGAACAGCTATAATTTTAATAAACTAAAAATATTTAATTAAAATAAAGCTTACAAAAAAGAAAAGAATTGAAAAGTTTTTATTGCTTTGCGTTAACAATAAAATAATAATCAGATATTTTCAAAAACGGTAAGAACTTTACCGTTAATTTTTTTAGTGGTCTTGTTGGTGTAGTATGAAACAATGTGTTGAGACTATAATACAAGGCCTACCCTTAAAAATTCAATAGCGAAATGCTTCTAGAAAACACAAGTGTTCAAGCAAATGAGAAACACTAAGACAAAAAATGTGTTGATGAGTGAGAAAAGCGAAGTGTTAAAATTACTAAGTATCAGGGAGACTGAGTGAGTGTCTAAAAAATACAACTGATTAATAAAACGACTGAGTGTCGTGTTAAGTAACTGAACGTCAGAGAGACTGACTGTCGAAAAAATTCTGATTTACAAAACGACTGCGTGCCGTATTAAGTGACTTAGTGTCAGAAAACTTAAAATAAAACGACCAAGTGTCAGAGACGACGATAAATGTAAGACTCAATGCCTATAAAAATAGTAACTAAGCACAAGTAAGAAAAAGAAAAAAAACAATAACATCAACGCATTCAAAGAAAAATATTGTTAGTTATTGTGAAGTGGTATGATTTCAAAGCATACTGTGTGAGAAGAATAAAATTAGAAAAGAGAAAAAGCCGTTGATAGAAAAAAGGCCTTGAAAGAAGTATTGCGTGTTGCTGAGACCAGCGAAATGAAGATGTGAGCTGAATCAGATGACAAATAAGCAGAGGCAGAAGCATCAATTAGTGTATTCGTCATTGTATAAATAGATGGTTGTGAATATGCCGGTGCTGTATGAAAGATAAATTAATTTTAAAAGTATATATTTAATTTGTGAAAAATATATTGGGTTATATTTAAAACTATTGATTATAATATTTTTTATAAGTGTAACGTAATTTGCTAAATAATTTTGAGTGCACAGAAATTATAATAATTTTAATTTTATCATATACTTTTATTGTAATTCTAATAATATTGATATTTTAACACTTGTATTTCTAACGTCCTGCTAAAAATGGACAGATTGACGATTTTAGGAATAAGTGTTGTAGAGTTAAAGACTAAGTTAGGTGAACTTGGTTTGAGATTGCAAGGACTGAAAAAAGATTTGCAGAAACGGTTGTCCTGACCTAAGCATAAGTGCCAATGGAGATGAAGGAGGCGATGTTTTCAAAAAAGCGTTTATATCTTAAAGGAAGTTGAAGACAGTTTGTCGGGTTTCTCTGGCATTAAACCACCTGATATTAATCAGTGGTTGGTAGAATTTGAGCAAATGACCAAGATAGTAAAACGGACTTCGTTGCAAAAGTTAGTATATTCGAAACAGTTATTAAATGGAGTCGCAAAACTTTTTATAGAAAGCCAGAGAGGCGTAAACAATTTGGCCGACGCACAGTGGCTGAAAATCGTTTTTCATTGGTCAAAAGTCGAATTTTTTTGTCACCGATTCTTAAAACGTTTACCACTTTTTGGAGCTAATATATCCACATTAAGGTAGCCAAAAAATTAGGTTAAACGATTGATAATTGTGGGCGTGGCATGCTGTCAAA
The DNA here is from genome assembly GCA_963932375.1 of Phania funesta. Classification (NCBI taxonomy): domain Eukaryota; kingdom Metazoa; phylum Arthropoda; class Insecta; order Diptera; family Tachinidae; genus Phania; species Phania funesta. Next base: position 60,976,540 of record OZ010653.1, read on the forward strand.
CTCAACTAGTTTTTTTTTAATTTCAGAAAAAGGTGATTTTTATTTGTTTTTTGTTAAAAATAAATGGTTACTACTCGCAACCTATCATCGATAATGACCTGCGGTCTTTTTTATAATGTTGGTAGGATTATAGTCTTTAGTTGTTGTAAATGGTGATCGCTCTAGCGTTTAATATTAGGGGCGTTATGAAATATATATGAAACTACTATATTTTCCTGAAATTTAAACTTTAGTGGAATAGAACTTCTAGGGAACAAGAAACGTATGCCCCGACCCACGGGTAGAACACTTTTTTTAATTTAATGAAATTACTCTAAAAAGATTCAAATGACGATAATTTAAACACCCCTATAATTACTCGTATTCAATTTTGTATTAAGTTTTCACTTTTTCGCCTAAAGGTTTATGTTTCTTTTTACTTTAGACTACGTAAAACTAAAATAAATAAATATAATACCTGCGAAAGGGTTTTATGGCTTTGTTTTGATCAGCAAAAAAAATGTAATAAAAATATCACAATAGGTTCTACAGTAAACATATGATCTCTTTCTAATATTATCAACTGTTAGGGTCCACCAAAGTCATAAACAATTTTATAATAATCGCGACATTAAACCACTAAAGATAAAAAGCAACCCCATATTGGCGAGATACTAATTAGTTTTACCTGATATTAAGGTCTGGATAACAAGTGCAGTTTTTTTCAATTTAATTACCATCTGCTATGAAATTGAAGATCAATGTGTGAATAACATGTATCTAAAAATGTATAAAACTACGGATTCGACAAGGGATTACTCAATAATAAGTTAATCCTTTACGTGTACGGACGTATATTGGGAAGTGATAAAACATAACAGACACAAATAAAAAATATTCAGAAAAATATGGAGAGCTTCAGTTATAAGGAACTGGCCGAAGAGTATTTTAGAAATAAAAACCAGGAAGATGTTCTTAGTTACGTTAAAATAAAATTAAACTTAAATTCGTGTAGCACCGAAATACAAGAGCAATTATCTAATTTTGTAAAAGTACTAAAAAAAACGCTACAAAGAAGTTAGTTACAGTAAACAAAAGTTTTATATAAAAAGTGAAAAGTGGTTAAAAGGCCAACTTACTGTCGCTGCAGAAACAGCAAAGCAAGATACGGTTGGAAGACCACGCAAATCATTGGACAACTGCAGCGATAGATATTCGAGGCGGAAACATAAAGATATTAACGATTCAATTGGTTGTACAAATATAAAAGAATCTTTCCTACATCAAGTACGATTACAGAACCAATTAACAAAAGTGGATATAATTGAAAAAGTTATTAAAGCTACTCCAGTGAGAACAAAACGAATTCTTAAAAGTATACCAACTCCGAGCGATGCAAAACAGTACACGAATGAGGATGCATTAGCCTTATTTCTGGACAAAACAGCAATATATTAAGCTCAGATTGCGTGCGATTGAAAAGGGCTTAAATATCTATCCAGCATATCATCACATAACCACTGTAAAAATAGACTGTTTGCCATCAAAGGACACTATTACAATCACACCAATTTCGGCAGAGCTACAACTACAATCTCTACTTGATCACACAGCCGAACGCTTGCTACAATTAATACCAGGAAATGCGTTATAGAAATATGGCAACACAAAGCTAATTCTTTTTTGCAAATGGGGATGTGATGGTTCTTCGGGACAAAGACAATACAAACAAGTTGTATGTGAAAATATTTCGGACTCAGACATGTTAATGGTATCATTTGTACCATTGCGATTGAAACAGATTTTGGAAGAGAGAGAGCCTTCGTCTAGTACAACGCAAACAATCGATATTTGGAAAAATGAGACACCATCTTCTACGAAATTTTGCAGGCCAATCAAATTTAAATTCAAAAAAAGAAACTCCTAATGCCATTAACAAATAAATTAGTGATATCAAGGCCCAAATTGCAACACTACAGCCATTACAATTATAGTTATATGGGCTGCAAATTGAAGTAAGCTACCAACTAGTCCTTACAAAGGCTGCATCCAGCTGTATTATATGCCAAGCAGCATCAACTCAATTAAACCAAGTTCCGAGAAAATCATGAGATAATCCCGATGCATATGAATTTAGATTATCACCACTACATGCAAGAATACGACTTATGGAACATATACTAAAAATCAGTTATGATTTGGATTTCGGGTCTTCAGGATCCATAAGAAACAATGAAATCAACAAAGAGTTAAGAAGTTCAAAAAAGAAACATGTTCAAGATGAATATCGCAATATTGGATTGATTATAGATCAGCCAAAACAAGGTTCAGGCAATACAAATGATGGCAATACCGCACGAAGATTCTTTTCAGATCCAGAAACAGCATCTGAAATAACAGGAGCGGACTTAAATCTTATTTTCTTAGAAGTACTTGCGTGCAATGAAGAAATTGACTCTAGACAATTTGGAGATTACGCTAAGGAAAATTGCAAAAATATACAACCAACTACCCATGGAGAAATATGTCTGCAACAGTTCACAAACTCCTTTATCATGGAGAATATATCATTCGATATCATTTGGTGCCACTTGGAGATCTATCAGAGGAGTCTCAGGAAAAAAGTAACAAGGATTACAGATTTTATAGAGAGCACAATACTCGAAAAATTTCACGAAATTCCACAAATGAAGATCTAGTTAATATATTATTGGCAACGTCAGATCCGTTCATCTCCAATATTCGAAATCAATGGAAAGTGGAACATCGGGATTTAGATGAAGAAGCAAAAAAACTACTAAATAACAGAAATAGCACAAAACAAAATATAGAATATTTGCAATCAATATTTGTGTCAAATAAATAATAATTATTGTTATTTAAGTACGAAAAACATAGTATTATTAAAAAATTATAATAAATAGAACCTACCATTGCTACCTACAAATGCTATTAAAATCTATTGCAGTTTTTACTTTTAAAATGTTTTTTATAATTACAAACCAACGTATTTTAATCGTTAAAGGAATTTATCAAAATCAATCATCGATTACTGTGATGATGAGAAAGTTACGTGAAATTTTTGGGAGAAACAACGTGCCAACAAGACGTACTATTTATCGTATAGTGAATGATTTCGAAGAAAGAGGGACTGTAGCTGATAGGACCAAGCATGGACCACAACGTACAGCAAGATCGGCTGAAAACATTACTGCTGTTCAAGAAAGTGTTCAAAACAATCCATGAACCTCAATTCGACACAATTTTGCACAAAGATTTGCATTTGTTTCCATTTAAGATTCAATTGATACAAGAGCTTCTTCCAGAAGACCATTTACGCTGCCGTACATATGCCAATAGGATGCTACAGCTCACCCATGATAACCCCGATTTTCATGAAAAAATCATAATGAGTGACGAGGCACATTTTCATTTGAATGGATAGGTGAATAAACAGAATAGTCGGCTCAGGGCATTTATCTGCGACCGTCTTTAAGTATATACGTTTTTCATATTTAAGCGCATAATTTGTATTCATTTAAGGTGATTTTTTTATTTAAGAATTGAACAAGTGCAGAGACACAGTTAACAGTTAGTAACGACAACAAAAATAAATAACAAAAAATAAAAACAATATAATATAGTGTGTGATGAAAAAACAATAACAAAGTGCATGGTTAAACCTGTTTAGACAATTGATAGTCAGTGCATTAGCGCACCAAACATTAATAAAATAAAATATAAAAGGTAATAACTACAATGCTTATTACTCTTTTTGTTATATAAATGCTAACAGTTCAACGAACAATATAAATAATAAAAAAATATAACTGCTTTTTTAACCACCAGGCCAATTTACCGAACACGTTCATTATCAGCAAATATAAATATATCTGCCACAACTACAACGAACTCAACAAACAAAACTCAAGAAATGAACAATACACAAAAAATAGTACAAGAAAAAGAGCCAGGTACTGCATCTAAACGCGTGCAAACTGGTATGACTCGGTACATAACCATAACCAAGAAGAAGGCGCATCCTAAGTCTTCACAACCAGAGTGAATCACCAAACAATATAAAGGTTCTCATCAAGTAGCTGCAATATCGGTATGTGAAAATAGATTTTCTGTACTTGCTAATGATAATGAAGATGCCGAACCCACTGTACGGCAGCAAAAACCCCCACCAATTTACTTGCGCGAACAAACATCAAATGGCATTGTAAATATGCTGTCCCAGCTCGTAGGTAAAGAAAATTTCTATATGGCTTCTGTACGGAGATACAAGAAATGAAGATCCAAGCCCACACTGAGAAGAATTATTGCCTAATCGCAAGTCATCTTGATAATAAGAACTATTATACGTATCAACTAAAAAGTGCTAAAGGTTTGATTGTCATTATAAAGGGCATTGATAGTTCTGTTCCCACTGAGGAGATACAAAGTGCCATAGAGGTGGAAGGTTATGTCTTAAGGTCAGTGCACAATATTCTAAATAAGAATAAAGTTCCCCAACCTATGCATCTTAGCTTAAAACAACAAACTCGGTTCATCCTATATACAATTTGCGCTACCTTTTGAACAGAAGAATAACGGTGGAAGAGCTGCTAAACCGTAATGGTCCCCTTAGTATACCAACTGCCAGGAATCCAAACACACAAAAACCTGCTGCAAGCATCCATCCGTATGCGTTGTTTGCGGTGAGGCGCACCGGACTTTGGAATGCACTTCTTCCAAAATACACACCAAGGTCAAAAAATTCTGAAACAGTGGCGAAAATAACACAGTACGTAAACATTCATATGCTCAGGTCTTAAAAGAGGGTGCACAGACACCCTTCACTAACAATTCGAGCTCGATCGGGAACTTAATACAGACAATGAATAATATCATGACAGGTATGCAGGGTATGTTTCAGGAAATGATGCGAAGCCAAAACATGCTTCTGAAAGTTTGCTTAGCAAAAAATGAACCAGTTAAAAATATGCTTCTGAAACACTAACTTGCTCTCCGAACATAAATATGAAGTAGAACACTTTCTGCTAGCACATGATATAGACATACTATTGGTCTCTGAAACACACTTCACTATAAAAAATTGCCTTAGAATTGATGGGTTTTTATATATGACACGAAACACCCAAGCGAAAGAGCATGGGTGGGACAGACATTTTTTTGCCGCTGGCGATTACAATGCAAAGCACATATATTGGGGATCCAGACTCCTTAGTCCTAGAGGTAGACAATTGCATTTTACAGTTGAAGCGAACAAGCTGGACGTCATATCTGCCGGTAAACCTACCTAATAACCAATACACTTTAATAAGATCCCAGACCTTATTGATTTTGCGATAGGAAAAAATATCAAACGTTATCAACTCTTAGTTAGTTCATCATATGAGCTATCTTCTAATCATTCACCTGAAACCTTTAATTTCTACCCAAATACAAACACAAATTGGTTAAAATATAAAATGTATGTGAGCTCTCACTTATTTTTGAACATCCCACTGACAAATCCAGCTTATATTCAAGCCACTGTAGATAATTTTACAGACGTCGTGACTGCCGCAGCCATAGTTGCAACACCAACAAAGTCATCAGCTAAAATAAAATCGTACCAGGCAACAACAGATATACAGATGCTACCATTGAGAAAAGAATATTAAGAAGAATATAGCAAAATAGACGTTCTTCACCCGCATTCGCATTCGACAACTTTTTAAAAAACTTGGATCCAATGAAAAACACGGATTATAGACTTGGAAAGCTGTAAAGCACTTACAATGTTCTATTGCTTACGAAACCCCACTAAGATTTGAAGACAAATGCGTTCGCAAATTACTTAGAGAATGTTTTCGCACCACATGATATAAATAGTTACACTATTACAATTATTAGTGATACCGTGAATAATCCTAGGAAATTTCGGTTGTCTTCTTTAAAATCGACAAGTAAAAATACGGATATGAAGAAATCACCTGGACCTGACCGTATTACAGGATCAATGATAAAAAACTTACCTAATTTAGATGTAAGAATTTTACTTTACATATTTTATGCTATGTTGCGCGCCGGCTCCTTCCCATGTTCTTGGAAGATGTCTGAAATTGTTATGATCCCGCAAACTGGAAAGGACTCAAGAGTCATGTTATGTTTTACAGGTCCATTGGTCTACTCTCAGTTTTGTCAAAGATATTTGAAAAATTATTCGTTTCGAGTGTAACTGCTTTTCTAAGTCAACAAAACGTTATCCCAGATCATCAGTCTCGTTTTCGAGAAGGGCATAGTACTATTGAGCAAGTCCATAGAATCATTACCATTATTAGATAGGCTTTTGAAAGAAAGCAATACTGCTCAGCTTTATTTATAGACTAAAATAGCTCTGGTTCTTCCTCAAAACACCAACAAGCTTCTAAAAAGCTATTTGTCAGATAGAACGTTTCAAGAGATGGGAAAATCAGTGCAGGAGTACCTCAAGGTAGTGTGCTAGGGCCGCTATTGTATATCATCTATACAGCGGATATGTCGACAAGCCCACACACGTATACGTCAACCTTTGCAGACGACACTGCAAATGCAATTATAAGTGTAAGTAATGATCCAAAGGATGTATCTGAAAAACTCGAGTCCCATATTCATAAGCTAGAAGACTTGCTAAACCAGTGGAGAATAAAGATAAATCTATTGAAATGTGCTCATGTAACGTTTTCCTTTAGAAGGCAAAATTGTCTCTCAATTACAATAACTAATACCACGGTTCCAGCGGAAATGCACGTTAAATATTTAGGTATCCACCTAGATTGACGCCTAACTTGGTCCCGTCACATTCAGGGAAAAACAACGTCCATAAAGCTTCGAACAAATCAACTGCATTGGCTAATAAGTCCTAACTCAACTTTGGCTTTAGAATACAAAGTCCTTTTATACAAATCCGTTATAAAGCCAAGATGGTCATATGGTATTCAGCTGCGGAGTTCTGCCTGTGCATCAAACATCCAGAAGTTACAGATAAGAGAGTCTACAATTTTACGTCTTGTCTTATGCGCCCCCTAGTACATAAGAAACGAAAACATCGATAGGGATCTAAAAGTTCCCACTATCCAGGAAGAAGTTAAAACATACACGTACAAATGCGTAAACAAACTAGTTGCACAACCCAATTCTCTTGCACGCAATTTATTGCAATTTGATGGCCACCAGAGATGACACATTGAGCCTGGCGAGGAGGCTCTCTCTACACAATAGAAGATAAATAATCAAGATTAGAATACGAAAAATTAGTTTTTACATTGGTAATAACTAGCAAATAATAACTCAGAAATAAGACTTAAATACTTATTGTGAATTTCTTTTAGTAGAAAGATTCAATAAAATAAAACTAAGTATGAAAGAAAAAAAGGTTCTGGGCAATGGGAAACCCTCAAATTATTCATCAGTCACCTTTGTAGGAGGAATCATTAGACCTTACTTCTTTGAAACTAAAAACGGCGTAACGGTAACTGTCAATGGGGAGCGATATCGTGATATGATTGAAAACTTTTAAACGCCACAACTGCATGCTTTGGGCTTGACTAACATGTGGTTTCAACGAGGCGGTGCCACATCTCATATAGGATTACAATGGAATTACTGCGGGACCTCTTTCCACAACAAGTTATTTCAAGGAATGGTGATGTTGATTGGCCTCCACGGTCGCCTAATTTGACTGCTGCGGACTTCTTTTTTTGGGGATATCTGAAAAGCAAGGTTTATGCAAACAAACCAGAAACACTGAAGCAACTCAAACAAAATATTCGTGATGAAATTAATGAAATACCTCGTGAAATCTTTGAGAATGTAATGAAAAATGTGTTCAAAAGGGCTCGCATTTGCGAGGCTAACAGAGGCGGACATTTATCTGATATTGTATTCCATACATAGTTGCCAACATTAAATACAACATTTATCAATATACGATTCATTCTCTTTCATTTAATCAAAAATTATAAACAAACAAACTAGTATACATTCCCGGCTGACACCCTATATATGGGTGAGTTGGACTTAATCCTCGTCCGTCAAATAAGATGGTGACAGGGAGAGAAAATGATACAAATGCGGTAATTAAAATCACATTGTTAAGTAGTGCCCGGAGGTCAAAATGTTTTAAGTTCCAAAGGTTGGTCATCGTTCGTCTGAATGCAGCCTAAGAAATCCAGATAGGGTTGCCCTTAAAGCGGAACCAGATCTAGCGAATATGGTGAAGAAGAGCCCAGGTTTGATATTTAAATACGTTTGGATACAAGCAGAGACGTATCAGCACTGTTATAAACGTCTGATGATGTTGGATACAGTGTTTATCTTCGGTGAAATTAATTTGGTTCGATGTAACGTGGTAGAAGGCGCTACAGCCGGTTACCACAATAAAATTAATGCTAATTAGATATACGCTGAGCTTTTGTAATCCCAAGACAACGCCAAGAGTTGAATGGTATCTGCTTTCTTCTAATGTAGTTTGTATGCTTATGTAAGCCTCGGGGTGAAGTTTTTTATTGGCTTGTTCTTGTAATAAAATTCCATCCAAAGCGGTTTGACAGTCATCAGTATGTTCATCTTTGTTCTTGAGTCGTCAGGTTAACACATAACTTAAATATGTCGAGAAGATAGCTTTTATGTTATCCACTGAGAGTCATCACGAGTTAACTTTGCTAAAGTTTACCAAAGTTTTGAATAAACTTGCAAGGGCAATCAATTACGCTGGGTTTTTGGAGTAGGGAATTGAGATAAGATTTTTGGAACGAATTTGCGTCATCCCTTGTCAAATTTGCTTTGGAAACAAAACAGTTTCACTATGTGCCATCTTCAGTGTCATTTTTCGTGAGATAAGCTATTTATTGTCTTCAGATGGTCCTGACTTTCCGGATTGAATTTTAAAGCTGAGGTATTCTATTTATATTTTGTTAAACATAGGGCCTGTTTAACACAAGCGGGTCACTCGTCTAGAACATTAAAATTTCTGATTTCTGTACAAAGTTTTTAGACAAGTCGATTGCTTGTCTTACATAATCAGGCCATTAATTTCAAATTTGCTTTCTTCAGTACCTCATATTATTGTTATTAAATTTTCTATACCTAATTCTTCTGAATCAGGTGATATTGAAATAGTATGCCAGGGCAATAGTAAAGCGAGGACTTACAATTATTTGTTACAATTTATTGTTAAAAAACTTCTGGCCCCTTACAAAATCTATATTGCATACGCATAAATTCATGATGCCATCTATTTTTTGTGCCCAAGACCGTAAAGAATTTTTTTTATTTTGGTGGTGGTCAACACTGTAATATATTAATGGCAATGGATACAACATTTGCTAGGATTTTTCGTTTTAAATTCTGTAATCAATACAAATAGGGTTTTCACCATCCTTCTGATTGACAAGCAGAATTGGGCTTAGAATCACAAATAATCCCGCACTCTTCTTTACATCAATCCTTTTCGTGCATGATCTCCCTCAGAATAACTCAAACAGTATGGTCGAAATTAATGGGTCTTTACTTGTTGCATATATTCTACACTCAACATCTGTTGTTACCAAGTTACCCATACCACACGGGATGTTGTCTCCCACAGATTACATGTACATAATTGACAGTCACTAACTAAAAATTTATTGTAATTGGTAATTAGCAGTCTTCAATTAAAAATTACATATAACTGGTGATTGATAATTGCAAATTACACATAATTAGTAACTGAACCTGTAATTAGTTTCAAAATAAAATTGGTAGCGCCCAAGTATGATGCATAAAAATGAAAATTATTCTTTTTAATTTGATTTAATTTATAGAGTAAACAAATTTACGATGAAAATTTTAAGCGGAAATTGAACAGCTACTTGAAGTACGCGGCCACGTGACGCGTACAATTCTGCCTTATCCCACATTTATGTACGTACCTTCGTGTTTTTATTCTTAGGTAAAATTGCATGTTATTTACACTAAATTAAAAAGTTCAGTGTACGCATATACATATGTATCTACATATACATATGTAACTTTTACTTATATGAAATCAAAATTTTAATTTTCTAATAAATAAGACACAATTAGTAAAGAATTATAATAGCATATAATAATTGCCAGTGTTTTTTTAATTGTAAAAATGCAGGTATCATGGATACGGCGAAAGGATTTTCAATTGTTGACAGTTGGGTTATCAACCCACAGCAGCGATAAGCGGTTTTTAGTTGAACACACTCGACATATGGGTCACTGGTCACTACGAATAAAATCTGTTCGGGAAGAAGATCGCGGTCAATATGAATGTCAACTGTCCATTTATCCCACGCAGTCTATATTTATTGAGTTAAAAGTTGTTGGTAAGTATTAAATCGTAGTTGGCCAACAACTGCACTATTGTTGCACAAGTGCGATATGTAAAAACAGAAATTCTTTGAGAGTTTTTCGCATTAGATCATTATTTGACACCAATATATTTTTATTTTTTTAGAGGCAGAAGCTGAAATAACTGGTTCTCCTGATATACACATAGATGAAAGCTCAACTTTAAGACTTGAATGTAAATTAAGAAAAGCTACGGAAATACCAGAATTTGTTTTTTGGTAGGTATTTTTTTACGTTTATTGCTAATTCATTGCTCTGGCTAGAAGAAACAAATATTTAACTCAGGAGCTTTGTTTTTAATTTATATATATATTAGAACGAATAGTTGTTCGTCTTCGTCCATTTATAAGACTAGAATGTCAAGCGTCTCTAGATATGCAGAGCCTTCTGCTAATAAAGCTCTAAGGTCTTGTTCATCTACCGAGCTATTATATTCTATATCTAAAACACCCGGCTTCAATGTTGCTTTCAAAAACAAAAATTACATTTATTTAAAGCAGGTATAAAATTTCCATAAGGTATTTGTTCGGAGTATTAGCCGCAAATCCATCAGCATCGTCTCTAAATTTAATCATACTAAATTTTATAAATTTTTATCCTAGTTAAATTCAATTCTGTTATACACAAATGTTTACGAATAATACTTATCACAAACCACTGTGCATTGGCATACAAACTTTAAACATTAACACACAAACATTCAGCTACTCCCGTTGCATAGTTATGTATGTACATACATGTGTGCTATGCCTTTGCATAGTTATGTATGTCATACATGTGTGCTATGCCTTTGCATATTTTTCTTTGTTCTCTTGTACTTTGCTTCCAAAATCGATGCCAGCAGATGCTAGGCACTGTAGTGGCAATGCACACACAGCTTCACATGTACATACATACATGCTAACGGAGCAATCACCAGACCTACTTAGTTTTTTTGCATTGTTTGCATAAGCTCAAGTCTTGTAAATGTTATTTTGTCATTTTTTGATCTTTCTTTCAATTTGTAGCAGCGGGGCGATAAGACGTGATAATATAAGAACAAAAAATTGTAACAAATATACATAAATATTCGCGCATTAAAATAGTGGAAAAAATTAAGTTCGTTTTTCTTTTGTTATTTGGATTTCAATAAGCCAAAAGGCCCATAAAAAAACTTAAAGGCCCAAACAGTATTATTATTAATGTGGGGGGATACCGAAGCATACCTCTTACTCTTTAGATCCCTTTTCGGCCCCCTTCGCTCCTGAAATTAATGTTAGGCAACCGATTTGTAATTCAAGACTACCTTACAGTCATTGAGTCTCGTGCTAACCCTAGAATGTACGTTTAACTCTAGTAATTTCAGACTGCCGGCGGGTAACAGACAGTTTCTTGCATAGAATCTGCAAGTATTATCTTCTACAGTTTTCATCCTGACCAGATCATATTTAAAGTTTCCATGACATGTCACTAGCGCAGCAATCCAGCTTAAAGCAGTCCTATTATTTCTAAACACCTTACTGGCCTTCCTGCCTGTCTACATGTGGTAACATCCCTCCACATTTAAAGGTGTAACGAGTTTACCCACTGTGGGACTTTAGCTCGCACTAGGCATTCTCTAGTGTAACTCTGGGTTCGGGACCAAAAATACACATCAGATTCCCTTTTTGCTAGTTCGCCTGCTGATTGATTTCCAGCTTTGTCTATGTATCCCTTAAACCACATTAACGTCACCTCGGCTTATTTTCAAATGCAATGAGAACCTTCCTCCAACGAACTCCACTTTCAAACAGGTGATCCAACGACTTCTTACTATTATTGTCGTAATTTGAATACTGAATTTTTGAGATTTTAAAAAAGATAAGAGACGTATTATCACAGCTATTAAAGAATAATTCTTTTCAAAATCGAACTGAGAAATATTTGTACAATGACTTGTGCTTACTCGACGAATTAATTTTGTTAAAAATATATTGTTATGTTTTATCTTTTTTAAAACGTGTTTATTTATTCGTAGGTTCTTTTTAATTGAAAAGTCTATTTCAATAATTTACAAACCCGAATTTTATTTTTACCCACTGTTACTTAATTTACTTTAACACTTAAAGTCAACACCTCATTATAATCGCTGTTCATACTTAAATGTTTTACTCGATACTGAATGCTAGCTCGACCATCCAAGTCTTTTTATAGATTCTTGATTTGATATTCGGCCAGGGTGTTTTGATGTAGATTTTTGGAACGAATTTCCGTCATCCTTTGTCAAGGGTTTCATTCAAACCGAAAAATGACATTGAAGATGGCACATAGCCAAAACCGGTTTGTCTCCAAACCAAACGTGACATGGGATGACGGAAATTCGTTCCAAAAATCTACATCATTTTATAGCAGCCGTCTTGTTTTCAGAAACTGGTAGAATACGAAAAAATCCAGTAGATATTTATTTCTGCTGTTTTTCATTATGATGTTTGCTTTTGTAACTACTGTCTGCTTTGTTTCTTATTGTGTTATTTGTGTTAATTCATACAACTTAATTTCTAGAATTCGTCTTTATGTATTGATATTATATTATTGTTGTTGCTTTGAGTGTTTTTACTTTTTTGGAAACTTGCCTAAGCTTATAGGTGCTGTGTTTTGTAGTTGTTAGAGAGCTGTCCGTACAGTGGATGACAAATCTTGTCCCTCTCTTTAGTTTTCAAACTTTCTCTATATTGAGTGCTACAAGTATTTAGACCACTCAATTCATACAGGCAAGAAAACTTGTTCGCGCTTGTTATCGTAACACTGCCGGCCGCTTAAGCCTTTTTGTCCCGAACAGTCACACAACCACTTTTTCCATAGTGTACCAACCGCTCCAAATGTACGATTTTCTTTTTTGACCTTGGGCTATTCAACTTCTGTATTCTACAAACGACACCGTTCAACTTTTTGACCACCTTATAAGATCCATTCCGGTGAGTCTGAAATTCGGTAGACAATCATTTCCTCCGTTGTGGGTTAAAAAGTAGAACCAGTTGACACTCTAGAAAGCCCTCAGAGTTGGCCGCTCGGTCATAACCAGCCTTCATCTTGTCACTGACCATCTTAATTAGGCCGCGAACAAACTCATGTACGTCATTCAGATGTTCTTTCTCTTGAGGTATGCTTGCGCTCTCGTTTTTGGTACAGGCTTAACGTGAAACTCCAAGCCGCCAGGAAATTTTCCAGGCATGCGCGATGATGCACAGCTGACCGGTACGCCAGTAGGAGTTTCGAAATGCGTCCCAGTCTTTTTGATGCGCGTTTACAACTTTTTTCAGGTACTTTTCCAAAGTAAGGTTGAATCTCTCCACCATACCATCAGATTGTGGGTGAAGCCAAATTGTTCTTGTTTTCTTTATCCCATACTGTAGAAATATAAAAAAGTATCAAATGCTCTATTAAAATTGTCAAATGACCCTGTATTGTTATTTTCTTTACAAGCTGTATTGATTGCTTATAAGCTTAATTAAGTATTAAGCTTAACGGTTTATTTCGATTATGTATGTACTAAGTCTACATTGTATTTTCATGATTCTGTTTAATATTTATATTCTTGATATACTTATTTTTAAGAAATTATAATAAGAATGAAGTTCAAACTGATCTTTTTGTTTGATTCACTTGTAAATAATACATGGCGCAGTCGATAAAGAACAAACGTTTTTTAAGCAAAAAGTTAATAAATAAAAAGTGAATGGGAAAGCAAAGCTCAATGTGTCAAGACATCAAGTAAAATTACGTGGCAGACCACTAAAGAAAATAAACTACGTATATTTAAAGAAAAACACAAATATGGAATTTGTGAAAAAGATCGATGAATTAAAAATTTTTGGAAATATTGCTGATAACTGGAGAATTTTCTGGCAGAATTTTCAAATATTTGCAACAGCAATTGAACTGAAAGAAAAAACCGAACCAGTAAAAGTTGCTATATTTTTGAACGCCATTGGACCTGAAGCTGTATAACTATTTAATTCGTTTAACCTCAGTGAGGCAGACAAGGAAAGATATGATGAGGTTACAAAAGCATTTGCAGACTTTTGTAAACCGAAAACCAATGAAGTTTATGAAAGCTTTATCTTTCATAACAGAAATCAAAAAGATGGGGAACCATTTGATGACTTTCTAATAGACATAAAAAAGATCGTACGAAGGTGTATATTTGAAGACGAAACAAGAATGATACGAGACCGAATAGTGATTGGAACCAGCGATAAGGCATTGCAAAAGAAGTTACTAGACACACCACACCTAACAATGGAACTGGCAATTGATATGGCGAGATCGGCAGAGGCAACAAAGAAGCAAATGGAGTGTATGAGAAGCAATGAATTTAAAATTGATGAGGTGCGCAAAAGTTTTGAAAAAACAACAATAGGACACAGCAAGTATAAAGACAAAGGTAATGAAAAGAAAATAAACAACAGTAATAAAAATGAAATTATAAAATGTTTATATTGTGGTAAAACTCATGTAAAAGGGAAATGTCCCGCATATGGAAAGATCTGTAATAATTGTAAAGGTAGAAATCATTTTGCGACCGTATGTAAAAAGAAAACTATTAGAGAAGTTAAAATTGATAGTGATAATTCAAATCTATTTCTAGATTGTATTGCAAATAATAATATTTCTAAATCATGGTACGAGCCTATTAAAATGCAAAACAAAATTGTTAAATGTAAATTAGATACGGGAGCCATGGTTAATGTCTTGCCTTTAAATATTTTGCAAAATCTTAATAATGTTAAAATGGAAAAAAGTCGCGAAAACTTAATTGCATTTAATGGCACAGAAATAAAATATTTGGGTACAGTGGAATTACTGTGTGAAATAAAAAATAAAATTGACAGGATAAAATTTTTCATTGTTAAGGATCCACATTCAATTCCAATTTTAGTTCTTGATACATGTGAAAAATTTGCATTAATCAAAAGAATAAATTCAGTCCAAATTTCTTCAAAAGATGATTTAAGAAAGCAATTTAAAAATCTCTTTAGTGGAATAGGATGTATCAAAAATGATTTTTTCATTGAATTAAAAGATGGCGCTTCACCTTGTTCAAGGCCAGCAAATAGAATTCCCCTTGCACTAAGAGAACCATTGAAAAAAGAATAGGAAAATTTATGTACCAGAGATATTTTTGAAAAATGTGAAAAGGCAGGTGAATGGATTTCAAATATCGTTATAGTTGAAAAACCCAATAAAAAATTAAGAATTTGTATAAATCCTAGAGATTAAAAATAATTTTTATGAAATTCCAACTTTTGAACAAATAAAAGCAAAATTAGTGAATAAAAAATTTTTTACGGTCCTTGATTTAAAAGATGGATTTTGGCAAGTTTCTCTCAATGAGAAATCAAAAGAGTTATGTACCTTTAGCACACCTTTCGGATGTTACCGATTTAAACGTTTACCCTTTGGTATTAAAATCGCACCTGAAGCCTTTCAAAAATGTAGTGAAGAAATTTTCGGAAATATTTCAAATGTTATAGTATATATTGATGATATACTTATAGCAGCAGAATGTGAGGAAGAACATGACAAAACGTTTCAGTTAGTGATGAATAGGGCTATAGAAAAGAATGTAAAATTTAACTGGGATAAAGTACAATGGAAGCAAAAAGAGATTACATTTTTAGTTCACAGAATATCAGATGAAGGAATTGGTTGCGATAAAGACAGACTAAAAGGAATTGAGGACTTAGGAGCACCTAAGTGTAAAAAAGAAGTACAGAAGTTGATGGGATTTATTAACTACTTAAGGGAATTCATACTAAATCTCTCTGATTTAAGCGAGCCAATAAGAGACTTATTGAAAAATTATAGAGAATTTCAGTGGTTATCAGTACATGATGAATGTTTGAAAAGAATAAAAAATAGAATTCTGAATGCTCCAAATTTGAAACCGTTTAATAGTTCGGAAAATATTGTATTGCAAACTGACGCTTCTAAAGCAGGTCTGGGATGTACACTTATGCAAAATAAAAGACCAGTTTGTTTTGCATCTAGAAGCCTAACAGATGCCGACACAAGATACGCCCAAATAGAAAATGAAATGTTGGCAGTAGTTTTCGCTTGTAAAAAATTTCATAACTACATTTACGGCCATAATGTAGAAATCGTAACTGATCACAAGCCACTACTAGAAATTATGAAAAAAGATTACAATAAAATACCATCAGCAAAACTACGAAGAATGAAATTAAAACTAGAAAAGTATAATTTAAATTTACATATCTACAAGGAAAATATTTATATTTAGCAGACTGGTTGTCAAGAAGTTACTCTAAAGATAGAAACAATGAGCCAGAAATTAAGGGTTTAGGAGAGATGGTGCATACAATAAATGTTAGTGATGATAAGAAAAAGTTGTTCGTAGAAGAAACTGCAAAGGATGAGATTTTAAAACAAGTTCTTGAATATTGTCAAAACAATTGGCCTGTAGATAAAACAAAATTGAATGAAAATATTACATTTTTATGGAAGCATAGAATGAATTTGTATAGTGAAAACGACCCTAAAAAATTTACATAAATCTCATATGGGAATAGAAAAAACTAAAAAACGAGCTAAAGAACTTTTGTATTGGCCCAGTATGGAACAAGAAATCGAGATGATGGTAGCAAAGTGTCATTTATGTCAAAAACATAGATCAGCTAATGCAAAAGAACCTTTATTAACACATAATATACCACAGGTTCCTTACGAAAAAATAGGTATGGATATTAAGGAAGTACTAGGAAAAAACTACTTGATTGTAGGTGATTATTTTTCAAAGTATTTAGATATTGTGCCAATTGTTAAGAAGACTGCAAAAGCAATTAGTGAGAAATTGAATATAATTTTTTCAATACACGGATATCCATTGGAAATCATAGCAGACAATGTTCCCTTTGGATCTTTTGAGCTAAGACAATGGGCTAAAAATCTAGATATAAAAATCACAACAGTGAGTCCACTATATCCAAAGTCAAATGGATTTGCAGAAAGGATGGTACAAATTGCTAAAAAGTTAATCATGAAATGCCATGAAGAAAAAAGCAATTTTTGGCATGCTTTATTTGAATATCGAAATACTCCTATAAAAAACTCTAATTTAACACCAACTGAACTACTTTTTGGGAGGCAAACAAGAACCCTGGTTCCTGGAAAAGAAAAATTTTATAAAAATAAAGAGATAGTGAAAAAAATAATTCCTGTCTTTGATAGTAATAATAGAACTAATAAAAAATATTACGACAAAAATGTTAAAAATCATAATGAATTTGAAAAAGGGGAGAATGTATGGATAAACGATGGTAAATACTGGGTGCCAGGTAGAATTATTGCAAAGCATAAAACGCCACGATCATATTTAATAGACAAAAATGGCAAGATATTTCGTAGGAATTCATGGTACTTAAGAAAACGTTGAAATTATTGTAAAAAAGTAATTATTGTAATTAGAAATGAAATGAAACAATGAATTATAAAATTGCAAAACTGTTACAAGCACATCAGAAAAAAAAAAACAAAAAACGGTATCAAATGCTCTATTAAAATTGTCAAATAACCCTGTATTGTTATTTTCTTTACAAGCTGTATTGATTGCTTATAAGCTTAATTAAGTATTAAGTTTAACGGCTTATTTCGAATATGTATGTACTAAGTCTACATTGTATTTTCATGATTCTGTTTTATGTTTATATTCTTGATATACTTATTTTTAAGAAATTATAATAAGAATTATCAGTCAATAAATGAAGTTCAAACTGATCGTTTTGTTTGATTCAAAGTGCAGTTCTATGGGCGCGCTATACCGGTGTACCCAGTTATTTACAAATACATCTACGATCGTTCTTACCTCCTGGTTGGCCATTTACTAAAGTAGTCCATCACGACAAGTACATAGCGAGTTCCGGCATTGCCGATAGGAAAAGGACCTGCTACATCTATCGCTATACGCTCAAATCGTCACCCGAGTTGTACTGTTGCATCAGTCGCCGACTTCTTCTTACTGGGCCTTTGGAGGCATTGTATTCTTGGCAATTCGCTATCCACTCTGCAACGGCTTGTTGACAGCCAAGCCATTAAAAGCGGTGTTTTATGGCCACCACTAAGACCGTTATGAAACTCCTTTAATACGTCATTCATCTTGGAGGATGGTTGTAGGCCCTTTTGCCGTCTGCGCTTTTCCAGGTTCGATGTAGGCAACCATTTATCAGCTTCAGACTATTTCAATGAGCCAAATAATATTTCATCAGTGGGCCTCTGAGTCTGTACGCGTCAGCGAACATCGACAAAATATCCTTTATTTTCAGCCTTGACACAATGTCTGCACACCAGATTACAAGGACGTTGCGAGAGCATGCGCGTTGTGTTTGCGTGTTTGGCAACCCTTCTATATTCAATGCTGAAATCATAACTAACTGCCCTTCCGGGTTTTTGAATTGTAACAGCAATCTGAGTGCAGAGTGGTTGTGATAATGCTTTATACCCTTTAGCACTGTCAAAAGTTCCCGTATGGTTACACAGTAATTCTTTTTAGGCTTAGAAAGTGTCCGACTGTAATATCCAATAACCTTCTCCATTCCATTTACGGCCTGTGATAGCACTCCGCATATACTGTATCCGCTGGCATAGGTATCCAGCACAAATTTTTCAATTGGATATGCTAATACTGGTGCTGTACACTATAAATCTTTGATTTTTCTGTGATTAGCCCCAATGGTACGTTCGTGATTTATTGGTGAGGTCATGCAGTCTTACCGCTACGCTTGTAAAATTCGGTACGAAACGCAAAGGCTCAATGTTAATAAACCTTCTGTGAAGAAAGGTTTTATCTGTCCAAAGTTAGTTGCGACCTTAGATAGGTTTCACTTATGTATAAAATTCTGTATTTGTTATAGAGGCAACTATTGAGTTACTCGTCACATCAATGCAAACGAGTGTGTTGATTACTATAATCAGCAATAAACACATATACCAATTTTTGCTTTTCTCTTTAATATTACATCAAACTTTAATAATTGTTGGGTTAGTATGTGGCCGCGTTCTAGTTATAGTACCAGCATGAATTCTAGGAAATTGGAAAACCTTATATCGTTCAAATTTGTGTTTTCATACTATTTTTGAATAGTTGTTTACGTACTGGAAGATTTTTTTCATGAAATCAGTTTTGTAAGCTATGCAATTCAAGGATGGGTGGGCGACCCCGTAAGCAATGGTTACGGATGGTAACTAGCAGTAAGTTTTAGTTTGTCCAAACTCTTGTCAGTTAGTGCCCTGAGGAGAACCATTACGTTTTATTGACTCTTATACAGTCCTTCTACAAGTTGTAAATTGGATGAACTGAGTTTTTTTTTAATTTAGCTTAGTTGCATTAAAAACAATCTTAATACAATGCTTGGTTGAGTAACTTTATTCTTATTTAGAATATTATGGACAGACCTTACGACATATACTTCCGCTTCTATGGGACACTTTTTCCTCAGTGGGAACAGAACTGTCAATGCCCTTTATGACAATTATCAAAACTTTTGCACTTTTCAGTCTTATTTTTTGCGTCAAGTCGACGTAGAGCCGTACAAATTTGGATCTTCGTGTCTTAAACTTAACAAGAGGAGCTTTATTAAAGTAAAAAGCAACTCGCTCTCACGGCCTTTCTTCAATATCTTTATAAGAATAATATAATGGAATAAATTTCATACTGTTACGTTTTCACCTAGTTAAAACGTTTTTATTTATGCGTAAGTTCTTTGAATTGAAAAGCCTATTTCAATAATATACCCGCAGAATTTTTACACACTGTTACTTTATTTACTTTTATCTTCTTTATGATCGTTGTTCACACTTTGACGTTTTACTCGCTACTTACTGTTAGCTCAGCCATCCCAGTCATTTTATAGGAGTCGTCTAGTTTCCAGCAACTTGTAGAATACGCAAGAATTCAGTAGATACTTCTTTAGCTAGAAAACAGTTTTTATTATGATGTTTGTTTCAAGTGTCTGATTCGTTTCTTACGGTATGGTTTATTTATACTACTCACTTGCTGGTATTCGTGCTGATGTTATATCGTTGTTGTTCTTATGTGAATGTTTACTCTCCTGGAAACTTGTCTGGGCTTACAGGTGCTGTGTTTTGTTGTTGTTACAGTGCTGTCTGTACAGTAGATGCCAAATCTTTCGCACTTTTTCTTTCTGCAACTTTTTGTACATTGAGTAACACAAGGTTTTATACCACTCAATTCATACAGGTAAGACAACTTCGCGCTTAGCATATTATTTTGAATCCAAATATGAATGCATTCACGATGAAATGAAATCTTAAGTGCTCAAAAAAAATTTAAATAAATTATCATGAATTAAAAATTAATTGAATTAAAATTTAAATTGCTAAGAGGACTCAAAGATAAGGAATTGGTTTATTCAGTTTTTTTAGATAGCATGAAAAAAGCCTAAAAACAAATCATTTCAAATATAAAAAATTGTTCACATATTCCATTCTACTCTTATTTGTAATCAAGCTATTAATCATCATAATCAATTGGATACTAAAATAGATCCAAACGAGATTAAACTAAAATACATACAATTGCTCTGAGAAATTCGGATGATATTCCAAAAGCTGTGGATCACTTTACAGACGTCGTGACTGTAGCAACTAGAGTTGGAACACCAACAAAATTATCAGTAAAAGGAAATTTTTACCAGTCATCAGCTGATATACAAATTCTTGTCAGGGAGAAAAGAAGGCTTAGAAGGCAATAGTAGAGTAGTCGTAGTCCAGACATTAAGATCAAAATTAAATTGTGCCAGAGAACTTTACGTAATAAGTTGAGACAGAAACATGATTCTGTATCCAACGATAAACACGGATTATAGGTTGTGGAAAGCTGTGAAGCACTTACAATGTCCTGTTGCTTACAAATCCACACTAAGGCTTGAAAATGGCACTTGGACTAAAAACTCAAATGAAAAAGTAAATGCTTTCGCAAATCACACCACATAATATATGTATGTATATAGCTTTATTATTGCAAAAATTAGCGACACTGTTAATGATCCTATGAAATTTCGGCTATCATTACTAAAATCAACAATTGAAACTCTAGATATGAGAAAATCACCTGAACCTTATCGTTTTACAGGATCAATGATAAGAAATTTACCCAATTATGATGTTAGAATTTTAGTATTGGTATTTAATGCAATGTTGCGAGTTGGCTTTTTCCAATGCTCTTAAAAGATGTCTGAAATCGTTATGATCCCTAAATCAGGTAAAGACCATCAGTTTGGCTTTCGTGCGAAGCATAGTACTATTAAGCAAGTCCACAGAATTGTCACCGTTATCAGATCTACATTTCAAAACAAGCAATATTGTTCAGCTTTATTTATTGACATTTCTGAAGCATTTGATAAAGTCTGACATGATGAGCTACTTACGAAAATAACTCGAGTATTACCTGGAAGCTCTCACAAGCTTCTGAAGTGCGACCTTACGGATAGAACATTTAAAGTACGGTGAAAGATCAATTTTCAAAAAAAGGGAAAATCTGTGCAGGAGTACCTTAAGGTAGTATACTAGGGCCGCTATTGTACATCATTTATACAGCAGATATGCCAACAAGCCCAAATACGTATACGTCAACGTTTGCTGCATTTATAAGTGTTAATAAAGCCAGAAAGTAGCATCCGAACAACTTTAGTCTCACGTTAATAAGCTAGAACATTGGCTAAAAACTTGGGGAATACAGGTAAATCCATAGAAATGTGCGCATGTAACGTTTTCCCTCACAAGAAAAAATTGTCCACTTATAACAATAACAAATGGTACTATTCCAGTGGAAAGCCACGTATCCACCTTGATCGATGCCTAACTTTGGTTTCGTCAATTTGAAGCAAAAATAACTGCCATGAAACTGTGAACAACTCAACTACACTGGTTCTCACTCAACCTTGGCTTTGGAATACATGGTCCTCTTATATAAAACCGTTATAAAGCCAATATGTTCATATGGGATTCAGCTGTGAGGTACTGCTTGCGCGTCAAACATTCAGAAGTTACAAAGAAGTCAGTCTAGAATTTTACCGCTTATTGTATGCGCCCCCTGGTATATAAGAAATGAAATATCCCACTATCCAAGAAGAAGTAAAAACATACACGTCAAAATGCGTAAACAAACTAGAGGTCCTCCCTAATACACTCGTTCGCAAATTATTACAATTTCGCGGGCATCAAAGACTAAAAAAGACTGATACATTGAGCTTTGCGAGACGGCTAAGCCAACCCCATCATTGATAATATGTTAAGATTTGAATACAATATATTAGTTATTACATTGGTAATAATTAATAAATAATATTTTAGAGATAAGATTTTAATACTTATTGTAATTTTCTTTTAGAAAGATTCAATAAAATAAAATACAGCATGAATCTGCCGGACATGATTATTTCCGGCAGATTTTCTCATATCTATATTATTAATTATAGTCTTTAGTGAAGATAGCCTAAATTTCATAGGATTAAGCACAGTGTCACTGATATTTTGAAATGGTGAAACTGTCATGTTGGAAAACCTTTTCTAAATGATTTACACCAGCATTTACCCTTTCAATTGAGTTTTTAGCCCACGTAGGATTTTCAGGTCTTAGTGGGGATTCGTAGACAAAAGGACATTTTAATTCGTGCTTTTATTTCGATAAAAAATGAGGGTTTCATTTGCAGTGAAAATATTCTCCTCTAAAATACGGATTATATGTGATTGGTCGGAAGATAGATAGATCATGGGATAAACTGTCTAATAATTGAGCTCGTCTAATATTTTTTACAATGGCAAAATCAATAAGATCTGGCAGCTTATTAAAGTCTGTTAGCCTATCTATTGGCTTACCTCCGGATACGGCGTCTATCTTATTAAATTTAATTGTATTATATAGCCGTCCCACACTTGTACTAATAGATCTGGAGACTTAAAAGGGTGCTTTGTATTGTAAGTTGTCAGCTGCATTGAGCTTTTGTCCTAGAGTCGTTCCTGCGCGGACAGTACATATATGAAACTGCAATTTTGAAATTAGTATGGTTTATAGACATAACTTGTATAAGATCTTCGCTGAATTCAGGAATTGAAAAGTGCCTTACGTTTTTGGCCACTATGACGGCGGCGCTACCATATATCCTTCCGCTCGGATGTTTAGTATCGTATGTAAAAAATCCATTGACTAATGAATTTTTTTAGAGTGAAATGTGTTTCAGAGAGTAAAAGTATGTATATCTCCTGTGTTAGCAGAAAATGTTAATATATTTATTGAGAGAAGCATGTTTTGGGTGCGCATTATTTCTTGAAACATACCCTGCATTGCTGTCACGAGTTCTAGTTGTTTGTAAACGGTTTGTAAAAGATGTGGGTATAAGAGTATTTTTGTGCGAACTGACTTTAGCTTTAGACAATTGTGCATATTTTTTCAGTGCTTGGGCACACGTGTAGTTTGGTGTAGTGTGTGGTATGCTACTAAGTTTTGTACTAGCTATGGGTTCTGCCTGAAGCCTAGGAAATCGGGAAGCCTTATATTGTTTATATTCAGGTTTGCGTACTTTCTTCGAATATTTTTTTACGTTTTGGAAGTCTTTACAGCCCCTATAGTTTGCAGTGTGGTTTTCAGCGCATTTTTTCAGCATATTTTTGTTCCCTGAGCATCTTCATTCTTATTCCGAATACTCAGGACTGGCCTTATTCTTGATTATGATTAGATATTGATCCTGTGTTCAGTTCTTGTAATGCATTTGTTATATTACCTGTATCGTTTTTTTTTTGTTGCATTGTTCTTGGTATATATTTTCAACCGAAAATATTAATATTGCATTTATGTGTTTTTTATAGTGAAATATATATATATATATATATATATATATGTGGGACTGGGACATTAGTATACGATATGGCAACCATATGGGACTGGCATGTCAAAAGGGAATGTCAATAAACTTAATAAGTTAGAGGACAGTTGTTGAATAGACGTTAAAGAGTGTAGACGTTGGAGAGAAATAGCAGAGTTCGTGAGTGATAATTAATCTTAAACCTATTTAAGTGGCATAATTTAAACAAACTGAATTAATAAATATGTCAATAAATTTAAAAATTAAACGAAAGGTGTTAGCGTTTCAATAAAAACGAAGGTAATAGCCAACCAACACCACAACTTGGGGGCTCAAACTAAGAAAAATAAAATAAGTATTGAATATTGAAAAAAAAACTGTGTGAACATTTAAAAATAAAATTGACAAAAACTCGAATTGTCATTGCTAAAAACTTAAACAACCAGTGAGCAAGTGCGTTGAAATAAAAGAAAGATCTAAAAAAGTACAGTTACAAAGAAAAACAAATTTTATAGAATATTTTAAATATTAAAGACAATTTAAAATAAAACATAAGTTGAAAAGTTCTTGCGACAAGGAAAAAAAACCACCACTACAGAATTGATGAACAGAAAAAATTGCCGTTAAAACACAAAAACAACTATGAAGAAATCTTCAAAATATTTTGTAAAAAAGAAACTGCATTAAAAGTTCTAAGTGTGTGCGATCTTGTTGGTATAAATCGCTCTGTTGAAGCAGAGACAGCGTGTTTAAACAGAGAGTGTGTGTTCAAGCAGAGGCTTAGTGTGTGAGCAGAGAATGTGCATCAAAGCAGAGGCAGCGTGCTGACTGATGGTAAGACCCCTTTCGAACCAGCAAAGTTTTCTTAGCAAAGTCTTGAGTTTGTGGTGGAGAGAGGAAAGACAAAGTTTAAAAGAGAATTCAAGAAACTTTGTCAAAGAAAACTTTGCTGGTCTGAAAGGGGTCTAAACAAACTACAGTGGTTCAAAATCTTAAGCAGCAGAACAGATGGTGAAGCAGTACTAAGGATTATCATTGTGAAGTAGATGAAGAACGTGTGAAGATGCTACTAAGGGTAGGTATGAAGAAAATAAAAACAATTGTAAAACAAAATATATAGCTACTGAGCTTATTTTTTTTATTAAGTTCTTTTTGTTTTTAAAACTAAGAGTAATAGAAGTTGTCTTAATGGACAAAGAGAAGTTGCTCAAATTCAAATTAAAAGAGTTTATTAAGATGAAAAGAGTTTTGGAATTTGGACAAATAGATGTTTAGAAGTCTGAAGGAAAATTTATATTTTTATATTTAGATGACTAGATGTGAATAGTTAGATATAAAGAGGAGTTAATTTCCTTCTTTAAAAGAAATTAAGAGAAAACTGCGAATTGAAGTAGAAGATAATTAACACTTCAGTTTTGGTACATGCAAATGTTGAATAGATGTTTAAAAATTATTTCTTTTAAAGTATATTAAAAATAAACAATTTCTTTTGTGGTCAATTATTAAGAAATAATTTCTTAAACAAAATTTAATTAAAATATATTGTTTATTATAATTAACTTTTGATTATAGTAAGTAATATTTTGAAATTTAAATTAATTTTTGAGGAGAAAAGAGGAAATAAAATTAATTCAAATTTTTTAGTACATATTTTTCCTAGGTACATAATAATGTGTTTGAAGATAAATTCGAATTTAACTAGCAGAGACATAAACCGAATTTTTAACATGGCTGATTTTGGACTTAACAGAGCTATGTTAGCAATTTAACAGTGGGGGTAATTTTGACCTTATTTTCAGAAGCCTATATTAGGAAGCAGGAACCAGATCCACAAGAAACCTCTTTTGTAAAAATTGTTCAAAGCGTTAGTTAATTGGCTCATTAAAAGTAAAACATCTAAAATATTTAGGAAACAAAATTAATTGCATTTAAAAACAGCGCTTTTGGCGAAACTGTTAATCTTGAACTTATTTCCAGTGACCATTATGGAAAAATGGTGATGGGCTGGCCTAAGCCACTATATAGGAATAGTGGTCCAGGGTGTACTTAGTGGATCCATAAAGGTGGGATATCTGAAATAATTTTAAAATCCGAGTAAAAAAAAATTTTTAAAGTACTAATGTTTGCAACTTTCTTGAGAGGATAAGTGGTCATTTTGGAAAAATGGTGATAGGCTGGCCCAAGCCACTATATAGAAATAGTGGTCCAGGGAGTACTTAGTGGCCATAAAGGTGGGATATCTGAAATAATTTCAGAATCTGAGTAAAAAAAAATTTTAAAGTACTTTTAATAAACTTTATTCTAGTTTTTTGACCTTTATTATTATTATGCTTGTCTAATTTTTCCGAGCTCCAGGTCATCAATAAAATCTTCTTTATTATAAATTATAATAAATATTAATTTTATTTTCTCCAATATTTCGCTACGCCCTTGTGTAGCATCGTCAGGAAATAAAATAAAATTATATTTCACAAACTTCAAAACAAAAATCAAATTGTGAAAATTATTAAAAATTTTTATACAATGAAAAATGTTTCAAATTTTCAAAAAACACAAATACATACAAATCATAAAAAACTAAAAAATGTTTTACATTAATGTGTAAATGTATATATGTACATATGTATAAACAATACATATGTATAATCCTAAATTACATCATATTATCTTATGTATTAAATGCCTAAATATATGAGCGGCATTATCTGTATCCGCTTTATAATTAATTCTTTGAGACATTGGTGTTTTACAAATTTGTAACATTTCCAATATGTAACGTTTCTTATAATTTTTCTCAATATTTAGCACTGACACATTTTCAAAGTTAGGACAGTGATTCAATTCAGAACAATGGGAAGATAGAGCTGTTTTATTTGAATTTCTACATCTATGGTCCGACTTATGTCCGGCTATTCTAGTTTTTAGCATATTTTTCGTTGTACCCACATATACTTTACTACAATTTTCCTGATCATTACCATTACAAGGTATTTTATAAACCACATTCGACATTTCCATTTTCTTAATTCTATCTTTAGTTTTACTGAATAATCTATTTATAGTATTGTAAGATTTATGAGCAACTTTGTATTTATCGCTATTGAAAATTTTTGATTTTTCAAGTCGCTCTGATATTCCTGGCACATAAGCTAAAGACTTATAAATCTTGGGCTCTATAACGCTTCGTGTGTTAACATTTCTACTACTTCTAAAAGTATTTATTAATTTATAAGAAAGTTGCTCGGGAAAACTATTTTCAATTAATATATTCCTGATCCTTTCCTTGTTCTTCCTATGAAACTCCTTGTCACTTATCGTTAACACCCTTTGTACCAAATTTCGAGCTGTATTCATAATAATTCTTTTACTATGCTTAGAAAAGTAGTTAATGATTCTCCCAGATGCTGTTGGCTTTTGATACCAATCCAATATTAAATTGTTGCCCCGTCTAATTATTAATGTATCTAAATAAGGACTGCATAATTTTCATCCGTATTCTCTTAAATGTTAAAGAGTTTCATACAATATTACGTACACATTATACTACTTTGTAGTATATTACTTGTGCCACAATGTAAAACGTCATTTTCATCAGTGACCGTGTTTGAGTACAGACGTACGTCTTATCAAGACCATAGCAAATATTTTTTTGTTTTTTAAGAATTCTGAACAGTTAGTAATAATAAAGAAATAAATAACAAAAAATAACAACAATATAATATATTGAATTTATTTAAAAAAACAAAAGCAAATATTGCATGGTTAAACCGGTTTGAACAATTGATAGTGAGTGCATGAGCGCACTAAATATTAATGAAAAAAATATAAAAGGTAATAACAACTATGCTCTTTACTCTTTTACTTACACAAATGCTAATAATGCAATGATCAATATAAATAATAAAAAAAAAGATGACAGTGCTTTTTTAACCTCCAGGCGTATTGACCGAACGCGTTCATTATCAGCAAATATAAATACATATACCTGTGACAGAAACAACGAACTCATCAAATAAAAAAAAAATAAACAATAGAAGTGCTACAAAGAAAATAGCACAAGAAGATAAATAAACGGATACTGTAACTAAACATGTGGAAACTTGTATTGACAAATACAAGAAACAAAGATCCAAGCCCACACTAAGAAGAATTATCGCCTAATCGCAAGTCGTCTCGATGCAGATAATAAGAGTTATTTTACGTATCAACTCAAAAGCGCAAAGGACATTGACAGTTCTGTTCCCACTGAGGAAATAAACCGTGCTATAGAGGTGGAAGGTTATGTCGTAAGGTCAGTGCAAAATATTCTAAATAAGAATAGAGTTCCCCAACCTATGCATCGTGTTGAAATCGTATTTAACACATCTCAGCTTAAAAAAAACTCGGTATATACAATTTGCGCTACCTTTTGAACAGAAGAATAACGATAGAAAAACCTCTTTAACGTAATGGTCTCCGCCAGTGCACCAACTGCCGAGAATTCGGACACACCAAAACCTACTGCAAGCTACCATCTGTATGCGTTGTTTGCGGTGATGCGCACCGGACTTCTTCCAAAACAGACCTCAAGGTAAAAAAATGCAGCAACTGTGGTGAAAACCATACAGCAAATTACAGGGGCTGCAAAGTATTTCAATATGTAAAAAATAATGCGAAAGTCGTACGTAAACCTGAATATGAGCAATATAGGTCTTCCCAATTTCTTCGGCTTCATGCTGGTTCTATTCCTAGTACACAAGCTACACAGCCACATACTAAACCAAACCATTCGTATGCCCAAACATTGAGAAATGGTTTACATAATGCGAATGCCAAAAGTTCTAATGTGCATAAACATTCATATACTCAGGTCTTAAAAGAGGGTGCACAGCCACACCTCACTAACAATTCGACTCAATCGATAATTTAATAGAAACAATGAATAATTTCATGACAAATATGCAGGCTATGTTTTAGCAAAAAGTAACCAGTTAAAATATGCTTCTGGAACGCTAACGGGATCTCCCAACATAAATATGAAGTAGAACACTTTCTGCTAGCAAATGATATAGACATACTATTAGTCTCTGAAACACACTTCCTATAAAAAACTGGGTTTTTTACATATGACACCAAACATCCAAGAGAAAATGCATGTGGTGGGACTGCCATAATAGTCCGAAAAAACGTAAGGCATTTTCCATTACCTGAATTCATGGAAGGCTTTTAACATGCCACGACTATAAATCTTATTGATTTTAAAATTGCAGTCTCGTCAGTGTGTTGTCCGCCTAGGCATAAAATCGAACACCATGAATTTACCAGGTTCTTTGCCACGCTAGGACAAAAAGTTGTTGCCGCTTGCCATTACAATGCGAAGCACATATATTGGGGCTCCAGACTCCTTAGTCCTAGAGGTAGGCAGTTGTATTATAGAGTTCAAGCAAACAAGCTGGAAGACAATGGCAAAATAGTCGTTCTCCACACATAAAAATGCAAATGAACTTATGCCAAAAAAAAACTTACGTAATAAGTTAAGACACAAATTTGCTATCGAAAGCTTTTTGGAAAACTTGAATCCAATGAAAAACACGGATTATAGCCTGTGGAAAGCTGTAAAACTCTTACAATGTCCTATTGCTTGAAGACCGTACATGGGCTAAAAACTCATGTGAAAAGGCAATTGCATTCGCGAATAACTTAGAGGAGGTGTTCGCACCACATGATATAAATAATTCCACTATTCCAATTATTAGTGGCACCGTGAATGATCCTAGGAAATTTCGGTTGTCTTCTTTAAAATCGACAATTAAAAATACGGATATGAAGAAATTACCTGGACCTGCTCGTATAACAGGCTCAATGATAAGAAACTTACCTAATTCAGCTGTAAGAATTTTACTTTACATATTTAATGCCATGTTGCGCATCGGCTTCTTCCCATGCTCTTGCAAGATGTCCGAAATTGTTATGATCCCGAAACCAGGAAAGGACTCAAGCCAGATTACATTCTTCAGGCCCATTAGCCTACTGTCAGTTTTGTCAAAGATATTTGAAAAATTATTCGTCTCGAGTGTAACTCCTTTTCTATGTGAACAAAACGTTATCCCAGACCATCAGTTTGGTTTTCGAGCAAGGCATAGTACGATTGAACAAGTTCATAGAATCGTTACCATTATTAGATCGGCTTTTGAAAGAAAGCATAACTATTCAGCTTTATTTATAGACGTTTCCCAACCTTTTGATAAAGTCTGCCATCAGTAACCACCTTTCTTTCGTCGTGTTCGGACGTATTTTTTACTGTCGCATTTTTGTTCTGCAAATCATTAATATTTTAATGAAAATAATTGTTACTTTCGCTTAAGACTGTGATATCTGGCGGCAAATTACGGCAGTCGATATCGATCGAAAATGATATTATATTCTATTATATTTTATTGAAATATCGATCGGATTCGAATACCGTAATTTGCCCCCTGATCAACACCAACGTTTGTTCAGTGAAATAAGATATTTTATTGTGTTGCTTTTGCTTGCGGATTGTTTTTCAAACAAAAAATGTTGGTGCTCTTTCATATGCAATAACAATTCAATTGCACTTTTTTGATTTTTTGTTCATTAAAAATTTTGATTTGCAACAACAAATAAACATACAAAATATTTTTGACATTATTATTTTCATAATTTTTAGCATCTGTTTATTTCATTTTTGTGGGTCTTCTGTATCTGGCAACACCAACATTTATGCTGGTTCGTGTCCTTGATAAATATATTTCACAGTGTTACCATTTTCATATACTGCCTAGCAAATCAGTGTGGATCAATCTTAATAAACATGGAGTGTGCACACGTAAATTGTGCGATAACGAAAGATATCAAGTTGGTTGTGCGATAAACTCTACCATTTGAAATGTAGTGGGCTTAAGGCTCGTGATGCTGATGCTTTAGCTGATCCACAAAAGTTTCTTCAGTGGACTTGTCCTGGATGTAGAATCATAAACATTGAATTTTATAATATTTGTAAAAAATCAAACGAGTAGTTTGATAAGATAAACATTGAATTCCTTTCTTTACAAAATAAACTTTAAAAATTTGGTGAACTTTTTAATAATTACCCGAATTTGGATAAATTTTCTACTAATATTGCGCAACAGAATAAATTCTTCACCCAAACGTAAAAAGGCTAATTTAGAATCTACTGCGCGTAAAAATCCTGTACTCAGTGGGACGACTGAGAATGACATTGCTTTACCATCTGTGGACGCTAGCTGTCCTCCACAATATAGTGTCGTACCTATTTCTACACCTTCATCATTACTCACTAGTGTTAACATGTTGGATTCAGATAAGTATTTACCTACTGTATGTACCACTAAGAAGTACTACAAATGGGCAGCAGTGCTGCCCAATCTTCAATGTACAATGTTTCCTTACCACCTAAACCACTGTTGCGGGTACTGGCAGACAAATAAGTCGGCATTGTCCGAAAACAAAAAAATAATTGGAAAAAAATCACAAATCAAAGAAATTTAATACTTACATGTGCTGTTGGATGATGAATATCAGTTTTCATAAATTATGTACGTATATGTAGTTGTAACATATGATAAACACGTACGTATAGTTATAGTACTAAAAAAAAGTACTATAGTAAACATGGTCTGCAGGGTTGCATTTCATTCAACGTAACTGTGGAATGTGATTTGAAAATAAGTTTTAAATATTTTATGAATGGGAGAAAGTTGACTACTAAAAATTATGGTGACTTGGTAGTAGAATCAAACGACTAAGAAAAGGGAGAATAAGGTAAAATGTCGGTCGTATGCTATCAGCCAAAGAAAACCATTCAAGAATATTATTATAAGTTGAAATGGAATGAACTTTTATCTTTTTCTTTATGGAAAGCGCGGCAAAAAAATTCAAAAATATATACATACAGAGCTAAGAGCAGTCCATAAACATAATCAGAGCGGCGGGAAAGCGGTAAATATGTTTTTAAAAACTTGTACTTGTAGGGGGGATAATTTAGTATATAGAATCGCAGTAATATTTAAGGATAGAACTTTACATATGAGAAGTCATTATCAAATTAAAAGTCAAGGAGTGTAGAAGTGGTGATTAGAAGGCTCCATGAAGTTAAAGTTTAAATAAAGTATTTGTGTAGTACAAAATATAACGTAAGTGGAAAAAAGTGAAAAAAACAGTATCAGAAACAAGGATGCAGTGAATCTTTCATTATTTTTTTTTACAGCTGGCTATTTACACAAGAACAAGTGCACCAATAAATAAAGCGGTTTGTTCGTGGTAAGGGAGCCAGGACAGAACAGCCAGGTAAAAGTTTTACATTTATTATTCTTCGAATAGTGATTAACGGGAATAAAGCGAGGTCGGGATCAAGGAAACCTTCATTAAAATCCAGATCTTATTTTGTAAAGTACTCCCCAAAGAGAGACTAACGTCCTAGTACATCCGGAATTATGTATGTCAGTAAGCAATAAGCTAATAAAATAATCGGCTAAACAAAGCAGTAAGGAGAAAGAAAGTCATAATTGTAGGATCTCATAAACAGAAGAAGCAATTCCGGTTAAAAGATTAGCGAAAGAAAAAAAAATTTTAAATAGAATAATAGATTTAATGTGATATTGTGCTCAAATGTGTCGTATGTGAATGTTTAATATATATATATATATATATAGTTATGGAATAACCAACACCAACATATAAACTACTATTCTACTTTGTATCAATGTTATTTTCAGTTATTTTTCATAAACAAATGTATGATTTATTTACCCATTTTTTATAATTCTAAATATTGTCAACAAATTAAATCTGAAACGAAAAAATAAATTAGACTTAAATTCACAACGAAACTGTGAAGGTTGTTTTAATTAAATTATTCAATCGTCTTTATTTAACTATATATATATATATATATATATATATACATATTAAAACGATAGAATCATAAATTACTGCTCAAACCGTTAACAGGAGGGCCTAGACTTAAGGCATTTCAATATACGCTTCAGGGAGCTCCTTTAAGAGTAGGAAACTAGTAGTTTCGAGAGAACTCCTGCGAAAAGGGGAATCATTGTAGTTTGAGCTGTGATCGGCGATTAAGGTCAAAAAGAAATTAAAAGGAAAGCAAAAGCATATATATATACAAGAAAAACTTTTAAATTTTAGTAAAGATTATAAATATATATATATATATATATATATATATATATATAATCTTTACTATATACTTATTCTCCCTTTAGTAGTCAACTTTCTCCCATTCATAAAATATTTTAAAATTATTTTCAAATCACATTCCCCAGTTACGTTGAATGAAATGCAACCCTGCAGACCATGTTTACTATAGTAGTTTTTTTTAGTACTATAACTATACATACATATGTTACAACTACATATACGTACACAATTTATGAAAACTGATATTCATCATCCAACAGCACATGTAAGTATTAAATTTCTGTGATTTGTGATTTTTTTCCATTTATTTTGTTATTCACTGAATTCATTTATCTCTTTTTTCAGGTGGACACTATTATTCAGGGCGTATCAATGTTTCGATTATACCTACAATATTAATACCTAACTAACTTCTGTTACTTTTCAG
This sequence comes from Phania funesta, assembly GCA_963932375.1. Lineage (NCBI taxonomy): Eukaryota > Metazoa > Arthropoda > Insecta > Diptera > Tachinidae > Phania > Phania funesta. The sequence goes on from OZ010653.1 coordinate 61,010,371, forward strand.
GTTATCTTGCCGCCCACAAGACGTTGCGATTTATTTTATTTCTGGGACTCGAGCTAGATCTCCTCCGTTATGTAATTTTATTACGAGACTCGAGCTAGATCTCCTCCCTTCTTATAAATATTAAGCAGGGACTCGAGACCATAAATTTATCTCCTCCTGGCGCTTCACTCTATGGTCTGTCCGCGCAATTTTTTTTTTTTTTTGTAGATTGCGTTTATTTTTGTTTTCGGACAATGCCGACTTATTTGTCTGCCAGTACCCTCAACAGTGGTTCAGGTTGCAAGGAAACATTGTACATTAAAGATTGGGCAGCACTGCGGTCTTGACCATTTGTAGTACTTCTTAGTGGTACATACAGTACGTCAATACTTATCTGAATCCAACATGTGAACAGTAGTGAGTAATGATGAATATATATATATATATATATATATATATATATATATTATTGTTTGTTCCGAACTACAAATATTAATAATTGTTAAGTAATTTTAATTTTTTAGGCATGAGTTCGTTTTTTCTTTCTATTCAGAAAGAGAGTTATTTATTTAATATGGACAACCTTTTTGAAAACAGTAAAAGTTTTTTAATTTTATTAGACATCTAGCTGAATGGAATGCATTTTCTATGCCGCTACACACGTTATCAACATTCTTCGTGTCTTATCTAAAAATATATATATATACATATATATATATATATATATATATATGTATATATATTGTTTTTTCACTGTGTTTTTTCTTTTGCTTTTACTTCTGTATTACATATTTTATATTTTAGTTAGTTCTTAATAAACCATTGAATTGAATAGACGTTTCGTTGTCCGTGTTTCATTTTTATTTAAAAGTTAAATTCAATTTAGAATGTCAAACTACAGGTTATGGGCCCAGTTCCTACGTGAAGATTGTGTTTGTGTATAGAAAATTTAAGATTTCTTTATTAAGAACTCATAAGAAAAAATTGACATCACTGTACCAGATAGAGAAGTTAGACGACACCAATTATGATTGCTGTTAAATGCAGTTAAATTACGTGAAAAATTTAGGTACAGCTTTTGAGGCTTGGAAACGTCTGGAAGAAATTTATAAACCTAGTGGACCAGATCGTAAAGTGACTCTCTCCAAAAAGTTGTTATCATTAAGTATGGACGTTGGAACCAGTATGCCTGATTACTTAAATTCGTTTACTGATATTGTAGAGAAATTATCTGAAGTAAGCATAGAAATAAAAGATGAACTGCTGGTAATTATTTTGTTGTCCAGTTTGTCAAAATCCTACGAAAATTTTGTAATTGCTATGGAGACAAGAGATGAACTCCCTCCTCTGAAAGTTTTAAGGGTGAAACTTTTAGAAGAAGCCGAGCGCATACGTGAAGAAACTAAAATTACTGATGGAAGTAACGTACCGTTAGCATTTTATGAATATGACAACAAGCGTAACAACAGCAAGAATTACAACAAGTACCATAAAAACAAAAACAAGTTCAACGGTAGCTGCTTTAAGTGTGGTCTGTACGGTCATGTAGCGGCAAAATGTACAGTAAAGAAAAATGAAGAAAAGAAAGCAGAACATAGCCATGCATTAGCGATGCTTGCAGCAGCAGATGCCGAAATGATCGGCACGCATACATACGTCTTAGACAGCGGCGCAACCGCACACATTTGTTGTGACAAAAGAATTTATACACAGTTAAAACAACACAAAGAGCGTATACAGTTATCTGGAGATAACTACATTATGGCTGAGGCTATAGGAGATATTAAATTGAAGTTTAATGGCTGTGAATTTGTATTAAGTGATATTCTCTATGCTCCAAATATGAAAGGAAAATTTTTGTCTGTTGATAAAATAACGCAAAAAGGTTTCTCTGTAAAGTTCAACAAGAATTCGGCAAGTGTTGTCAGAAAAGGAAATGTTATTTTAACGTTTGAAAGAAAACATAAGTTGCATGTTATTGAGCGCGATGTGCAAAACCAATGTTTTTCTGCAGTGCTGTGGCATAACAGGTATGGACACTTAAATTTTAAAAGTTTGGGTGATGCTAAAAAGATGATAACTGGTATTGATAAGGAAGATTTTTTCAAACAAGAAAAATGTATTACATGCATGAAGGCGAAAGTATGTACACAACCATATCCACAAGTGTCTGAGAATAGAGCCGAAAATCTTCTGGACTTAATACATACAGATCTTTGTGGCCCTTTTGAAAAACAATCACTAGCTGGCTCTAAATATTTTATAACTTTCACAGACGATAGATCTAGAAGAGTGTTTGTTTATTTTTTAAAAAGAAAGGACCAAGCGTTTGATAAGTTTATTTTATTCAAAGACATGGCTGAATGACAAACAGGAAGAAAAATAAAAAAGATAAGTGATAACGGTGGTGAGTTCGTCAGTAAGAAGTTTAACCAATATTTGGAAGAAAATGGTATCGATCGACAACTTACTGTACCATATAGTCCAGCCCAGAATGGCGTAGCCGAGCGTATAAATAGAACCTTGGTTGAAATGGCCAGAAGCATGCATGGACATGAGTGAGTTTCTTTGGGCGGAAGCAGTTACAACAGCAGCGTACATTCGTAATCGTTCACCAACAAGAGCATTAGTAGGTGTTACTCCTTATGAAGTCTGGAGTGGCAAGATGCCATCAGTAAAACATTTTAGAATTTTTGGGTGTCAAGCAATAGCTCTTAATAAGACGCATCATAGTAAGTTTACGGCAAAGGGTAAAGAATATCGAATGGTAGGCTATTCATTAACATCAAAAGCGTATAGGCTTTATGACCCGAGCACAAATGAAATAGTCGAGAAGAGGGATGTTTTGTTTAATGAAGCGGACCTGATGAAAAACGATAATGACAAGTTATGTACTGATATATTTGACAAAGAAGTTCGTCCAGCAACCCCTTTAAAAGAGAAAGATGCTAGCGAAGAAGAACATAGTAATGAACGCCCTAACGAAGATTATGATAGTACGGACGACATGGAGTATTTAGAGTATTTTCCAAGTGCTAAGTCTGCCATAAGACGAGGTAGACCCAAAATTGAACGTAATAGTAAACGTGGTCGCCCGAGGAAAATCTATAACGTCTTAAATACATTAATCAGGGGATATAGAAGTTCAACACTACCACAAACTGTATCTGAAGCGATGAGCAGCTGTGATTCAAATCATTGGCTTGATGGTATGAATAAAGAATATAATTCATTAAAAAATAACAAGACTTGGTGCTTAACATAATTGCCAGAGGGACAGAAAGCAACTGGTTGCAAATGGGTGTATGCAGTAAAGCGAGGATTGAACGGTGAAATCGAAAAGCATATCTCAATAGTGAACTGACTGATGAGGTTTATATGAAGCAGCCTGTTAATAAGTCACGGCCGAATTTCATATTGAAGCTTAACAAAGCGATATATGGATTGAAACAATCTGGAAGGGAGTGGAATTCTAAAATAGATTCCGTATTAAAAAATATTGGGTGTAAGAAATCTGATCATGAGGCGTGTTTATATTTCATGCATAAGAAAGGTAAATTATGTATTATTGTTATTTATGTTAATGACATCATTATAGGATGTGAGTCGAAAGAGGATATTCAAGTTATTAAAAGCACAATATCAAAAGAGTTCGAGTGTGTGGATTTAGGCCAGCTTAAGTTATTTTTGGGCATGAGGATTGTTCGTGACGGTGAACACGGAGCCATTTCTATCGATCAATCTCAGTATACAAAACAGTTATTGGTCTAATATGGTATGAGTGAGTGTAGATCTGCAGCAACTCCATTGAATCCTGGAAGCGGACTCAATTGTGCGAAGCAAAACTATCCTAGAGTTGATCCAAAATTATATCAATCCATGATCGGGTCACTCATGTATCTTGCTTTAACAACAAGGCCAGATATTTTTCACTCAATAAACTGGCACAACATAATGTAGATCCACACAACGAACACTATGCTGGCATAAAACACGTTTTTCGTTATTTGGCACACAAGTGAGATGAGACTGGAATACAAGCCAACAGGCATACCACTACATGGTTATGTGGATGCAGACTTGGGAGGCGACATGTCGGATCGTAAGTCATATACAGGTTTTGTATTTTACCTTGCCAGATGTGCTTTTTCCTGGGAATCCAAAAAACAAAACTCGGTGGCTTTAAGTAGTACCGAAGCAGAGTATATGGCGTTATCAATCGCTGTTAAGGAAGATGTGTATTTAAGAGGGATTATTAATGAAATTGGTTGTATGGAAAATGATACTGCTATTGTTATATATGGCGATAACCTAAGCGCACAACAGCTACAAAGAATCCTGTTTATCACTCAAGGTCAAAACATATTGACATAAGATACCATTTTGTTCGAGAGGTTGTTGAGAGAAATGAGGTGGAACTAAAGTACGTTTCTACCGAAAACATGGTGGCTGATGTTTTATCAAAATGTCTATTAAAGGGAAAACATAGCAAATTTGTAAAAATGCTAGGACTCTATTAATATTAATATATATATATATATATATATATATATATATATATATATATTTGTTGTTGTAAAAAACACAAATTTGGCTTGTGGGTGTTGAAACTATGTTACGATGGCAATCCTAATATGTATCCTTATCTTACTATGCTATAACCGTTACTTTTTAGTACATTGTTTTTCCACTGTGTTTTTTCTTTTGCTTTTACTTCTGTATTACATATTTTATATTTTAGTTAGTTCTTAATAAACCATTGAATTGAATAGACGTTTCGTTGTCCGTATTTCATTTTTATTTAAAAGTTAAATTCAATTTAGAAAGTCAAACTACATTATATTATATATATATATCTAGAATAATATTTAGAAGTAGGATAATGAATGTTGAAACCCGTTCACAAAAGGCAAACAGGAAAAGAATTATACAGCAGAGATTTGATTTGAATAGATCCATTCCACACACTCTTCCGCAGGTTAGGAGAGAACTAATTGGCAAAATAGGGAAATGTCACAGTCAGCGGAAATAAAAAGGGGTAAATTTTTTGATTTTCCAATACAATTAATTCTGCAAATCAGGCTTCTGCGATAAATTCCAACAGCACAAATGTGAGTCAGCATGTTCTACAAGGAGAAATTGCGCCGGAAATTAAGGAAATGGTGGCCGATGAAGCTTTAGTAGTACAGAGATCACGGGAAGATAAAGTCAGGCAAATGGTGCAGACAGAGATGTCTGAAATCAAGAAATGTACAGCGGACCTGAGAACATGTGTAGTCAATCATGCAAAGGCCACTGCCCCGATTCCAAACGCGATAGCTGCTAATCAAAACCAAAATTTCTCTAGCAGTGAAGGCACGCCTCAAATAAATGGAAGAGTCAATGTAATATTTGAAACAGACCATAGCTCAGAAAGCAACACTGCCTCAAGTAGTGCCAACTTGGCGATACCATATCAACGAACTATTGAGCCAAGGGTAAATATAGAATATAATGAGCAGGTTAGAATCCTCGTCGATAAGCTAGGAGTGATATTTGATGCTAATCCGTCGCATCTAAGTATAGATGACTTCGTTTTTCGACCAGAGCATCTGCAAAGGCATTACCAAATTTCGTGGTCTGAAGTGCTAAGAGATTTTCACTTGTTAGTGTCCGGAACAGCGAGAGAGTAGTATTGGTTGTATGTACGAACCCATGGCATTGTAGACTGGCCAGGATTACGTCATACCTTAATAAGCCAACATCAAACATCACGTTCCAATTTTGAAATCATGATCTCGTTGAACGCAAACAACAAATGGGCGAGACGGTGGATAGTTATTTTCACGCGATGTGTCAAATAAGATCGAAATTAGTGCAGCCTATTCCGGAATACGATTTAATTAAAGTAATAAAAAGAGGAAGTAGCGGCATTAAATATAAACGCTTAACAGAGAAAACAAACGATTATTTGTTGGAACTGTAGACAACAAGGGCATGTGTTCATAGAATGTACGAATATGAAAGGAAACTTTTCTGTTACAAATGCTGTAAACCTAACGTAATAACGCCGAAATGTCCTAACTGCAGGCCGGGAAACATATCCAAGAGCTTGAGATTTGAAGGGGACCAACGCTCATCAGGAATCATTCCCCAGCCAGAACTTAAAAGATAGTGAGAAAAAGAAATCATATCAAATAGAAAATATGCCACAACTTAGGCATTATATATCAAAGGAGGTGAGACAAGAAAATTATGACACTGCGAGAGCTCGGATTTTCGAAAGCGAGGAGAATTTCAAGCCAATTTCAAACCAAATTCGAAAAGTTCGCGAAAAGTTTAAAGAGCGTCGAAAGGCGAGACGGTTAGTCATTGAATCAGTTAATAGGGTAAGCAAATGTAATTTAGATAACAGCTTTTTTGCAAACATAAATCTAGAGGGCACAAAAATAGCAGGTTTATTAGACACAGGCGCATCTGTTAATATATTAGGGAAAGGATGTAGGGAACTGATGCAGGATTTAGATCTTAATATTCAACCAATAGTGACTAATGTGAAAACAGCCAGTGATCAATATCATAAAATATTAAGAAAAGTAAAAGCATCCGTAAGGTATCTTTGTCCCGACCTGGAACAATCTTTATATTTAGGAATAGATCTTTGGAGGTTATTTATGTTGGATCCAGAAATTATAGGAGTAGCGGAATTAGAGGTTGAAAAAAGTAGTGAAGAATCCGAATTAAGAGAAAATGAATATAAACTTAGGCCGCATGATTTAAGCAAAGAACAAAGAAAAAATTTAGATATAAGTTAATTTGAGACATTCGAGAAGAATGATTTAGGAATAACACGTTTGGAAAAGCACACGATCAAATTAGTAGATGGCGCGGAGCCGATAAAAGAGCAGTATTATCCAATTTCTCCTGCAGTCTAAGAAATAATTTATGAAGAAATAGATAATATGCTAGCTTTAAATGTTATAGAGTTAAGTGATAACCCATGGTCGAACAGAACAACAGTTGCGAGAAAGCCAGGCAAGAATCGATTTTGTTTGGATGCGAGAAAACTTAATAAGTTGACGGTGAAGGATGCGTATCCGCTCCAGAATATAGATGGAATTTTGAGTGGAATAGACGAAACTCATTTCATCAGTAGTGTCAATTTAAACTGGTTTTTGGCAGATTGAATTGGAAAGCGACAGTAAGGCATATACAGCATTCACAGTAGCAGGTAGACCCTTGTACCAGTTGAGAGTAATGCCACTCGGGCTTTGAAATGCAGCTCAAAGACTATGTAGGCTTATGGACAAGGTAATACCGAATCACTTGCGAGATAACGTGTTCATCTATCTAGACGATTTGCTGGTCATATCAAGCACTTTTGAAGAGCATCTTAAGCTATTGAGCCAGATAGCGAAATGTCTTAAGGTTGCTAATATAACTATAGGGCTTAGTAAGTCTGAATTTTGCTTTCAGGAGTTAAAATACCGAGGTTTTATTGTAGGGGGTGGTACTTTTACGTACAACAGGTTGGTATAGGCCCTTTATCGAAGATTTTGCAACTATATCTGCGCCGTTGACAGACACACTAAACAAATATAATAAGTTTCAATTAACACCTGAAGCCAAACAAGCATTCGAGAAAAAAAAAAGCGTTGACGTCAGCCCCTGTTTTGCGACATGCAGATTTCACCAGGCGTTTCTATATCCAATGTGACTACGGAGTCGGAGCTGTGATCGAAGAAAATAGTGACAGATTGCCAGATCTAAAAGTGGTACAAGGAAAAATCTTCAAACGCACCAGTTATTCACAACATGTGGAGCAACAATTCCTGTGGAAACTGTGGATACCACCTAGCCTGACGCATGCAATAATAGAAAAATCGCATTCATCTTATACCTGTGCTCACGTTGAAATGGCAAAAACAATAGAAAAAGTAAAGAGATTATTGGCCGAAAATTATTCTACAGATCCGAGAATTTGTAAAAAGGTGTCAGACATGAAAGGAAACAAAACCCGCAAATAGAAACCTAATGCCCGAAATTGGACGGCAAGTAATTACCGAGAGACCTTTTCAGAAATGATACATTGACTTCCTAGGAAAATACCCCAGGTCCAAAAGTGGAAACAGCTATGTGTTCATCGTCATGGACCATTTCACAAAATTTACTTTTTTAAAGGCGATGAAAGAGGCTACCACGGGTAATGGTATAAAGTTTTTAACCCAAGAAATCTTTTACAAACTCGGAGTACCCAAAGTAATCTACAGCGACCACGGTTCACAATTTGTTGCAAAAGGCTTTATAAGCTTCTTCGAAACGTTTGGTATTAAGCATATGAAAACTGCAGTTTATTCTCCGTAGTCAAATGCTTCTAAGAGGGTAAACCAATCAGTTTTAGCGGCAATTAGAGCTTATTTGAATGAAGATCATAGGGACTGGGACCTTTATCTGTCGGAAATCGAATGCGCTCTAAGAAATTCAATCCATTCAGCAACCGGTTTTACACCCTATTTTGAGTTGTTCGGCTTCCACATGTTTTCAAATGAAGCTGATTATAAACTTGCCCGAAAATTAATGATCTTATCGGATCATGAAATATAAAAGTGGACGAGTAATGAGAGGCTCGAAGTCATAAGAGTAAAGATTAGGAATAATATGCATGAGGCGTACGAAAAAAGTGCAGCCAGATATAATAGAGGCGCACGTGTGGTAAAACTTATACCAGGTCAAGAAGTTTTCCGTAGGAATACTATGATAAGCAGTTTTAAAAATAATTTACGGGCATGTTCTGACACTCGCAAGAGTGTCAAATTGCCTGCGAGTAGCAAGCCGCCAAACTTATTTCTACATGTTCTGCAACTCACGCGTTTTACTTGCGATTTGCTTTTTTTCTAATTTGTGTTCGAAAACGCTACACAATGGATTAGCAAAATATCGAAAAATAAAAATATAATTTTTAAAAAAGATCTTCAAGCTTGGACAATTTTAATAAATTAAACTATTAATTTAATTTATTCATAACTTTATAGTTTCTTTAGAAACTAGTTTAGTTTAAATATAGCAGTATACTTTAGTATACTCTTGCGACTTGAACTCGCCAAATCTCTTGCGAATGCGAGTTACAGAACACCTCACATACGAGTTGAAATCACAATCGCAAATTTTGTGCGAGTGTGGACATGGCCGTTAAATTCGAAATTTTGCCGAAAAGTTTTAAAATGTCGTATAGTCAAACCCATAGGTAACAACATGTACGAGCTGGAAGATGCAGAGGGAAGATCAATTGGTGTATACCATTTAAAAGATATCAAAGTTTAGTTCTTACTAAGAAACTTTGAACTCAGCATAAAACCAATTACAATGCAATTTAAGGTTAACGAAATCAAATATGTATGTATGCAGTAAAATAAAAATGTTTGTCTGTTCTGTCCTAATTTTTACTTCAAACCTGAGGAGAAATACGAGGGGATAACTATTGGAGATAAAATCTAATAAAGTGCAATATTAGAATAGAATAGAAAAGCGAAAACCTTCTGAGAAAAAATTTTACAACTAATAGAATAGTCTTCCAATATAAATGTGCAATAAACTCACCTGTGATACGACATCCAAATATAGTCTTAGTCTATTAACCCTGACAGAATTTTCGTAGGTTTAAGTTTGACCCATAAATACTATCCACACCATAGAAATTAGTTGTAAAAAAAAAATCCAAAAAGGCAAACAAAGTAAGATTTTTATTGGTTAAAAAAATAAATTATACTTCTCGTAAAACCTCATAAGCAACATTAGGCATAACCATGATATGTAATTTCCCGGCTAACTTTGAGTTGAGAATTTGTGTTCAGCGCATGGGAGTTCCCCACGTTGAGATTGCAGTGACATAAAAGATTATATAATTCATACCCGCACACAGATCCCTAAGGGCAGTGTCTGCAAACTCGGAGTTTTGTTTCGGGTACTGGCAGACAAATAAGTCGACATTGTCCGAAAATAAAAATAAACGCAAAAAAAACTTACGCGGACAGACCATAGAGTGAAGCGCCGGGAGGAGACAAATTTATGGTCTCGAGTCCCTGATTAATATTTATAAGAAGGGAGGAGATTTAGCTCGAGTCTCGTAATAAAATTACATAACGGAGGAGATCTAGCTCGAGTCCCAGAAATAAAATAAATCGCAACGTCTTGTGGGCGTAAAGATAACCTGAACAGAAATTAGTTAGGTATTAATATTGTAGGTATAATCGAAACATTAATACTCCCTGAATAATGGTGTCCACCTGAAAAAACAATTGGAAAAAAAATCACAAATCAAAGAAATTTAATACTTACATGTGCTGTTGGATGATGAATATCAGTTTTCATAAATTATGTACGTATATGTAGTTGTAACATATGATAAAAACGTACGTATAGTTATAGTACAAAAAAAAAGTACTATAGTAAACTTGGTCTGCAGGGTTGCATTTCATTCAACGTAACTGTGGAATGTGATTTGAAAATAATTTTTAAATATTTTATGAATGGGAGAAAGTTGACTACTAAAAATCATGGTGGCTTGGTAATAGAATAAAACGACTAAGAAAAGGGAGAATAAGGTAAAATGTCGGTCGTATGCTATCAGCCAAAGAAAACCAATGAAGAATATTATTATAAGTTGAAATGGAATGAACATTGATCTTTTTCTTTATGGAAAGCGCGGCAAAAAAATTCAAAAATATATACATACAGAGCTAAGAGCAGTCCATAAACATAATCAGAGCGGCGGAAAGCGGTAAATATGTTTTTAAAAACTTGTACTTGTAAGGGGGATAATTTAGTATATAGAATCGCAGTAATATTTAAGGATAGAACTTTACATATGAGAAGTCATTATCAAATTAAAAGTCAAGGAGTGAAGAAGAGGTGATTAGAAGGCTCCATAAAGTTAAAGTTTAAATAAAGTATTTGTGTAGTACAAAATATAACGTAAGTGGAAAAAAAATGAAGAAAAACAGTATCAGAAACAAGGATGCAGTGAATCCTTTCATTATTTTTTTACAGCTGGCTATTTACCCAAGAGCAAGTACACCAATAAATAAAGCGGTTTGTTCGTGGTAAGGGAGCCAGGTAAAAGCTTTACATTTATTATTTTTCGAATAGTGATTACCGGGAAGAAAGCGAGGTGGGGATCAAGAAAACCTTCATTAAAATCCAGATCTTGTTTTGTAAAGTACTCCTCAAAGAGAGACTAATTTTTAACGTCCGGAATTATGTATGTCAGTAAGCTATAAGCTAATAAAATAAACGGCTAAACAAAGCAGTAAGGAGAAAGAAAGTCAGAATTGTAGGATCTCATAAACAGAAGAAGCAATTCCGGTTAAAAGATTAGCGAAAGAAAAAAAGAACTTTAAATAGAATAATAGATTTAATGTGATCTTGTGCTCAAATGTGTCGTATGTGAATGTTTAATATTAGCGATATATATATATATATATATATATATATATATATATATATATATATATATATATATATATATATATATATATATATATGTGGGATATCCACGTATACTCTCGGCAACCGCCCTTATTAAATTACTGCTAATTTCATTGGTTTAATTTGCATTTTATTTAATTAAGATTTACATTAAGTTTATTTACTTGTACAGTTATTTTATTATTAGCTTATTAGGTCATTTTTACTCTATAGTTTCTTTATTTCACAACTTGCTTTTTCAACTTCTTCACTTTTCATAGTTCATCTTTCAACTAACTTATCAAAATCAATTCCTCAAAAACCTTACTGCATAGTTACCACGCTAGCTTCTCTATATACTGTCTCTACGTGTTTTTTTGGTATGTGTATGACAAGTCCCGTTACTTGACTTCACGTCGCCTGGTCGGTATATGCGACTACATTCGGCCCTCCTGACGGCAATTCGGCTCGGATTGCCACTTTTTCAGGTACTCTGCTACTGTGGTGCTTCTGTTCGGACCTTCATGTCTTCCTATCTTTTCTACTTCATACCTTCCGTGGGGCAGCTTGCTAACCACCTTGTAGGGACCAAGGAATCTCCCTCTTAGTTTAAGTTCCGTGCCGTATTGAGTGCGGTTAATGGCGACTAAGTCTCCTATGGCATGATCTATTTCTGCCTGCTGTCCGCTGTCATATGTTATGCGATTTTCTTCCTGTATCCGCGCTATATTTTCTCTGGCTTCCGTTCGCATCTCATCCCGATCGTCATCCAATTCGCGGAGGTGTTCGTCTGCTAACATTGCTCTAAGATCTGGATACTCGGGCAATCTCATATCTACTCCGGTTAGTAGTTTGAACTGTGAAAACCGAGTGCTTCTCGTTGTTGTAGAATTTATCAGCATTTGGACACGACTCACATGCTTGCACCACTTCAGAGGCTTTTCTCCACACATCTTGTCCAGCATTGGCACAACAATCTTATGAATACGCTCGACTTGTCCATTCCCTCGCGGTACGCCAGTGGTGATCAACAAATGCTGAATATTCTCTCTTTCGCAGTATTCCTTGAAGACTTGCGCGGTGAACGCCGCACCTATGTCCGTAACAATTCTTTTTGGATTACCAAATATAGCGGACTGTCTTTCGAGACATTCTAGAACAAAATCTGTTCCGTCGATTTCGTTAGATGGAGCCAAACGAACTTTGAGAACCCATCTACCACTACAAACAGATAGTTGTACATGACATGATCAATATGGTAAGTTACCAGCGGACGATCGTCTTTACTTATCGGGTTTAAATAGCCCTCCTTTTTCCCGGCTTTTGCCTCGGTGATGATGCACTCGACGCAATTCCTAACTATCCTTTGCACTTTCGTACTAAGCCTTGGTATGTAGTAATGTTTTTCCACCAGTTCTTTTGTCTTTGCTGCTCCGAAATGACCCTGGTTGTACGCTACCTTCATTATTTCGTCTTCCATCTGTACGGGTACCACGATAAGGTCCTTGGTTGGATCCTTAAACAGTACACCATTTTGCAAAAAAAAAAGTCTTCGTATTCGCCGTGCTCTAGAACGGCCTTAATTGCCCAGGTACAGTCGTCGTCATCTTGTGTGCACCGTATCCTGTGTGTCAGTGTACTTTCTACCATCAGGCAAGTCATCCGACTAAGCTTCATGCGGACTCCGGGCCTATGTTCTATCTCGTAGGTATATTCCTGCAGAAGCATAGCCCACCTGGCTATTCTTGCTAGTACGTCTTCCTTGTTTATAGTCATCCGGAACCCATTGCAGTCCGTCACAATTTTGAATGGTATTCCCAGAAGGTAAACTCTCCATTTCCTTAACCTCTAGCTCGTACGAATGGTACTTCTCTTCGTACGGCTTCGTTCTTCGGTTCATATACTGAACCGGATGTAACACTTGGTCGTGTAAACTCCTCTGTAGTAGTACCGCGCCATAACCGAATTTACTGGCATCCGCATGTACTTCGATAAGCGCGTCTGGATCATATAATTTTAAAAATGCGGCTCTAAGGAGCGCCTCCTTTAGCTGCTGACAAGCCAATAGAACCTCGTTATTGATCTGGAACCGGACATTCTTTCTAAGAAGATCAGTCAGTGGTTTCGCCATTGTGGCATAGCTCTCCATAAATTTCCTAAAATAGGATGTAAGACCTAGAAACCTCTGAACCATCTTTCGGTCGGTGGGTACAGGAAAATCACTCACAGCTTTTATTTTTCCCTCGGATGGTTTGATTGAGCCCTTCTAAATTACGTACCCAAGAAAATTTACAGTTCTCACACGTACCCAAGAAAATTTACAATTCTTTACAGCTTACAGTAGCTGTCTTCAACACTAGCCTGAACTTTTCCAGGCCCTCGATCATATCCTTGGAGGGAATAATGATGTCGTCCATGTAAACTAGGGCAGTACCCTCTCGAATCAAGTCGCTTAAAACTGCCGATATAAATCGCGTGAATACGGCCGGTGAATTACTAATGCCGAATGTGGCAAACAGAAATTCGTACTGGCCATTATGGGTGACGAACGAAGTGTACTTTCACGACGATTCCACTAAAGGAACATGGATGAATCCATTCCGAAGATCTAATGTTGTATAATAACTCGAACTCTGCAACCTGTCTAATACCTCCTCCATTAATGGCATGGAAAAGTTGTGCCTGACGATCTTTTGGTTTAACCTCCGATAGTCGCAGCATAACCTCTTCGACCCATCCTTTTTTGAAACTAAAGCGACTGGGGACGCATACACTGATGTACTAGGCTGCACTTGCTGGTCCACTACGATCTGATCGGTCCGTGGTAGCCTTCTAGGTCGATAAATAGGGATATCGTCTTTAAGCACAATCTTCATTCTAACTTGGCTTTCTTGATTTCTTATCGGCTTGAATTCGGCTATTTCTTTTTCCACCTGTTTTCTTACCGTCGGCTCTAAATGATCGAGATCGATCTTCAGCTCGGAGCCACACTCTTCTACGTACGCGCAGATGGCCGCGAATTCTTCCAGCAGCGTACTTACTTCGACCGGTTTTCTAAAAACCGCCTCTCCATGCGTTAAGGTTATCTGCGCCTTACGCAACAAGCTATTACCCAACATAATGGAGTGTATAATGTCTCGTTCGCCTACAACATAAAAAATAACCTCGAACTCAAAATCATCTATTTTAACCACTTCGACGAATCAACCCATCGTAACTATTTCACTCTCGCCAATGCCATGGAGTTTAACTTTGTCGGGCACCAAATTAACCTCACCCAGTATAAATAGCATATCGCATCGTATGATGCAGAGATCGCACCCTGTATCAACCAACGCAGAAAACGATTTTCCACGCAACGTAATATCCTTAAATATTAGTCCAGGGCCATTACGTACCACATTTGCCTGGCTACTCTCTAACTTTACGGATATTCTTTCTGGTTTCTGGGCTGGACATTCAAAAGCACGATGACCGAATTTTTGGCATTTGAAACACTTAAATTGTCTTTCGGGGCAATCTTTCACGAGGTGTGATCTAACTCCGCACTTAAAACATCTTCTTTCGTTGCCTTGAGAATCCGGTTTCGACAACTGCACTTTCCTCTCAGTGGTTTTCGCCGGGTATATTCACCTGGGATTTAGCCGTGTCTTCTCATAAACGCCTATCTGTCTCTTCAGATCGCTTATACTGTTAGCTTGGTACAATACAGCCTTATTCAGCCGCGAATCGGGGATACCTTCTATGAAGTACTCTACAATGCTTCCTTCAAGCGTGGATCCCGAATTTATCGCGTGACTTCCGCTACCGACACTCGAGCGCTGAATTCCTCTCTAAGGGCTTGTTTCAAGGAGCGCCAATCACGTATTCCCTTTTGACTTCTTATAAACATCTTCGCTGCACCTGTCAACAATTGTTTTCCATAAACCAACATCTGGAGCGACGACCACTTTACTATGGTACCCATCTTCTCGAATTCGGTCAGTCACTGTAATGTCAGGTTTGTTCGTGCCCGAAAACAAAGATAAACCTTCCTCTACATCCCGCAGGGTGTACACGCTCTGTTGCACAGAAAAACCTTCGGTATCCTCAAACCCGTCTGCTTCAGATGCACAGAATGTACTGGCACCGTCCTCAGGATCGTCACTAGCATTGGTACGTTCGAGTCCGAAATGTCCCAAGAGTCTGTTCTGTAAGTCCGCTTTTAGCCTTTGAATAGGAAAACCTAGCTCGCCTAACTTTCCTCTTAGGGTATTAACACTCAACCCTAAAATCTTCTCGCGGTCCATAGTCAATGATTTCGAGCAAAATTAACAACAATAAAAATTTACCTACCGCGAACGTGGTAACCACCTCAGCACAAGGTTAGAATTGTACAAAGTATTATAATAACAAATAATATAGTAAGAAAACCAAAATGATTATGAGATACAATATAATGATTATAACATTTAACTCAAAATTTCCTCCTTCTAGTTTCGGTTCTTCTTTAGCTTATTTAATTATTAGTTTCTCTCGAAACCTCTTTTAGTCTTAATTCTTTCTGCAATTCCACTTTAGATTCTTTAATGTTACTTATTTTACAATGTATTCAATTTTAATTATTCTTAACATCTTTCATTTTACTTCTTAAACATCTTTAATTTTGCTTCTTACTAAATGTTTTATAATTTTTCTTCTTTTGCATATGTTACTTTAATTCTTCTTAAACATCTTTAATTTTACTTCTTAAAAAATCTTCGATTTTACTTCTTTTACGTCTTTAATTTTAATTCAACTTGAACATCTTTTAAATTTTAATTATTTTTAAAGATCTTGTAAGTCCTTTAAATTCTTAACGGAATACACAATAGTTCAGGGGTTTTTTTCTAAAGTTTATTACACACCATCAAAATTTATTCTTCTGTATTCTTTATCTTTTTCTCCTTTTTTTGCAGTCAGATTGAAATCGTCTGTTTTAAATTTAAACAATTTAAGTTGGACTGTTTCCACTAATACAATCATACGCTTTCATACATAACTTAATCACTAACACTTGCATATGTACATGAGCTAGCTTGCTGATCATCTCTTTTGTTCTCTGTATGTACACTTATTATTTTTTTTATAACGAAATAAGGGTGGAGTTTCATACTCTCTTTAAAAGTTATATTTCTCGTGTGTACTGACTTCTTTTAAACACCTTATTCTGTTCTTTGCAAATTCTAGAAGAAAGGAAGGGAAAGAAAAAACTGGTACCGTTATTTTGTCATTTTTAGGCTTTTTAAACAAAAGCAACACTGTTCAACCTAAGTACAGTTTTAATGTTAACGCACTTTAGTTCAACTTGTCTTTTTAAGTTTTTTACATTTAAACGCACTTTAGTTCAACTTTTCTTTTTAAGTTTTTTTTTACATTTAAACGCACTTTAGTTCATCCCGGTTGAGCCCCCAATTTGTGGGATATCCACGTATACTCGCCAACCACCCTTATTAAATTACTGCTAATTTCATTAGTTTAATTTGCATTTTATTTTATTAAGATTTACAGTTTAAGTTTATTTAGTTGTACAGTTATTTTATTATTAGCTTATTAGGTAATTTTTACTCTAAAGTTTCTTTACTTTACAACTTGCTTGTTAAACTTCTTTACTTTTCAAAATTCATCTTTCAACTAACTCACTTATCAAAATCAATTCCTCAACAACCTTACCGCATAGTTACCACGCTAGCTTCTCTATATACTGTCTCTACGTGTTTTGTTGGTATGTGTATGACAACTCCCGTTACTTGACTTCACGTCGCCTGGTCGGTATATGCGACTTAGGTAGCTGTGTGTGTGTGTGTATATACGGGAATTAAAAGGATAGAATCATAAATTACTGCTCAAATCGTTAACAGGAGGGCCTAGACTTAAGGCATTTTAATATACGCTTCAGGGAGCTCCTTTAAGAGTAGGAAACTAGTAGTTTCGTTCTCTCGAAACTGCAAAAAGGGGAATCATTGTAGTTTGAGCTGTGATCGGCGATTAAGGTCAAAAATAAATTAAAAGGAAAGCAAAAGCATATATACATATATACAAGAAAAACTTTTAAATTTTAGTAGATTATAAAAAAAAATATTCATATATACAGAAAGGTAGAATACAAAATCACGTTAAGTATCGAATTAATCTTTGTAACGATTAAAGTCGCGGGCTTGTTTTAAACGTACCAGCAACAACTACTATGAATTATTATTATTTTTTGTATTACAATGAAGTATTATTTTATTATTATTTCATATTATTATTGTCATTGGATTAATTAGATGAATTATTATTATTTACTTATTACCATGAATTATTTCTATTTTGTATTTATCATAAGTTACTTACCTGAAAGAATTATTATACTATCATTTCTCGTTAAGTTTTGAATTTAAATTTAACGGATTTACACGCATTAATACAGCACTGCGTCTGACAAACATATGTTGTCAATTGTGTATGAACGCCCACATGCAGTGTGTATTCATGTTGTGTGTTAGTACGTGTGTATGTGTACTCATGTGTGTACAAGCAAACAAGTATAAAAGACGAGTGATCGTTAAACAAAGGGTTAGTTAGCTAGCAGCTCGCGCTACGGTAAGAACTGCTATTAGAGTGCGGGGTACCTGCTCTAATATAAGTACTAAAGTAGTGTTTGTTGGAAGCAACCAATACTGGAGCGTGGCTACCGCTTCAGTGGAGGATCTTCTTGTTGAGCCAAGGTTAACTGCACCCAAGAGCTCGCTGCATCAGCGTCGCACCCAGGCCTCTTATTGGTGGGCCCAATACAGAAGCCTGTATACGCCGGAGGTTCTATCGTAGTGGGGTACCCTTCGATAGATTCTCCGGGTAGTGGTGTACGGACGCAAACTCATCGCTCCCGGAGAGTTGGTCAAGCCTTCGCAGCATCCGGAAACTACTATTGGTGGGAGGATACCCTACTAATAGTTGATTCCTGACCACGTGCCGGAGATCCTAGCGGAGAGTGGGACATTCTTCCGCTACAAATCTCTCGGTTTTGGTGCGAGAGAAGGCAAATTCCACACTCTCAGAGAAACCTGGCCGCGAGAGAAGTCACCACGCGAGTACACATCACACAAGAGCTCTGTATAGATTTTGTGTAAAGAGAAGACCAATAAAGGAGAATTATAACGTTAAGTAGAAATTCCACGTGTTTTTATTCTGTGGAAAACGACCCTGGACTCGGCTGAGACTACCCCAGCAACCAGCGAGTACGTGTCGTCACATCTTAAGGTAGAATTTTTTTTTACTTCTTTATTATATGTATGTCTAATTTACCGTGCTTTGTATTATAATAATAAAATATGCATGTTTATGATTGAATAATTAAAAAAAAATGGAGTAAACAAATTTTTTTGGGCAAAGGCAATAATGGGTAGGAAAACAGTGCAGTGCGATTAGGCGAAAAATGGGTCAGGAATTCGGACACACGAAAACCTACTGCAAGCTACCATCTGTATGCGTTGTTTGCGGTGATGCTCACCGGACTTTGGAATGCACTTCTTCCAAAACAGACCCCAAGGTCAAAAAATGCAGCAACTGTGGTGAAAACCACACAGCAAATCACAGGGGCTGCAAAGTATTTCAATATGTAAAAAATAATGCGAAAGTCGTACATAAACCTGAATATGAGCAATATAGAGCTTCCCAATTTCCTCAGCTTCATGCTGGTTCTATTGCTAGCACACAAGCTACACAGCCACACACTAAGCCAAACTATTCATATGCTTAAACATTGAAAAATGATTTACCTAATGCGAATGCCAAAAGTTCTAATGCGCATAAACATTCATATGCCCACGTCTTAAAAGAGGGTGCTCAGACACCCCTCACCAACAATTCGAGCTCGATCGAGAACTTAATACAGACAATGAATAATTTCATGGCAACTATGCAGGGTATGTTTCAGGAAATCATGCGAACCCAAAACATGCTTCTGCAAGTTTTGCTTGGCAAAAAATGAACCAGTTAAAAATATGCTTCTGGAACGCTAACGGGCTCTCCCAACATAAATATGAAGTAGAACACTTCCTGCTAGCACATGATATAGACATACTATTAGTCTCTGAAACACACTTTACTATACAAAACTGCTTTAGAATTGATGGGTATTTTATATATGACACCAAGCACCCAAGCGAAAGGGCATGTGGTGGGACTGCCATTATAGTCCGGAAAAACGTAAGGCATTTTCCATTGCCTAAATTCAGGGAGGACTTTTTGCAAGCCACGACTATAAATCTTACAGATTTTAAAATTGTAGTCTCGTTAGTGTATTCCCCGCCTAGGCATAAAATCGAACAACATGAATTTGCCAGGTTCTTTGCTACGCTAGGACAAAAATTTATTGCCGCTGGCGATTACAATGCAAAGCACACATATTGGGGATCCAGACTCCTTAGCCCTAGAGGTAGCCAGTTGTATTGTACAGTTCAAGCGAACAAGCTGGACGTTGTATCTGCCGGTAAACCCACCTATTGGCCCACAGACTTTAATAAGCTGCCAAATCTTATTGATTTCGCTATAGTAAAAAACATCAAACGCGACCAACTGTTAGTTAGTTCATCCTATGACCTATCTTCTGATCATTCACCTACAATTGTTATTTTACACGACAGTTTTGTCAATGCACCTAAAACTTTAGTTTCTACCCGAACAGAAACACGAATTGGTTAAAATATAAAATGTATGTTAGCTCTCACTTATCTTTAAACATGCCACTGAGAAATCCAGCTGATATTCAAGCAGCTGTAGATCATTTTACAGACGTTGTAACTGCCGCAGTCATAGCTGCAACGCCAACAAAGCCATCAACTTGGATCCAATGAAAAACAATAATTTTAGCCTGTGGAAAGCTGTAAAGCACCTACAATGTCCTATTGCTTTACATCCCACTATTGAAATAAAAATGTCAATGCCAGCTACTTCTGCATCAGTATACTCACTTGGGGCTGTGAAGAGTAAATCTTTTTGCTTTATTAAAACAAACTCATAAAGGTTGTATCTAACACGCACTGTTGAAACTTTTTACAAAAAAATGTATACATTTATGTCTCTCTTAATTTGAAAGGTGTTGTTCCACCTTAGAACTCAAAGCTACTTTCTGCTATAAAAAATGAATAGAACATGCTTTACAAACAGTATAAATCGTCTGGATCTTTTCCTGATCTATCGAGTCCATCAGTATCAATTCCATTTATTGGTAAATCGCTGTCTGCTTATTAGATGTGCAGAGGCCCTAGCAACTCCACTAATTAGTATTTTCAATGCGTCAATCAGATATGGGTAATTTCCCGATATGTGAAAGGATTCTTTCATAATTCCATCTTTGGCATCAATCGTCGTCTGTACTATCTCCATTTCAACATGGTTTCCGTAATGGATGTTCTACAACCACAAATCTCATGCAACTAACATCACTTGTCTATCGTGGATTTACACATCATAAACAAACTGATGTAATTTACTGATTTTAGTAAGGCATTTGATAGAGTCAACCATAAATTCCTTATAAAAAAACTTGACTTGATGGGATTTACGCCGAACTGTTTAAGGTGGATTAAATCTTACCTAATAAATAGAAGACAAAGTGTTCGCTTCAAAACCTTATCTTCTTCAGCCATATTGGCCCACTGTTAATTTCTTTATTTATAAACGATTTACCGAAAATAATGAAATTCTCACATGTCTTAATGTTTGCTGATGACTTGCAAATTTTCCTGAGCTATAATCAATATGCAGATCACCTTTACTTACTGGTGTGATCTTAATTTAAAATATGGATTTCTACTTGATGCGAAATTAAATTACATACAACATGTATCTTCAACCGTTGCAAAAGCACGTAGTCCCCTTGGATTTATAAAACGCTGGGCTAAGGAGTTTTCTTACCCGTATATATAACGAAACAATTGTATACATCGTTAGTAAGACTTATTCTTGGCTCGAAAATTTAGGATCTGCCATATATGGTTCACATCAACAATATTGAATCCGTTCAAAAACAGTTTTTGTTATTTTGCCTACGTAGTCTACATTTTGATCCATTAAACTTGCCACCTTATACCAGTAGACTAGCTCTCATTAAGTTGCCTACTTTAAAAAGACGCCGAACAATGTTAAATGTTACTTTTGTTTTAAATATGTTAAAAGGAAATGTATGTTCTGAATTTTTGATTAGTAATATCTTTTTTGATGTTTCTTCACGATTTACACGCCATTACAGCCCTTTATCTGTAAAAGTATTCAGAGAAAATTATCAAATTCCGAACCTCTTTTAAGAAGTTGTAGCCAATTTAATAAATTGTATAAGCACGATGATTATCCGCTAAATGTAGATATTGTAAAAACTAATTTAATTGTATTTTTAAACAACTAATTGTGATATTTTATAGTCTGTAAGGATATTGAATCCATAGACATTATCAATTAAATAAATAAATGGGCTACTCACTAAAATAGCTCGGATTCTTCCTCAAAACACCCACAAGCTTCTAAAAATCTATTTGTCAGATAGGTCAAAAGATCAGCTTTCAAGAAATGTGGAAAATCAATGCAGTGCTAGTGCCTTTATTATATATCATCTATACAGCGGACATGCCGACAAGCCCACATACATATATGTCATCGTTTGCAGACGACACTACAATTATAAGTATTAATAAAGATCCGACGGTAGCGTCTGCAGAACTGCAGTCCCATATTCATGAGCTAGAAGACTGGGTAAAACAGTGGTGAATAAAGGTAAATCAATTGAAATGTGCCCATGTAACGTTTTCCCTTAGAAGGCGCTTAACTTGGTCTCGTCACATTGAGACAAAAATAACGTCCATAAAGCTTCGAACAAATCAACTACATTGGCTAATAAGTCCTAACTCAACTTTGGCTTTGGTATATAAAGTCCTTACTTAAAACGTTCTATCTGCTAAATAACTCTTTAATAGCCTGTAGATTTTTTTCATTACGGCAGACTTAATCAAACGCTCGAGAAATGTCTATAAATAAATCTGAACAGTATTGCTTTCTTTCCAAAGCCGATCCATAATGGTATGGACTTGGTCAATAATACTATGTCTTGCTCGGAAACCAAACTGATGATCTGGGATCATCAAAACAAGGAGTTATTTTGGAGACGAAATCTTTGACAAAACTGAGAGTAAGCTTAGGGACCTGCAGGACTTAATCTGACTTGAGTCCTTTCCTGGTTTCGGGACCAAAACAATATTAGACATCTTCCAAGAGCATAGGAAGACGCCAATATGATCAGGTCCGGGTGATTTACTCATATCTGTATTTTTAATTGTCGACTTTAAGGAAGATAACCGAAATCTCATTTCACGGTGTAAATGATAAGTGGTTCCCGAACGCATTTTCTTTTTCACTTGAGTTTTCAGCCCAAGTACGGTCTTAAAGCCTTAGTGGGGGTTCGGAGGCAATAGGACATTACAAGTTCCTTACAGCTTTCCACGGCCTATAATCCGCGTTTTCGTTCTAATGTTTTCAAAAAGCTGTCGATAGCGAATTCATATGCCTTTTTATGTGTAAACTACTATTTTGCCATTGCCTTCTAAGCCTTTTCTTCTCAATGACGAGCGTCTGTATATCTGCTTAAATATCAGCTGGACTTTTCAGTGGAATGTTCAAATATAAGAGAGTGTCAAGACTGCAGTTTAAAATTAGTAAGATTTATAGTCGTGGATTACAAAAAGTGTTTCTCGAATTCAGGCATTATTTTGCAATATTTTTTTAATAATGGCAGTGTCACCACATGTCCTTTCGATTGGGTGTTTGGTGTCATACTTATATAAAAAATCCATCAATTCTTAAGCAGTTTTTTATAGTGAAGTATGTTTCAGGGACTTAAAATATGTCTATGTTCTGTATTAGCAGGAGGTGTTCTTTATCATAATTGTGTTGACGCTAACGGGCCCTGTTAGCGTTCCAGAAGCATATTTTTAACTGGTTCAATTTTCTGTTAAGCAAAGCTTGAAGAAATATGTTTTGGGTTCACCTAATTTCCTAAAACATACCCTGCATAGGTGCCATGAAATTATTCATCGTTTATATTAAATTCTCGATTGAGCTCAAATTGTTCGTGATGGGTGTCTGTGCACCCTCTTTAAGCGCGCTACAAATTTTGGCATACCCATTAGGTAAATCATTTGTCAATGTCAGGGCATACGAATAGTTTTGTTAAGAATGCAGCTGTGTAGTTTGTGTACTAGCAATGGAACTAGCATGAAGCCAAGGAAATTGGGAAGCCCTTTTTTGCTCATACTCAGGTTTATGTACGACTTTCCACCTCGATGGCACTTTTTATTTCCTCAGTGAAAACAGAACTGTCAATGCTCTTCACGATGATTTGCTCTTATTTTCTGTATCCAGTCGACTCGCGATGAGGCGATAATTATTTCCCGTGTGGGCTTGAACCTTTGTTTCTTGTGAATATCTTCTTCGTACAGAAGCCGCATACAAATGTTCTTTGCCTATGAGTTGGAACTGCTATTTACAATAACAATTGATGTTTGTTTGCGCAAGGAAATTGGTGGGGGTTTTTATTCTTTTGCAGTGGGTTCGGCATCTTCATTATCCGGGGTATCCAGCATAGAGAATCTATTTTTACTTACCGATATGGCAGGTGTTTGAGCGCCTTTGTATTGTTTAACGGTTCGTTCTTGTACCTGTACCTGTTTCTTTTTTCTTGTTTTACTATTTTTGGTGTAGCACCTGTAATGTTTATTTATTGAGTTCGTTGATTCTGGGGCAGATATATTTATATTTGAGGATATGGAGCGCTTTCGGGCATTAGACTGTCGGTTAAAAAAGCACCGTCGTCTGTTTTATTTTCATTAGAATCAAATTAAATAAGTGATGAGACTCAGTGAATAGTAAAAAAACAATAATCAAATAAAAAATAACAATAACATAATATATATTGTATGTACAAAACAATAACAACTGTGCATGGTCAGTTGAACCAGTTTAAACAAATTTCACTGAAATATAAAATTGAAATATTCTTGTTTCTAAGATTATACCTTTTGTGCATCTGCACACAAACACACGTACTGTTTTTACTTCTAACACTTTATTGTAATACCTTCTAAAAATATTCAACCCGTTCAATAAATTAATACCGAACAAAGACGTTTATAGCTTGAAGGCAAAAGTGACTTTATTGTAATACCTTTAAAAAATATTCAACCCGTCCAATAAATTAGTACCGAACAAAGATGTTTATGGTTTGAAGGCAAAAGCAAAAGTGACTTTATTATAGCGAGCAGTGCTGCTTTTATACTATTTCAAAGCATGGTTGTAAATACTTAGGAGTAAGATATTAATATAAATCACAGAGTCGTACTCCAAAGAAATCTGCTAAATTCAAAATTACATTTTAGCAGGGTTGCATTTCAAAGTATTTTCATAAAATATAAAGCAGTGTTGCATCAAAATAAATCCGTTAAGTTCAAATTTAGATTTAAAAGTAGCAAATGTTATAAGAATATAAGTAATATAAGTAAAAATAATTAAAATAAATAAATGAAATGCTTCAGTCTCCCCCTTTTGATGCAATCATCGTCCCGATGACGAATCAAAATATTGTCTTCCTTGGTCGACCTCTCTTACGCAGTTTTGCCATAGACAGGAGGGACTGATTTATTGATCTCACCACGGGTGTCAAGGCTGAAGCGTGGTAAGTGCCCAATGGCAAATTCAAGTCCTCTTGATGTGCTATGGTATAAGAAGTTGCACCTTTCTTATCTATGATGACATAGGGACCATCTCGTTTTGGCACAAACTTGGATGTAATGGCTTTGTTACTGTTGCTTAGCACATGTGTAGTCACCAACACCTTGGATCCAATTTCAAGTTGTGGTTGATCTCTTCTATGGTTATTGCTGTTCTTTTTGTTATCTTGCTGTTGATGGACGTTTTCTTTAACGTCTTTGAAAACGTTGACCATGTTTTTCAGATATGGCGTTATTTCGGCAATGAAATTCTCTGATTGAATTATTGATCTCAAATCATGCTGCACATCATCAAAAGTACGAAGTTCACGACCAAATGTCAAATAGGAAGGCGTATACATACTTTGTGCTTTGACACAATGTTGTGTTCATTGCGAACCGAATACCAGGCAGTTTTTCATCCCAGGATTGATGATCATTTCCCACCAATAAAGCGAGCTGCGCTTTCATATCCCTTTTTTTCCTTTCGACTGGGTTAGCCTCGGGATGATACACTGGAGTCAGAATATGTTTAATATTTAGACAGTAAACCACTTTTTGCATGATAGCTGACACAAATTGCACGCCGTTGTCACTGATGATCTTCCTAGGAACTCCATACCGTAAAAATATATCATTTATGAGAACTTTGCTGCAGTTCTCCGCTGTAGCAACATCTAAGGGAAACATCTCAACCCATCTACTAGCAATGTCTTCTACTATAAAAATCCATTGGTTTCCTCTTGGAGATATAGGTAGTGGACCAAACAAATTAATAGCAACAACTTCAAATCGTTGATAACAAGAGACTGTCTGATATAATACTGCAGGTTTAAGATTTGTGGCCTTATATCTCTGGCAGTCCATACATTATTTTACGTATTTGCCTTTGTCCTTTCGAATGCCAGGCCAATAATATCTTTGTGTGATTTTGTGCATAGTTCTCTCAATTCCATAGTGTCCGGCAGTTTCATCATTGTGGTAGTAGTTAAGGATCTCATCTCTTTCCGCACTTGGTATGACGAGCTGTGCATCTTCCGAGTCATCATTACTGTAGCAGTAGAGAACACCATCATTCATAACGTATCCTCTGTTTTTGCCCAATATGTTAAATCACCGGTCTTGTCTTCGATGTATTTTATTATATCCTTTAATTGCGGATCATTTAGCTGGCCTTGCCTAATTTCGCCTGCGTTTTTTGTTGACATCTCGATGGAAAATGAACATATTTGGCATTCATTTACATCCTTATGATCGTCGCATGGGGGCCTCGAAAGTGCATCTGCAATGTCATTGGTCTTACCTGGGCTATATTCAATTTGGATATCGTATGGCTGGAGTAGTAGAGCCCATCGAGCTAGACGTCCAGTTGGTGTTTTTATTTTCATTAGCCATTTTAGGGGCTGATGGTCAGTAACAAGTTTTACTGGATATCCTTTAATATAACCACGATATTTCTGGACCGCCCAAACAATTGCAAGGGCTTCCCTTTCAATGGTAGAATAATTACGTTCTGCATCTGATAATAGTCTGCTGGCGTATTCAATAGGATGCTCGTCTGGACCCTCCCCCTGGAGCAAAACTGCCCCTAGAGCATAACCGCTAGCATCAGTCTCTAGAATAAATGGTTCGTTCTCGACTGCTTGTTTTAATATTGGAGATGATGTCAATAAAGTCTTCATTGTATCGAATGCCCGTTGTTGTTCCAAGCTCCAACACCATACAGCATTCTTCTTCGTCAGTATTGTTAACGGTTTGGACACATCAGCAAAAGAGGGTATGAACCGACGGTACCATGAACATGCCTGTAGAAACGACAAGACTTCTTTGACATTTCTAGGATTTTTCCGATCAAGTAGCGACGCAACTTTCTCAGGATCTGTCATAATTCCTTTTGGAGTTAGCACATGGCCCAGATATTTGACTTCACTACATGCAAAGCGACACTTTTCTAGGTTAGCTTTAAGACCAAACTCTTTTAGTTTATCAAAAATGTGCTGTAGATCTTGGATATGCCCATCAAAACTTCTTGAGCAAGAAATTATATCATCAAGATATGCTAAGAGAATAGTATCTCCCAAGGAGGCTTTAAGACGTTCTATAAGCCTTTGAAATGTTGCGGGAGCATTTCGTAGCCCAAATGGCATACGAGTAAACTTATACATACCAAATGGCGTTACAAAAGCTGTTTTATCCTGGTCTGCTGGGTGAACACCTATCTGCCAGTAACCGCTTTGCAGATCAATTGTTGACATATAACTCGTTACTTTTGCTTCATGCAGTATATCATCCACTCGTGGAAAAGGGTAACGATCAGGTTTAGTTATTGCATTAAGTTCACGGTAGTCAATGCATACTCGAATTCCACCAGTCGTTTTAGGTACAATCACCACAGGAGCAGCCTACGGAGATTGGCACTCTACAATAACTCCAGATTCAATCATTTTCCTAATTTCACACTTGAGAAGCGTCTTTCTAGCTGCTGAAAAGCGATAAGGGGGAAGTGCAATAGGATAATGATTTTCGGTGTGAATTTTATGTAACGCGTAAGGTGTAGCATTGGTTGCTTCCTCAAATATCGACTTATTTGTTATGAGAAGTTCATCGAGTTTATGGTGATATTTGCTGTATAGATTTGCTTTTGGCGATTAGTTTTTCTTCTAATATCTTCTCACGGATATACGTAGGGTCAGTGGTGTTAGCAAAAGTGGGTTTTTTTGGTAAAGCTAACCTTAGCAAGTTTCGGGGTTCCGTGAATCCGCGAAAGGCTACTTAGCCCCTCTGCGTATTTTATAAATGTTGACATCTCTTTCATAGCATATGTTGTTGGAGATGTTTTTTCGTTAATTGAGCAAATTTCTATAGTATTTGAGCTCTTAAATTCATATTTATGTTGTGGGTGGTCTTCAAAGTACCAATACTTTTGGGCCATATTGAGCACGATACCAGCTTGCTCGAGGAAATCAGCACCAATAAGCGTCCTATTCTTTGTTACGTTTGGCAGGCATATGAATCTAATTTTAGGCAATTTATTTCCAATAGCAATGTCGCAAATTGTAGACAAAACCTTATTAGTTGACACCGACCCGTCTGCTACTGTAACTTCAGCATGTCCATTTTGAAAACTACATTTATTTGCAGTAAGAATTTGCTTCAATTCCAAGCTGGCGACGCTTGTTTTTGCTCCGCTGTCGAATATGACTTCACCTTTGACACAAAAAATCTCTTAGTGAGTGGTTGGTAATGCGTGCCCGATAACGGTTGAAGAGATTGAGTTAAAGGCCAGGTACTGAGGACTGTTCTTACCATTTGCATTACATGTTGAACAGTTTGCCCTATATACCCCTGGTGCTCCACATCCGTAGCACGAAAATGTATGTTTTCTCAAAGCATCAGGAGCTTGTTTTCCTTGTGGGTAATTTGAAAAGGGATTATTTTTTTGTAATGAAGCTTGACCGTTTTGTTGCTCATCTTGCCTTTTCTTTTTGAAACACGTCTCTATGGAGTGACCTTTTATTCGACAGAAATTGCAGCGGCTTGAACTAGCTTTATTTTTCTCCTCAGAAGTGGTTGGGCTTCTGAAAAAATTACTTCTGCTTCACGGATTGCAGAAATAAGCCCTTCAAACGATTTAATGGTCTCACGCCGTACACGTTCTCTTATTTTTATATTAAGTAGACCATACAGCATATTTATTTGTATGTCTATAGTTGGAGGATTTTTAAGTTGGGCGAGAAGAAGTCTCTTTTTGCAATTAAAACTATCAGTGCTTTGTTGCTTGGTTTCAAAAAAATTTGAAAATATACGCCAGTCAGGCATAGGAGGTGTGAATGTAGTACGAATGAGAGAAACAGCCTGCTCAAATGTTTCTACGGTATCCTTAACCCCTATCCACCAAGCTGCCGCATAGTCCTCCAATAGTAGAGGCATTCCGCGTACTGCATCCACATCTGAGATATTTTCAATGTCCTTGAAAACACTTATCTCTTTGGCTTCTAAAACGAGCAGCACAGTGCGTAAATGATCCCCCTCTAGTATTGTCACTCATCGCAGCTAATATTTGCTGAAATTGTTCAACAGAGAAAGTTGCCATTTCCTCTTTACAAGAATTAGTATCAATTTCTTCTGTTTCTAGCGTCACGTTTTGTTTGTCAGCTCTGGTTTCTTCTTGTGTGATATTTTCCGTAGCCACAAAGTAGGTATTGTTGGTGTTGTCCAATCTCAATCCCGGGTTGTTGTCTCTGATTAACTCTGGCACCTGATGGTTGGTTTCAGTCAACTTCAAACCCTGAGTATTGTCTTCACTAATGATTACTGCGCGGTTGATGTCTTCACTTAACACAGAATTCTGGCTGATATCTTCGCTGCAATCGATTTCGCACTTCCTGTCTTTGGTGGAGGTAGTTGGTTCCTCACCACGCACCTTGTTGCTGGCCTTTGGAGTCGTAGCCACTAGTTGGGCGCCACTGAAATAATCTTGTTTCTAAGATTATACCTTTTGTGCATCTGCACACAAACACACGTACTGTTTTTACTTCTAACACTTTATTGTAATACCTTCAAAAAATATTCAACCCGTCCAATAAATTAATACCGAACAAAGATGTTTATAGCTTGAAGGCAAAAGCAAAAGTGACTTTATTGTAATACCTTTAAAAAATATTGAACCCGTCCAATAAATTAATACCGAACAAAGATGTTTATGGTTTGCAAAATGGAAGGCAAAAGCAAAAGTGTCTTTATTATAGCGAGCAGAGCTGCTTTTATACTATTTCAAAGCATGGTTGTAAATACTTAGGAGTAAGATATTAATATAAATCACAGAGTCGTATTCCAAAGAAATCCGTTAAATTCAAAATTACATTTTAGCAGGGTTGCATTTCAAAGTATTTTCATAAAATATAAAGCAGTGTTGCATCAAAATAAATCCGTTAAGTTCAAATTTAGATTTAAAAGTAGCAAATGTTATAAGAATATAAGTAAAAATAATTAAAATAAATAAATGAAATGCTTCAAAATGGAATAATAACAATGCTTATTACTCTTTTAGTTATATAGATAACAATAATCCGATGAAAAATGTTATTAATAATAAAAAATCTGATAGCGCTTTTTTATCCAATTGACCTAACGCATTATCAGCATATAGTTTTTGTGTTGTTAATTTTGCCTCAATACGGCCGAACGATGTTCGATCAAGATCGATACAAAAAAATTTAACGCGGAACAGTGGTATTTGTTATTGTTATTGGTGGACAGTTTTGTATTATCAGAGAAAACGTTACATTAGCACATTTTGATGGATTAACCTTTATTCTCCACTGCTTTATACAGTCTTCTAGCTGGTATCTCTGCACTCTCTTAAGACGTGAGCATATGAATATTTTTGTGAGTTAGAATCTCTCACTTCAGGATTAGTATTAAGTAATTGTGTATGATTTTTCAGTTCAGTTGTTTTACGAATAAGAAGACTTTGCCTATAGTAGCACTATCATCTTGAAATCAGTTTTTGAAGATTTGCATTCGGAGGTTTGGTGGGCGTCACCGAAAACAACGTTTATGGGCGGTAATTTGCAGTAAGTTTAGTGTGCCAGAATGCTTGACAATTAGTGCCCTGACGGGGGACATTACGTGTTATTGGCTTTTCTACATTTAGTTTTATATTCAAGAGATATCGCAAGTTTTAAATAGGTTCTTTGATTTCATCTGAGCTGGATTAAATCCAATCTCAACTCTATGCCTTGGTTGATTCGGTGGGGAACTTTATTCTTTTTTAAGAGATTGTGGTGCACTGACCTTACGAAGTAACCTTCCGCTTATATGGCACTTTCAATTTCCTCAGTGGGAACAAGACTGTCACCGCCCTTTATCACTATTATCAAACCTTTTGAACTTTTCAGTTGATAGGTATAGTAGCTCCTGTTTTCTGCCTCAAGTTGCTTTGCAATGAGCCGATATTTTTTTCCGTATGGGATCCAAATCTTCATCTCTTGAATTTGTCCTGTTCGTACAGAAGTGGCATAAAAGGTTTTCTTGCCTACAAGCTGGGACAACACATTTGCAATGGCATTTGAGATGTGCTCGCGTAAGTAAATCGGTGGAGGTTTTACGTCCTTGAACTCTAAATTTTTCTATAATAGTTTATAAATCTAATTATCTGTTTTTTAAATCTTTTTTCAGGTATCATGACAACAAAATGGTTAACTATGATACCCAAAATGGTTTTTTTGTAAAATCAAATATACACAAAGGTACGACTATGCTAGACCCCAAAACTACAAAAAATGATGAAAACATAGGTAAAGTAAATAAAACTGCCCAATCGCTTAAATTTATGCAACCAGTTGAACTTTTGCTACCAACATCTATAAGCACATTGACCATACAAAAAGTACGATTTCATCACGCTGGAAATTACACTTGCGCCCCTTCTAATGCCAGATCAGCAAGTACTTCAGTTCACGTTCTACAAGGTATATTTTAAATACATATGTTTTCTATTATTCTCTACATAACAAAAAGTGTTAACTGTATCATCTTAAACTTCATATACATACAATTGATATAAGACTAAAAAATCACAGTGTAGTGTTTGTAGGTTGAAAAGGAAAAATGTTAAATGGAACCCTACCTAGCTAATAGTTTGCCACTGGCGTAGATACGCCTCTAGTAGCGCTAAACTACTTTCGTAAGGGCACTAGAGCTTCTTTAATAAAAGCTAAGGCAGTTAATGCCGATTTAGCTAGTAAAATAGAAGTCTGTTTTATTTTGGGTTTTCCACCCTTTATATACAAAGTTTACAAATTCTGTTTTCTGTCTTTCTAACTTATTCTACTTATACAAAATATAATGTTTTCCTTATATATCAATTGACCGATAATATAATTAGTTTAAGTAAACAATTATTTTTACTCAAACTAAAGTCACGCAATTTATTACTGCTTATGTTTATGTTGTTTAGTTTAAGTTTGCAGTGTAGACTTGTTAGGTACCCTACACCCTCACTCTTCAGAGACAAATTATGGGAGTAAATTTTCTTGGCTTTTCCTCGTAATATTACAAAAATTGTTAAAAGTTTTAAATTTAATTTACAATAATACTTAGATATTTAGTTATGTTAGGTATTTAATAATTTATTGTATGGCTTTAAATTATTGTTATGATATTCTTTTTCTACTCCATTATATTCTATTATGGTGTTTACACTATTTCTTCTTATTACTCTATATGGTCCTTTGTATGGACCTTGATATTTTTTTCTATTTTCTACTTTGACTAAAACTAAGTCTCTTATATCTAGATTTAAACTATTACTATTGTTGTTTTGAATTCTTTTTTGTTTTGTTTTAATTCTTTAGTTTTGTTTAGAGCGTGTTTTAGTCTGACTCAGAATTCATTTACGTAGTCGTCATAATTGTAAATTCTTCATAGTCGAATCTAGTTTCGATGAATTATCATTACGTCCTATGTGCACAATATTATTTTCTATATATATATCCGTATTTTCTATATTATAAATATTATTAAATTGCAATTTTCTCATCTTTACATCATTAATGGATATGCATTCCCATATTTGAGGTTGAGCAGGCTTCTAAGAGTTACATTTTTCCAAAGTGTTTTCTTTTACGCGCGTTTTATCTTTATCCCATTTTTCTTCAGTTTTCTTCATATTTTTATTATTTTCATTATTTCCTTTTTTCTATTTGCCTGATTAATTTTGTTTTGCATAGCCCTGGTAGTTACTAATATTTTTGGTTTTTGTTTTTCGTCGTTTTCTTGTGTTATCATTTAACCTTTAACATGTCTGAGTCGATTTCTATCCTAGAAAGTGCGTCAGCGTTGGTATTCATTTTTCCTTTTTTATAAATAATTTTAATATCATAATTACATAAATCCAATCTAATTCTTGTCATTTTTGAGGAAGGATTCTTGTGTGAAAATAGTGAAATTAAAGTCCTATGGTCTGTTACTACTATAAATTTTCTACCATATAAGTAAGTAAAAAATTTATGCTCCAATTGCCAACAGTTCTTTTTCAAAGGTTTGTTGATGTCATGTTTTTGGAGTGCTTTACTTGCATATGAGATGGGTATATATTTTCCTATTTCGCCTTGCGATAATACTGCTCCATAATTTGATGCGTCTGTTGTCAGGATAAAATGTTTTTCAAAATATTGGTGGATTTATAAGTTTTTCTTTTATGCGTTTTCTTTAATGCGTTTTGACATTTGTCTGTCGATATGAATTTAGTTGCTTTCTTTAATAATGCATTCAGATCTTTATCAATGTCAGCAAAATTTGGTATGAATTTTCGATAGTAGTTGCAAAATGCAATGAATCGTCTTTCTTCATCTGCGTTTTTTGAAATTGGATAATTTTTAATAACATCGTATTTGGCTGGGTCTGTTTTTACACCATTTTTTGTTATTAAATATCCTATGTAAACTACTTCTGGTCTTAAAAAGCAATATTTCTTTGGATTTAATTTTAAATTATATTTTTGTAATCTGTCCAATACTTTTATTAAATTTTGATTGTAATGATTTAAGCTACATCCATATACAATAATATCGTCTACATATAGAAAAGCTTCGGATTCTAACCCTGAAAGTGCTATTATAAGCATTCTTTGGAAGCTATTAGAAGAAATTTTTAATCCAAATGGAAGTCTCTTAAATTGATAGTGACCTTATGCCGTAGAGAAAGCAGTTAATGGTCTAGATTCTTTTTCTAGTTTAATTTGGCGAAAGGAACTAATTGTCCAAAATAACTTCTAACCTGGTTAGGGGAAATTTGTCACTAACAATTTTGTCATTCAGTTTTCTAAAATCTACTACTAATCTCCATTTCTTTTTACATTCGGCATCCTTTTTTGGTACTAACAGTAGTGGTGCGTTGTACGGATTTATTGATGGTACTAGTATCGACATTAATCATTTTTTTTTACTTTATCATTTATGACGTTTGTATGTGAATTCGGAAGCCTGTAGATTTTTATATATACTGGTGTGTTGGCTGAGGTTGTAATGCTTGTAGAAAGTGTTTACGGTTAATTTTTCATTCTCCAAATGGAATACGTTTTGTATTTCTTGAATATGTTTGTTAATTCCGTTTTTGCATACTCATCGTTTTGCTCTATTTGCAATTCTTCCAGTATTTGTTTAAAGCGTTTTTCATTGTGCATTTTGTTGTAATTTAATATCTCGTAGGTTTTTGGTATATCAGTTTGGAGTTGAATACCCTTTATTGCTACTAATTTGTCTGTTGTATTTAAAATTTGTATATGGGTCATGCCGCTTTTTGGTGCTTAAGAATACACCTTCTTTTAATTCATTATTAAATATTATTTGTAAAGTATTAAATGATTTTGTGTGCATTGGGAGTGTTATAGTAGGGGAACTCACTCTTAGTTGTAAACAACCCTTGCAAATGTAGCAAGTCTAGCAAATATGCTACATTTTACAATCTTTATTGTAACTGTGATTATTTTGTCTATTGTGAGGAATGAATCTAGTTTGATTTTGCTGATGCTACCGTTGTCCTTTTTAAAAATGATAGACCGAGTTGGGCATTGTTTTTGGTCGTTTTCCAATTCAAATGCTCGACTATGCGTTCGATACACATTCGAAAAATACATAAGTTTTTCAGTCGTTGATTTGATTAAAACAATACAATATGGTATTAGTACTGTTTTGATGCATTGCTAACGTACATTTACGTAGTCAGCCATTCATACAGATTCTCGTCAAAGACAAAGTACAGTTTTGCAAAATAGTCGTTCGCCAGACATAAAGACCCAAATGAACATATGCAAAACAACTTAAAGAAATAGACACAAAAGCACAAATCCGCTATAGAGAGCTACTTAAAAAATTGTATCCAATAAAACACATGGATTGTAGCCTGCACGGTACTTAAAATCTTAAACTAACGTGAGACATGAAACCCGTCCTTGGTCTAAAAACGCCACTGAAAGGGTAACCGCCTCCGCTAATCACTTAGAGAAGGTTTTCATACCACATGACGTAAATAGTTTTACCATTCCACTTATCAAAAACAATATGAATGACCCTATAAAATGTGAGTTATCTTCAAAAAAGTCGGCATTTGAAATTCATCTCATAAGAAAATCACGGAGACCTGATCGTAGTACAGAATAAATTATAAAAAAACTCATCGAAATCTACGGTGAGAATTTTGAGAATAATATTTAATGCCATGTTGCGAATTGGCTTCCTCCAATGCTCTTGGAAGATGTCTGAAATTATTATGATTTCTCAACTAGGCAGAACTTTTCATATCACGACATACAGGCCCTTTACACTGTTGTCAATTCGATTATATCGTTTAAAAAATTATTTATTGAGACATTTCCTGCGCTTTCGATAGTCTGACATCATGAGCTACTGACTAAAATAATTACTAAAACAACACTAGTTATTTCTGAGAAATTCCACAAGCTTCGTAAAAGCTATTTGACAGATAGCACTTTTAAAGTCAGGTTAAAATCTCAGCAAGAATCCATCATTTATATTGCGGATATATTTACAAGCAAGTTAACCAAGATCCGAAGGTAGCATCCGAATGTAGAATGAAGGTGAATCCATTGAAGTGTGGTCATATAACATTTTCCATCAAAAGGCAATATTGTCCACTTATCGATTCCTAATACCATTACTCCAGCGGAAGTCCACGTCCAATATGGTTTCGCCATATTGAGTCATTGTTTATTTGATCGTAGCTAAGTACAGACGCACATAGTAGTTCGCTCATAAGTAATATTCAAAAAATACAAATTGAGCAAGTGAAGAGACATAAGTCAAACGTTAGAAAAAAAAACAAAGAGTATATAAAAACGAGAACAAAATATATATTGTGTGTTGTAAATAAAAAACAAAAAGTGCATGGTTAAAAAATTCCAGTGATTGTCAGTATCTGAGTATACCAAATATTAATGACCAAAATATAAAAGGTAATAACAACATTGATTATTACTTTTTTAGTTATACAAATTCTAATATTGCAATGCATAATATAATTAAATATAAACATATCTCCGCAGGTAACAACGCCAGAAGAAACTACAATTCAACAAAATAACATTACAAGTATTATATCCAAAATAGTACAACAAACCAACGAACAGGTAATAAATAAATGTCCGTACAAAAAGTGCAAACAGGTATTATATAACCATACCCAAAAAGGCCAGTCTTAACTCTTCGCAGCAAGAGTGCAGCGCTGAACAATGTAAAAGGTCTCACATAGCTGCAATGCCGGTAAGTGAAAATAGATTCTCTGCGCTTGCTACAGCGGATGATGCAGCTGAACCTGCTGCCAGGAAACAAAAACCTCCCCCGATTTACTTGCGCGAGCAAACATTTAATGAACTTGTTAAAATGTTGTCCCAGCTTGTCGGTAAGAAAAGCTTTTACGAAACTCAACTAATGCAAATTTTCCAAGACTGAGTCCAAGAGTAAAAAATGCAGCAACTATAGTGAAAACCATGCTGCAAACTATAGAGGCTGTAAAGTCTTCCCATACGTAAAAAATAATTCGAAGATAGTACGTAAGCCTGAATATGAACAATATAAAGCATCCCAATTTCTTAGGCTTTGTGCGGAATCCATAGCTAGTACACAACCTAGTAACATACCGTACACTACACAAAATTACACGTATGTCCAAGCACTGAAAAATGATGCTCAATTACCTACTGCTAATCGTGAGACGAAAAGTCAGTTCGAGCGACAACACTCTTACGCGCACATATTAATAGAGGGTCTACAGATACCGTTTATAAATAATTCGAATTCAATCGATAACTTAATACAATCAATGACCTAGTTTTTGACAACAATGCAGGGTATGTTTCAAGAAATGATGCGCACCCAAAACATGTTTCTGCAAGTTTGGCTAAGCAAAAAATGAACCCAACATATATATGAAGTTGAACATTTTCTTTAAACACAGTAAATAGATATCCTATTGGTCTCTGAAACAAATTTCACTATAAAAAACTGTTTTAGAGTTAATGAATTTTTCACATACGATACTAAACATCCTAGTGGAAAATGGTGGCACCGCTGTCATAGTGCGCAAAGAAATAAGGCACTTTCCAATCTCAGAATTCAGCGAAGATTTTTGCAAGTTCTGTCTATAAATCTTACTGGTTTTAAAACTGCAGTCTCATCTGTGTACTGCTCGCCTATGCCCAATATCGAACACCATCAGTTTCTATGTTCTTTTCTACACTAGGACAAAAGTTCATTGCATCTGGAGACTAAAATCCAAAGCATCCTTTTTGGGGCTCCAGAATTCTTAGCCCAAGAGGGATACAGCTGTACAATACAGTTCAAGCAAATAAGCTGGACGTCGTATTTGCGGTTACCCACCTATTGGCCAACAGACTTTAATAAGTTGTTAGATCCAATTGATTTTGCCATTGTAAAAAATGTTAGAAGTGATCACTTAGTGGTCAGTTCGTCCTATAATCTGTCTCCAGACCATTTACCTACGAATGTTATTTTTTGCTGGAGAGTATTGACACTGCACATGAAACCCTTAATTCCTATTCAAATAAAAGCACTAATTGGTTTAAATATAAAATGTATGTAAGTTCTCACTTACCTACGAAAATCCTATTAAGAAATCCGGCTGATATTCAAGCAGCTCTGGATTACTTTACGAGCGTCCTGACGGCCCTAGTAAGAAATGCAACACCAAATAAACGATCAGTTAAAAGAAATTTATACCAATCGTCGGCTGATATCAGACTCTCGTCAGTGAAAAGTGAAGGCTCAGAAGGCAATGGCATGATGGGCTGCTTGCGAATATAACTGAAAACTCCAACAAACTTCTGAAGCGCCATTTTACAAATAGAACGTTTAAGGTGAGGTCAAAGGATACATTTTCTAAAAAAAGGGGGAAATCGCTGCAGAGGACTCTCAAGGGTAGGGCCGGTATTATATCTCATATACGTCAACGTTTGCAGATGACACTGTATTTATAATGATCCGAAAGTTGCATCTCAACAACTTCAGTCGCACACTCATGAGCTGGAGGACTGGTTGAAAAAGTGGAGGTAAACCCATCGAAATGTGTACACGTAACCTTTTTCCTCAGAAGGCAAAATTGCAATAGCAATAAGAAATACCACGGTTCAAGCGGAAACGCACGTTAAATATTTGAGTATCCACCTAGAGCGACACCTAACTTAGTCCCGTCGTAGGCAAAAATAAATAAATAGTAGATAATCTTTTATTTTTAAGATTTGAATACAATAAACTAGTTCTTAGATTGGTACTACCTAATAAATCATAATTTTGAGATAAGATTTGAATATATATTGTAAATTTCTTTAAATAGAAAGATTCAATAAAACAAGAAGAAAGTTAAAAAAAAATATTGGCAAAAATTATTAAATATTTTTGAGATTTAACTTGAATACTTATTGTTATTTTCTTATTAAAAGGATTCAATAAAATTAAAGCCCAAACAGTTTTTTTGCGAGTTGGGTTTTGCCACGCTGTTATGATGCTTAAACCAAGTCAGTTTATGTCGTCCAGGTCCATTGGCCTACTCCCAACTTCACGAAAGTTATTTTAAAAATTATTCGTATCGAGTCTAAAACCTTATTTTAATGAACCAAATGTTATTCCGTATCATCAGATTGGTTTTCGTGACATAATACTACTGAGCAAGTCCATAGAAATGTTACCGCTATAAGATCAGCGTACAAAAATAAGACATGCTGTACTGCGTTAAAAAAATGTTAACCACAAAATTAATGATGTTGCTATTCAGTTACTTTTTTTAAACAATATTTACTATCGATTAGTCACCTGTTATTGTTTACTAAACGATTGGACAAAAATAACTACATATATTATTGTGTTGTTTATTTTTTTTTTGGCAAACTAAAACTCATGGCATCTTTTAGGGGCAGTGTTAATAGGTTTATAAATCTTTTGTAAGCCACAAATAAGTTTTATTCACAAAGCAGTAAGTGCATATATACAACTGTAGCGATGTTAGCTAAACATATTTTATTTTGTACTGCAGGGTAGGCTTTACTTACTAAATAAAACAATTACAATACTTTGTTTCGTTTAACCAAACAATACTGGACAGCATTAATTGTTCATGTTTGTATACATGTAAGCCTTGTGTACTGTAGAGCAATTAAATTAAGAATCATATTACTTGAGTTTGCTGTCCAGCGTAAACACCTGACGCAGCACTTTTGGTGTGCGCTGTGTACTGCGGTATAAGCACGCGTCGTATTACTTCTATATTCCTATTTTCCCACGACACATTAGTATGGGACTTATAACGTAAATTAAGCACTAACGTATACTAAATAAGAACGTAGAATAAGTACTAACCATCACTATAAGAATTCTTGATTTGTTTAAGTTTCACAAATTTTGTATATAAAGGATGAGTTTTAAGCATAAGACATTCATTGTAATTTTAAAAATTAAAAGTGGAGCTCTCTAGCAGAGCTCCTTAATAATAAATAAAGCTTTGAGCTCCCAAGAGGAGCTACAGTTAATAAAACAAAAGCAAAGCCATTGTTTAACTATTACACAACTTGTGAAAAAAGCCTCACATTTTTTTACTTACCTTTTGCAAAATTAACTAAACTCACAAACAAATCTATCCGTAAAATGGTTGTTTTCTCCGTTCTTCTTTGTGTTTTTCACAGCGAATTAACGATGCCTACTATCGTTTATGAGCAGTTAGTGAATCACTGCAAACAACAAAAACTGTCCACAAATTTTGCGACTGTCGAATCGTTAAAAGTAAGTGAATCGCTTTACAGTTTGGTTTATAGACATGTGCTAGCCGTCTGGCATGACAGGACACTCACTAAAATAACACTTACAGGAAACTCCCACAACCTTCTTAAAAGCTATTTGACAGATTTTATGTATAATGTAAGGTCAAGTTACCAATTTTCTAACAATTAGCAAATCTCGACAGGAGTCCCGTAATGTAGTATACTAGCCCACTATTATATTTCATATATACAGCGGATAAGCCCAGATATATATATGTACATATGTGCGTCAAAGGCAATGGTTATGGGTTCTCTTGTACGGGACACACTGAGCCGTATACAAGGAACAAGGACTGTATGAGAAACAAAAAATTATGCTCAATCAGAACAGGAACATCTATATGTATTCTCCATACAGAAAACCACGAACAAATTTCTCCTCGTTATTCTGCCAACGCTCTGTCTATGTGCGAACACATTTCTGGCTAGTCAAGACAGCATGTAACTATCCGTTAGGTTCCACATTTGTACGATGAAAGTAAAATTTTTCACTAAGATTGTATTCTTAATTTTGTCAGAACGATTTTTTTAGAGCTTTAAATTTATTTTATTGAATCTTTCCAAATGAAAATTACAATAAGTATTAATATCTTATCACTAAAACATTATTTATCAAGGCGTACGGTAGTGCGCCAGGCCAAGTTCAGGCCTAATGCACACAGTGTGTATATTATACAAAACCATTCGCGCTGCTTTGAGTTAAAAACTTAAGTGAAAAGGCAAATGCGTTCGCAAATCACTTGAAGAAGGTTTTCGCACCACATGATGTAAGCACTTCCACTATTTCAATTATTAGTGATACCGTGAATGATCCTAGGAAATTTCGGTTGTCTTCTTTAAAATCGACAATTAAAAATATAGATATGAAAAAATCATCCGGACCTGCTCGTATTACCGGATCAATATTAAGATATTTACCTAATTATGATCTGAGAATTTTACTGTTCGTATTTAATATAATGCTACGAATTGGCTTCTTCCCATGCTCTTGAAAGATGTCTGAAATTGTTATGGTCCCTAAACCATTGAAGGACTTTAGTCAGATTACCATGTACAATGCCATCCCAATTTTAGGAAACTTGATAGTTTGGTAATATTTTGTCTATTACCCTTTTCAATATTAGAAAGTTAAAAAATTGTTTTCCACGGTCTAGAAATAAGATGATATTGTACATATGGACAAGTTTGTCTTGATTTTGATCTCAATACTTTTTACGGCCGAAATTTTTGTATAGGAGAACTTGGCCTCATGTTCACATTTATGTTTGTGCGGATCTGAGTCCCGTTTTCCAAGTTATTTTTGTTTGTTAATAAAACCTCTTTTAACTTGAACCTTACAAACGCT
Source organism: Phania funesta (assembly GCA_963932375.1). Taxonomy (NCBI): domain Eukaryota; kingdom Metazoa; phylum Arthropoda; class Insecta; order Diptera; family Tachinidae; genus Phania; species Phania funesta. Next base: position 61,051,739 of record OZ010653.1, read on the forward strand.
TGGGTTGTTTCAAATATCAGCTCTCTACCTATAGTGGAAATGCTCCATACAAATAAGAGGAAATCCTAGTCCTCTGCAATGACAATACTGTCCTGTAAAATAATTATTGTTGGTGAATGATAAGAAGATAAGTCATAGGACGAACTGACAAATAAATTATCATGTCCAATATCTGCTATTATGGCAAAATCAATGAGATCTGGCAGCTTATTAAAATTGATTATTTTTGTTTTTATTTCTTTGGTTTTTTTGTGTCTTTGCACTGTTCAATTCAATATTTATATCAAAAAGTCTCGCATTAGTTACGCGCTAAATACGCCATATGTATGTAGTCAACCACGATCACAACTGAATGGCATATGAAAAGTAAGATTTTACGGCTGAGTTAGGTAAGTTTCTTATCATTAATCCCGTACTACGATCAGGTCCGGGTGATTTTTTCTTATCTATATTTTTAATTATAAATTTTACTGAAGATAGCCATAAAATCATAGAATCATTTACAGTGTGCGAAAGGCTTTTCTAAGTCATTTGCGAATGCATTTACCTTATCAATTTACCTTTTCAAGTCTTTGCGGAGATTCGAAGACAAAAGGATATTTTAAGCTTCTTACAGCTTTCCATAGGCTATAGTTCATGTTTTTTGTTGGATCCAAACATTTTGTATATGTTTCTATAGTAGACTCATGTGTCTGCCTCAGTTTAATGCATAAGATGATCTGGCATAAGTTCAATTGGACCTTTATGTCGGGAGAACGATTATTTTGCCATTCCCTTCCAAGCCTCCTTTTCTCCCTGACAAGAATCTGAATATCACCTGACGACTCGAGCGAATTTCTTTTAGATTGTGGCTTTGATGGCGTTGCACATCTGGCTGCTACAGTCACGTTGTTTGTAAAATGGTTCACAGTTTCTTGAATATCAATCGAATTTCTGAGAGGAAGTTTCTGACATATGTATGAGCTCACATACATTTTATATTTTAACCAATTCTTTTGCTTTTTTTGGTAAAAAAGAAGGGTTTCAGGTGGAATGGAAAAACTGTCATGTTAAAGAATGACTGCTGGCGAGTGATCAGAATATAAATCGTATGATAAACTGACTAAAATTTGTGAAGAGATTGTAATTTATAAATCAGTAAGATTTATAGTGGTCGCTTGTAAAGTCTTCGCTGAATTCTGGCATTGGGAAATGCCTTATAGTTTTACGCACTAAAACGGCAGTGCCACCACATGCCCTGCTACTCGAGTGTTCAATGTCAAATATAAAAATTAACTCCAAAGCAGCTTTTTAGAGTGAAGTGCGTTTCTGACACCAAGTGTATGTCTATTTCCCGTGTTAGCAGGAAGCCCATGAGTGTTCCGGAAGCTTATTTTCAATTGTTTAATTTTTTTGGTAAGCAAAACGTGCAGAAGCATGTTTTGGGTTCGCATCCTGACAGTTAGAGCACTGATGGGGACTATCGCGTTTCCGTGGCTCTACTACAGTTATTCTTCTCTTGAGGAGGTATCGTTAGCTGAAGATAGGGTTACACTCCTAACCCGATGCATTGGAACTTTATTCTTGTTTCGCATATTGTGCACTGACCTTACACTGTAACATTCCGCTTTTATGACACTTTTTATTTCCTCCGTGGGAACTGAACCCCTTTATGATAATTATTAAGCCTTTAGCACTCTTTAATTGGTAGGTGTGAGTAGCTTTTGTGTTCTGTATCAAGTCGACTTGCGATTAGCCTATAATTTTTTTTCTGTATGGGCGTGGGTCTTTGTCTCTTGAATTTTTCCTTTTCGTATGGAAGCAACACAACTGTTTTCCCTAACTACAAGCTGGGACAACATGTTTACAATCACATTTGGTGTATGCTCGCGCAAGTAAATCGGTTGAGGTTTTTGTTCCCTGACAGCGGGCTTAGCATCTTCATCATCACGGGTAGCATATATGAAGAATATATTTTCACTTACCGGCTTTGCAGCTACTTGCGAACTTGCTTCGCTATTCAAACTTGTTAGGAAGACCTTGGTTGTAAGTGCAGAATTGTTTGTTTTTTTTCAATCTTTCCAGCAGCAGCTAATCAAATCAACACCTATGCGTTACCTTATATATCAATTAGTTTATTTACGAATTTCGTTAATCTTTTATACATTTAATAAAATATTAACTTAACTACTTGATATAATTATTTAACAATGTAATGTCCCTGGAACGTGAAGAATATAGAGTAGTATCTGCTTGTGTTGGGAATTCAATAATAAATTAATTTACAGATCAAAGTATTACTATCTACTGTTTAAGATTTGAGTAGAATCTACTCCATAACTTAACATTTTTCCATATATGTATGTTTGTGATCTGTAAGCATTTACAGCCAAATTTCTGCTTACGTATATAACAACAAGTATTAATAATTTATTTTTTATAATACTTAATTTTGTTTCATTGAATCTTTCTACTAAAAGAAATTTACGATAAGTATTCAAATCTTATTTCTAAATTTTTATTTACTAGTTATTACCAACGTAATAACTAATTTGCCGTAATCAAATCTTAATAAACTATCTTCTATGTGTCGAATTGAGGTTGATGGATTGTTTTGAACACTTTCTTGAACAACAATAATGTTTTCAGCCTCTCTTGCATTACGTTGTGGTTCATGCTTAGGCCTATGAGCTACAGTCTTTTCATTCTTCGAAATCACTCACTACACGATAAATAGTGGGTCTTGTTGGCACGTTGTTTTTCCCAAAAACTTCACGTAACTTTCTCATCATCACAGTAATCTTTTTTTTATACTTATATTTCATTTTTTTGAATCTTTCTACTAAAAGAAATTCACAATAAGTGTTCACATCTTATTTCTAAATTATTATTTACCAGTTATCACCAATGTAATAACTAATTTTTTGTATTCAAATCTTAAAAATCTATCTTCTATTGTGTAGAGAGAGCCGTCGCGCCAGACTCAATGCGTAAGTTCTTTTAGTCTCTGGTGGCCGTCAAATTGAAATAAATTGCGTGCTAGAGTGTTGGGATGTGCGACTACTTTGTTTACGTATTTGGACGTGTACGTTTTAACTTCTTTGTGGATAGTGGGAACTTTGAGATCCCTATGTATATTTTCATTTCTTATGTACCAGGGGGCGCATACGATAAGACGTAAAATCCTAGACTGTCTTCTCTGTAACTTCTGGATGTTTGATGCACAGGCAGTACCCCACAGCTGAATACCATATGACCATATTGGCTTTATATTGGATTTGTATAAAAAGACTTTATATTCTAACTGCAGTTTTTCAGATGCATCCTTTGACACTTATAATTACAATGTCATCTGCAAAGGTTGGTGTAAATGTATGTGGGCTTGTCGGCATAACCGCTGTATAGATGATATATAATAGCGGGCCTAGCACACTACCTTTAGGTACTCTTGCACTGATTTTTCCATTTCTTCAAATCTGATCCTTTAACCTTACTTTAAAAGTTCTATCTGACAAATAGCTTTTTATAAGCTTGTGGTAGGTTTTAGATAAAACCCGAGCTATTTTAATAAGTAGCCCATCATAGCAGACTTTATCAAATGCTTGGGAAATGTCTATTAATAAAGCTGAACAGTATTGTAATGCGATCAGGTCTGGGTGATTTCCTCAAATACGTATTTTTAATTGACGATTTTAAAGAAGATAAACGAAATTTCCTAGGATTATTCTCGGTATCATTAATGATTGGAATAGTGGAACTTTTATATTATGTGGTGCGAAAACCTTCTCTAAGTGATTCGCGAACGCATTTGCCTTTTCACTTGTAGTGGGGATCATTACGTTTCAGAGGCTCTTCCACCGTTATTTTTCTGGTCAAAATGTAGCGCAAGTCGTATATAAGATGCACAGAGTTTATTGATTTTAGCTGAGATGCGATAAATACGATGCACATGTTGGGAAACTATTCTTATTTAGAATATAATGCGCTGACCTTGCGACATAAACTTCCACCTCTATGGCACATTTTATTTTCTTAGTGGGAACAGAACTGTCAATGCTCTTTATGATGATTATGAAACCTTTAACACTTGTTAGTTTTTACGTATAATAGCTTATTTTCTTCACCGTGACGGCTTACGATTAGGCGATAATTCTTTTCAGCATGGGCTTTGATCTTTGTACTTTGTCCTCTTCGTACATAAGCCACATAGAAATTTTCTTTACCTACGAGTTAGGGCAGCATACTTACAATGGCATTGGATGTTTGTTCGCGCAAGTAAATTAGTGGGGGTTTTTGTTACCATGTACAGAGAATATAGTTTCACTTACTGATATCGCAGCTGCTTTGTATTGTTTGGCGGTTCGCTCTTGTTGCGAAGCCTTAAGTTGTGGTTATGTACCGATCCCTACAAGTTTCCACGCGTTTAGATACAGTACCCGTTTCTTTATCTTCTTGTACTATTTACTGTGTAGTACCTGTAATATTTATGTTTTGACTTTTATTTGTTTGATAAGTTCGTTGTTTCTAGGGCAGATATATTCATATTTACGGATAATGAGCATGTTCGGTCAATTGACCTGGCGGTTAAAAAAGCGCTGTCATCTTTGTTTTGTTATTTGTGTTGTTCATTGCATTATTACGCTCATGCGCTCACTATCAATTGTTTAAAATGTATTATGTGCTTAATATGACGTGCGTCTGTACTCAAACACAGTCACTAGTAATAATAAAAAAATTGTGTGCCTCACAATTGATCCCACACAAACAAATACACTACCATGTTTGCTTTTGCTTACCTTTGTGCTTTGTTAATGCATACACCACACCGTCACCGTAAAAAAAGATTTAAATTATATGCATAAACTTAGATGTTTTTTAGTAATACACGCAGTGCCTAGTGTAAATATAAAAAAATATTAAATAATGATATTATTCCTAAGTGTTATCCATTATTATTTTTTTTTTATTCTTTGAGTATATTATTTTGTATGTAGTTGTTGTTGTGTTCTTAATTATAGTCTTGGTATTTGCTTCATTAATATCAATAGTCTTTATTATTATATGTCTATACTATTTTCGTATTAATGTGATTTTAATTTAAGAGTTTCGTTTTTCTGGCATTTTCTAATGAACATTTTAATCTTTGTTTTATTTTCGTAGTTCTCAAAGTCATATATCTGTGAAATAACAAAAAATAAACAACAAGATAATATATCTATATGCGTGTTAAAAAACTATAACAAATAATGCATTGTTAAACTGGTTCAAACAATTCCACTGCTAGTCAGTGCATGAGTGTACTAAACATTCATGGAAAAATATAAAAGGGAATAACAATAATGCTTATTACACTTTTTGTTATACATATGCAAGTATTGCAATGACCAATTTAAATAATAATAAAAAGATGGCGGTGATTTTTTAATCGCCAGGCCAATTGACCGAACGCGTTCTTATCCGTAAACATAAATATTTATTCACCAATAATATCGCCCGAATTAAGTAAAAAACGAGTCAGGTGCCATATCAAAAAATGCAAACAGGTTTGGATCGATATATAGCTATAATCAAAATAAGACCTAGTCCTAAGTCTTTCCAGGAAGAAGGCAACGCGAAACACTACAAAAGTGCAAAAGTAGCCGCAACATCGACCAGTGAAAACAGATTCTACATACTTGATACCCCGGACGATTGAAGATGGCGAGACCGCTGATAGGAAACAAAAATCCACACCAATTAACTTGCACGAATAAACGTCAAATGTCATTGTAAACATGTTGTCCCTGGTAAGAAAGGAAAACTTATATGTTGCTTCTATACGGAGAGGACAAATACAACAAACCAATTTCAAAGTCCACACGGAGAAGAATTATCGGCTCATTCCAAGTAGACTTGACGCTGAAAAAAGAGTTATTATTCCTACTAGCTAAAAAGTGTCAAAGGTGTGCTAGTTCTTAAGAAGGGCTATTGATAGTTCCGTTACTACTGAGGACATAAAAAAGTGCTGTAGAAGCAGAAGGGAATGACGTAAGGTTAGTGCAGAATATGCTAAAAAAAAATAAAGCTCCCTAACTCAGGCATCGTACTGAGATTGTATCTCAGTAACTCATGTAAAATTCAAAAACTCCCTTCACCTTATTTACAACTTGCGCTACATTCTTAACAGAATAACTGTAGAAGAGCCACTGAAATGTAATGGTCCCTGTCAGTGCAGGAACTGGCAGGAATTCGGACATACTATAACTTACTACAAGTTACCATCAATATGCGTTGTTTGCGACGAGGCCCACCTAACTTTGGAATGCACTTAACAAAACAGATTCCAAGGTCAAAAAAGGTGGCAACTGCGATGAAAACCACACTGCAAATTATGGGGGTTTCCCAATTTCCAGCCCAACTAGCATGGAGGTTCTATTACTAGTACGCAGCCACATACTAAACCAAACTATTCGTATGTATAAACACCGAAAAATGGTGCACAATAACCTAATGGTAATCATGAAGCGCGAATTTCTGACTCGCAAAAATACGTAAAATTCCAGCTCAATCGAATGGATTTTTCACATACGATATTAAGATCCCAGTAGAAGGACATGTGGCGGCACCGATGTCATACTTCGCAAGGATATTACAAACTTTCCAATGCCACAATTCAGACAAGACTTTATTCAAGCTACGTCAATATACCTTACTGATTTCAAAATTGCAGTCTTATGAGTGTACTCTCCCAAGTAAAAAATCGAACACTATCAACTCGCCACGTTTTTTGCCACACTAGGAAAAAAGTGCAGGTGGCGATTAAAATTTAAAGCATACTTTTTGGAGGCTTCTTAGCCCAAGGGGAAGGCAGCTGTACAATACAGTTCAAGAAAATAAGCTAGACGTCGTATCTAATGGTAAACCCATCTATTGACTAACAGAATTTTAAAAGCTGCCCATTGTAAAAATATTAGACGTGAACAACTTTTAGTCAGTCCATCATACGATTTATCTACTAATCATTCATTAGTTTACATGACACTGCACCCTTAATCATTAATTTTACCAAAATAAAAACACGAATTGTTTAAAATATAAAATGCATAAGCGCTCTCACTTATCTCAGAACATACCTCTGAATAACCCTACCGATATTCAAGAAGCTGTGGATTATTTTACAAACAATGTGATTGTAGCAGCCAGATCTGCAACGCCAGCAAAGCCAACAGGTTAGACAAATTCGCACCAGTCATGAGCTGATATTCAGCTTTTTGTTAGGGAGAAGAGATTTCTTAGGAGACAATGGCAAAATAGTCGTTCTCCAGACATAAAGGTCCAAATGAATTTATGCCAGAAAATCTTACGCAATAAACTGACGCAGAAACATAAGTCCACTACCGAGAATCGTTTAAAAAATTTGGATTCAACAAATAACACGGATAATGTCCTATTCGCTATGAATCTCTACTAAGACTTGAAAACCGCACCTTGGCCAAAAACTTTATTGATAAGATAGTATATGCATTCGCAGATCACTTAGAAAAAGTTTTCACACCACATGATATAAATAGCTTCACTATTCAAAATATTAGCTATTTTAATGAAAATCGGTAATTAAAAATATAGATATGATCCGGACCGGATCGCATTACAGGATCAATGATAAGAAACTTTTGTTATTTTTAGGCTGTAGTTTTTTATTTTATTGAATCTTTTCAAAAGATATTCACAATATGTATTTAAATCTTATCTATAAAATACCATATAATAATCACCACCAATGTAATAACTAATTTATTGTATTCAAATCTTAGTAATAAAGTAGTATAACTATCTACTTTAGGTAGGGAAAGCCGTCTCGCCAGGCTCAGTGTGTCACTTTTTTCAACCTTTGGTGACCATCAAATTGCACTAAATTTGTTTACGTATTTGCACAATTTTTTTTTTACTTTTAGATATCTATGGATATTCACATTTTATATATATGTACCAAGGGGCGCAAACGATAAGTCCTAGACTGTCTTCTTTGTAACTTCTGGATGTTGCATGCGCAAGCAGTACCCCACAGCTGAAAGCCATATGACCATTTTGGCTGTATAATGGTGTTGTATAATAGGATTTTGTATTCCAAAGCCAGTGTTGAGTTAGGACCTATTAACTTGTGAAGTTGATTTGTTTTAAGTTTTAAGGCCGTTATTTTTGCCTTAATATGACGGGACCAAATATGGCGTCAATTTAAGTGGATACCAAAATATTTAACGTGGGTTTTGCACAGGAACTCTGGTATTTGTTATTGTTATACATATGTGGGAAATTTCCCCTTCTGAAGGAAAAAGTTACGTGAGCACATTTTGATGGATTTATCTTTATTCTCCACTTTTTTAGCCAGTTTTATAGCTCATTCATATGAGTTTGGAGTTCGGATGCAAACTTTGATTCTTTGTGAACACTTATGAATGTGGGGCCCGGTCCGCGTCGCTGGCACCAAGTTTTTCTTTTATTTTAAACTGCCTCTCGAAGAAAATCAAAATCAGTGATTTTAGTTATTAATGATAGAAAAAATGTTTTATTCAAAAATCCAAAAGTCAAAATTTTAATAACTCACACAGTTTATGTTTTTTTTTATATTTTATATACATCTTTTCAAACGTACAAATTTAAATTTTTATAATTATAAATTATGTTTTAGATATTTTATATTTAATGAAATGCTTTTTGTTAAACTACGTTTTTGGTTTTGCCTTCAGTAGCGAATACGAATAATGATGATGGGTTACCAACACGTGAGCATCCAACGTATAATTGTCCATGTGAGAAGCATGGTGTTTCAAGATTCAATCCACATACATGCAGCGATTGACCTTGTGATTTATTTATGATCATAGCAAATGCCAGACGTACTGGAAATTGTATGCGTTTAAATGAAAACGGCATATCTGCCGGCATTATAAGTTTACGTGGAATCAATACGACTTCACCTTTTTACTTACCAGTTAATATAGTTGCTACTAAATGTTATTTAATAATTTTTTTAAGCTAATCTTGTTCCATTACAATTGCGTAATAAAATTTTGGTAAACCAACTTGTAACTGTAGCATGTGAGGTGGAGTTCCTGGTAAGTCAAGCGAACTTAATAATTCAATTGGATAATTAACAATTTCATCAGGATCGTTAACACATTCAATGGATTTTTATGTTTTTATTTCTCTGCTTATTTTATTTTGAATATCAACATTAATAACGCAAACATCTTTGTTTTTGGCTGCAATATAGCGCGATCACTTAGCCGTTGGTGATTGGTAAAATCGCGCTCAATATTGGGATATACACTTGAAATTAAGCCTTCTTTTTATCCATTTAAAACACAACAATCTGCATGCAATGTGATTCCTGTTGCATTGTCCATAGCAATTTTTCCAATATCCAATAATTGACGTGCAAATATGCGCATAAATACCGTCACTTTCACTAGTTTTTTAACATATCGCCACAAATGAGAACCTTTTAAACACGCGTTTAGTTCATCTGCTGGTGTTGATCGTGATATGACTGGTAAGGTTTGTCTAAAATCGCCTGCCAATAATACAAGAGCACCCCTAAATTGTTGTTGGTTCTGGGCAATGGAAAAACCTCAAATAATTCATCGGTCACTTTTGCATCCAATAAAAGTGACAGTCTGGTGTGCAATTTGGTCAGGTTGAATCATTGGACTTTACTTCTTTGAAACTGAAAACGGCGTAACGGTAACTGTCAATGAGGAGCGATATCGTGATATGATCGAAACCTTTTTAACGCCGGAACTGCATGCTTTGGGCTTGGCTTACATGTGGTTTCAACAAGACGGTGCCACATCGCATACAGCCAGGATTACAATGGAATTACTGCGAGACCTCTTTTCACAAGTTATTTCAAGGAATGCTGATGCTGATTGGCCTCCACGGTCGCCTGATTTGACTGATCCGGACTTCTTTTTATGGGGACATCTGAAAAGCAAGGTTTATGCAAATAAACCAGAAACGCTGGAGCAACTCAAACAAAATATTCGTCATGAAATTAATCAAATACCGCATGAAATGTGTGAGAATGTAATGAAAAATGTGTTCAAAAGGGCTCGCAATTGTAAGACTAACAGATGCGGACATTTATCTGATATTGTATTCCATACATTATTTCCGACATTAAATAAAACATTTATATGATCCATTCTCTTTCATTTAAATAATAATTATAAACAAACAAAGTAGTATACCTACCAGGCGGACACCCTGTATTTATGCAGAACAATTATTATTGGCAACAGAGGATTCTGGTATCTGACTGCTAATGGTTTTCAATGGCTCCCCTTCGTTCTCAGTTTTTTATACAGAGCAAATTGCCTGTGGATCAAATTTAGCGATTACTCCACCATTCTTTTCAAAAACCAAACTTTTCATCGCTATATTGTCATCGAGTTCATGCACCATTTTACATTGAAAGACTTCACCATATTTGAGCCAGTGTAGCTTAAAAAAAGTGGGACTTTTATGTGGTAAAAAATAGTGTGGCTTATTCACATAGCATTTTTCCCTCGAATCACTAACTAAAAGTAATCCTGGCTGTAGTTATTTCGTATCGAGATGTTTAAGCAACTCCCTAAATTTCTCTTTTTGTACAGCCTACCTACCGGTACCCTTCAGAACAAAATTAGTAACATATAGTTTTCTCAGTTAATATTTAAAATTTTAATATATGATAAAGTTTTTTCTCAAAACTTTTAATAGTTTTCTTGTGAAAAGTGCTCACAGATATTCCTAATGTGCTAGATAAGTAAATACTAAAAAGTATAATGGTTAAGGTATACTGAACAATAATAACATGTAATTTGGTAATAGAGACTGTCAAACTAGGGCCTATGTATCTTCACTCGCTTATCTTTCTGGTACTGCTTCCCTATCTTAACATTCACTCGCTTATCTTACTGGTACGAGTACTGCTTCCTTATTAATACTACGCTCAATGACTACACTAGTTTTCTTACATTCTCGCTTGATTTATACTTGGTACCTTATATGATCTTGTCTAAACTGTAGACTAGTATAAGACAGGTACGAGATGTGCCATAATGCCTATCTTAGCGCAAAACAAGGTCATTTCTAATATCTCGCCTAATTCGTTTATAAAGCGAATGTTCTGGGTGAAACCATTATTAATGAAGAGAAATGATCACAGTCTAGAAGCGTATTTATTAAAGGGCATACTATGGGAAGATGATGATATTGCTTTTATCGTCCTAATGTTATCACTGAAGGAATAAAAGGAGCTTAATTAATATTCAATTCACTTTATTGGATCCACAATAATTTTATTATTGTTTTTACAAAAAAATATATTTGAATGAATGCTGTTGTACACGCGAAGGTTCACGAAGGAAAAAGTACTCTATCTTTTCGTAAAACGTGTATATTGAAAAAGAAAAAAGAAGTGTTGCTAACTTCAGGTTATTCGTTCACGCTTAATTACTTTAACAGCAATCGCGTAGTGCTGCCACAGTACTCCCGGCTAGACTGAACCGAGCTCATAGAAACCTTACTGGGAGTTGCACCTGACGACCAGAGCGAGTTTAAGTCGATATAGGATCTGTTGTTTTCGTGCATTCCTTTGAAGGCTCCAGTGTAGTCGGATTTTGTGGGGGAAAATTATTATCTGGTGGATGGGACTGTAAGGAAACTTATGTCACCCACTATATTTAAGAATAAATATAAAATAAACATAAGAATAATAAATAAAAAGAAGAATAAATAATAAAGAGCAAAACGAGTAGTCGGCTGCGAACCACACAACCAACCACAAGCTTTCTTTATTTGTCGCAACGCAGATTCTCTACATGGCGACCGTGACAGTCGGATGTGAGTGTTACATTAACAAACAAGTCGAAAATTGCAAAATAAAAAAAAAAAAAAAGATGTTACAAAAATTAAAACAAGAAAACATTAAAAATATTACAAACAAAACGTTAGAAAATATAAAACAATCAAAATATGTACAAATAAATTAAATATGTATAGATGCAGTTATTTGATTACCAATATATATATATATGTATATAAAAACAAAAACTTTGAAAAGTGGTGTGATGCTTTTTAACTGTTTAGTGCATAAGTACAGTCGTCAAAAACCAAAAATGTTTTTAACTATGCAGCAATGTAACCTGTTATGGAAAAAGTATAGTTAAGAATATTAAATTTGCGTGAAACCTATATATATATATATATAAACAACGTTTAAAACAAAATAAGAAATATGGAAAACAACTAGAGTTAATCATAAACAAAGCAACAAAGAAGAATAAACTACGAAACAAGTACAAAGGTGTTAGATGTAAATTACAGAAAGCAATAACGAAAAACACAATTTAAACAAATTAATCACAACAAACAAATAATGAAAGATCTCATATTTTGCAATTAGTATACACACAAGCAATCAACCAAGAAAAAATACACTTTTAAACGAAAGAGAAAAAAAATTTAAATTATTTAAAAAGCAAATGAAAACCAAACGAGCAAAATTATTTAAACATAGGTGCATACAAACAAACAAAAGTGCAAACATTTTATGGAAGACGGGAGGCACATAACTTCTAAAATTTTTCTATCACATACATATATTATTTTCAAACAATATAAAACAAATAAATAAAAACAAAAACAAAAAAAGCCTTAAAAAAATTTTATTTATAAAACATTTTTCCTTTAACTTATTCTAAATTAAAAAAAAAAGCTACATATCAGACCAAAGTCACAGAAAGGAGAAGAGAGGAAAAAAGAAGGAGAAATAAAGGAAACAAGAATAAAAATAAAAACAGTGGTGTAATGTCATAAAAGTAATTGAAAAAAAACAAAATGTACTAAGTAATCAGCAAACAGTGAGAATATAAACGCCTACAACCAAGTGAGAAGATACCAGTGACGTAGCTGCGGCAATACATACATCGCATGGATAAGAATAATAAAAAAAAATTAAAGAAAATACAAATATCAACATACAACAGAGAATTAAGAATTATAAACACATAGTAATTATTACTTATTAATTATAGTTTATTAATTATTAGTAATCGTTTTATGTATCTATATTATTAAACTTATGAGGTATTATTATTATAAAACAAAAAAAAATTAAAAAAAAAGGAATTACAAAAATAAATATATTGCTGTGTCATTAAAGTTTAATAAGTAACATTTCCATTCATTTCATTAAAGGCTTATAAATTCAAAATTTTTTATAAATAAGGCAGATAACTTACATATATTATATTTGTATTATATCACAACCTCTATCATAAACAATAACATAAGTAAATATGTATCTATCCTTTGTAATACATTTATATTATAATAGTAGTTGCAGTTAAACATGTATAATTTTATACCAGAAAAATTAATAAAAGATAAACAAAAAAAAAAACAATTTCAAAAGCAAAACAAAAACAAAAAATATGCTATGATATAACTATCGCAATTTATACTTAAAAAGAATATTTCTTCCACAAAACAAAAAAAATCAAACAAAACTTATTACAAACCAAAATTAAAAAAAAATTCTTTTTTGTTGATAAATTCATTTAACACATTCAGGTAGAAAATATAAGGCTACAAAAGTATATTTATGTATGTATAAAAAAAAAAAATAATAATAAGTAATATAAAATGGAAAACTATTGATAACTGTCGAAAACACAATTTTATCAAATTAAAACATTCGATAATCTTATTTCAAATTTTGATAAAATAAAGAAGAGAATTTTGCAAAACCGTCCAATTTCGGGTAACCAAACAAAAATTGAAGAATACGTAAATTTACTTGTTGAATCATATAATAATATTTTGGTATATACAGAGTCGTGCAATGAACAATTACCTTCCGATCTGAAAACAAAAATTCATAACAAAATATTACACCGCAGAGAAATACTTGTGAGATGTTTTTGTAAGCTAGGATGCAATATCAAAGTGCCGTACGGTGTGTATTTGTTGAGTTAGTACAAAGGGAGATTATGACAGATCCTGACTCAGAGACGGAATTTAATGATGCTGAGGAATTTACAGAAAAACTAAAGGAAAATATAGATTCATTTACAACAAAAAATACTGTTGAGTTAAATGCGGAACATTTTTACATGATAGATAATTTAAAAATGGCGACAATAGAGGAAAAAACTAAATTTATTTTAATGTGTTCTAATATTATAAGGGAAAATTTCGATGGAAACCCTCTTAGTTTGAATTCCTTTCTTGACAAAATCAGTTTAATTGAAGAACTAACCGCACCTAATTTGACGAACTGTTTAATTGCTTTCATAAAGTCAAAGTTGAACGGCAAGGCAAGAGAAATATTGCCAGAACAAATAACAAGTGTAGATCAGATTAAGGATACTCTGAAAAGTAGAATTAAACCTGATAACCCCAAAATAGTAACAGGGAGATTTGCGGCATTACATGTTAAGAATAATAACTATGTAGAATTTTCGAAGAATGTAGAAGACCTGGCTGATGCGCTACAACGCTCACTCGTCATTGAGGGGATAACTAGGAAAAAGGCCAAGGAAATGACAATCGAACAGACAGTTACTATATGTAGGAATAATGCAAATTCAGATATGGTGAAAGCGATTTTGGCATCAACTGTTTTTAAAGAACCTAAGGATGTAGTTGCGAAATTAATAATAGAGGAGTCAGCAACGGCCAGTGAACATCAAGTGTTAGCAATAGGATATAACAGACCAGTGCAGGAACATGCTAGTAGGAATAATTCGAAAGTAAGCCGGAAAACCGGGAAAGTAAGCAAGGAAATAATGCATACGGGAAAAATTCGTATAATTATCGTGGCAATAGAAAATCTAACAGTTTTCGGGGACGTAGTGGTTGTAGTCAACGCGGTAGATATAGTAATTTCAACTCTCGTGGTAGATATAATAACAGCAACAGTTTTGGTCGAAGGCAAAGGAACAATTTTTCTAGTCAAGGTGCTTCCGTGCGCACTTTAAACGCGGAAGTCCCTCAACAAGAAATGTTGAGGGAAGACACAAATCACATGTAACCATAGAAAAATTTATCAAATCAGTCTATAGTTTTAATTTGAATTATTCCGATTTCGTAAGTTTAGATTGTATTGCGTCATATAAAACTAATTCGTTCTTGGTGGATTCACAGGCTGACATATCCATTTTGAAAAGTTCTTGTTTGAAAGAGTAAGAGGTGTAAGAGTAAACAATCAGAACATTGTTAATATTGTTGGTGTAACCGCAATTACTACCAAATCATTAGGCACCGTTGACACAAAGTTAGTAGTTTCTGACAAAGTAATTCCCCAAGTTTTTCATATAGTAGCAGATGATTTCAATATACCATCTGATGGAATACTAGGAAAAGATTTTTTGAAGGCTAATAAATGTAGAATTGATTATGATTCGATGACAGTATCCTTTTATGACCGTTATACAAACAGAAAGATATTCATACCAATTTCTCATGGAACTAGTAAAAAATCGTTCTTCATACCGCCAAGATGCGAAACATTTAGAATGGTGTATATTCCAAATGTAACTGAGCCAGTCTTTGTGGACTGTCAAGAAATCTGCAAGGGTGTACTTATTGGTAAATGTATTGTGGATTCGGAAAATCCTATACTTCGTATATTAAACACAATACCATGTATATTCGATTAACAAAACATCTGTCGACAATAACCGTGTCAAGTGCTTAAAAACTATTCTAGACGATAAAATGCCAAATTACATTAAAGATGATTTAAAGCCTCTTTGCGAATTGTATGCGGACATTTTCACATTAAAAAATGACAAGATGACAATAAATAACTTTTATGAGCGGAAATTAAGGTTGAAGGACAAAGAGCCAGTGTATATTAAAAACTATCGTCTCCCGTATACCCAGAGATGTGAGATAAAACGCCAAGTTAAACATTTGTCCTAAATATTGGTTCCAAAGAAAAGTCAAAATGATAGCAAAACGCATCGTATGTGTGTTGATTTCAGGGCTGTTAACAGAAAATTAATCGCTGACAAATTTCCTTTGCCAAAGATTGATGATATATTAGACAACCTTGGTAGAGCTAAACACTTCACAATTTTAGACCTCTGCTCTGGTTTTCACCAGATACCTCTCCATAAAAATTCAAGAGATTTGACCTCATTTAGTACAGATCAAAGGTGCATTCCGCTGGAAGGTGCTATCATTTGGTTTAAGTGTAGCCCCAAATTCATTTTCACGCATGATGTCAATTGCATTCTCAGGCCTTGAACCTCATAAAGCATTTTTATATATCGATGATATAATTGTGATTGGCTGTTGCAAACAGCATCACTTGAATAATTTAACGAATTTTTCGATATATTAAGGGAATTCAATCTGAAAATCAATCCTTATAAATGCGATTTTTTTAGACCAGAGGTAACATTCTTCGGGCATAGATGTACTTCATCTAGACTTCTACCGGACAATAATAAAATATCAGCAATAGAAAAATATACCGTTCCCACTAATAAAGATTCTTTAAAACGCTTTATCGCATTCGCAAACTACTATAGGAGGTTTATTCCTAACTTTGCATCTTTGGCTGCACCTTTAAATAATTTGACACGCAAGAAAATAAACTTTGCATGGGACGATAAATGTCAACAATCTTTTGAGAAAATCAAAACGGAATTAATTTCTCTTAGAATATTACAGTATCCGGATTTTAATAAAGAATTTTTAATAACAGTAGACGCTTCCAAAACTGGCTGTGGGGCGATACTAAGTCAAAATTTTAATGGGAATGATTTGCCTATATATTATGCATCCAAAGCTTTTAACCGTTCAGAACAAAAGAAACCGACTATTGAGCAGGAACTACTCGCAATATATTTTGCAGTAAATCAATTTAGGCCATACGTTTATGGAACAAAATTTGTAGTAAAAACTGATCACAGACCTCTTGTTTACTTATTTAACATGAAGGACCCATCGTCTATGTTAACAAATATAAGGCTCAAACTAGCAGAATACAATTTTTCAATAGAACATATAAAAGGTAAAAACAATGTAGGAGCTGATGCTTTATCACGTATTTCAATTGACGAGATGAAAAATAATACGAGTGAAAGCATTCTGGCAGTCACAACTCGCGCGATGTCAAGAAAACCTGACGTAAACAGAAAGCCACCACGAAACAATAACGTTGTTAATCTGAAAGTGTATGATAAATGTTCACGTGAATTCAATACGAAGGTAGCAAAAATAAGATCAGACATGTTTTACAAAAATGAAAAACTAACGAATATTAAGATAAAAATGTATAATAAATTTAAATGTATAGTAAATGTGAATATTGTTAACGAAACATTAAGTCTTGACGAGATGCTTTTGAGGCTAGAAAGGGAAGCCAACAATAACAACATTTATATTGCAAAATGGTCAAAAAATGACCCAATCTTTTCTATATACACTATTCAAATGTTAAAAACACGTGGTAATGAAGTATTGAAGACATTGGAGATAATGTTAGTTGATCCCATAGAATTTGTAAACGATAAGAAAGAGAGAAAGAAAATTCTAGAGCTCTATCATAACGATAAGCTTGCAGGAGGACACTGCGGACGTAAACAGTTGTATGCAAAGCTCAGAACGAAATATTACTGGAAAAATATGACCAGAGATATTGCTTTATTCATCAGGGAATGTAGACTAAATAAGGTTAAAATAGGAACAAAGGAACAACTTACATTAACGCCAACACCAGTGAACCCGAATGATGTCGTAGTACTGGACACCATAGACCCACTTCCCATTTCTAAATACGGAAACAAATATACAGTAACCTTAATTTGTGACTTCACGAAATACCTTGTTAATATACCCATCCCTGACAAAAGCGCAAGAACAATAGCTCAGGCCATTTTTGAAAATTTTATTTTAGTGTATGGTAGGATGAAATCTATAAGGACAGATTTAGGAACTGAATATAAGCATGCAATATTTTCAGAACTGTGTAAGCTTTTGAATATAGAAACGAATTTTTCAACAGCATATCATCACCAGATAGTTGGAACGGTAGAAAGGAACCATAGAGTTTACAATGAATATTTGAGAGCATATATTAGTGAGAATATTAAAGACTGGGATACTTATTTGAAATATTTTACCTTTTTTCACAATACGACTTCCAGCTCTGTATTCGACAACAAATACACTCCTTATGAGCTCGTTTTTGGAAAAAACCCAATTATGCCTAACGATTTAAATCTAGATAAAATAGACCCTATATATAACGCTGAAAACTATTGCAAAGAAGTCAAATATCGTCTACAAAAATCTCACAGTATTTTTAAAGCACTTATAGAAAAACACAAGATAAAGAATAAAGAATTGTACGACGAAAAATCAAAAACTTTAAATTTAAACATAAACGATAAAGTATATGTAAAAAAGAACCATATGATAAATTTAGAAGCATATATGATGGTCCATATATTATAAAACGAGTAGAAACGAGTAGAACGTAACCATATATGATGAATGTTCAAAGAAAGACAGAATTTAAAAAAAAAATAAATAAATATTTAAAATAATTTGGTCAATTCAAAAACAAATATAAATGTATAACAGATTGGAAAAAAACTGAAAAAAAATTATACTCAATTATTTAAAAACGTATAAATTTTCTCCTTAAATATCTTTTTGCATACTTTGGTAGGAAACACCAAAACACAATATGATTTAATTATAAGTTTGGAAAAAGCATGTTTTTGGAACAATGTCATGAATTGAATATATTCATATCAACAACAACAAAACAAACAAGAATTGAATTAATTGTAAACATTAAAGAAAAACAAAATATATACATATGTATACAAAATAAAACTCAAAAACAAATCATCCAATGATAATTTGTTTGTACTTTAATTAACATTTCTTATATGAAACTCATATCATACCGAATTAAAACACAATATTAGTTTGAATACGCATAAATAAAAAAAAACAACAATGTACATTGTATATTCGGTAACTTGGTTGAAATATTGCAAATTAGTTATATTTACTTTACAATTTATTTTTAGTCACCTTATAAATAACAAAAAATGTATAAAAAAAAAACAAAAAAATCTTTAATCAAACTCAGCCTGATCAACTGATTTGATTCAACATTTTTTTCTCTATGTAGGGAGGTGTAAGGAAACTTATGTCACCCACTATATTTAAGAATAAATATAAAATAAACATAAGAATAATAAATAAAAGAAGAATAATAAATAATAAAGAGCAGAATTAGTAGTCGGCTGCGAACCACACAACCAACCACAAGCTTTCTTTATTTGTCGCAACGCAGATTCTCTACAGGACTCATTAACGATATACGCAGGCTTTAGTCTGTCTATTGATACGTTAGTGTTTTTGCTATTGATACTAATTTTGAAATATTTTTCATCTCTATGAACGATCGTGTGATAACGATGGACGAATTGAATCATTGGGCAAAAATACGTGAGTACATGTTTCTAAATCTGGGTGTTTAAAAACTTTGGCTTCGACATGCCATGCTGTTTGGTGTGGTTGAACATTTTGCATTGCTTCGCGCAGATCTGAAAGAACTTCAGCTTCTGTTTTCGTGTGATTTTGTGGACCAAAAAATTCTGCAGGGATACGTAACGTGGTACCTAGAACCAGCTCTGCGGGAGAAGCTTTTATATCTTCCTTATATGTCGTACGAAGACCTAATAAAATAATTGGCAAAAATTTAGTCCATCGATTCTGGTCGTGACTCAATATTGCTGCTCTTAGTGTTCTGTGCCATTTCTCAATTAAACCATTAGCCTGAGGGTGATAGGGTGTGGTTCGTAAATGATTGATACCCAGGTAACGTGTTAGCTCTTTAAAGAGGTGTGACTCGAACTGTCGCCCTTGGTCGCATGTTATATTTAATGGAATTCCAAAACGTGCAATCCATCCTGATATAAGTGCTTGAGCACTTATACATACCTACAATTGGTATTGCCTCAGGCCTTCGACTAAATCTGTCTATTATGGTGAGACAATAACGATAACCCTCGCTAGGCGGGAAAGGTCCTACTATGTCGATGCTTATGTGTGAGAAACGGCTATCAACCAGTCTGTATTGTTGAAGCGGAGCTCTTGTATGTCGCATAACTTTTGCGCGTTGACATTGTATGCGAGCGCGAGCGAAGTTTATGCTGTCTCTACGAATATTTGACCAAATGAATCGGCATGTCATCAGTTTAGCTGTTGCCCTAGTACCAGGGTGTGACATATTGTGTGTTCCTTCTAAGAATCTATCTCTCAAATTGCATGTAATAAATGGTCGCAATTGCTTTGTGGAATAGTCGCAATTAAAGTTGTTTTCGCTTCCGGGGATGGCAAAACGTTTCAGTTGAATTTTATAAGGTGACTTACCGGTGAGTATAGCTTGGAGTTCTTCATCCGTTTCTTGTTGGCGAGCGAGTTCTTCAAAATCAATTACTGGACTACTTCTTATTGTTGATATTCGAGAAAGCAAATTTCCAGTGATGTTGTCTTTTCCAGATATGTGCCTTATATCGGTTCTAATCTGAGCTATATAATCTAGCTGTCTTGCTTGACGGTTATTAGCTTTTTCTAGTTTTTGTCGAAAAGCATGTGTAATTGGCTTATGATCGGTATATATGTGGCAAGAACGTCCTTCCATCATATACTTAAAGTGCACTACACCTAAGTACATAGCAGTGAGCTAACGATCGTAAGTGCTATAGCGCAATTGTGCTTTGTCGAACTTTTAAGAGAAGAATCCAAGTGGTTCAATGCGCCCCTTAACTATATGGTGCAATTCGGCACCAGCAGCTATATCCGATGCGTCGACCCAAAGTGATATTTCTGCATCTGGTGCTGGATGTTTCAGCAGTGTAGCTTTGCAAAGTTGTTTTTTGCATTCTTCAAATGCTGCGGTTGTCTCGTAATTCCAGGGTAATTGTGTTAAATCGTTTTTTTTATTACCGGGAATAATGGCTAGTAGAGGTGATTGTGTTCCAATGGCATTCGGTAAAAATCGCCTGTAAAAATTGATGGTTGCTAAAAAACGTTTGAGATTATTTACCTGTGTAGGCTTTTTATAGTTTTGTATAGCCTCCACTCGTTGTGGTAAGGGTTGTATACCTTCAGCTGTAACTTTATGTCCTAAAAACGAGATTTCGGGTTTTTCGAACTCGCATTTTGCCATATTAATTGCCAATTTGAGTTGTTGCAATCGTTTAAATACAAGTTTTAAGTGTAGTCGGTGTTCGTATGGAGACGATGATGCTACGCATATGTCGTTCATATATGGGAACACGAAGTCGAGACCTCTGAAGACATCGTGTGCCAAGCGCTAAAACGTTTGAGCGGCGTTTCTAAGACCAAATGTCATGTAGACAAACTCAAAAAGGCCAAAAGGGGTGGTGATTGCTGTTTTCGCGATGTCGTCTGGATGAACTGGCACTTGGTGGAAGGCCTTTTGTAGGTCGAGCTTTGAAAAAATCGACGTACCGTATAAAACAGTTGTAAAATCCTGTAAATATAGTCGAGGGTAGCGATCTGGTACTGTTATAGCATTCAGTGCCCTATAATCTCCACACGATCGCCAAGTACCATCAGGCTTTTTGACTATGTGCAGCGGACTGGACCAGCAGCTGTTCGAAGGTCTGTCAAGCTCTATTAATTTTTCAAATTCCGCCCGAGCAGCTTCCAGTTTTTTAGGCGTTAAACGACGTGGGCGTGAAAAAACGGGGGCCCCTGTTGTTTCTATGTGATGTACCACAGCTGAGTCAACAGGTGTTCCTTGTTGCACGAGTCGGGTAGTAGACGGAAAGTCTTTTAGAATTTAAAAATATGGCGTAGTAGATTGCAAGACTTTAATTGATAAATTTTTGCTTGGTTTAAGGGTACCAATAGAGTTTACTTGAGTTAAGTTGTCGATTAATCTCTTGTGTTTAAGATCAATTAGTAGATCAAAATGACACAAAAATCGACTATTATGTTTGAACTTACATCCGCAATTAAAAAAGTCCATAAAAAATCACGTTTGAGGCCGAGGTTAACAGTTATGTGTATGTATGTATATGTAACTTAATAATATATATGAACACCCTAAATGTAACTTATTAATTAAGTTGTTATTAAATTGTTACTTTGCCCAATCATGCCTTATCGTAAGCTTTTGTTTGTTGTCTTTTATAAGTTACAACAACAACGATCGAACATGCACAATCTTGTCTACGTTTTTATGTACAATTATGCATGCCCGATCTTGTTTGCTTATATTCTTGTTTACGTTTATTTTGTTACTAAGCGTAAGTCATGATTTTGCATTCCCAGACACAACTTATTATTGTTATAAGCTGCATATGTAATCAATTGCATTCTTAATTTCTTACGTACGTATGATTCGTACATAGGATAAGTAATTGTATTTCTTCATTCCCAGTTGCAATTTTTATTTGTTACTTTGTGAAAAGTACAATTCTTCATGCCCAATTTACTTATTTTGTTTTTGTTAATAAGTACATATGTACATACATACATATGTTTCATTTAACCAGTGTTCTTCTAATGAATATAAAAACGCGTAATTATAGAATAAAGCTGATGAAGAATTTAATAGTGAAGTCGAACGGACAAATATTAAAAAAAGGAGTTTTAATTGTTTGCGAAAGTGTTAACAAGGATAATGTTATCCTTTTTTCAAAAATTATAAATGTTATTTAATTTATTATAACAAACATAATTCCCAGAGGGATTATTAAAATATAAACTTATTAATAAAATAAAATTTATTAAAATAAAAACTTATTAATAAACCCTAGACGTGTTTTTGGTTTTATTTAAATAATACGAAACAAAACTGTTAACTTTTATTATCGTTTCACCGTAGACCTTAATCTGTGAACCATTGGCGGCAAAGAGTTGCATTGTCGTTGGTTTTGTTTTTCTAATTTGTGGTGATTTCGGGACCACCGAAACGTCTGCCCCGGAATCAATAAGGTAAGAAATGTTAGTAGTTTTATCTTTTATTTGGAGTCCGTATGATTTGGTAGCATCAGTAATTTCATATATTTCGGATGCTTTGATGGCAAGGTTTCCGGCAGGTACGATACCAACACGTAGTTGTTGAGACGCTTCTATTATCGCCGTTAATTCTGTTACGAGATTGCGAGCTACTGCGATTTGATTTGCGCCCCAATTGAGCCAATTGTTGATGTATTGCACTTAAATCAATAGTTTGTGCCCGTGACGTGGCGTTTTTTGAGGTTACGTTTACTTCGTTTACCTCGTCAACAATGGCGTCTGCAATAGTCGCTTTGTTGACGATATCAACCTTGGAGGCAATTACTGCAGCTTGAGCGCGTGGTGGTAGGCGTGCTGCCCACAAATCGATGAGGATGTTTTCACTTAAAGCAGTTCCGGCGACACGTCTCATTTCATGCAACAATTGTGAAGGCTTTAAGTCTCCTAGAGGCATTTCCGATAATACTCGTTGCAATCGTCGTTGCTGGCTGTTTGCAAAATGTTCCAAAAGTTTGCATTTTATATACTCGTACTCGTTTTGCAGCGGCGTTCCATCGATGATTGACCGTATTAACCATTGTTATGTTGTACTTAAGTTGGTCTCGTTGAATGCCGGACGCAGCAAACCAAAAATCTAAAGACATGAAATATGAGTCGATGTCCGTTGCATTCATGTTTGGTGGAGTTAGACGTACGGCTGAGACTGCATCCATATTAATTATGTTGGCAGGTGGATTATTGTCAGGGTGAATGACGGGGTTTTCATTTTCGTCGCCGTCCGCCATTTTGTAAAAAATTTTTTGCGAAAAATTAATCAATTTATTGCGGGATCACGTCGGGGTCACCACTTTAGCAATGTTGCTTTTTTCGTCCTAATGTTATTAGTGAAGGAATAAAAGGAGCTTAATTAATATTCAATTCATTTTATTAGATCCACAATAATTTTATTATTGTTTTTACAAAAAAATATATTGTACACGCGAAGGTTCACGAAGGAAAAGGTACTCCATCTTTTCGTAAAATGTGTATATTGAAAAAGAAAAAGGAAAAAGAAGAGTTGCTAACTTCAAGTTATTTGTTCACGCTTAATTACTTTAACAGCAAGCGCGTAGTGCTGCCACATATACTAGCTGGGCCCGGTCCGCGTCGCTGGCAGCAAGTTTTTCTTTTATTTTAAACTGCCTCTCGAAGA
Source organism: Phania funesta (assembly GCA_963932375.1). NCBI lineage: Eukaryota > Metazoa > Arthropoda > Insecta > Diptera > Tachinidae > Phania > Phania funesta. Next base: position 61,075,965 of record OZ010653.1, read on the forward strand.
AAATGAAAATCAGTGATTTTAGTTATTAATGATAGAAAAAATGTTTTATTCAAAAATCCAAAAATCAAAATTTTAATATCACACACAGTTTATGTGTTTTTCATATCTTATATACATCTTTTCAAACGTACAAATTAAAATTTTTATAATTATAAATTATGTTTTAGATATTTTATATTTAATGAAATGCTTTTTGTTAAACTACGTTTTTGGTTTTGCCTTCAGTAGCGAATACGAATAATGATGATGGGTTACCAACACGTGAGCATCCAACGTATAATTGTCCATGTGAGAAGCATGGTGTTTCAAGATTCAATCCACATGCATGCAGCGATTGACCTTGTGATTTATTTATGATCATAGCAAATGCCAGACGTACTGGAAATTGTATGCGTTTAAATGAAAACGGTATATCCTCAGGCATTATAAGTATACGTGGAATCAATACGACTTCACCTTTGTACTTACCAGTTAATATAGTTGCTACTATAATGTTATTTAATAATTTTTTTTATGCTAATCTTGCTCCATTACAAAGCCGTGGTGTAAACCAACTTTTAACTGTAGCATGTGAGGTGGAGTTTCTGGTAAGTCAAGCGAACTTAAGAATTCAATTGGATAATTAACAATTTCATCAGGATCGTTAACACAATCAATGGATTTGTATGTTTTTATTTCTCTGCTTATTTTATTTTGAATATCGACATTAATATCGCTGTTTTGGGCTGCCAATATAGCGCGATCACTTAGCCATCGGTGATTGGTAAAATTGCGCTCAATATTGGGATATACACTTGAAATTAAGTCTTCTTTTGATTCATTTAAAACACAACAATCTGCATGCAATGTGATGAGTCCTGTTGCATTGTCCATAGCAATTTTTCCAATATCCAATAATTGACGTGCAAATATGCGCATAAATACCGTTAGTGAAAGTTTTTTAACATATCGCCACAAATGAGATGCTTTTAAACACGCATTTAGTTCATCTGCTGGTGTTGATCGTGATATGACTTATAAGGTTTGTCTAAAATCGCCTGCCAATAATTTAAGAGCACCACCAAATGGTTGTTGGTTGCCACGTAAATCTTGTAATGTTCGATCCAATGCCTCTAGAGATTATTTATGCGCCACTGTGCATTGATCCCATATAATAAACATGCATTTTTGAAGTACCCTTGCCATTCCAGATGTTTTTTAAATATTACATGTTGGTGTTTCGGTCAGTTGCATATTCAATGGTAATTTTAACGCGGAATGTGCCGTTCTTCCACCATCTAATAGGGTAGCAGCAATTCCCGATGAAGCTATATCTAACGCAATATTACCAATATTACCAATTTGCCAAAATTATCGAAATTAGATAAGTTTTATCAGTACCACCTAGAGCATCTAGGAAATAAATTGCACCAGTTCCTGCATGGTCAGTTTTCATAATAGTGTCATAAACGTGTTTTTTTTCTGTTTATTTAAGTTTGGTAAATTATGATAAACGAATGTGTTTAAGCCTTGGCATCGTAATGTTTTTTACGTTGTATTTCACGATTAACAACATCCGTAACGGCTCGATTTGGAGATGCCATTCCCAATGAATTCAAAGTTTTATTCACCATTACTAAACAAATATCCTCAATGTATATTAATGCTTGATTATACATTTCAGGAGAGTATTCTAATCCTGAACTTGCATTTGCATTACGCGCTTGATATAAAATGTCATCTGTCATTGCATTTTTATATTTTCCCCACAGTTCTAAAGGTTTAGATGTACTGCATTTTGATATTATAATTGCGAATAACATACGAATTTGATATGGAGAAGCACCCAGTGAGGCATCGGCAAGTGAATTTTCCAAATGGTCATCGTTCTCGACTAAATTTAATTTTTGGCAGGCGTCCCGATATTATTTATGGTTTTCAAATTTTGAAATTATGTCGGACCACGTATATGAATCAAAAGTAAACGCAAGTAATATCATTCATCATTATTTTAATGGACAGTATATAGTCGACCTAAAGCATCACTTGAAAATACATTTCGGTGGTCAGGCACTATTTTTCCTTGCTTGCGACGATGGAATTGTTTTGGGGATGCATTCCATGTAAAATATCGCGGAACCTCATTATACAGTAGCGTCTCAGCGAAGTCATCAATTTGGCACAATGAAAAAAATGCAGCCAATGTTGTTGCTGGTGGTTGTGCTGCTCGCTCGATCACATTTTCTGCTGTAAAATATACTCGCTGTCCTTTTCTAAGGAAACCGCCAAATGAACTACAGTCGGATACCTCTCATGAATTGGAAAAGAGAATATTTGAGATTGTTTGATTTCATCTGACTTATCTTGAGGTGCCACTCCATAAATGGCCATATCACTGCCTTTGTTTACATAATTACAAATATATTTGATTGATTTAACGGAATTGCAATATTCACCGTTTATAAGTGCTTTATATATTTTAGATAATAATGGTGAATATGGCACTACCCATCTATTATCAATCTCGATATCAATGTTTCGTACTTTTAATGTAATGGATCTACCATTGTTATCTGGTGAACGTCGGCGATATTGAGAGTATCCATCATAGCCTGTTATTGTTTCTGAAGTCAATTGCCTTGGATATCGCTTAGAACACTTGCCATTAATCATGCATGGTGAATGTATATTAAAGGCACCACATAGGCCATGTATCATATTCTTCGTTATTATTTCGAACAATTCTCGATCAATTGTTGGGTCTGGGATTTCAGCAGAAATATTATCGATTTCGTTTGGCTGAATTTTATCAACACACCAAATTAGAATATGAGCATGTGGCAGTCCTCTTTTCTGTCATTCAATCGAATACATCCAGCAACGAACTAAGCCAAAAACATTAGATTTTACAATTAAATCCATCAGAGACTTTAATTTCTGCTTAAATATGCGTGCTGTGATGTCATGACGATCAGTTTGCGATCGTCCTGGCAATAAACATTTTTTTAATTTCATTCCAAATGGGGTTGCAAATAAACGTGATGAATAAATCAGGACGATCATAATTGCGAATATATGTCATAGCATCTTGTGAATATTCATACATATGACATGGGCTGCCGGTATAGGTAGCTGGTAGAATTGTTAATCGGCAAAGATCATTTAAATTGCCAGCATTATTAATTGCAGCATGTAGATGAATATATTCCTCTGATCGTAATTGACGTTGATTTTGGCGAATAAATAATAGCCGCTCTGATTCTATTCTTGCATACATATCTACAACATACTGATGATACAGTTGGCGGCATTTCAAAATATGATTTTCCATATTCTCCCGAATCATGGGTCTGTACGCATAGTAATTCATGCAATTTATCTTTTTATTTGTTTCTTCATCTATAATATGGAAAAAAAGGTTTTGTGAGCAATAAAATATTTTAAAATTTACCAGTAGTTGGGTTTAACATATTTAATTGGAAATGGTAGCCATCTTCCAATTGCCTACACAGTATTGGATATTGCAGCGCATCACATGAGCGATGTGTTACAGGTACTCGTTGCAATTGATCATTTCTTCGATGTAAAATTATATCTCGTGGGTAGAACTAATTACCAACAATTACAATAGCAACTTGATTTATTGTTGGTGTATTGAATCGTTGTGGATGCTCACCTATTGGTGTTTATCAGCTTTTATAACTATTTTGTGATTATCGAATGGCATTCGGTCTACTGCAACTTTAAATAATTTCACCAATTCGTTATGTTGATGGAATAAATTTTGTAATGATTCCACAATGTTGCGGCATAGTCCCGTAGCAATTGCACTTTTGGTGGTAACTTCTTATTTCGAATATCTGCTAAATTTATATTCTTCATCAGGAATAGGCAGTAAGGATCCTGCTTTGTCCTTGTACTTTAAATGTTGTCATGAAACTCCCAGTAACTATATTATCAGCACCAAATCACGTTATTTGAAAGCAATTATTATAACCTCGTATATGGGTTAGGAAATGTTTTGATTGTGGTGTTTTTCCACACACCAATGAAAGTAATGGTTCCGGTGGTTGGCTTAGTTCTGGCAGCTTTACTTTGCCATTTGCGCAACATAAGCCTGGTGTTTCCTTTTTATATTTAAATGCTTTGCAATGGACACATAGTTGATCCATGCTTCCGATATTAATATTGGGATGCACATTATAATCAATTGTTGGATCGTAATTAAATGCAAGACGCTTAAAAACAATGGGATTGGTATTGTGTATTGCTGCTCTGGAGGCTCTTCTCGCATACTGATTTTCTAGTGAAGAATTTTGGCGCAAAACTGACATTCGATTCCTGCCTTGTTCGTTGTCTTCTGCGCGCTCCTCTTATATCTGCTGTGAGCGCAGCACAGGCATATGATTTGTGTGCCGTGTACGGCTACCAATATTTGCACGTGAGCATGGCATTTTGTACTGCAATATACGTTTTTTTTTAAATTTAAGTAATTTTTTGTTTGTTATTGTTGGGGTAGGGAGGCTGCCTTTGTTGTCTTACCTGTTGCTTGTTTGCTTTCTTCAAAAGCTTTCAATAATATAATTAATTTACTTTTAATGAAATGTATGTAATATTTAATTTAAATAAATTAAACTTTAATTAAATAATTTATTTTTTTCGTTTGACATCCACGCACTTTTCACGAAAAGAGGTTATGATACTTAGCGCCGCCGCACGCCAATTAAGTACCCAACGCCTTCAGTGAAACATAGCATAGGCTTACCGCGCAAATATAGTTTAAAAAATAGTGATATTTATTTACTGTTTTAAACTTTATTAAACTTTATTTTTAAAATTATTTTTTTCATAAAAAGATGTTAGATTTGAGTCGGTATCGGGCTAATTAATGCCACTACATGCTGATTAAGGACGCAACGCCTCAGCGAAATACAGCATAGGCTTATCGCGCAAATGAAGATTAAAAAATTAAGATATTTATTTACTTTTTTAGCTTTATATTTTTCACGAAAATAGCTTAGGTATGAAAAATTGCGCCATCTGTCGGTCAATCCCCAATCCACATAGAAACACTCCTCACGAACAGTAGTCGAAATCGGTGATATAGGTCTTAAGTTATCGCGCACAAACATCAAAAAAAAGAAAATTTTGCGCCATCTGATGGACAAACACTAAACTACATACTGGCGACCCATAGAGTATAAATTTTGGTCAAAATCGGTGCAGTATTTCTTGAGTCACGGTACATATAATTGTTGATTTTAGCAATGATAGCCTAAATTTCATAGGGCCATTCACAGTGTCGCTGATATTTGGAATAGTGAAACTATTTATATCTTTCCAGATTTTAGCCCAAGTGCGATTTTCAAGCCTGAATGGGGATTCGTGGCAACAGGACGTTGTAAGTGCTTCACAGCTTTCCACATGCTATAATCCGTGTTTATCGTTGGATCCAAATCATGTTTCTGTCTCAGTTTATTGCGTAAAGTTCTCTGGCACAATTTAGTTTTGATCTTTATGCCTGAAACATGACTACTCTGTCATTGCCTTCTAAGCCTTCTCTTCTCCCTGACAAAAAACTGTATATCAGCTGATGACTGGTACGAAATTTTTTTACTGGTGGTTTTGTTAGTGTTGAAACTCTAGCTACTACAGTCACGACATCTGTGAAAGATCCACATCTTCGTGAATATCAGACGAATTTCTTAAAGCAGGGATAGGTGAGAGCTCACATACATTGAAAATTTTAACCAATTCGTGTTCTTATTTAAATAAAAAATAAGAGTTTCAGGTACAGTTGAGAAACTGTCATGTAAAATAACGATTGTATGGTCAGAACATAAATCGTAGGATGATCGTTTGCCAATAGGTGGGTTTGCCTTCAGATACGATGTCTAGCTTATTTTTTTCGAACTGTGTTATACAGCTGCCTCCCTCTAGGGCTAATAAGTCTAAAGCCCAAATAGTTGTGCTTAGCTTGTAATCGCCAGCTGCAAACAACTTTTGCCCCAATGTAGCAAAAAAAAACCAGGCGAATCGATTGTGTTCAATCTTAATATTTCGATTGAGATCGAATTATTCGTAACAGGTATCTCTACGCCCTCTCTTAAGACGTGGGCATATGAATGTTTTTTCGCATTACTGTTTACATTAACATTAGGTAAACAATTTCTCAATGTTTGTGCTTACGTATAGTTTGGCCTATTGTGTGGTACTTTACCGGGTTGTGTACTAACAATAAAATCAGTACTGAGCCTAGAAAATCGGGAGGCCTTGCGAGTATATTGTTCAAATTCGGACTTTCGCAATATTGTCGCCTTTTTTACATGCTGGAAGACATGTAATTTGCAGTGTGGTTTTATTCACAGTTGCTGCATTTTTTTACTTTGGAATCATTTTTGGAAGAAGTGCATTCCGAAGTTCGGTGGGCATCGCCGCAAACCGCGCATACTGAAGGTAACTTGCAGTATGTTTTAATGTGCCCGAATTGGTCATTGCGTTTTAATGATTTTTCTACAGTTATGTTGAGAAGATAGCGTAAGTTGTAAATAGGGTGAACGGAGTTTTTGGATGTTATATGAGTTGCTTTAAATACAATTTCGACACGATGCATTGGTTTGGGAATATTTTCCGTGTTTAGCATATTGTGCACTGACCTTATGTCATACCCTTCTGCCACTAAATCAATTATTATTTCCTCGGTAGGAATAGAACTATTAATGCCATTTATAACTACTATTAAGCCTTTTGCACTTTTTAGCTAGTAGGTATAATTTTCCTTTTTTCCAGCGTCAAGTCTACTTGCTATGAACCGATATTTTTTTGGTATGTCCTTGGATATTAGTTACCTAAAATCGTCCCCGTCGAATGAAGGTGACGTATAAACTTTTTTCCTACCAGTTGGGACAGCATGTTTTATGAGAAGTTTGCTCGCGCAAGTAGATTGGTGCAGGTTTTTGTTCCCTGACAGCGGGTTAAGCGTCTTCATCATCCAGGGTGGCAAGTATGGAGAATTTATTAGGATTTACCGTTTTTGTAGCTAATTCGGAACCTTTATAGTTTCGCTGCACAATCGTGTTGGGAAGACTTAGAAATTGCTTCCTTTCGGTTATGCTTATGTACCTATCCATTCCTGCTTGCAGTTTTTGTACCGGATTTGTTATATTACCTGTATTGATTTATAGTTGTACTGATTTTGGTATAATACCTGTTTCGTTTATTTGTTTATTTTTATTTGATTCAGGCGTTGAAGATATATTTATATTGGCGGATAATGAACACGTTCGGTCAATTGGCCAGCGGTTTTTTTTAGTATTTATATTATTCATTGCATTATTAGCATCTGTATAACGAAGAGCAATAAGCATTGTTGTTATTCCCTTTTATATTTTTTTCATTAATGTTTGGCACACTCATATACTGACTATCACCGGGATTTTTTACCATGCACTTTTTGTTTTTATTTATAACACACGATATATATGTTATGTTGTTGTATATTCTTTATTGTTTTTGTTTTCTTACTGTCCGCTTGTGTCTCCTCACTTGTCGAAATGGATTTTTTAATATTATGCGAGAAATATTAATGTACGTCTGCACTCAACCACGGTCACATAATTAAAAAATAGTCTATGACTATTAAAAACGTGTTTATTAAACTCAACTAAATCACATCCAACTTTAGACCAAAGTATGTTTAGGATTAGCATATCTATGTTTTAAGCAAATGCTACAATTGGCCTTCATGTACATACTGTAACTTTTTTGATTCTAAAATTTTCGGGGCTAAATACGCTTATTCTTGAAGAAATACCTTTTACCACACTTATCTCATCTTTAATGGGATAAAATGATTGTACCACTACAACTAAATGTTTCTTCTTAATCATAATTTCCTTAAAGGCTTGATCATTCCAGTTTGCTGTTTAATCCTCTAAATTTTCTGGTAGTGCAAATTGGCGTAAAAACCAGTTACACTGTAAATCATTAAGTTGTGCCCTAGACAAGGTATAGGCAGAACAGATCCTTGCCTGTTTTATACACTACAGTTAAATTATACGATAACAATGTTAACATACATTTTTGAAGACACGGAATATAATATAATGGTTGGTTAAACAGAGAAACAAGAGGTTTGTGATCTGTTTCAAAAGTTACATTTCTACCATAAATATACTGATGGAAACGTGTACCCTGAAACAATATAGCAAATCGTTCCTTTTCAATTTGTACGTAATTTTTCGGACTGTCGGTTTTTGTTCGGATTCGAAGCCAATAGAAAAATCTTCAACTACTTACTACAGTTAGCTCATTGCGGTAACCACATTACGAGCTTTAGTGTTAAAATTGGCCTCGTTGCAATATATGGCGGTGTATTTTCTATCACTTGAAGCTTGTCGTCCGGCATTTTGTATATTTTATTTTTGTTTTATACAAAAACTACCATGCTGTTCAGTTTTATTTATTATATAATTTGTAATTTGTATTATTTATAACGACTTGAAAATTTTCTTTGATTTTCGTTAAATATTGGCACACCTGACCCTCCAAGGCAATTTGATAACAGCGAATTCAAAGTATTTCCGGGTGCTATGTCGATATGAAATTCCATATATAAAAGTGTACCGCAAAAGGAAACCACTTTTCTTAAACGGAATTTGACATCTAATCAGTGCAAAAAAAGGATTTAGCTGCGCTGGTGAGTTTACCTGTTTAATCTAGCCTACCTGACACCATATTATGTTAATTAATAATACGCTATATCAAATCATGTAATTCATTTTAAAATATCATAAATGTCTGAGTTACGGTAGACTAAACAGCCAAACCCACCAGCGCAGCTGAGTACTTTTTTTAAGCTGATTGGATGTCAAATTCAATATTAAAATTGTCTCGCTATTTCCGGCACATATTATATATATATATATATATATATATACCTGTTATCACATGCCGTATTCTGATGATAAAATAAACATAATTGTATAAGATAGTACTTATGGTTATTTTAATTACATTTAAGAGCTGCCATGTGGAACTTAATTATTACTATTAGGACAGTTACAATTACAATAGCGGGTTACCATAACAGATACTAGCTTTATTTTCATGAAATAACACAAGAGGAGGTTATCATTATTGTTGATCTCGGTTGGATCACAAACTGAAATTCTCTCACCAGATTTCTATGATCGTAAATAAATCTAGTGGCGTATTGAGCTTTTTGAAACGTTGGTTGAAAGAGTTTTCAGGCCCATAAATCACGACACACTTATATACGCCTCTTATTCGCTCTATCCTTGAATAGAATCCTTACTTCAGTACATATACTACCAGTGACAAATCTGTACATAAAAGAGATATATTAAGCCAACAAATATTTTTGCCAAATAGTCTTAAATTTTAACAATCATTATCACTTAATCGATTTCTGGGCCAGTGATTTTGTTTAAAATAATTATTTTGTATTATATGTAGTTTTCTAGTTATAGATAATAGATATTCGTAATAAGTGACTTTTTTTCTTAAAAAAATGCCATTGAATAAGTGAAGAGACTCAGTGAATAGTTAAAAACACAAGAAATAAATGACAAAAATAAACAACAATATATTATATATTGTGGTTGAAAACGAAAACAAACTGCAAGGTCATTTAAACCCATTTAAACAATTTCACTGATGCATAAGTGTTCCAAGCATTCATGATAAAAATATAAAAGGAAATAAGAATACTGGTTATTACACAATGGTTACTTTATAATGTACTATTACTCTTCTTGTTATACTGATCCTAATAATGCAATGAAAATTTTAAATAATAATAAAAAGGATAATGGTGCTTTATTAACCGCTAGGTCAATTTGCTGAACGCGCTCATTCTCAGCAAGCAGTTCAACAGTGACCGTGTTTGAGTACAGACGTGCGTCATATCGAACGCATAACAAATATATATACATATTTTTTTAAAGTATTCAATTGAACAGTGAACAGTTAGTAATAACAAAGAAATAAAGAACAAAAAATAACAACAATATAATATATTGTGTGTAAAAAAAAAAACAATAACAAATAGTGCATGGTTAAACCGGTTTGAACAATTGATAGTGAGTGTATGAGCGCACCAAATATTAATGAAAAAAAATATAAAAGGTAACAACAACAATGCTTATTACTCTTTTTCTTACACAAATGCTAATAATGCAATGAACAACACAAATAATAAAAAAAAAGATGACAGTGCTTTTTTAAGCGCCAGGCCAATTGACCGAACGCGTTCTTTATCCGGAAATATAAACTTATCTTCGCAAATAACAACACCAGAAGAAATTACAATTCAAACAAAAAACAATTCAGGTACCATATCAAAAATAGTGCAACAAACAAACGAAACAGGTAATTTGAAAAATCCCGTAAAAAAAGTGCAAACAGGTATGGATCGTTATATAACCATAACCAAAAGGAAGGCCAGTCCTAAGTCTTCGCAGCAAGAGCGCATTGCTAAACAATATAAAACCTCCCAAAGTACTGTAATGCCGGTAAGCGAAAACAGATTCTCTGTACTTGCTACAGCGGATGATGAAGGTGAACCCGCTGTCAGGGAACAAAAACCTCACCCGATTTACTTGCGCGAACAAACATCTAACGAAATTGTTAACATGTTGTCTCAGCTTGTAGGTAAGGAAAGCTTTTATGTAGCTTCTATACGAAGAGGTCAAATTCAAGAAACAAAGATCCAAGCGCACACTGAGAAGAATTACCGCCTAATCGCAAATCGTCTCGATGCAGATAATAAGAGCTATTATACGTATCAACTCAAAAGTGCTAAAGGTTTGATTGTCATTGTAAAGGGCATTGACAGTTCTGTTCCCACTGATGAAATAAAAAGTGCCATAGAGGTGGAAGGCTATGTCGTAAGGTCAGTGCACAATATTCTAAATAAGAACAAAGTTCCCCAACCTATGCATCGTGTTGAAATCGTATTTAACGCATCGCAACTTAAATCAAAAAACTCGGTTCATCCAATATATAATTTGCGCTACCTTTTGAACAGAAGAATAACGGTGGAAGAGCCTCTAAAACGTAGCGGTCCCCGTCAGTGTACTAATTGTCAGGAATTCGGACACACGAAAACCTACTGCAAGCTACCATGCGTATGCGTTGTTTGCGGTGATGCGCACCGGACTTTGGAATGCACTTCTTCGATCGAGAACTTAATACAGACGATGAATAATTTCATGACAACTATGCAGGGTATGTTTCAGGAAATGATGCGAACCCAAAACATGCTTCTGCAAGTTTTGCTTGGCAAAAAATGAACCAGTTAAAAATATGCTTCTGGAACGCTAACGGGCTCTCCCAACATAAATATGAAGTAGAAAACTTCCTGCTAGCACATTTTTTTTTTTATACTGTATTTTATTTTATTGAATCTTTCTATTAAAAGAAATTCACAATAAGTATTCAAATCTTATTTCTAAATTATTATTTACTAGTTAGTACCAACGTAATAACTAATTTTTTGTATTCAAATCTTAAAAATCTATCTTCTATTGTGTAGAGAGAGCCGCCTTGCCAGGCTCAATGTGTCAGTTCTTTTTAGTCTCTGGTAGTCATCAAATTGCAATAAATTGCGTGCTAGAGTGTTGGGATGTGCGACTAGTTTGTTCACGTATTTGGAGGTGTATGTTTTAACTTTTTCGTGGATAGTGGGAACTTTGAGATCCCTATGTATGTTTTCATTTCTTGTGTACCAAGGGGCGCAGACGATATGACGTAAAATCCTAGACTGTCTTCTCTGTAACTTCTGGATGTTTGATGCACAGGCAGTACCCCAAAGCTGAATACCATATGACCATATTGGCTTTATAACGGATTTGTATAATACGACTTTATATTCCAAAGCCAAAGTTGAGTTAGGACTTATTAGCCAATGCAGTTGATTTGTTCGAAGCTTTATGGACGTTATTTTTGCCTCAATGTGACGGGTCCAAGTTAGGCGCCGATCTAGGTGGATACCTAAATATTTGACATGCGTTTCCGCTGGAACCGTGGTATTAGTTATTGTGATTGGTGGACAGTTTTGCCTTCTAAGGGAAAACGTTACATGAGCACATTTTGATGGATTTACCTTTATTCTCCACTGTTTTAGCCAGTCTTCTAACTTATGAATATGAGACTGCAGCTTTTCAGATGCATCCTTTGGATCATTACTGACACTTATAATTGCAGTGTCGTCTGCAAAGATTGATGTATACGTATGTGTGCTTGTCGGCATATCCGCTGTATAGATGATATATAACAGCGGCCCTAGCACACTACCTTGAGGTACTCCTGCACTGATTTTCCCACATCTTGAAAGCTGGTCCTTTGACCTTACTTTAACAGTTCTATCGGACAAATAGCTTTTTATAAGCTTGTGGGTGTTTTCAGGTAGAACCCGAACTATTTTAGTAAGTAGCCCATCATGGCAGACTTTATCAAATGCTTGGGAAATGTCTATAAATAAAGCTGAACAGTATTGCTTTCTTTCAAAAGCCGATCTAATAATGGTAACGATTCTATGGACTTGTTCAATCGTACTATGCCTTGCTCGAAAACCAAGCTGATGATCTGGGATAACGTTTTGTTCATTTAGAAAAGGAGTTACACTCGAGACGAATAATTTTTCAAATATCTTCGACAAAACTGACAGTAGGCTAATTGGCCTGTAGGATGTTATCTGGCTTGAGTCCTTTCCAGGTTTCGGGATCATAACAATTTCAGACATCTTCCAAGAGCGTGGGAAGAAGCCGACGCGCAACATGGCATTAAATATGTAAAGTAAAATTCTTACAGCTGAATTAGGTAAGTTTTTTATCATTGATCCTGTTATACGATCAGGTCCAGGTGATTTCTTCATATCCGTATTTTTAATTGTCGATTTTAAAGGAGACAACCGAAATTTCATAGGATCATTCACGATGTCGCTAATAATTGGTATAGTGAAATTACTTATATCATGTGGTGCGAAAACCTTCTCTAAGTGATTTGCGAACGCATTTACCTTTTCACTTGAGTTTTTAGCCCAAGTACGGTCTTCAAGTCTTAATGGGGATTCGTAAGCAATAGGACATTGTAAGTGCTTTACAGCTTTCCACAGACTATAATCCGTGTTTTTCATTGGATTCAAGTTTTTTAAAAAGTTGTCGATAGCGAGTTGGTGTTTCTGTCTCAATTTACTCCGTAAGTTTTTTTGGCATCAGTTCATTTGCATTTTTATGTGTGGAGAACGATTGTTTTGCCATTGTCTTCTTAGTCTTCTTTTCTCAATGACGAGCATCTGAATATCTGATGTTGCCTGGTACGTTATTATTTTAGCTGATAGCTTTGTTGGCGTTGCAGCTATGGCTGCGGCAGTCACGACGTCTGTAAAATGGTCTACAGCTGCTTGAATATCAGCTGGATTTCTCAGTGGGATGTTCAAAGGTAAGTGAGAGCTCATATACAATTTATATTTTAACCAATTCGTGTTTATGTTCGGGCAGAAACTAAGGGTTTTAGGTGCAGTGACAAAACTGTCGTGTAAAATAACAATTGTAGGTGAATGAGCAGAAGATAGGTCATAGGATGAATTAACTAAGAGTTGATCGCAGTTGATGTTTTTTACTATAGCAAAATCAATAAGGTCTAGCAACTTATTAAAGTCTGTGGGCCAATAGGTGGGTTTACCGGCAGATACGACGTCAAGCTTGTTTGTTTCAACTGTATAATACAACTGCCTACCTCTAGGACTAAGGAGTCTGGATCCCCAATATGTGTGCTTTGCATTGTAATCGCCAGCGGCAATAAATTTTTGCCCTAGCGTAGCAAAGAACCTGGCAAATTCATGGTGTTCGATTTTATGCCTAGGCGGGCAATACACTGATGAGACTACAATTTTAAAATCAGTAAGATTTATGGTCGTGGCTTGCAAAAAGTCTTCGTTGAATTCAGGCAATGGAAAATGCCTTACGTTTTTTCGGACTATAATGGCAGTCCCACCACATGCCCTTTCGCTTGGGTGTTTGGTGTCATATATAAAATACCCATCAATTTTAAAGCAGTTTTTTATAGTGAAGTGTGTTTCAGAGACTAATAGTATGTCTATATCATGTGCTAGCAGGAAGTGTTCTACTTCATATTTATGTTGGGAGAGCCCGTTAGCGTTCCAGAAGCATATTTTTAACTGGTTCATTTTTTGCCAAGCAAAACTTTCAGACGCATGTTTTGGGTTCGCATCATTTCCTGAAACATACCCTGCATAGTTGTCATGAAATTATTCATTGTCTGTATTAAGTTCTCGATCGAGCTCGAATTGTTGGTGAGGGGTGTCTGAGCACGCTCTTTTAAGACGTGGGCATATGAATGTTTATTCGCATTAGAACTTTTGGCATTCACATTAGGTAAATCATTTCTCAATGTTTGGGCATATGAAATGTTTGGCTTAGTGTGTGGCTGTGTAGCTTGTGTACTAGCAACAGATCCAGCATGAAGCCGAGGAAATTGGGAAGCTTTATATTGCTCATAATCAGGTTTGCGTACGACTTTCGCATTATCTCTTACATATTGAAATACTTTGCAGCCCCTGTAATTTGCTGTATGGTTTTCACCACAGTTGCTGCATTTTTTGACCTTGGGGTCTGTTTTGGAGGAAGTGCGCATCACCGCAGACAACGCATACGGATGGTAGCTTGCAGTAGGTTTTCGTGTGTCCGAATTCCTGGCAATTAGTACACTGACGGGGACCGCTACGTTTTAGAGGCTCTTCCACCGTTATTCTTCTGTTCAAAAGGTAGCGCAAATTATATATTGGATGAACCGAGTTTTTTGATTTAAGTTGCGATGCATTAAACACGATTTCAACACGATGCATAGGTTGGGGAACTTTATTCATATATAGAATATTGTGCACTGACCTTACGACATAACCTTCCACTTCTATGGCACTTTTTATCTCCTCAGTGGGAACAGAACTGTCTATGCCCTTTATAATGACGATCAAACCTTTAGCACTTTTTAGTTGATACGTATAATAGCTCTTATTATCTGCATCGAGACGACTTGCGATTAGGCGATAATTCTTCTCAGTGTGGGCTTGGATCTTCGTTTCTTGTATCTGTCCTCTTCGTACAGAAGCCACATAGAAATTTTCTTTGCCTACGAGTTGGGACAGCATATTTACAATGGCATTTGATGTTTGTTCGCGCAAGTAGATTGGTGGGGGTTTTTGTTCCCTTACAGTGGGTTCGGCATTTTCATTATCCGGGGTAGCAAGGACAGAAAATCTATTTTCACTTACCGATGTTGCAGCTACTTGATGAGAACCTTTATATTGCTTGGCGGTTCGCTCTGGTTGTGAAGACTTAGGACTCGCCTTCCTCTTCGTTATGGTTATGTACCGATCCATACCAGTTTGCACGCGTTTAGATTCAGTACCTGGTTCTTTTTCTTGTGCGATTTTTTGTGTATTATTTGTTTCTTTAGTTTTATTTGTTGAATTCGTTGTTTCTGTAGCAGATATATTTATATTTGCTGATAATGAACGCGTTCGGTCAATTGGCCTGGCGGTTAAAAAAGCACTGCCATCTTTTTTTTTATTGTTTATATTGTTTATTGCATTATTAGCATTTGTGTAAGAAAAAGAGTAATAAGCATTGTTGTTATTACCTTTTGTATTTTTTTCGTTAATGTTTGGTGCGCTCATGCACTCACTATTAATTGTTTAAACAGGTTTAACCATGCACTTTGTTATTGTATTTTTTTATTACACACTATATTGTAATGCTTTTTATTTTTTGTTATTTATTTTTAAAATAAAAAATGTCACCTTAAATAAATATAAATTATGCGCTTAAAGTGAAGTACGTCTTTACTCAAACGAAGTAGAACAAATCATGTGCTAGCACATGATATAAACATACTATTTGTCTCTGAAACACACTTTAGTATAAAAAACTGCTTTAGAATCTTTCTGATTTTAAAATTGTAGTCTCGTCAGTGTATTGCCCGCCTAGGCATAAAATCGAACACCATAAATTTGCCAGGTTCTTTGCTACGCTAGGACAAAAATTTATTGCCGCTGGTGATTACAATGCAAAGCACACATATTGGGGATCCAGACTCCTTAGTCCTAGAGGTAGGCAGTTGTATTATACAGTTCAAGCAAACAAGCTGGACGTCGTATCTGCCGGTAAACCCACCTATTGGCCCACAGATTTTAATAAGTTGCCAGACCTTATAGATTTTGCTATAGTAAAAAACATCAAACGCGACCCACTGTTAGTTAGTTCATCCTATGACCTATCTTCTGATCATTCACCTACAATTGTTATTTTACACGACAGTTTTGCCACTGCACCTAAAACCCTTAGTTTCTACCCGAACAGAAACACGAATTGGTTAAAATATAAAATGTATGTGAGCTCTCACTTACCTTTGAACATCCCACTGAGAAATCCAGCTGATATTCAAGCAGCTGTAGATCATTTTACAGATGTCGTGACTGCCGGAGCCATAGCTGCAACGCCAACAAAGCCATCAGCTAAAATAATATCGCACCAGGCAACAGCAGATATTCAGATGCTCGTCATTGAGAAAAGAAGGCTAAGAAGACAATGGCAAAATAGTCGTTCTCCACACATAAAAATGCAAATGAACTTATGCCAAAAAAACTTACGCAGTAAATTGAGACAGAAACTCGAATTCGCTATCGACAACTTTTTAAAAAACTTGGATCCAATGAAAAACACGGATTATAGTCTGTGGAAAGCTGTAAAGCACTTACAATGTCCTATTGCTTACGAATCCCCATTAAGACTTGAAGACCGTACTTGGGCTAAAAACTCAAGTGAAAAGGTAAATGCGTTCGCAAATCACTTAGAGAAGGTTTTTGCACCACATGATATAAGTAATTCCACTATTCCAATTATTAGTGACACCGTGAATGATCCTATGAAATTTCGGTTGTCTTCTTTAAAATCGACAATTAAAAATACGGATATGAAGAAATCACCTGGACCTGATCGTATAACAGGATCAATGATAAGAAACTTACCTGATTCAGCTGTAAGAATTTTACTTTACATATTTAATGCCATGTTGCGCGTCGGCTTCTTCCCATGCTCTTGGAAGATGTCTGAAATTGTTATGATCCCGAAACCTGGAAAGGACTCAAGCCAGATTACATCTTACAGGCCAATTAGCCTACTGTCAGTTTTGTCAAAAATATTTGAAAAATTATTCGTCTCGAGTGTAACTCCTTTCCTAAATGAACAAAACGTTATCCCAGATCATCAGTTTGGTTTTCGAGCAAGGCATAGTACGATTGAACAGGTCCATAGAATCGTTACCATTATTAGATCGGCTTTTGAAAGAAAGCAATACTGTTCAGCTTTATTTATAGACATTTCCCAAGCATTTGATAAAGTCTGCCATGATGGGCTACTTACTAAAATAGCTCGGGTTCTTCCTGAAAATACCCATAAGCTTATAAAAAGTTATTTGTCCGATAGAACTTTTAAAGTAATGTCAAAGGACCAGTTTTCAAGATGTGGGAAAATCAGTGCAGGAGTACCTCAAGGTAGTGTGCTAGGGCCGCTATTATATATCATCTATACAGCGGATATGCCGACAAGCCCACATACATATACATCAACCTTTGCAGACGACACTGCAATTATAAGTGTCAGTAATGATCCAAAGGATGCATCTGAAAAGCTGCAGTCCCATATTCATAAGCTAGAAAGACTGGCTAAAACAGTGGAGAATAAAGGTAAATCCATCAAAATGTGCTCATGTAACGTTTTCCCTTAGAAGGCAAAATTGTCCACCAATCACAATAACTAATACCACGGTTCCAGCGGAAACGCACGTCAAATATTGAGGTATCCACCTAGATCGGCGCCTAACTTGGACCCGTCACATTGAGGCAAAAATAACGTCCATAAAGCTTCGAACAAATCAACTGCATTGGCTAATAAGTCCTAACTCATCTTTGGCTTTGGAATATAAAGTCCTATTATACAAATCCGTTATAAAGCCAATATGGTCATATAGTATTCAGCTGTGGGGTACTGCCTGTGCATCAAACATCCAGAAGTTACAGAGAAGACAGTCTAGGATTTTACGTCATATCGTATGCGCCCCCTGGTACATAAGAAATGAAAACATACATAGGGATCTCAAAGTTCCCAGTATCCACGAAGAAGTTAAAACATACACGTCCAAATACGTGAACAAACTAGTCGCACATCCCAATACTCTAGCACGCAATTTGATGGCCACCAGAGACTAAAAGAACTGACACATTGAGCCTGGTGAGGCGGCTCTCTCTACACAATAGAAGATAGATTTTTAAGATTTGAATACAAAAAATTAGTTATTACGTTGGTACTAACTAGTAAATAATAATTTAGAAATAAGATTTGAATACTTATTGTGAATTTCTTTTAATAGAAAGATTCAATAAAATAAAATGCAGTAAAAAAAAAAAATTCTCAGCAAGCATAACACAGGTAACAACACCAACATCAATAAAATGCAACAAAAAAACATTACAGGTTCTATACCAAAAATTGTATAACAAGCCAAGGAAACAAGTAATACAACAATTCCCGTACAAAAAGTGCAAACAGAACGATATATCGCCACAAGAACGCAAAGCGAAACAATAGAAAAGTTCTAAAGTAGCTGCTACCCCGGATGACAAAGATGCTCAACCCGCTGTCACGGAACAAAACTTCCACCGAATTCACTTGGTATATAAGAAATGAGAATATCCAGAGATATAGAAGTTCCCACTATCCAGGAAGAAACAAAAATGTACACGTCCAAATACGTTAACAAACTAGTGGCCATCCCAACATTCTAGTGCGCGATTTACTGCAATTTCAGAACAGACACATTGAACCTGGCGGGACAGTTCTCCCTACCCAATAGTTTTGTTTAAAGATGGAAAGTTCTAGTGATTTAACTCAAACGTTTCGTCTGAATTAGCACTATTTTTATTTTTTCCATTGTCTTTCCAGCACTTGTAACTGAAAGACTTGAGATTTAGATAAAGAATTAAAAGACCCTTGTTTTTGAAGGCTGTAAATCAACTGTGAAAAATTTTTCACCTTTTATACAATATTAAAATAATTACATACATAATAATACGGAAATGGACTTAACATTAAGCAGCATACAAAAAAGTTGACTTAAATAAATAGTGCTAACTAATATAAACGAATTTTACTAAGGCAAATGAACTGAGTTAAGTACATACATATATTTGTGTTGTTATTTATAAAAGACTGCATGCGTTGCAGTTTAATTTAAATTGACATAATTTTGTATAGTGCATACGTTGTAATTTATTTTAAATAAAATTTTAATGCATATGTTGTAATTTAGTTTAATACAGTGACGAACAAATTAATAAATAATAATGAATAATTTTACAAGTTGATAGTTTAATAATTGGTAATAATTCATAAATAACACTTTAGAGATAAAATTCGAATACTTATTGTTGAAGATAAATAAATTTCTTCCGTAATGATAGTATTTTGATTATTTATGTCACTTAGTATGTAAGGATTGATAATATATAGACCTAAATAAATAAATAAATGCATGGGTTATTGGTATTGGTTTATTTTCCTTTAGACTTACCAACTTCTCACAAACCGGGTCTGTCTTAAATTACTTTTCCGCTTTGGATATAATTTTCGCTAATTCTTCCGTCGTAAATTCTTTTCGTTTTGTATTTATCTTTTTGTTCTAATAATGGCATACTTGAGAAGTGTATGTGTGAGATGATTAGTAGAATAATATAGGAGACCTACTGCCCTACACCATGAGTCCAGCACGACCATGTTTGCTTCTTTTGCTAAAGAGCCACTGAATGCGTCAAATATCTGTGGGGAGAATGCAGACTTAGGCACTGCCAAATACTTTTCAATTATTAGTTCAATCTTATGAATTGAGCAATTAATAAATGCGCAATACCAGTTTTTGTATTTGTAATTAAATTACAAATATCACTCTCTAATGCAAACTAATTCTGTGTGTATCGGTTGGTGACGTGTTTAAGTCTGGAGGCAGGAGAGTATTACACTTAAAAGAGTACTACTACAGACCCAACATAGTGGTGCTATTACTCTGGAAGTGCGCCACTATGTCGGCTGCTGGTGTTAGCAAATCTGTACTTAGAAAAAACAGTTTCTCAAACGTTTAGGAAGCATAGCGACGATGAATTTTGTTCGTATGTGTATGTTGTGTCATTTAGATCCAAAGAATATAACTTTGAAAATCCAATTTAACGTCTGTATTGAAATCGGTAGAACCTTATTGTACGAAGTGGTAGTGGAGCACTGTGAACTTTTTGAGACTCTGCAAAATAAAATTCACTAATATACTAAAAAAAATATATAAAAAGCTTTTTCACCGAGAGAAGAGAGCTTTTATCCAGTTAAAATAATCAAAGCCAATAAACAGGGATATTCGACATTAAAAAATCGGCATAAAAAAATTCGACAGCTATAAGCCCGAAAACCCTGGTCGAATAGCAATCGGAACCGGCAACCTTAGTTAATATGTTCCGAAAAAATGTTAGGAATTAAAAAAAATTTGAAAGTTGAAGAAATGGGAGCAAATTTTTTTTTTTTTTACTTTTGCCGTCATCCAACCTCCTTCATTTTTGTCACGCATTTTTTTTTCCTCACGAAATTAAGAGAGTCGAGAATCGTGCACTACCCCACCCTTTTTTAACATACTAATAATACTTTTTAGAATACATTACAAAATTAGTAATATAAGAAAATATTGAATTACTTATACATATACATATAGACAAATTATTAACAAAGTAGTAAATTATCATAGTATTTAGCTTTATTTTTCCCAACATTTAAATGTTAGATGTCATGTATGCAATTCTTGAACATTTATTGAAACCATTTCATTATCTGTATGAATGAATTTTATATCAGTGTACGTATAATTTTAAAAGATACGTAAGTTAAGGAATTAATATTACTAATATCTAATAACAACACAAAGAAAAATAATTATATTTAATTCGCAGATGAAAAGCCGGCGGCAATGCAACACTTCAACCGGACTATATGGGATGGAGAACTTAATAATAACAGTATGAGTACAACTGGAACTACTACTCCAAACAATTCTTTAAACGTAATTCCCAGTATATTATACCTACACATAATAGTTCTATCTACGTACGAGCCGTACGCCATGAGCACAATTAATCTGATTTTCAATATCCTAAAAGATCTAAAATTACACAATATTAACAGATGAAGTTTAATTAAATAAAAATAAAATTGTAAATTTTGTAAGGTTAAATAAAATTATTTCTAAATACCTGCGTGAAATTTGAATTGACATTGTTTGTTACTTATGTACATCATACAAACTTTTAAATAGGACGAGAAATTATATTGTTTATCGTAATCCTGTTGCCATAATAAAGACTTATTTACATATAATGTATTACAAATTAAACGCAAAGTAATCTCACTAGATTCTTATCATTGCTGGATGTATGTACGAGCGATTGCAATTGAAATAGATGCCATAAAGTTAATGCAATTAACAGTAAAATGGATTTCTTAAGATTTATAAAATCCCACCACGATTATCACAACTGTCCATCAATGTCTGTACACCATCGCAAGTTTTAACGCTTTTTACTTAAGTGTTTTTCCTCGACAACCAGAAATTGAACAAAACGGACCTTATCACGTCCGTTTGTCTGAACTTTTCTGTGAGCTTTTTTATTATAAACATAGTGCATATATAATTTTTGGGTTCTAGCTCGGTTGTTTGTGGAGATACGATGTCATCATATTGTTCTTTATTTTTACTTCTTTATTTGTATTATTTTGTATATATTACTATACATACATAACCAAATTCCATTAATTAATTATTAAGCTTTAAGGTCTTTAAAGTTTAGCTAACACAACAAAATCATTTTTTTGTAGACAGCGGGAACCAAAAAACATTATACGTGTATCGGCGTAGGAAATCCTTCAACTTTTTGGGACAATATGGAATTTTGACTAGCTTTAAATCTGTTCACCTATCGCTCATTTTACTGTTCGCACAGAAATTCGTCTAATCAAGACCGTCGCTGTTCATGGTCGTTTCATGTTTATACAGAATTGTCGGAAGATTTCTTCGCACAACTCTGTACCCGGGTCTGTAAACACTCGTATGTAAACTCTGATTAGAGCATCCATACAATCTCGATTAGAGATAAAAAAGATTATGTTCGAACTTAACAGGAACGTCTACACGATTTCTTGAAACAGAAGACCACAAACACATTTTCTCTCATTATTTTGCAGAGGCTCTATAAAGGTGCGAACATATGTATGTATGACTAGTCAAGACGTAGTTACGGCATATTTAGCGCTTTCATGTAAAACACTACGAGGGTTACATTTGGGGAACATTTCTAACTCTTTACTCCATGCGTCTTGTTTGTCTCTTTCTGGAAAATGAACGAAAAACATCTCCTTAAAGTTTTTAAAAGAATCAAAAAGAATCACAATTGTACTTTTTTATGCTTATATTTAATTTTATGGAATCTTTCTACTAAACGAAATTCACAATAAGTGTTCAAATCTTATTTCTAAATTATTATTTACTAGTTATTACCAATATAGTAAATAATTTTTCGTATTTAAATTATAATAAACTATCAACTATTGTGTAGAGAGAGCCGCCTCCCTGGCACAATGTGTCAGTTCTTTTTAGTATCTGGTGCCCGGCAAATTGTAATAAATTGCGTACAAGAGTGTTTGGATGTACGACTAGTTTCCTCACTTAAGTCCTTTCCAGGTTTAGGGATCATAACGATTTCAAAAAACTTCCAAGAGCATTAAATACGAATAGTAAAATTCTAACATCATAATTAGGTAAATTTCTTATCATTGATCCTGTAGTACGATCAGGTCCGGGTGATTTTCTCATATCTAGAGTTTTAATTGTTGATTTTAGCAATGATAGCCTAAATTTCATAGGGCAATTCACAGTGTCGCTGATATTTGGAATAGTGAAACTATTTATATCTTTCCAGTTTTTAGCCCAAGTGCGATTTTCAAGCCTGAATGGGGATTCGTGGCAACAGGACGTTGTAAGTGCTTCACAGCTTTCCACATGCTATAATCCGTGTTTATAGTTGGATCCAAATCATGTTTCTGTCTCAGTTTATTGCGTAAAGTTCTCTGGCATAATTTAGTTTTGATCTTTATGCCTGAAGCATGACTACTCTGTCATTGCCTTCTAAGCCTTCTCTTCTCCCTGACAAAAAACTGTATATCAGCTGATGACTGGTACGAAATTTTTTTACTGGTGGTTTTGTTAGTGTTGAAACTCTAGCTGCTACAGTCACGACATCTGTGAAAGATCCACATCTTCGTGAATATCAGCCGAATTTCTCAAAGCAGGGATAGGTGAGAGCTCACATACATTGAAAATTTTAACCAATTCGTGTTCTTATTTAAATAAAAAATAAGAGTTTCAGGTACAGTTGAGAAACTGTCATGTAAAATAACGATTGTATGGTCAGAACATAAATCGTAGGATGATCGTTTGCCAATAGGTGGGTTTGCCTTCAGATACGATGTCTAGCTTATTTTTTTCGAACTGTGTTATACAGCTGCCTGCCTCTAGGGCTAATAAGTCTAAAGCCCAAATAGTTGTGCTTAGCTTGTAATCGCCAGCTGGAAACAACTTTTGCCCCAATGTAGCAAAAAAACCAGGCGAATCGATCGTTTGGCCTATTGTTTGGTACTTTACCGGGTTGTGTACTAACAATAAAATCAGTACTGAGCCTAGAAAATCGGGAGGCCTTGCGAGTATATTGTTCAAATTCGGACATTCGCACTATTGTCGCCTTTTTTACATGCTGGAAGACATGTAATTTGCAGTGTGGTTTTATTCACAGTTGCTGCATTTTTTTACTTTGGAATCATTTTTGGAAGAAGTGCATTCCGAAGTTCGGTGGGCATCGCCGCAAACCGCGCATACTGAAGGTAACTTGCAGTATGTTTTAGAGTGCCCGAATTGGCCATTGCGTTTTAATGACTCTTCTACAGTTATGCGTCTGTTGAGAAGGTAGCGTAAGTTGTAAATAGGGTGAACGGAGTTTTTGGATGTTATATGAGTTGCTTTAAATACAATTTCGACACGATGCATTGGTTTGGGAATATTTTCCGTGTTTAGCATATTGTGCACTGACCTTATGTCATACCCTTCTGCCACTAAATCAATTATTATTTCCTCGGTAGGAATAGAACTATTAATGCCATTTATAACTACTATTAAGCCTTTTGCACTTTTTAGCTAGTAGGTATAATTTTCCTTTTTTCCAGCGTCAAGTCTACTTGCTATGAACCGATATTTTTTTGGTATGTCCTTGGATATTAGTTACCTAAAATCGTCCCCGTCGAATGAAGGTGACGTATAAACTTTTTTCCTACCAGTTGGGACAGCATGTTTTATGAGAAGTTTGCTCGCGCAAGTAGATTGGTGCAGGTTTTTGTTCCCTGACAGCGGGTTAAGCGTCTTCATCATCCAGGGTGGCAAGTATGGA
Organism: Phania funesta; assembly: GCA_963932375.1. Lineage (NCBI taxonomy): Eukaryota > Metazoa > Arthropoda > Insecta > Diptera > Tachinidae > Phania > Phania funesta. The sequence goes on from OZ010653.1 coordinate 61,100,569, forward strand.
GAATTTATTAGGATTTACCGTTTTTGTAGCTAATTCGGAACCTTTATAGTTTCGCTGCACAATCGTGTTGGGAAGACTTAGAAATTGCTTCCTTTCGGTTATGCTTATGTACCTATCCATTCCTGCTTGCAGTTTTTGTACCGGATTTGTTATATTACCTGTATTGATTTATAGTTGTACTGATTTTGGTATAATACCTGTTTCGTTTATTTGTTTATTTTTATTTGATTCAGGCGTTGAAGATATATTTATATTGGCGGATAATGAACACGTTCGGTCAATTGGCCAGCGGTTTTTTTTAGTATTTATATTATTCATTGCATTATTAGCATCTGTATAACGAAGAGCAATAAGCATTGTTGTTATTCCCTTTTATATTTTTTTCATTAATGTTTGGCACACTCATATACTGACTATCACCGGGATTTTTTACCATGCACTTTTTGTTTTTATTTATAACACACGATATATATGTTATGTTGTTGTATATTCTTTATTGTTTTTGTTTTCTAACTGTCCGCTTGTGTCTCCTCACTTGTTGAAATGGATTTTTTAATATTATGCGAGAAATATTAATGTACGTCTGCACTCAACCACGGTCACATAATTAAAAAATAGTCTATGACTATTAAAAACGTGTTTATTAAACTCAACTAAATCACATCCAACTTTAGACCAAAGTATGTTTAGGATTAGCATATCTATGTTTTAAGCAAATGCTACAATTGGCCTTCATGTACATACTGTAACTTTTTTGATTCTAAAATTTTCGGGGCTAAATACGCTTATTCTTGAAGAAATACCTTTTACCACACTTATCTCATCTTTAATGGGATAAAATGATTGTACCACTACAACTAAATGTTTCTTCTTAATCATAATTTCCTTAAAGGCTTGATCATTCCAGTTTGCTGTTTAATCCTCTAAATTTTCTGGTAGTGCAAATTGGCGTAAAAACCAGTTACACTGTAAATCATTAAGTTGTGCCCTAGACAAGGTATAGGCAGAACAGATCCTTGCCTGTTTTATACACTACAGTTAAATTATACGATAACAATGTTAACATACATTTTTGAAGACACGGAATATAATATAATGGTTGGTTAAACAGAGAAACAAGAGGTTTGTGATCTGTTTCAAAAGTTACATTTCTACCATAAATATACTGATGGAAACGTGTACCCTGAAACAATATAGCAAATCGTTCCTTTTCAATTTGTACGTAATTTTTCGGACTGTCGGTTTTTGTTCGGATTCGAAGCCAATAGAAAAATCTTCAAATACTTACTACAGTTAGCTCATTGCGGTAACCACATTACGAGCTTTAGTGTTAAAATTGGCCTCGTTGCAATATATGGCGGTGTATTTTCTATCACTTGAAGCTTGTCGTCCGGCATTTTGTATATTTTATTTTAGTTTTATACAAAAACTACCATGCTGTTCAGTTTTATTTATTATATAATTTGTAATTTGTATTATTTATAACGACTTGAAAATTTTCTTTGATTTTCGTTAAATATTGGCACACCTGACCTTCCAAGGCAATTTGATAACAGGTAACCCACGGGCGAATTCAAAGTATTTCCGGCTGCTATGTTGATATGAAATTCCATATATAAAAGTGTACCGCAAAAGGAAACCACTTTTCTTAAACGGAATTTGACATCTAATCAGTACAAAAAAAGGATTTAGCTGCGCTGGTGAGTTTACCTGTTTAATCTAGCCTACCTGACACCATATTATGTTAATTAATAATACGCTATATCAAATCATGTAATTCATTTTAAAATATCATAAATGTCTGAGTTACGGTAGACTAAACAGCCAAACCCACCAGCGCAGCTGAGTACTTTTTTTAAGCTGATTGGATGTCAAATTCAATATTAAAATTGTCTCGCTATTTCCGGCACATATTATATATATATATATATATATATATATATACCTGTTATCACATGCCGTATTCTGATGATAAAATAAACATAATTGTATAAGATAGTACTTATGGTTATTTTAATTACATTTAAGAGCTGCCATGTGGAACTTAATTATTACTATTAGGACAGTTACAATTACAATAGCGGGTTACCATAACAGATACTAGCTTTATTTTCATGAAATAACACAAGAGGAGGTTATCATTATTGTTGATCTCGGTTGGATCACAAACTGAAATTCTCTCACCAGATTTCTATGATCGTAAATAAATCTAGTGGCGTATTGAGCTTTTTGAAACGTTGGTTGAAAGAGTTTTCAGGCCCATAAATCACGACACACTTATATACGCCTCTTATTCGCTCTATCCTTGAATAGAATCCTTACTTCAGTACATATACTACCAGTGACAAATCTGTACATAAAAGAGATATATTAATCCAACAAATATTTTTGCCAAATAGTCTTAAATTTTAACAATCATTATCACTTAATCGATTTCTGGGCCAGTGATTTTGTTTAAAATAATTATTTTGTATTATATGTAGTTTTCTAGTTATAGATAATAGATATTCGTAATAAGTGATTTTTTTTCTTAAAAAAATGCCATTAAATAAGTGAAGAGACTCAGTGAATAGTTAAAAACACAAGAAATAAATGACAAAAATAAACAACAATATATTATATATTGTGGTTGAAAACGAAAACAAACTGCAAGGTCATTTAAACCCATTTAAACAATTTCACTGATGCATAAGTGTTCCAAGCATTCATGATAAAAATATAAAAGGGAATAAGAATACTGGTTATTACACAATGGTTACTTTATAATGTACTATTACTCTTCTTGTTATACTGATCCTAATAATGCAATGAAAATTTTAAATAATAATAAAAAGGATAATGGTGCTTTATTAACCGCTAGGTCAATTTGCTGAACGCGCTCGTTCTCAGCAAGCAGTTCAACAGTGACCGTGTTTGAGTACAGACGTACGTCATATCGAACGCATAACAAATATATATACATATGTTTTTAAAGTATTCAATTGAACAGTGAACAGTTAGTAATAACAAAGAAATAAAGAACAAAAAATAACAACAATATAATATATTGTGTGTAAAAAAAAACAATAACAAATAGTGCATGGTTAAACCGGTTTGAACAATTGATAGTGAGTGTATGAGCGCACCAAATATTAATGAAAAAAATATAAAAGGTAATAACAACAATGCTTATTACTCTTTTTCTTACACAAATGCTAATAATGCAATGAACAACACAAATAATAAAAAAAAAGATGACAGTGCTTTTTTAAGCGCCAGGCCAATTGACGGAACGCGTTCTTTATCCGGAAATATAAACTTATCTTCGCAAATAACAACACCAGAAGAAATTACAATTCAAACAAAAAACAATTCAGGTACCATATCAAAAATAGTGCAACAAACAAACGAAACAGGTAATTTGAAAAATCCCGTAAAAAAAGTGCAAACAGGTATGGATCGTTATATAACCATAACCAAAAAGAAGGCCAGTCCTAAGTCTTCGCAGCAAGAGCGCATTGCTAAACAATATAAAAGCTCCCAAAGTACTGTAATGCCGGTAAGCGAAAACAGATTCTCTGTACTTGCTACAGCGGATGATGAAGCTGAACCCGCTGTCAGGGAACAAAAACCTCACCCGATTTACTTGCGCGAACAAACATCTAACGAAATTGGTAACATGTTGTCTCAGCTTGTAGGTAAGGAAAGCTTTTATGTAGCTTCTATACGAAGAGGTCAAATTCAAGAAACAAAGATCCAAGCGCACACTGAGAAGAATTACCGCCTAATCGCAAATCGCCTCGATGCAGATAATAAGAGCTATTATACGTATCAACTCAAAAGTGCTAAAGGTTTGATTGTCATTGTAAAGGGCATTGACAGTTCTGTTCCCACTGATGAAATAAAAAGTGCCATAGAGGTGGAAGGCTATGTCGTAAGGTCAGTGCACAATATTCTAAATAAGAACAAAGTTCCCCAACCTACGCATCGTGTTGAAATCGTATTTAACGCATCGCAACTTAAATCAAAAAACTCGGTTCATCCAATATATAATTTGCGCTACCTTTTGAACAGAAGAATAACGGTGGAAGAGCCTCTAAAACGTAGCGGTCCCCGTCAGTGTACTAATTGTCAGGAATTCGGACACACGAAAACCTACTGCAAGCTACCATCCGTATGCGTTGTTTGCGGTGATGCGCACCGGACTTTGGAATGCACTTCTTCCAAAACAGACCCCAAGGTAAAAAAATGCAGCAACTGTGGTGAAAACCACACAGCAAATTACAGGGGCTGCAAAGTCTTTCAACATGTAAAAAATAATTCGAAGGTCGTACGCAAACCTGATTATGAGCAATATAAAGCTTCCCAATTTCCTCGGCTTCATGCTGGTTCTGTTGCTAGTACACAAGCTACACAGCCACACACTAAGCCAAACTTTTCATATGCCCAAACATTGAGAAATGATTTACCTAATGCGAATGCCAAAAGTTCTATTGCGCATAAACATTCATATGCCCACATCTTAAAAGAGGGTGCTCCGACACCCCTCACTACCAATTCGAGCTCAATCGATAATTTAATACAAACAATGAATAATTTCATGACAACTATGCAGGGTATGTTTCAGGAAATGATGCGAACCCAAAACATGCTTCTCCAAGTTCTGCTGAGCAAAAAATGAACCAGTTAAAAATATGCTTCTGGAACGCTAACGGGCTATCCCAACATAAATATGAAGTAGAACACTTCCTGCTAGCACATGATATAGACATACTATTAGTCTCTGAAACACACTTCACTATAAAAAACTGCTTTAGAATTGATGGGTATTTTATATATGACACCAAACACCCAAGCGAAAGGGCATGTGGTGGGACTGCCATTATAGTCCGAAAAAACATAAGGCATTTTCCATTGCCTGAATTCAACGAGGACTTTTTGCAAGCCACGACTATAAATCTTTCTGATTTTAAAATTGTAGTCTCGTCAGTGTATTGCCCGCCTAGGCATAAAATCGAACACCATAAATTTGCCAGGTTCTTTGCTACGCTAGGACAAAAATTTATTGCCGCTGGTGATTACAATGCAAAGCACACATATTGGGGATCCAGACTCCTTAGTCCTAGAGGTAGGCAGTTGCATTATACAGTTCAAGCAAACAAGCTGGACGTAGTATCTGCCGGTAAACCCACCTATTGGCCCACAGATTTTAATAAGTTGCCAGACCTTATAGATTTTGCTATAGTAAAAAACATCAAACGCGACCCACTGTTAGTTAGTTCATCCTATGACCTATCTTCTGATCATTCACCTACAATTGTTATTTTACACGACAGTTTTGCCACTGCACCTAAAACCCTTAGTTTCTACCCGAACAGAAACACGAATTGGTTAAAATATAAAATGTATGTGAGCTCTCACTTACCTTTGAACATCCCACTGAGAAATCCAGCTGATATTCAAGCAGCTGTAGATCATTTTACAGATGTCGTGACTGCCGGAGCCATAGCTGCAACGCCAACAAAGCCATCAGCTAAAATAATATCGCACCAGGCAACAGCAGATATTCAGATGCTCGTCATTGAGAAAAGAAGACTAAGAAGACAATGGCAAAATAGTCGTTCTCCACACATAAAAATGCAAATGAACTTATGCCAAAAAAACTTACGCAGTAAATTGAGACAGAAACACGAATTCGCTATCGACAACTTTTTAAAAAACTTGGATCCAATGAAAAACACGGATTATAGTCTGTGGAAAGCTGTAAAGCACTTACAATGTCCTATTGCTTACGAATCCCCACTAAGACTTGAAGACCGTACTTGGGCTAAAAACTCAAGTGAAAAGGCAAATGCGTTCGCAAATCACTTAGAGAAGGTTTTTGCACCACATGATATAAGTAATTCCACTATTCCAATTATTAGTGACACCGTGAATGATCCTATGAAATTTCGGTTGTCTTCTTTAAAATCGACAATTAAAAATACGGATATGAAGAAATCACCTGGACCTGATCGTATAACAGGATCAATGATAAGAAACTTACCTAATTCAGCTGTAAGAATTTTACTTTACATATTTAATGCCATGTTGCGCGTCGGCTTCTTCCCACGCTCTTGGAAGATGTCTGAAATTGTTATGATCCCGAAACCTGGAAAGGACTCAAGCCAGATTACATCCTACAGGCCAATTAGCCTACTGTCAGTTTTGTCGAAGATATTTGAAAAATTATTCGTCTCGAGTGTAACTCCTTTTCTAAATGAACAAAACGTTATCCCAGATCATCAGCTTGGTTTTCGAGCAAGGCATAGTACGATTGAACAAGTCCATAGAATCGTTACCATTATTAGATCGGCTTTTGAAAGAAAGCAATACTGTTCAGCTTTATTTATAGACATTTCCCAAGCATTTGATAAAGTCTGCCATGATGGGCTACTTACTAAAATAGTTCGGGTTCTACCTGAAAACACCCACAAGCTTATAAAAAGCTATTTGTCCGATAGAACTTTTAAAGTAAGGTCAAAGGACCAGCTTTCAAGATGTGGGAAAATCAGTGCAGGAGTACCTCAAGGTAGTGTGCTAGGGCCGCTGTTATATATCATCTATACAGCGGATATGCCGACAAGCACACATACGTATACATCAATCTTTGCAGACGACACTGCAATTATAAGTGTCAGTAATGATCCAAAGGATGCATCTGAAAAGCTGCAGTCTCATATTCATAAGTTAGAAGACTGGCTAAAACAGTGGAGAATAAAGGTAAATCCATCAAAATGTGCTCATGTAACGTTTTCCCTTAGAAGGCAAAATTGTCCACCAATCACAATAACTAATACCACGGTTCCAGCGGAAACGCACGTCAAATATTTAGGTATCCACCTAGATCGGCGCCTAACTTGGACCCGTCACATTGAGGCAAAAATAACGTCCATAAAGCTTCGAACAAATCAACTGCATTGGCTAATAAGTCCTAACTCAACTTTGGCTTTGGAATATAAAGTCCTATTATACAAATCCGTTATAAAGCCAATATGGTCATATGGTATTCAGGGGTACTGCCTGTGCATCAAACATCCAGAAGTTACAGAGAAGACACTCTAGGATTTTACGTCATATCGTATGCGCCCCCTGGTACATAAGAAATGAAAACATACATAGGGATCTCAAAGTTCCCACTATCCACGAAGAAGTTAAAACATACACGTCCAAATACGTGAACAAACTAGTCGCACATCCCAATACTCTAGCACGCAATTTATTGCAATTTGATGGCCACCAGAGACTAAAAAGAACTGACACATTGAGCCTGGTGAGGCGGCTCTCTCTACACAATAGAAGATAGATTTTTAAGATTTGAATACAAAAAATTAGTTATTACGTTGGTACTAACTAGTAAATAATAATTTAGAAATAAGATTTTAATACTTATTGTGAATTTCTTTTAATAGAAAGATTCAATAAAATAAAATGCAGTAAAAAAAAAATTCTCAGCAAGCATAACACAGGTAACAACACCAACATCAATAAAATGCAACAAAAAAACATTACAGGTTCTATACCAAAAATTGTATAACAAGCCAAGGAAACAAGTAATACAATAATTCCCGTACAAAAAGTGCAAACAGAACGATATATCGCCACAAGAACGCAAAGCGAAACAATAGAAAAGTTCTAAAGTAGCTGCTACCCCGGATGACAAAGATGCTCAACCCGCTGTCACGGAACAAAACTTCCACCGATTTCACTTGGTTTATAAGAAATGAGAATATCCAGAGATATAGAAGTTCCCACTATCCAGGAAGAAACAAAAATGTACACGTCCAAATACGTTAACAAACTAGTGGCCATCCCAACATTCTAGTGCGCGATTTACTGCAATTTCAGAACAGACACATTGAACCTGGCGGGACAGTTCTCCCTACCCAATAGTTTTGTTTAAATAAGGAAAGTTCTAGTGATTTAACTCAAACGTTTCGTCTGAATTAGCACTATTTTTATTTTTTCCATTGTCTTTCCAGCACTTGTAACTGAAAGACTTGAGATTTAGATAAAGAATTAAAAGACCCTTGTTTTTGAAGGCTGTAAATCAACTGTGAAAAATTTTTCACCTTTTATACAATATTAAAATAATTACATACATAATAATACGGAAATGGACTTAACATTAAGCAGCATACAAAAAAGTTGACTTAAATAAATAGTGCTAACTAATATAAACGAATTTTACTAAGGCAAATGAACTGAGTTAAGTACATACATATATTTGTGTTGTTATTTATAAAAGACTGCATGCGTTGCAGTTTAATTTAAATTGACATAATTTTGTATAGTGCATACGTTGTAATTTATTTTAAATAAAATTTTAATGCATATGTTGTAATTTAGTTTAATACAGTGACGAACAAATTAATAAATAATAATGAATAATTTTACAAGTTGATAGTTTAATAATTGGTAATAATTCATAAATAACACTTTAGAGATAAAATTCGAATACTTATTGTTGAAGATAAATAAATTTCTTCCGTAATGATAGTATTTTGATTATTTATGTCACTTAGTATGTAAGGATTGATAATATATAGACCTAAATAAATAAATAAATGCATGGGTTATTGGTATTGGTTTATTTTCCTTTAGACTTACCAACTTCTCACAAACCGGGTCTGTCTTAAATTACTTTTCCGCTTTGGATATAATTTTCGCTAATTCTTCCGTCGTAAATTCTTTTCGTTTTGTATTTATCTTTTTGTTCTAATAATGGCATACTTGAGAAGTGTATGTGTGAGATGATTAGTAGAATAATATAGGAGACCTACTGCCCTACACCATGAGTCCAGCACGACCATGTTTGCTTCTTTTGCTAAAGAGCCACTGAATGCGTCAAATATCTGTGGGGAGAATGCAGACTTAGGCACTGCCAAATACTTTTCAATTATTAGTTCAATCTTATGAATTGAGCAATTAATAAATGCGCAATACCAGTTTTTGTATTTGTAATTAAATTACAAATATCACTCTCTAATGCAAACTAATTCTGTGTGTATCGGTTGGTGACGTGTTTAAGTCTGGAGGCAGGAGAGTATTACACTTAAAAGAGTACTACTACAGACCCAACATAGTGGTGCTATTACTCTGGAAGTGCGCCACTATGTCGGCTGCTGGTGTTAGCAAATCTGTACTTAGAAAAAACAGTTTCTCAAACGTTTAGGAAGCATAGCGACGATGAATTTTGTTCGTATGTGTATGTTGTGTCATTTAGATCCAAAGAATATAACTTTGAAAATCCAATTTAACGTCTGTATTGAAATCGGTAGAACCTTATTGTACGAAGTGGTAGTGGAGCACTGTGAACTTTTTGAGACTCTGCAAAATAAAATTCACTAATATACTAAAAAAAATATATAAAAAGCTTTTTCACCGAGAGAAGAGAGCTTTTATCCAGTTAAAATAATCAAAGCCAATAAACAGGGATATTCGACATTAAAAAATCGGCATAAAAAAATTCGACAGCTATAAGCCCGAAAACCCTGGTCGAATAGCAATCGGAACCGGCAACCTTAGTTAATATGTTCCGAAAAAATGTTAGGAATTAAAAAAAATTTGAAAGTTGAAGAAATGGGAGCAAATTTTTTTTTTTTTTACTTTTGCCGTCATCCAACCTCCTTCATTTTTGTCACGCATTTTTTTTTCCTCACGAAAACCCTTTTAACATACTAATAATATTTTTTAGAATACATTACAAAATTAGTAATATAAGAAAATATTGAATTACTTATAAATATACATATAGACAAATTATTAACAAAGTAGTAAATTATCATAGTATTTAGCTTTATTTTTCCCAACATTTAAATGTTAGATGTCATGTATGCAATTTTTGAACATTTATTGAAACCATTTCATTATCTGTATGAATGAATTTTATATCAGTGTACGTATAAATTTAAAAGATACGTAAGTTAAGGAATTAATATTACTAATATCTAATAACAACACAAAGAAAAATAATTATATTTAATTCGCTGATGAAAAGCCGGCGGCAATGCAACACTTCAACCGGACTATATGGGATGGAGAACTTAATAATAACAGTATGAGTACAACTGGAACTACTACTCCAAACAATTCTTTAAACGTAATTCCCAGTATATTATACCTACACATAATAGTTCTATCTACGTACGAGCCGTACGCCATGAGCACAATTAATCTGATTTTCAATATCCTAAAAGATCTAAAATTACACAATATTAACTGATGAAGTTTAATTAAATAAAAATAAAATTGTAAATTTTGTAAGGTTAAATAAAATTATTTCTAAATACCTGCGTGAAATTTGAATTGACATTGTTGGTACTTATGTACATCATACAAACTTTTACTTAGGACGAGAAATTATATTGTTTGTAGTAATCCTGTTGCCATAATAAAGACTTATTTATAATGTATTACAAATTAAACGCAAAGTAATCTCACTAGATTCTTATCATTTTTGGATGTATGTACGAGCGATTGCAATTGAAATAGATGCCATAAAGTTAATGCAATTAACAGTAAAATGGATTTCTTAAGATTTATAAAATCCCACCACGATTATCACAACTGTCCATCAATGTCTGTATACCATCGCAAGTTTTAACGCTTTTTACTTAAGTGTTTTTTCCTCGACAACCAGAAATTGAACAAAACGGACCTTATCACGTCCGTTTGTCTGCACTTTTCTGTGAGCTTTTTTATTATAAACATAGTGCATATATAATTTTTGGGTTCTAGCTCGGTTGTTTGTGGAGATACGATGTCATCATATTGTTCTTTATTTTTACTTCTTTATTTGTATTATTTTGTATATATTACTATACATACATAACCAAATTCCATTAATTAATTATTAAGCTTTAAGGTCTTTAAAGTTTAGCTAACACAACAAAATCATTTTTTGTAGACAGCGGGAACCAAAAAACATTATACGTGTATCGGCGTAGGAAATCCTTCAACTTTTAGGGACAATATGGAATTTTGACTAGCTTTAAATCTCTTCACCTATCGCTCATTTTACTGTTCGCACAGAAATTCGTCTAATCAAGACCGTCGCTGTTCATGGTCGTTTCATGTTTATACAGAATTGTCGGAAGATTTCTTCGCACAACTCTGTACCCGGGTCTGTAAACACTCGTATGTAAACTCTGATTAGAGCATCCATACAATCTCGATTAGAGATAAAAAAGATTATGTTCGAACTTAACAGGAACGTCTACACAATTTCTTGAAACAGAAGACCACAAACACATTTTCTCCCATTAATTCGCAGAGGCTCTATAAAGGTGCGAACATATGTATGTATGACTAGTCAAGACGTAGTTACGGCATATTTAGCGCTTTCATGTAAAACACTACGAGGGTTACATTTGGGGAACATTTCTAACTCTTTACTCCATGCGTCTTGTTTGTCTCTTTCTGGAAAATGAACGACATCTCCTTAAAGTTTTTAAAAGAATCAAAAAGAATCACAATTGTACTTTTTTATGCTTATATTTAATTTTATTGAATCCTTCTACAAAACGAAATTCACAATAAGTGTTCAAATCTTATTTCTAAATTATTTTTTACTAGTTATTACCAATATAGTAAATAATTTTTCGTATTTAAATTATAATAAACTATCAACTATTGTGTAGAGAGAGCCGCCTCCCTGGCACAATGTGTCAGTTCTTTTTAGTATCTGGTGCCCGGCAAATTGTAATAAATTGCGTACAAGAGTGTTTGGATGTACGACTAGTTTCCTCACATATTTGGACACGTATGTTTTAACTTCTTCCTGGATAGTGGGAAATTTTAGATCGCTATTTGGTTTTCATTTCTTATATACCAGGGAGCTCATACAATAAGACGTAAAATGCCAGACTGCCTTCTTTGTAACTTCTGGATGTTTGGTGCACAGGCACTACCTCACAGCTGAATGCCATATGACCATATTGGCTTTATAACGGATTTGTATAAAAGGACTTTATACTCCAAAGCCAAAGTTGAGTTAGGACTTATTAGCCAATGCAGTTGATTTGATCGAAGCTTTATCAACGTTGTTTTTGTCTCAATGTGACGGTATCAAGTTAGGCGTCGATCTAGGTGGATACATAAATAGTTAACATGCGTTTCCGCTGGAACCGTGGTATTTGGTATTGTTATTGGTGGACAATTTTACCTTCTTAGGGAAAACGTTACATGAGCACATTTACCTTTATTCTTCCCTTTTTTATCCAGTCTTATAGCTCATAAATATGGGACTGAAGTTGTGCAGTTGCTATCGTCGGCTCTTTATTAACTCTTATGATTGCAGTGTCGTCTGCAAACGTTGACGTATATATTATGCGGGCTTGTCGGCATATCCGCTTTATAGATCATATATAATAGAGGCCGCAGTACACTACCGTACTTTAATCGTTCTATCTGACAAATAGCTTTTTAGAAGCTTGTGGCTGTTTTCAGTACTATGCCTTCCTCTAAAACCAAACTGGTTATCGGGGATAACGTTTTATTCATTTAGAAAAGGCGTTACAGTTCAAATATCTTTTACAAAACTGAAAGTAGGCTAATGGGCCTATAGGACGTAATCTGGCTTGAGTCCTTTTCTGGTTTCGTGATCATAATAATTTCAGATATCTTTCAACAGCATGGGAAAAAGTGGACGCGCAACATGGCACTAAATATGTCAAGTAAAATTCTGATAGCTGTATTACGTAAGTTTTTTATCATTCATCCTGTAATACGATCAGGTCTGGGTGATTTCCTTATATCCGTATTTATAATTGTCGATTTTAAAGAAGATAACCGAATTTTCCTACGATCATTCACGGTGTCACTAACAATTGGGATAGTAGAACTATTTATATTTTGTGGTGCGAAACTTTATTTTAAGTGATTCGCGACCGCATTTGGCTTTTCACTTGAGTTTTTAGCCCAAGTCTTCAAGTCTTAGTGGGGTTACGAAGGCAATAGCACATTATTTTACAGCTTTCCACAGACTATAAACCGTGTTCTGCATTGGATCCAAGTTTTTTTGTTAAAAGCTGTCGATAGTGAATTCGTGTTTCTGTCGCTATTTATTGCATAAGGGTTTTTTGCATAAGCTCAGTTGCATATTTATGTGTGGAAAACGATTATTTTGCCAGTGTCTTCTTAGCCTTCTCTGATCAATGACGAGCATCTGTATATCCGCTGTTGACTGGTACGATTTTATTTTAGCTAGTGGCTTTGTTGGCGTTGCAGCTCTGGCTGCGGCAGTCACAACGTCTGTGAAATGATTTTCAGCAGCTTGAATATCTGCATTTCTCAGTAGAATGTTTAAAGATAAGTGAGAGCTCACATACATATTTTACCATTGCATGTTTTCATTTGGGTAGAAAATAAAGGCTTCAGGTGCAGTGACAAAATTGTTGTGTAAGATAACAATTGTAGGTGAATGATCAGAAGATAGGCCATAGGACGAACTAACTAACAGATGATATGGTTTGATGTTTTTTAATATAGCAGTATCAATAATGTCTGACAAATTATTCATGTATGTAGGCCAAAGGTGGGTTTACCACCAGACACGTCGTCTAGCTTGTTTGCTTTAACTGTATAATACTACTCCCTACCTCTAGGACTAAGGAGTGCGGCAATAAACTTTTGTCTTAGTGTAGCAAAGAACTTTGCAAATTGCTAGTGATCGATTTTATGCCTAGGCATAAAGATTTTATGCCAAGGCGTAAGATCTATAGTCATGGCTTGCAAAAAGTCTTAGCTGAATTCAGGCAATGAAAAATACCTTTCGTTTTTTCGGACTATAATGCCAGTCCCACCACATGCGCTTTTTGGTGTCATATATATAAAACCCATCAATTCTAAAACAGCTTTTCATAGTGAGGAGTGTTCACGAGACTTAAATTATGTCTATATCATGTGTTAGCAGGAGGTATTCTACATCATATTTATGCCCGTTATCGTTACAGAAGCATATTTTTAACTGGTTCATTTTTTGCTAAGCAAAACTTGCAGAAGCATGTTTTTGGTTCGCATCATTTACTGAAACATACCCTGCAAAGATGTCATGAAATTATTCATTGATTGTATTAAATTATCGATTGAGCTCGAATTGTTAGTGAGGGGTGCGTGTGCACCCTGTTTTAAAACGTAGGTGTAATTTGAACATCGCGGTTGAAAAATATTAAATTTTAAAGCGCTCGCGCTCATTTAAATTGATGTACAGTTTTATTAAATATAAACTTTATATTTTATTAGTAAAATAAACCTAACCCCTTTTATTTTTGTAAAAATATAAAACGAGTGCTCTTAAAAATATTTTTATGATTTTCACGTTGCCGAAACAACAATTCTTTAAAATTTAATTTATTTGTGAAAATTAACGCGATGTCGGACGAGAATGCTACACGACACAATTGCAGAAAGTGCAACGAGCTAGACGACGAAAGAATGGTTTTGTGCGATAAATGCGACAAGTGGTTTCACTTTGGTTTGGCAGACTATAGCTGGAACTGCGAATTTTGTGATAACAGCCTATCCGCCGCTGCTAACCCAGACCATGGAAATGGTTTCGAGGCTCAGCATAGCTAATCGTCGTCACCAATAGTACCAACAACAGCAACCGCACCACCATTCGCAACAACTGCCAAAGGCATAACGTATCAAAGCTCGACACCGCATACAACAGTGGCACCAACAGGCACTGCGCCGTTAGTAGGTACTACAGCGGGTGTTTCGTTTCCAAAACGGTCATCAGTACCGACAACTATGGTTATGCATCCGCAAACATACTCTGCGCCTTACCAATAACTGCATCTACTACGATGCCTATGTTCCGTCCAATGACAAACGTACAACAACTTCTTCATACACTTACGCAACACAACAACCAAGAGTGTCCGTTAACTTTAAACAACAACAAAATACTAGTGTTGCTCAAAGTAATTCTGATCGCTTACAAAGGCAAAAAATGTTACAGCTGGAGCGATTAGAGGAGGAGATGAAAATTCAGCAAGAATTTTTAGAACAAAAGTATAAAATATTGTCAAGCAACGACATTCCGTCATCTGTAGAAATACCAAACCAGTATAATTGCCACCAGCAATTAAACCATACGTATACAAACGGGGTCCCCACGAGCAGCTTACCAAGCAGTGAGCCAAGATTTACTGCTCACCGAAATGAACTTTCACCTTCGCAGATGGTTGCCAGACAAGCATTACCGCGTGAGTTGCCATCATTTAACGGCGACCCAGATGATTGGCCTATTTTTATTAACAGCTTCGAAAACAGTACAGCGATCGCTGGATTTTCTAACGCGGAAAATTTAATGCGGCTTCAAAGCTGTCTAAAAGGAAAAGCTAGGGAGCTAGTAAAAAGTAAACTATTACTTCCTGCGCTCGTGCCTGACATTATTAACACGCTTCGTTTATGCTTTGGTCGACCAGAGCATATCGTGGAACGCGCTATATATAAGGCCAAAAGAATGCCATCCCCACGCGACAAGCTGGAAGCACTTATTGAGTTCGCTCTCAACGTACAAAATATATGTGCAACCATGGAATCATGTGGACTGGACTCACATTTAAACAACCCCGTGCTAGTAAAAGAACTTTTAGAGAAATTACCGAATCAGCATAAATTAAACTGGGCAATGCTGCCGAGGGACGAAAACGTTCCAATAATTAAAGCCTTTAGTGGGTGGCTCTATAGCTTAGCTGAAGCAGCTAGTAAGGTGATAACACCCAATTTTAGTAAAAGCGGTGCATCGGTAAATACTCACACTCAATCTAACACCATTGAAAATGGTAAATGTGTTATGTGTAAAGGCAATTCACACAAAGTGTATCAGTGTGATAAGTTCAAAGAGCTGCAACTAAACGTTAAGTGGCAGACCGTGAAAAAGAATAACTTGTGCCGTCAGTGCCTCACTCAACATAGGCAAAAATGTCATTTAAACAAGGAATGTGGTATATCTGGTTGTAAGTACAAGCACCACCCGTTGCTCCATAAGTACACCAGCGCTGACCCCAAGTCACCAAATCAAACCGTAAGTAAAAATGAAATTAGAAATACGCAGCGGAGTGCACAATTAAGTGCACATAATAATTCGAATGAAGAAAAGCCATTCTTCCGAATTTTGCCTATCCGCTTACATTCTAAAAATAATGTTATTGACACCTTTGCTTTTCTAGACGAAGGGTCCTCTGTCACCCTAATAGAGCAAAGCATGTTTGACATTTTAAATTTACAAGGCGTAGTCGACCCTTTATGTCTAAAGTGGACAGGGGGTATAACAAGAGATGAACACGAATCGATCAAAACTTCGTTTAAAGTATCCAGTGTTATCAATGAAAAAAGTTCGTATTGGCAGACGTGCATACGGTCGAACACTTGGATTTACCATCTCAAACCCTGAGCATGTTGGAAATGATCAAAAAATACCCGCACCTAAAGGGCTTGCCCATACAGTCCTACAAAAATGCAAAGCCGACGATTCTAATTGGTGTCAACAATTGGAAACTTGCAGTACCTACAAAAATCTGTGAAGGCAGTTGGCAACAACCAATAGCGACGAAAACTCGTCTCGGGTGGACACTACAGGGTGGCAACGAGTGCTGCTCAACGGAGCACAGATTAAACATACATACGTGTGCCTGTCAAAAGAATTACGATGAGCTTGACCAGTACGTAAAAAATTATTTTAATATAGAAGCACCATGTTCGTCGGAATTAATTTCGGCAGCAGACAGCAGAGCGATGCAACCGCTAAAAGCAACATGCAAAAAGTCGAACGGACGCTATGAGGTCGGCCTGTTATGGAAACATTGCGACGTGGAACTACCCGAGAGTTACAGCAACGCCTATCGCCGGTTGATGTGCCTTCATAAAAAGCTTGTTAAAGACGAACCATTGCGACAGAATATGCAAGCTCAAATTGACAATCTAATAGAAAAGGGTTATGCGCAAAAGCTAAATCGTACGAAATTAACAGTTTCTACTGGAAAAGAATGGTACCTACCCATATTTATAACCGTTAACCAAAACAAACCCAATAAAATACGGTTAGTGTGGGACGCTGCAGCTAAATCGAATGGAGCATCACTGAATGATTTTATGCTTACTGGTCCAGACTTACTCAAGCCATTAGTTAACAGACTACTAACGTTTCGAATTGGCAGATTCGCAATTTGTGGTGATATCGCAGAAATGTTCCATAGAATCAACGTGCGAGAAAGCGGCATGCAAGCTCAACGATTCTTGTGGTGGGACAAAGACGATAGCTTACATCAACCAAGCACCTATGTAATGAAAGCCTTAACATTTGGGGTAAGCTGTGCCCCATGCATAGCTCACTACGTGCGCGACAAAAACGCCGAAGAATTCAAAACACAATTTCCACGCGCTGTAGACTCAATACAAAACCACCACTATGTCGACGATCTCATCGATAGCGAAGACATTGAAGAAGACGCATTGACATTGGCGAAACAAGTTGCTCAAATTCACGCCGCCGCAGGCTTTCATATAAGAAATTGGGCGTCTAACTCTACTAAAGTTTTAATCCAGCTGTCTGAGGTGTCAAAAACGTATCAAGACGCAAAGCAATGGGGAGCTACTGAAAAAGTTTTGGGTATGTATTGGGATCCAGATACTGATGTTTTTAAATACAATTGCAGATTTGCACGTCTACGCCGAAATGTGATCGGCGAAAATTTTATTCCAACAAAAAGGGAATGTCTTCAAGTTTTGATGTCAATATTTGACCCACTTGGTTTCTTGTCATGCTACACTATAGGGCTCAAAATCCTTCTTCAAGACGTTGGCGCGCCTGCATTGGGTGGGATGAACTATTAAACGAGTCCTTAAATGCAAAATGGTCTCAATGGAAAACATTCATTCCAATCATTTGTAAAGTAACAATCCCGCGCTGCTATTCTCAGCTACTACACAATGCCGAAAATGTTCAGCTCCATACGTTTGTCGACGCGGGTGAATACGCATATGCTGTTGTCAGTTATCTGCTAGTACAATTGGGTGACAAAGTAACCGTCACTCTCGTAGCAGCTAAGTGCAAAGTAGCCCCACTTAAACCACTGTCGATTCCTAGAATGGAACTACAAGCAGCTCTTATCGGAGTAAGACTAGCGAACAAAGTACAAAAAATTCATCGTTTACGCATATCGAAAAGTTGTTGGTGGTCAGACTCTAAGACCGTGCTACAATGGTTACGAATGGACCCACGAAATTTCCAGCAGTTTGTAATGCACCGAGTAGGTGAAATTTTAGAACATTCCAATGTTAATCAATGGAAATGGGTGCCTACTAAAATGAACCCTGCTGATCTCGCAACAAAAACTACCGCACGAACTAATATGGATCTATGGTTCAACGGACCCGAATTCCTACACAGCGAACAAAGGCAATGGCCCACTTGCAAAGATTTGGGGCCAACAAATAGTCTTGAGTTGAGACGTCACATTCTAATTACCGACCGAAAACCCAACAATTGCATTATGAATTTCGAATATTTCTCTGACTGGAGAAGACTTTATAGAGCCGTAGCAACATTCACGTTGTACTTGCAGAAGTTGAAATCTACCTCTAAGCATCAGGTCGAGCATTCTACAATCACGTACGAAATGATTCATCAAGCGAAGCAATTCATTATTAAAGAAGCACAACGCAGCGAGTTTCGACAAGAAATTTTGGCTCTAAAGCATGGAGAACAAGTTGAAAAATCTAGTAAGGTGTATCGTCTTAACCCTTATCTGGACGACAGCGAGATTTTAAGGTGTTATAGTCGAGCAAAACGTCTCAATAATCATGAGGACGAAATCGCGCTACCCGCCAAGCATCACGTGACATATCTTATAATACGTTCATTTCATCAAGATTTTCACCACCACTTCCACGAAGCAGTAATTAACAAAATAAAAAGTCAATTTTACGTGCCTCGCTTGCGGGTCATTTATAAGAACGTCCGCAATTCATGTCAAATATGCAAAAACTATTCTGCCACACCTCAAATTCCTCAAATGGCACAGCTACCAGCCGCTCGTCTAGGAACGTTTCAACGTCCATTTA
Organism: Phania funesta; assembly: GCA_963932375.1. Classification (NCBI taxonomy): domain Eukaryota; kingdom Metazoa; phylum Arthropoda; class Insecta; order Diptera; family Tachinidae; genus Phania; species Phania funesta. The sequence goes on from OZ010653.1 coordinate 61,119,661, forward strand.
CATACGTCGGAATAGACTTTTTCGGTCCACTATTAGTAACAGTCGGAAGAAGACGAGAAAAACGCTGGGGAGTGGTTTTTACCTGCCTTACGATACGTGCCATTCATGTTGAAGTTGCTCACAATTTGGATACCAGTTCATGTATCTTATGCATTCGAAACTTTGTAGCCAGGCGCGGCATTCCTCGTGAGATATATACGGACAACGGCACAAACTTCAGAGCCGTTGAAAAATCCTCAAAACTGAGATTAACCAAATAGACTTCCTTAACATTACACATAAGTTCGATAAAACTAAATGGTTTTTCAATCCGCCAGGAGCACCTCACATGGGTGGCGCATGGGAGAGACACATTAGATCTATAAAAACTACTTTGTACAGTCTGCATCCCGCACTCAATTTCAACGATGAGACCTTAAAAAACTCGTTTTGCGAAATCGAATCAATTATTAATTCTCGACCACTCACATTCGTTTCGATCGAGCATGAAGACGATGATGCCATAACACCAAACCACCTACTTCTAGGCTCTTGTGACGGCTATAAGCCATTCCTCAGCGACAGCGGAAATATTCGTCAACGGTGGCAACAGACGCAAGCGTTCGCAGATCATTTCTGGCGCCGCTGGGTTAAAGAGTATGTGCCAATAATATCCCGTAGAACTAAATGGTTTGCAAAAGTGCCGCCAATTAAGGTCGGAGCTATAGTCATCATCGCTGATGATAATCTCCCAAGAAGATGCTGGCCCAAAGGAAAAATTATCGACACGGTGGTAGCCGCAGACGGTCAGGTGCGAAGGGTAACAGTTAAGACACAGTTTGGCGTATTACACAGACCAGTATCGAAGGTAGCAGTGTTGGACGTCGGTGATGATCATGAGCAAGCTCGCAACCCTGACTCACTTACGGGCGGGGGAATGTTGCCGCGGTCAACAAAGGATTAATTAAATTAGTTCCATGTCGCACCCTGTTTATTTAGTTTTTATAAAACTCATTTTTCAAAGTTCTTTGCTTTATTTCTTATATTCTTCAAGAATAACGGTCCTTACTGAATAGACACGTAGGCCAAATATTTTGTTTTTTTTTATTATTGTGTTATAACCGTATGGACATATGCACGTATGTACGTATGTACATACGTGTGTACGTATGTACATACGTGTGTACGTATGTGTATACGTAAACTTGCATTTTTCAACTTATGTACATATTTACTTGTTGATACATTCTGTACAAAGAAGATCACTTAGACTTTGTAATTTGAACATCGCGGTTGAAAAATATTAAATTTTAAAGCGCTCGCGCTCATTTAAATTGATGTACAGTTTTATTAAATAATTAAAAATATAAAACGAGTGCTCTTAAAAATATTTTTATGATTTTCACGTTGCCGAAACAACAGTAGGCATATGAATGTTTATGCGCACTAGAACTTTGGGCATTTACATTAGGTAAATCATTTTTCAATGTTTGGGCATACGAATATTTTGGTTTAGTATGTGGCCATGTGGCTTTTGTACTAGCAGTAAAACCATTATGAAGCCAAGGAAATTGGGACACCCTCTATTGCTCATATTCTGGTTTACGTACGACTTTCGCATTCTTTTTTACGTGTTGGAAGACTTTGCAGCCCCTGTAATTTGCTGTGTGGTTTTCACCACAGTTGTGGCATTTTTTTTTTAACTTGGGCTCTGTTTTGGAAGAAGTGCATTCCAAAGTCGCGTGCGCACCACCGTAAACAACGCATACAGATGGTAGCTTGCAGTAAGTTTTCGTGTGTTCCTGGCAGTTGGTACACTAACGGGGACCATAACGTTTCAGAGGCTCTTCTACCGTTATTCTTCTTAGGTATCGCAAATTGTATATAGGATGAACCTAGTTTTTTTTATTTCAGCTGAAAATCGTTAAATACGATTTCAAAACGATGCATAGGTTGGGGTACTTTATTCTTATTTAGAATAATGCGCACGGACCTTACGACAACCTTCCTCTTGTATGGCAGTTTTTATTTCCTCAGTGGGAACAGAACTTTCAATGCCCTTTATGATTCTTATCAAGCCTTTGGCACTTTTCAGTTAATACGCATTATATGTCGTATTTTCTGCATAGAGCCGACTTGCGATGAGGCGATAATTCCTCTCAGCAGGGTTGGATCCTTGTTTCTAGTATTTGCCCTCTTCGTACATAAGCCACATAGAAATTTTCTTTACCTACGAGTTGGGACAGCATATATACAATCACATTTGATATGTGGTGGGTTTCCTTACAGTGGTTTCGACATCCTCATTATCCGAAGTAGCAAGTAGAGAGAATCTATTTTCACTTACCGATATTCTAGCTACTTGATGAGAACCTCTATATAGCTTGGGGGTTCGCTCTTTTTGCGAAGAATTACAAATGGCCTTATGTATCGATCCTACCAGTTTGCACGCTTTAAGATACAGTACATGTTTCTTTTTCTTGTTGTACTATTTTATGTGTAGAACCTGTTTTATTGATGGGTTCGTTGTTTCTGGAGCAGATATATTTATATTACCGCATAATGAATGCGTTCGGCCAATTGGACTGGCGGTTAGGAAAAGCACTGTTATCTTTTTTAATTATTTATATTATTCATTGCATTATAGCGTTTGCGTAACTAAAAGAGTAATTAGCATTGTTGTGATTCCCTTTTATTTTTTCATTAATGTTAGGTGCGCTCATGCACACTCTATCAGTTGTTTAAACCGATTTAACCATGCACTATTTGTTATTGTAACACTAAATATATTCTGTTGTTTTTTATTTTTGTTATTTATTTCTTTGTTTTTACTAACTGTTCACTGTATCTCTGCACTTGTTCAACTGAATATTTATGTGTTAAAGGGATATAGGAAAGTGAATACTCTTGCCTTTATAACTTTCTTCAATAGATGCACATGTCAGATGAAATTATTTCTGTTGTTAAGTGATGCTTAAAGTAATCCATATTCGCAAAAAACATAAATTTGAAAATAAGGAAAATAAGTTTCTATCCAGAAATTTCGGCCGTAAAATGTACTTAGATCAAAATGAGCACCAAGTTCTTCATATGTAAGATCCCATTTCTAGGCTAATTGTAAGCTTGGTAACATTTTCCCCATAATCCTCATATTAGAAAAGAAAAAATTTTGCAAAGCTAGCAACTTACAAAAACAAAAATATAGAAAAAAAACAAAATAAAAACCTTTTGAAATTGAAGAAATTGTACAACTTAAAAAAGGAAACTTAGTATTTTTTTTAAAAATGGGAAATCAAACTTCTCTAGATATTCGTAACTTTGTGCTAAAATATTACGAACAGGGAAAATCTTTGCGAGAGATTGGTTTAATGATTGAAAGAAATTACAACACTGTAAAGTATATAATTGATAAGTACAAAAAGTTGTAAAATGTAGAAAATCGCTATAAATCTGAAAGGCCAGCCGAACTAAACAGTACTTAAATACAGTCCATTTTGCCAAAAATTAATAAAAACCCAACAGAAAGTGCAGTAAATATTTACGAAATATTTCAGAATGCTCCGGTATTAGTGTTAGTGCCAGCACTAACTACATGCAAATGAACTGTATAGACGAGTTCGAAGAAAAAAACCGCATATTTCGGTAATCACTCAATCGACGTCGAGAGTTTGCCAAAAAGCACGAACGTAAGTCCAATATATTCTGGAACAATGCAATTTTCAGCAACAAGAATAAATTTAAATTACGGTAAGAATAAGCCGGTTAAAATTTGGAGAATGAAAAATTCTGAATTCGCCTAGCAAACTGTAATGTCCACAGGCATGGCGCTGGTTAATGATGTGTGGAGGACTAAAATGACCCTCAAAGTTACAAAAAAAAGTGGAATCGATGCCCAAAAGACTGCAAGCTGTAACAAAATCAAATGGCAAGCAAACTAAATACTAATTACTTTTAAGACCGAGAGAATCTGGAAGGGATGAGTCAGGAAGCTTCGAGAGAGGTGGACAGATTAATCCCTGAAGGTACTCCGGTTGTAATAGGCCATAGGAGAAACCCGGAGATGGACAAGTGCGCCTCGCAAGGCGTGGACGAGTTAATCTGTAAAGGTACTCCTAAGGCGTTGTACCGTGAGAATCCTGTAGGGATGGGCAAGGAAGCTTCGGAAGAGGCGGAGAGGTTAATCTCTGTGGGAACTCCGGTATTTGGCCAATGGAGAAATTCTAAGAGGATGGACAAGGACACCTCGCGAGGGGTGGACGAGTTAGTCGCCAAAGATACTCCTGAGGCCATGGAGGTGAATGTGAAAGAACTGGACGCACCTACCCAAGTTGGGTTAGGTAAGTCTGTTTCGGAAACAGGAACCTCAAGCCTTCCCTGCAACGCTGAGTTGGAGTCTTTACAGCTCAAAACAAAAATTGAGAGGCGAAGGCAGAAGATGAGACGCAAAAGGGAGAAAAAGGCTATTGAGAAGATGACAAATCGGATTGAGTGAGGAGACAACTCGAGAAGTTGAAAGACCTTTGAAGAGGTTTAAGAGTGACAACCCTAAAATTTCGGAAAAGGTCCGTAAACAGAAGGAGAAGCATCCTCAAAAAAAGCCCATTGGACAACCCTCAAAAGTTTTCGAAATGAATGTGGCTAAAAAGGGCACTAACCAGAATCAGAACAGTAGTGGTAGTACTAATGTTAGGCCGAAGGTTGGTGCAAAAGTGAGACCATCTTTTGCACAGGTTGCAAATAGAGATCTCACTTTAGGTGTCACTGACATATCTATGGAGGGCCCTCTGGAGAACACACATGTGAATGCCTTCAAGGCATCACTGCTGTGTGCTCTGGATAACCTTTGTGATGATGCTGGTGACATAGGTTTCGTAGGAAACGCTAAACTTGTTGATGGGTTTATTGTACTCACGTGCAAAAACCAATCGACGAAGAGCTGGGTGATCGAACTAGCGAAATCCCTGACCAATCTTTGGGAAGGGGTTAAACTAAGAGTCGCTATCCTGCAGGCGCTGCGAAACGAAGTCAGGATGATCGTCGTTGCTCACGGTTCTACCAAGGGTAAAGACATTATCCTGAAAAGGCTGCCGATGCAAAATGGATGCGTGAAGGACCCTTCCAAATGGAGGGTTACTCGCGCAGAAAAATTTGCTAATGCAGAAAATCATCATCATATCAGTGACCGTGTTTGAGTACAGACGTACGTCATATTTAACGCATAAAAAACAACAACATATAGTGCATGGTCAAACCGGTTTGAACAATTGATAGTAAGTGTATGAGCGCACCAAATATTAATGAAAAAAATATGAAAGGTAATAACAACAATGCTTATTACTCTTTTTCTTACACAAATGCTAATAATGCAATGAACAATACAAATAATAAAAAAAAGATGACAGTGCTTTTTTAAGCGTCCAATTGACCGAACGCGTTCTTTATCCGGAAATATAAACTTATCTTCGCAAGTAGAAATTACAATTCAACCAAAAAACAATTCAGGTACCATATCAAAAATAGTACAACAAACCAACGAACCAGGTAATTTAAAAACCCCCGTAAAAAAAGTGCAAACAGGTATGGATCGTTATATAACCATAAATAAAAAAGAAGGTCAGTCCTAAGTCTTCGCAGCAAGAGCGCACTGCTAAACAGTATAAAAGCTCCCTAAGTACTGTAATGCCGGTAAGCGAAAACAGATTCTCTGTACTTGCTACACCGGATGATGAAGCTGAGCCCGCTGTCAGGGAGCAAAAACCTCCCCCGATTTACTTTCGCGAGCAAACATCTAACGAAATTTTTAACATGTTGTCTCAGCTTGCTGGTAAGAAAGGCTTTTATGTAGCTTCTATACGAAGAGGTCAAATTCAAGAAACAAAGATCCAAACTCACACTGAGAAGAATTATCGCCTGATCGCAAGTCGCCTCGATGCAGATAATAAGAGCTATTATATGTATCAACTCAAAAGTGCTAAAGGTTTGATTGTCATCTTAAAGGGCATTGACAGTTCTGTTCCCACTGAGGAAATAAAAAGTGCCATCGAGGTGGACGGTTATGCCGTGAGGTCAGTGCACAATATTCTAAATAAGAATAAAGTTCCCCAACCTATGCATCGCGTTGAAATCGTATTTAACGCATCTCAGCTTAAATCAAAAACTCGGTTCATGCTATATATAATTTGCGCTACCTTTTAAACAGAAGAATAACGGTGGAAGAGCCTCTAAAACGTAACGGTCCCCGTCAGTGTACCAACTGCCAGGAATTCGGATACACGAAAACCTACTGCAAGCTAACATCTGTATGCGTTGTTTGCGGTGATGCGCACCGGACTTTGGAATGCACTTCTTCCAAAACAGACCCCAAGGTGGTGAAAACCATACAGCAAATTACAGGGGCTGCAAAGTATTTCAATATGTAAAAAATAATGCGAAAGACGTACGTAAACCTGAATATGAGCAATATAAAGCTTCCCAATTTCCTCGGCTTCATGCTGGTTCTGTTGCTGGTACACAAGCTACAGAGCCACACACTAAGCCAAACTTTTCATATGCCCAAACATTGATAAATGATTTACATAATGCGAATGCCAAAAGTTCTAATGCGCATAAACATTCATATGCCCACGTCTTAAAAGAGGGTGCTCAGAGACCTCTCACCAACAATTCGAGCTCGATCGAGAACTTAATACAGACAGTGAATAATTTCATGACAACTATGCAGGGTATGTTTCAGGAAATGATGCGAACCTAAAACATGCTTCTGCAAGTTTTGCTTGGCAAAAAATTAACCAGTTAAAAATATGCTTCTGGAACGCTAACGGGCTCTCCCAACATAAATATGGCACATGACATGACATACTGTTAGTTTCTGAAAATCACTTCACTATAAAAAACTGCTTTAGAATTGATGGGTTTTTTATATATGACACCAAACACCCAAGCGAAAGGGCATGTGGTGGGACTGCCATTATAGTCCGAAAGAACGTAGGCATTTTCCATGGCCTGAATGCAGGGAAGAGTTTTTGCAAGCCACGACCATAAATCTTACAGATTTTAAAACTGTAGTCTCATCAGTGTTTTGCCCGCCTAGGCATAAAATTAAACACCATGAATTTGCCAGGTTCTTTGCTACGCTAGGACAAAAATTTATTGCCGCTGGTGATTACAATGCAAAGCATACATATTGGGGATCCAGACTCCTCAGTCCTAGAGGTAGGCAGTTGTATTTTACAGTTCAAGCAAACAAGCTGGACGTCGTATCTGCCGGTAAACCCACCTATTAAGTAAAAAACATCAAACGCGACCAATAGTTAGTTAGTTTATCCTATGGTCTATCTTCTGATCATTCACCTACAATAGTTATTTTACACGACAGTTTGGCCACTGCATCTAAAACCCTTAGTTTCTACCCGAACAAAAACACAAATTGGTTAAAATATAAAATGTATGTGAGCTCTCATTTATCTTTGAACATCCCACTGAGAAATCCAGCTGATATTCAAGCAACTGTATATCGTTTTACAGACGTCGTGACTGCCGGAGCCATAGCTGCAACGCCAACAAAGCCATCAGCTAAAATAATATCGCACCAGGCAACAGCAGATATTCAGATGCTCGTCATTGAGAAAAGAAGACTAAGAAGACAATGGCAAAATAGTCGTTCTCCACACATAAAAATGCAAATGAACTTATGCCAAAAAAACTTACGCAGTAAATTGAGACAGAAACACGAATTCGCTATCGACAACTTTTTAAAAAACTTGGATCCAATGAAAAACACGGATTATAGTCTGTGGAAAGCTGTAAAGCACTTACAATGTCCTATTGCTTACGAATCCCCACTAAGACTTGAAGACCGTACTTGGGCTAAAAACTCAAGTGAAAAGGCAAATGCGTTCGCAAATCGCTTAGAGAAGGTTTTTGCACCACATGATATAAGTAATTCCACTATCCCAATTATTAGTGACACCGTGAATGATCCTATGAAATTTCGGTTGTCTTCTTTAAAATCGACAATTAAAAATACGGATATGAAGAAATCACCTGCACCTGATCGTATAATAGGATCAATGATAAGAAACTTACCTGATTCAGCTGTAAGAATTTTACTTTACATATTTAATGCTATGTTGCGCGTCGGCTTCTTCCCATGCTCTTGGAAGATGTCTGAAATTGTTATGATCCCGAAACCTGGAAAGGACTCAAGCCAGATTACATTATACAGGCCTATTAGCATACTGTCAATTTTGTCAAAGATATTTGAAAAATTATTCGTCTCGGGTGTAACTCCTTTTTTAAATGAACAAAACGTTATCCCAGATCATCAGTTTGGTTTTCGAACAAGGCATAGTACGATTGAACAAGTCCATAGAGTCGTTACCATTATTAGATCGGCTTTCGAAAGAAAGTAATACTGTTCAGCTTTACTTATAGACATTTCCCAAGCATTTAATAAAGTCTGCCATGATGGGCTACTTACTAAAATAGCTCGGGTTCTACCTGAAAGCACTCACAAGCTTATAAAAAGCTATTTGTCCGATAGAACTTTTAAAGTAAGGTCAAAGGACCAGCTTTCAAGATGCGGGAAAATCAGTGCAGGAGTACCTCAAGGTAGTGTGCTAGGGCCGCTATTATATACCATCTATACAGCGGATATGCCGACAAGCTCACATACATATACATCAACCTTTGCAGACGACACAGCAATTATAAGTGTCAGTAATGATCCAAAGGATGCATCTGAAAAGCTGCAGCCCCATATTCATAAGCTAGAAAACTGGCTAAAACAGTGGAGAATAAAGGTAAATCCATCAAAAATATGCTCATGTAACGTTTTCCCTTAGAATGCAATATTGTCCACCAATCACAATAACTAATACCACGGTTCCAGCGTAAACGCACGTTAAATATTTAGATATTTAAGATTTGAATAAAAAAATTAGTTACTACATTGGTAATAACTAGTAAATAATAATTTAGAAATAAGATTTGAATACTTATTGCAAATTTCTTTTAATAGAAAGATTCAATAAAATACAGTATAAAAAAATGCAGAAAATGAGGGCGTAGTGCTCACGATATGGTGTCCGAAGGAGGATGCGGAGGCCATCAGGAAAGCAGGGGGGAAACTCAACTGCGGACTTGACCAGGCTGAAGTAAAATTCAAGAGGAATTTTTCCACGACATCCTCCCTGGTGCGGGGGTAGAGAACTCTGAAAAGAGATGTCTATCAGGGAAGGTGGTGGACTCATACCAGGAAAAAATAAGTATATACCAGCTCAATCTTCATCACAGCAAAGCAGCATCAGCAATGTTGGTGCGATGTTTTGAGGAGGATAATCTGGATATAGCCTTGCTACAGGAGCCCTGGATTGTCCAAGGCAATATCTATACCACTCACAGAATGATGGTAAATTAAGGTCATGCATCCTGGTGCGACATGGCGTACGAACAGTACCTATGACACATTTGCTCGCCGGATCTTATGGTAGTAATGATTGGCAGTGGTTCGGGATCATTTATTATTGCATCGGCTTACCTTCCCTATGAGACGACAGGTACACATCCGGCACTGGAGGTGGAGAACCTGGTGAGTTTCTGCAGGCAAAGAGGTATGGCGCTGAGCATGGGCTGTGTGCCAACTCGCATAATACGGTTTGGGGCAGCACAGATGATAACTACAGAGGACAACAATTGTTGGAATATGTAGAAAGACACGATTTGCTTGTACTTAACAGAGGGGTAGAACCCACCCTCGTGGATTCACGAAGGCAGAGGTGATCGATATCACTCTGTGCTCAGTTAATATGCTAGACAGGGTTAAGGACTGGAAGGTTGTGGACAAATCAACCATGTCTGACCACAGGGCAATCCAGTTCTATATACTGTATGGCAGTAGACTGAGGAAAGTCCGCAAACGTATAAGAATACCGAAGAATACTGATCATACCAGTTTTGCAGAGTATCTGTCGGTACATATAGGAGGTGTTCCATACAGAGCACCTCGCAACACGGGCGAAATCGAGCGGACGGTGGAACAATTGAACTCCACGGTTAAGCTAGCTTTCGGGCATGCTTGTCCCTTGACAGTAGTGGATGAAAAATATCCGACATCTTGGTGGAACGGAGAAATTGAAAAGGAGCTGAAAAAGGAGACAAGAAAGGCCCTTAACCGATACATGAGGGAGAGAGACTCGACCTCATGGGATGCGTATAAGGAGAAGAAGAGAGAGCTGAAGAGAACAATACGTCTTTGGAAACGAAGTACGTGGAGGGAATTCTGCTCTAATATGAGGGATACATCTGAAGTATGTAGAATACAGAAGATAATATCTAAAGACCCTGTCTCTAGGATGGGACTAATTCGCAAGAGCGATGGTCACATGACTGAGACAGTGGAGGAGACATTGCAATTGCTTATGGAGGTTCATTTTTCTGGAAGCTTTAGTTCGAGTGACTCATGGACTCCTGTAAATAGGGGCGCTAGTGAGAGAAGACGAGCTGAGGCTGAAAGGATAATATCTCCGAATGGTGTCAGAAGTGCAATACTATCTTTTGCACCATTCAAAGCAGCTGGAATGGATGGAATTTTCGCAGCCTTATTACAGTGGGGAATAGATACCCTGCTTGATAGGATTAGGGAAATATTAGTAGCCTGTCTAGCGACGGGATATATTCCGATGGTTTGGAGGGAAACTAAAGTTGTTTTTCTTCCCAAAGCGGGTAAGAGGAACTATGCTGATGCTAAGTCCCTCAGACCGGTCAGCCTTACATCTTTTCTATTGGAGACAATGGAGAGGGCGGTGGCTGACTTTATGGAGAACCATACGCTGATGTATAGGCCCTTCAGTAGATTTCAGCGTACTTATAGTGCAGGTAGATCTACTGACACTGCTCTGCACGAGCTCGTCAGAGTAGCGGAAAGAGAAATTTTCAATGGCGAAGTTACTCTGTCCGTTTTTATAGACATTGAGGGCGCCTTTGACAAGATCTCTTTCGAGAAGATGAAAAATGCTTTTACTGAACGTAGGGTTGACCCCACGTTCGCCAAACGCTATGCTTCGGACTAGGGCTATAAATCTCAGAGATGGGAGAACCAAGATTCCAGGTAGAGTAGTTAGGGGGTGCCCACAGGGTACTCCTCCCTGTCACCCTTGTCACCTCTTTTGTGGAACATCACCGTAGATGGCCTTCTTTGGAGATTGGACTCAATAGGCGTCCATACTATTGCGTATGCAGACGATTTGGCACTAATGGTTGGTGGTAAGTTCATCGGGGCCATTCAAGGTTGCATGAGACAGGGTCTCATGGTGACTGAGACATGGTGCAGTGACCAGGGTGTAACCATAAATGCCAGCAAATCCGACGCTATGCTTTTCACTCGTAAGAGGAAGGGTGTAGAGGTTGAAGCCTTAATGCTTTTCGGATCGGAAGTAAATGTGTCCAGGAAGGTGAATTATCTGGGCGTTACCCTGGATAAGGAACTTACCTGGAATGAACACATCGAAACAAAGGTCCGGAAAGCAAAAAGGATTATGCATCAATGTAAACGAGTGTGTAGGTGGGGAATTTCGCCAAAGGCTGCATTCTGGATTTACACAATGATGGTGCTACCCATTACAACTTACGCATCCGTGGTGTGGTGGCTGAATGCCTCTCAGGGCGCAATTAAGCGTAAGTTGGATAGGATTCAGAGGGTTTCCTGCATGGGTATAAGTGGTGCAATGCGCACGGCGCCAACACAGGCAATCGAGGCAATGTTGGGATTGCTGCCATTGGACTTATTCATTAGGTCAACGGCCGCATTGTCAGCTTTGCGAATGAGGAGCGATGCGGTTTGACATAGCTTTGGGCCGAACATCGGGCATAAGAGTTTCCTGGACCTCGTTGGGAAAGAAGTTAGGGTTGCTCAGATGCCGATGGAACGCATGAGTAGAAGAAAGGTAGTCGAGAGGCTGCATCGGACACTCATTGCGGAAGGCATTATGCACAATGAGTGTATGGAGAACGACATCAGCCTTTTTACTGATGGTTCTCTTATGAGTGGCAGGGCAGGAGCAGGTGTATTCTCAGTTGATCTGAACTTGTCCTGCAGTCTGTGTTTGGGGAAGTACGTAACAGTTTACCAGGCAGAACTGCTTGGGTTGCTGCATGCGTTGGATCACTTGCTTGAAAGCCGAGTGCATGGGAAAAGGGTTCTCATTGCACTTGACAATCAGTCAGTTATAAAACGCATGAGGCAAGTGTACGTGTATTCCAAACTGGTGCTGGAATGTGTTCTGAAACTAAACAGATGTGCCCTGTTGAATGAGGTAACGTTGATGTGTGTTAAGGGACACATAGGCACAGCTGGGAATGAAGCAGCAGACGAACTAGCAAAAAGGGGATCTGATGTGGATTTCTGTGGACCAGAACCCAGGGTTGCCCTGGGGAATGGCCTAGTGCGAGCTAAAGTTCTTCAATGGGTAAACTGATTACACCTGAATAGGTGGAGGGATAATACCACATGTAGACAGGCTCAAATGGTGCTCAAAGAGCCCCTCGGCAGGAATGCCAGCAAGGTGCTCGGATATAATAGTGCTACTTTAAGCTGGATCACTGCGTTAGTGACAGGACATGGAAACTTCAAGTACCATCTGGCTAAGATGAAAGTCGTAGAAGATGATACTTGCAGACTATGCCTGGAAGAGGCTGAGACGGTAGCGCACATTGCGTGTGAATGTTCAGCACTGGCTAGCATAAGGCTTAAGACCACGGGCAGACACTTGTTAGATGTGAATGCCATGGGTGCTAGCAATTACAAAAGACTCCGTGATGACGAAGTCACTTAGTCAAATCACTTTAGTCAAGAGTAAAGACAAGGGCTAGCACGAGACTCAATTGAAAGTAAGGTGGTTGTGATCACGGATCGGTTCCCTGAAATCAATTTGAGGAGCGAAATGGGGGTGGAAAAGGGAACCAGAAAGAAAGTGGTCTGCTTCGATATCCCCCCATACATTAATAATAAGTAACATTCTTATTTTAATATAAAAATAATGTACAATTTCTTTTCACGCTTGGAATATGAAGATTTTGTTGTTTTTTATGCTTTTTTGTTGTTGGAGTTTTGTATTTTAATGAATTCTGAAAGAAGTATAAATATATAAGAAAATAAAAAATATATAAAGTTCAGTTAAGAAAATTGTAAAAAAAGCAGTTCAGTTTCTGTTGACGCTCACAGTACAAGTTAACATCGCCTAAATTAAATAAAATTAAACAAACAAAATCAAGACAGGTTCTATACGAAAAATAGTGCAACAAAAAACCGACACAAATAATATAACAAATCCCATGCGAAAAGTGCAAACAGGTATGGATAGATATATCCTTAACCAAAATAAAGCCAGTCCTAAACCTTCGTAGCAAGAGCGCACAGCGAAAAAATATAAAAGTTTTCAAGCAGATAAAATTCAAGTAAGAAAATAGATTCACTGTAGTTGCTATCCCATATGAGGAAGCCAAACCCACTGTCAGGGAACAAAAATCTCCACCGATTTATATATATTTGTTATTTAAAAACATGTTGTCCCAGCTTTTAGGTAAGGAACTTATATATCACTCTTATACGAAGAGAACAAATCCAAGAGACGAAGATCCAAAGTCATACGGAAAAGTATTAGCGGCTCATCGCAAGTCGACTTGACGCAGAAAATAAGTGCTATTATACCTATCAACTAAAAAGTTCAAATGGTTAGATAATTGTCATAAAAGGCCTTGACAGTTCTGTGGAATTAAAAAATGCCATAAAAACGGACGTGAGTGTCGTAAGTCCATAATACTTGAAATAAAAATAAAGTTTAACATCCAATACATCGTGTTAAGATTATATTTAATACAACTTAGTTAATATCAGAGAACTGTGTTTATAAATGCTTCTGCAAGTTTTGCTTAGCAAAAAGTTAAGCAGTTGAAAATATGCTTCTGGAACGCTGATGGGCTCTTCCAACATAAATATGAATTAGATCATACCCTACTAACTAATGATTTAGACATACTTTTGGTTTCTGAAATACTACCATAACATTTTGATATGAAAACATCGCCTGGACATGATAATATTGGATCAAAGATAAAAAGCTTACCTGTTTCTGCTGTTAGAATTATATTATTTATATTTAATGCCATGTTGAGACTTGGAAAATGTCTAAAATAGTTATAATACCTAAACCAGGAAAGGACTGAAGTCAGATTACGTGCCACAGGCTCATAAGCATACTTTCCGTTTAATCCAAGTTATCTGAAAAATTATTCGTCTCAAGCTTAGAACCTTTAATGACCCACACATTTTAATTGACCATCATTTATTTACATTTCTCAGGCGTTTGATAAAGTTTGGCATAAACTACTCACGAAAATTACTTGAGTTTTACCTGAAACCTCCCACAAGCTCCTTAAGAGCTATTTAAAAGATAGAATGTTTAAAGTAAGGTCAAAGCATCAATTTTCTAAAAAAAAGGGAAAAGCGCTGCAGGTGTCGCTCAAGGTAATATATTAGGGCCGTTGTCACACATAATTTATACAGCGAATATGCCAATAAACAAATACATTCGAGTCAACGTTTGCAGATGAGACTGCATTTATAAGTGTTAACCATGATTCGAGAAATTCCTGAGAAATTGAGAATCATATTAATGATCTAGAAGACTGGCTAAAAAAGTGGACAGTAAAAGTAAATTCCTTGAAATATGTTCATGTAGCGTTTCCCTCAGAAGACGAAATTGTCCACGTATAACAATAACAAAAACTACTTATTCAGCGGAAAACCTCGCTATATATTTGGATATTGACCTGGATCTACGCCTATATTAGTCCCGGCTTACTGAGGCAAAAATAACGGCCATTAAACTTGGAAGAAATTAACTACACAATGGCGTTTATTCAAATCAGTTATAAAGCTAATATGCTCATATGGAATTCAGATGTGTGGTACTGCTTGCTCATCAAGCATCCAAAAGACAGTATTGGTCGTATGCCCCTTTTGTATATAGGATACGAAAATATCCACAGAGATCTAGAAGTTCCCATTTTCCAGGAAGAAGCAAAAACAGACTTGTCCAAATTAGAGGACCATCCATTCCAACACTTGTACACAATTTATTATACTTTTATGGGCACCAGAGACTACCTGATACACCGAGCCTGAGGAGAAGCCGCTGCTCCCTTCGCAATAGTAGATAGTAATAATTAATAAATAATGTTTTAGTGATACGGTTTGAATCCTAATTGTAATTTTCTTTTAAAGAGATTCAATAAAATTAAATCTTAAAAAATATACAAGAAACGTTTCTATAGCCGATGTATTTTTAAAGACAGAATTTGTCAGTAAACTAATAACTTTGAAAAAAAAGCGAGACTGCAGAAGTAAATAAAATTTCAACTAGCAAAAAATCATTAAAACGTTTTAGTAAAGCACAACGACAAGTTAAGTATTGCCAGCCTCGTTTGCGGTGCGGCAAAAATAATCACTTTGCAAAAGTGCAAAATGCGCTACAAAAAAGGTCATGTAGCAAAAGCTGCATCGCCTCGGTTACGGCGAACGCTGATGGCCGGTCCTAACAAAACATAGACTATTCACAAAATGGAATATTTAGAATAATTAATTCAGTTCATATTCAGAGCATTGTTACGCCAACATTTTTATTGAAGGTACAAAATTCAAAAACTCGAAGTAGATTTTTGGTTCAGCGTATTCTTCTCATGTTAAAATTTAATGACAATAAGTGCAACATTTGCATCGTATATTCAGAACTAAATTCCGTTAACTGGGAGAAGTCCACTCGACGTGTGATTTAACAAATCACCAATCGCTGCTTATTTCGTTGGAGTTCCAGATGGATATTCAGGTGAAGTAGACGGAAAGAATTTAAATACAATATTGGATATTTGTAATAAAGAATGTGACGATATGCTGTAAGTAATATCAGAATTCTGAAATATTTTTAAACAAAATATCACGGGGAATTACAAATTACAAAATTTTATTATACATAGTTGCGGGCAACGTTGAGCCCCACTAGGTTTTTATTAAAAAAAATTTTTTTTTCAATTATAAATATTTTAAAATCAATCGACGCAGTTCCATAAAGAAATGTTTGTGAGAGTAAAATCTGTAATTTCTTTCCCAACTATAATAACGTATATATGAGATAGGTTTGTTATTAAGGGTTTAATGATATTATTGTTAAATAAGAGTACGTCGTTTTTAGTAAAAGCAAAGAACTACATGGGTAACTTTATTAGATCAATAGATATGACGGAATAAAAATGGCTCCATAAAATGCAGTGTTGGCACTTTTTGTTGGAAAAATAAAACATTAGCTCGGTCTACCTTCTCATTAAAATATAATGACGCCTTTTATTTCACTTTTAACAACTTTTAACAAACAAAAATTCATCAACTTTTACCGAATATTGAACAAACTTTTAAATTTTATTACAGATCCCATGAATTTGATAGGCGTATTTACAATCAAAGTATTTTGCATATTTATAGGAGTAATCATTATAACAAACAGATTATAAGTATTAATTTGCACCACCAATTTACCTTCTACTTATCCCGAAATTGTATTTTTTGAATAATGGCACAGTATACGAATAAAATAGGACATAGGAAAGTTTCATTTATTAACCGACTTCATAGAAACAAAAATTTTCTAATTTTCAAAGAGGAAGTTAAAATAGTAAAAACGCAATTCAAAGCATTTTTTAATAAACAATAATAAAATCCTGCGATGATGGTCAAACTGGGTGCGAAGCGAAAAAATGATGGCCTGCTAATTAGGGGGTTGCAGATATATGTAGATATCGGACAAAAAAGCATAAAGCTGCGGAATTAGCGTTTCAATAATGTAAAGACCAATTATAGATAGCAAGAAAATATGGAGCAAAAAAGAAATCAAAATGCTACATTCCCTAGTCAACTGCGCTATTTCTAATGTTGGATGCAGAGTTATTAAGGTGTCAGTACCAAACAATATAAAACAGTACTAGACGAAAAAAAAATTTTTCATCCAGATGAATCCATGATATAAGCGGCAAAAAACTATCGATGACGGCTTTAAGCTTACAATCAAATACTAAAGATCTCTCAATAATCTCTCAAATTCCCCTTCAGCAGCCGTATGTTATATTTGTAAAGTCAAACTCTCGAAAATGAACAATTTAGAAAAGCTTGCAAATCGTTAGCTATATCATTATATCTAAAATTAAGTTTATGGGATACATCTGGCTTATTATGGGTGATTCTTTAACCGTTTGGGTCTTAAGAATCAAAAAACAATACATAAAATTTGCAAAAGTGAATGAAATATTTATTTACGACAATAAATGAATGCCTAAAATTTACCTTTTAAAGATTAATTTATGTACAGGATGTCCGCCGGGAAGGTATATTGTTTTGCCACCATTTTGCTAAACATTAGTCTTGACAGTTCATATTTGCCAGTCGTGAAATAGAGACGTGGCAAATTTATTACGGAAAAATATTGGGTAAACCAACGTATTCGTTAAATATTTTATCAAAATCAATCATCGGTTACTGTGACAACGAGAAAGTTACGTGAAATTTTTTAGAGAAACAACGTGCTAACAAGATGCACTATTTATCGTGTAGTGAATGATTTCGAAGAAAGAGGGACTGTAGCTGATAGGCCCAAGCATGAACTACAAAGTACTGTAAGATCGGCTGAAAACATTATTGCTGTTCAAGAAAGTATTCAAAACAATCCAGTAACCTCAATTCGACACCGTGCTCAGGACCTTGGTCTTCAAAGAACAACTGTTAAAATATCTACTTTGTTCTATATTTCACTTTGCATTTGCTTTAGTTGTTGTAGTATACTTGTTTTTTAGTTTCAATTGTTATACACTATTTTTCACTGAAAAATTTTATTTTGTATTAATATAAAAATAAAATCGTATTGAAAACACGAATATGCTCCTGCTTCTTATTAACGGAATTTCCAATAAAAACTTTGACTTAAATTTTGCACAAAGATTTGCGTTTGTTTCCATTGAGGATTCAGTTGACACAAGAGCTTCTTCCAGAAGACCATTTACGCCGCTGTACATATGCCAATAGGATGCTACAGCTCGCCCATGACAACTCCGATTTTCATGAAAAAATCACATTGAGTTACGAGGCACATTTTCATTTGAATGAATATGTGAATAAACAGATTAATCGGTTCTGGGCAATGGAAATCCATTAAAAGTGACAATCTGGTGTGTCAGGAGGAATCATTGGACCTTACTTCTTTGATACTGAAAACGGCGTAACGGTAACTACCAATGGGCTTGACTAACATGTGGTTTCAACAAGACGGTGCCACATCGCATACAGCCAGGATTACAATGGAATTACTGCGAGACCTCTCCACAACAAGTTATTTCAAGGCATGGTGATGTTAATTGGCTTTCACGGTCACCTGAATTGACTGATCCGGACTTCTTTTTGTAGAGATATCTGAAAAGCAAGGTTTATGCAAACAAACCAGAAACGTTGGACCAACTCAAACAAAATATTCGTGATGAAATTAATGAAATACCGCGTGAAACGATTGAGAATGTAATGAAAATGTGTTCAAAAGGGCTCACATTTGTAAGGCTAAGAGAGGAGGACATTTATCTGGTATTGTATTCCATACATAATTGCCGACATTAAATACAACATTTATCAATATACGATCCATTCTCTTTCATTTAATCAAAAATTATAAACAAACAAAGTAGTATAGGCCGGTATCTCACTAATGGCAGTTATAATGTTGTCTTCCAGGGCTTGAATTGTGGCCAGCTTGTTCCTGTATACAAGAGAATTTACAATCCCCACACAATTAGTTTAGTAGTGTCAAATTGCATGATTTGATATTAATTGCTTACCAAACTCGCCTCTCAATAGGTTCTTAGTATCGTGCAACGTGTGACATGTGGCACCGCCGTGCTGAACCCGCATGCCAACCAATACCAATTCTTCCATTTTGGGCAAAAAAAAAATCGCACGGTACATTTATACCATTTGATTTTGACATTGACTGTACCGAAGAACGGTCTAATGATGCCGCCGGAACACAAACCGCACAAAACAGTGCATCTTTCAGGGTGCATTGGCAGCTCCTGAACTGCTCTTCACATCAAATTCGAAAATTCTGTTTACCGACATAGCAATTAAGCCATAACTGAACTTCGTCGCTGAAGACAATTTATTGAAAAAATTTTCCTAACGCCCACTCAGCAAACAAACGTGGCGGTTTAAACTTTGATGTCTTGATTTTCTTTGGATTTCTCATTTGGTCTAATAAATTTCGACCATAAGATGTTTAAGATTTTCAAAAAAGTTGGGATAAGGTTTCCTGATAAACTGTCGTATACAACTAGCGAACTGCTGATAGAGACTAGCTTATCCACCCTCAATAAATAAATTGCATTATTTATAATAAAATGAGTTGGGATGAAACATTAACTAAAATCAATATATTAAATAAACGACTTGCAGCAAATGTATTATGTATGGTTTTATACCGAGGTCTTTACGTAAAACCTTCCAGATGGTTGAATAACAAGCTCAATAGTTGCGAACGGCGACGAATTGACATATCGTGGTTGACGTAGGCGTTTTTTGACGATTGTCGTTTTTGAAAGCGTATTTAAAATTCAATGGCATCGTAAACATATTTCGCCTCCGCCTGTTTTGTAAAAGATTCATATTGTAATAAATTACCATTTTTATGTTTTTGAATCAACCTGTTGTGAGGACAGTCAAAAATTGCAATTGTTCAAAATAAATATCAAAAAGTAAAAAATAAAAATTTAGTTGAGTATTTGTTTTTATTCATGTGAAGAAGATGATGAGGAGTTTAACATTGCTGACCGAGTTTAAAAAAAAACAATTAAGACAGCAGTGTAATATATTTTCCCCGCCTAACAAAAAGTAAATATCCATATATATTTTGTTTGGTGAAAACTTAAATTAACTTTATAAATATATGTATGTATTTTAGATTTATAAGTTATTTTAGGCTAAACAAAGAAACATTCAAGTATGTGCTAGAAGTAATTTCTCCAAAATTAAAAAATTCAAAAAAGAAATTCGGTGTATCGAAACTGGTCAAACTAACTGCAACGCTGCGAATTCTTGCTGAGATTAGTTACCAAAAAGGAGCAGGAAATGACATAAACGTTAATCTTTCCCAGCCCTCTGTAAGCGATGCATTTCTCGAATGTATTGAAGCGATGTATAGTATATAATGCCTTAGTTGGATTTCATTTGTAACGGATGAACATGAAAAAAATGAAATCAAAAAACATTTCTTTCAAAAAACAAGATTTTCTGGTGTAATAGGCTGTATAGACGGTACTCACGTTGCAATTATACCATCATCAGCTGATGAGCGTTTCAAATATTTAAACAGAAAGGGCTTTTATAGTCTTAACGTAATGGTGGTATTTTTAGCTAAAAAGCTGGTAATAAACCTGTAGACTTTTTATAAACGAACTCGTAACTCTTTAAACGCAAACAAATTCAATAGTGCTATTTAACAATGTTCGATTTTATTGACCAAATGATTTATACAAGTTCATTTTTATTTATAAGCTTATTGGTCTTTTTATTTTTTAATCCAATATTTTTTAATTAGTAAAATATATCCCTGAAAGGTTTAGATATATTGGATTAAAAAATAAAATGACCAATAAGCTTAAAAATAAACTATTTAACTTTGAAAGGTGTGGGATCACAAACTGCAAATACGATATATTCAATCCCATTCACCGGGATCTTGCCACGATGCACTGATCTGGAATGTAAGCTACTTAAAACACCACCTCAAAGAAAAGCATCAGAAGGGAGAAAGAAATACATGGTTGCTGGGTGCGTATTTTAAGCTTTTATTGAGTACATTTTATTTCATTCGTAGGCGATGCTGGTTATCCCCTAGAACCATATTTGATAACTCCTTTCCGGTGAACAGTGGATGGTTCTCAATATTGATTGGCCTGATGAAGATATACACGAACCTGATTATAATGATGAAAACGATTCAAGTGCTTTAAATCTGAGATTAAGAATAATGCAAGAGCTCTGTAACTAGTAAATACATATGCATATATTTATTTTAAAAACAAAATACTTCTTTTGATAAATAACAATAAATCACCAAAGATTAATAAAAGCTTTATAAGTCATTTTTTAATAAGTCAATTTCCATTCGCTTTTTTTTAATTTCAAGTTCGGCTGTTCTTATTTTTAAAAGTTCCTTTCGATGTTTTTCTTTTCTCTCCAACTCATCTTTAGAAACTTTTAACTTTTCTTCTTTAATTTTATAAATGTTTCTTGTCATAAGTCTTTTTGGAGTTCCACTTGTTCTTCTAATAATTTTAATTTATCATTTTCTTTATTTCTGTGAGTTCTTTTAAAAATAGAAGTTTTCTCGTTTTCGTCAATAGTAGTTTGAGAAGTACAAAGTTCCTCGTTTTCTTGAGTTACGTTTGTGTCTATGTTTTTATTAATAGTATTTATTTATTTATATTTTTTTTTTTTTTTTTGTCTTTTAGCAGGTGTACTACTTTGTTCATTTTCAACAGTCAAGTTTATATCACGAATTTGACTATCAGTAAAGCTATGCTGTGGGGAAGCACATCTCGCTCATTTAAGACCGAAAGGTTCTTTGTGGGCTACCAAAGCATGTATTTCCAATACATTAACTGCAGCCTCTTCCACTGGTGTCAAAATGAACTGTTTAAAAGTTCCTCCAAGGCTTTAGGCCTTGTTATGTGCAATTTTTTTTTAATGAATTACCTTTATCCAACCTTCACCTGAACGAAATGGAGGGCCAATGCTGTTTAGATCATCTGCAATATGATTCCACTCTTCTTTAATGTTTATTTTACTTAAACCTTTATTATAGCCTTTTGCCAAATAAGCCATTAACTCAACTAATTTTGCAAATTGTGCTGGAGTATTAATTTTAATCCTGAAATGTGTAAAAGTAAATAGCAAAAATATTTTAAATTAAATTATAATAAAAACTTTTTTAACTTACTTGTTTCCCTCCATTTTAATAAAATTTTGTATATATAGATACGCTGTCGTGATTAAAAAACTTAACACATTTTTTTCAACCCCGATAATGCTTTTGTAAAAGATTGGCAAACAGTGTCGTATTTACTGACGTTTTTTGCCAACCAAGATACCGATTTTTAAAAATGCCACAAAAACGTCCAATTTCGCCGCAAAATCGCCAACCCCGATAAGGGTGAATTTCTAATAAAAATGTAATAAAATTAAACTGGTGCGAAATTTGGTCACAACGCCTTGAACTGCTTGCTTATGATGACAATAAAATGGATGTAATTTACGAAATTTATGAAAGCGTTGTGCAGTTGTTAGTCTATTCATGATGAAGTGGCAAACCTTACTGTACATTTTTGGTATAGCCACATATCACGAATCTCTTTTTTTACACCAAATATTAAAAATCCACCCTATAATATTAAACAAGAAAATAAGCATCGAATCCAGGAAGATTTCAAAGAATAGATGAACTTGCTAGATGGTGTAAAATAAGGCCTTGGGCCATGGAACGATAGTAATACCTCAAGGCGCTTCTTTTCAAATCACGCACTCGTTTCTGACATAACAGGTACTGACGAAGATCTTACGTTTTTCAACGTTTTGCGACGTTGCCAAGTTTCTCAGTAACTGTTCAGTTGATGATCGAACGTGAGCAGAGATAGTTGATCGTCAACTAATAAAAGGTAAATATGACACATGTAGTAAGATTTCACCAATTTAAAAACAATCCATTTAGTGTATTAAGCTCTGTTTTCAGTTTTTTGCTAAAATGGACCGCGAAGAACGTGAGTGTCAGAGAATACTCTCTTTATTAGATGAAAGCTATTCAGAAGAAAGCGATTCTGCAGACGAAAGAAGGAGGAAGCTTCAGAATGTGATAGTGATGATATACATACGTCTGAATTTGTTGCAGCATGAAATACAACAAACCGAAATTTTTGTAAGTAAAGATGGAACCAAGTGACGAAGAGAACCTTATCGTCAAAATTGTCATGCTCGGGAAGAAAATATTATGAGAGATGAGCCTGGAGTAAGTCTACAATATCAATCTGCAGTCTCCGAAAGCGAATGTTGGAGTCTATTTTTTACAGCCGAAATGTTACAGAAAATTCTGACGTATACAAATGCACAAATTAAACAAAAAATAGATGCATGTTCTCAGATAACAAACTACCCACACATGAAGGAATGTACATTGAGTGAATTCAAGGCATTTATTGGCCTGTTGTATTTATCTGGATTACATCGATCTGAAAGAGAAAACTTAAGTTTTCTTTGGGCTGCAGATGGAACTGGTATTGAAATTTTTCGCTTGACTATGACACTAAAACGTTTTCATTTTATACAGAGCAATCTTTGCTTTGATGATAAGTCGACTCGTACTGAAAGAAGTATATTAGACAACTTAGCTCCCATTCGTGAGCTCTTTGATTCATTAGTCAACAACTGTAAAAAATATATATTCCAAATGATAATTTGCCTATTGACGAAATGCTTGTAACATTTCCAAGAAGGTGTAAATTCAAGCAGTACATTCCTTCCAAACCTGCAAAATATGGTTTGAAAATAATAACATTGGTAGACGCAACTAGTTTTTATACCATCAACATGGAAATATATGCTGGAAAACAGCCTTCAGGCCGATATGAAGTAAGCAACAAACCGTTTGATGTCGTTGATCGCATTGTGCAGCCTGTTTCTAAAAGTTGTAGAAACATTACTTTTGATAACTGGTTCACAAGTTACGAATTAGTTCTTCATTTACTGAAAGAGCATAAAATAACATCTGTTGGTACTTTACGCAAAAATAAAACACAAATTCCACCATATTCGTCCATATTTAGTTTTCAAAAAAATATTACAATTGTGTCCCATGTTCCTAAAAAGAACAAAGTGGTTTTGCTAATGTCTAGCCTACACCATGATAGTTCTATTGACGATTCCACAAAAGATAAGAAAGCCGGAAATAAATACATTTTACAATACAATGTTAGTCGAAATTCGAAAAAATGGCCGAAAACAATATTTTATAATATGCTAAACATAACTGGTATCAACGAACTTATTGGTATTCTATAACAATGTTGTGACGACGTTGCCAGTTTTTCGATAATGTTAATAATATATAAAACACATATCTAATATCTGAGCTGATTTGTTTGTTTACTACTTTTAATAAATTTTATGCGATAAAAATCAAAAAAAACATTAAATAATTTTTTTTATTTAAAATAATAACATGTTATATAAGGCAAAACGTTGGACATTAGAAAACGGAAAATTCAATCTATAAAATAAAAAATGTAATGCAGAAAGTGAAATAAATCCTTAGTCCAAAAGTTCTTTGTTAAGCAACTGAAGCTTCTTTTCTTTTATAATATACTCAATTTGCTTGATTTTGATATCGGCTTTGTATAATTTCTCCTCTCTTTTACTTCTTTCTAATTCTAGCTTCAGTCTTTTGTCTTGAATATTTCTTATATCCCGTAGGCAATATTGCCAACGAAAATACGGATTTACAACAAACGAAAAAAAACGGCGTCGTCTTGAATTGCCGTCGCCAAACAGAATAAGGGTGATTATATATAAGAATAATAACAAAAACAATATTAAACGAAATAAGTTTCTCAAAACCCTAGGCCTTTCTCTTGTAACCTAAACACTCGTAAAAATATCATCCAATTGCCGAGAGAAATGCGATAGCGAATCCAGTGTTTCACAACAGACTCTTCTGAAGACGCTCCTGCAAAAGTTTCAGGTGTGCGTAGGCGATGTCAAGTTTGCCCTTCTGCAAAAGATCGTAAAACTAGTCATACCTGCACAGAATGCAACAAGTTTTATTTGGTCTGAACATATAACTCGTTATTGCAACGAATGCTCGAACTCCTTGCGGAAAGATAAAGAAAACTACAATTTTTAATATATTGTTACAAAGTAATAGTCAAAGATGTGTGAAACTACCTATTGTACAAATGTACAAATACGCAATATCATAAACATAAAGCAGAAACAAATTGCGTAGCAGAAATTCCAAGAACCGCGATTCAACGTAGAAACAAAAACAATTTCTACAGCAAGCAAAAGTAAACAAAAGAGACACACACACACAAACACATATACAAGAACTACTAAGCCAGCAACTGAAATAACTGATGCGCAATTTCGCGTATGTTCGGAACATTTCAAGAAGCGGCCGTGATCTGTATATAAAGGCGCCGTCCACCGAAGAATAGATAGTTGACTTTGAGATTTCATAAGAGTGAATATCCGTGTGTACAAAAGAAGTGTTAAGTGTACAGTGTCAATTAGTACTAGAGTTGTATATAAGAGTGTTAAGTACCGAATAAAAATGTGTACTGATAAAATCATAAGAGTGTGTATTTTAATTTTTACAATTAAACGAACCCTTCAAAATAACGTTTATTGTGGTAATAAACGTAACAATATATATAATTAACATCTATGTGATGAATTTAGCAATTATTTTTTTTAGATTTTATTTTTATGGCATTGGACTAAAGTTCCTTATATTTTTAAGTTCGTTTATTACTTTTTTTTAAATTAAAGAACTAAAAACAGTTTAAACATGTTTTTTTTTTTTTTTTGCATATAACAAATAGCTAAAAGAGTCATGTATATATTGCTTACAGATACATAAGTTTATCAAATTTTGAAAATTAAGCAAAATACAATGGCAAAAAAATTATAGGATCATATTTACCCACCTGACTGTCGGTGTTACTTTTCTTACCTGCCCGACGTCGGGTTAATGGGGATTCGTAGGCAATAGGACATTTTAAGTGCCTTACAGCCTTCGACAGGCCATAGTCATTGATTTTAGTTGATCGTTTATTTGGTGTTGCTTTATTTTCGAAAAAATAAAATTAATTGTGAAGAACTCGTTTATAATTGTTAACAAAAACCATATGTTCTCTTAAACTTTAATTGGGAAAAAACAGAAAAAATATGACAGCTACTTTTGGAGTTATTTGATTCCGAGTGTTTTTTTAATTCCATACGTTCTTATTTCACTCGGAATACAGAAGGACGTACAATTTAATAATTGTTACATATTGACTTTAATAAAAATAATACGTTTTAAAATGGTACCTTTGGTTATTATATTTTATTATAGTATTTTTATCAAACATTTCATTTTCTTATTTTGGTTGGCTGTGACACGGATCGATTACTTTGACTATTCTGCCTTATACTACTATTTCCACTTGTTACGCCTTGTGAAATTCTGCTGGCTAAATTACTTCTATTAGCACCACGTACACGATGGTTGGGATTTTGTATACCACTTTGGGTACCTCCCCTTCCTTTATTCGTTTCAACGCGATTTCTTGATTTTGCTTGAGCATCTTCCTTAACCATATCAATTACTTCGTCTGGAATTCGAAGATATTTGATAGTACTGCCACGTATATAACATTCAGGCATTCGCCAGAACCTATCGCCGTCCTAGAAAAAATTATAAAAATAGAAAAAATTTATGCTTAACACTCTAACTGCCACGTCAGTCAAAAAGGCACGACCCAATGAAAATTATTAAAATGTTCACTGCAACCGCAATGATTTTGTGTAATTGCACTCATTTTCTAGTAATAAAATTCATTTCTGTTATAAGTTTTGTGGGGAAGACCTTTCGTAGTTTTATTTTGTGTTCGTCGTTTTTGTGTAACGGTGTGTTTATTTGACCGACAGATCCCATTTTTGTTTCTTTAGATGAATGAAAATAGCAGCCTGTTGCGATGGCGAAACACAATTTTCTGAAGACGAAAATTAAATTCCTGTAAAGCCTATACATGAGTTTTATATTCCTGAAGAGAACAAAGAAATACTGTGGTCGGATTTTAGTGGTCGGCAAAAGAACTTTCCATTTACTGGAAAGGAAGGCTCACTAATTTCGATTAACTCAGGTGTACTACAGATATTTATCGTGTGTTTATCTGAGATAAATATAGTAATTTGGCAGTGACAGAATCGAATGCTGCCAGATGTCAAAATATTACAAGACGTTCCAGGATGTCAAATTGGGAGCCTCTTAATGTAAATTATTTTGAGAAATTCTTAGCTTATCAATGTGAATGGACCTGAATAAAAGACCACAAATTACAGACTATTGGAGCTCGGATATTCTTTACCGAAATGTTGTGTCCAAGTTAATGAGTAGAAATAGATATCAACTTATTCCTCAAAATTTGCATTTCTCTAATAATAAAGCTGCTAAATAGAAAGACTAAAATACAACCAATGCTTTATATTCTACAATGTTAAAGTGGTGCAAAAGATAGGAAGCAATGTCGCTTTTCTTATGCGAAATGGGATCGAACACACAAAAAGTTAAAACGTATTGTTATATATCCTACTAATTTGTCTGAATGTTAAGTTTGTTTTGTTATTTTTATATTTGCTTTTGTATTTGAATAATGAATTTATTTATGTTTGCTTAATTGAAATAATAAGTAACATTTAGGTATAATTTTGTTTCAATTTTTTGTTTTCTTAGTGCATTTTTAGATACCTGAAAAATCAGAAAGGCTTTAAAATTTTTCTTGATTTGTCTATAATGACCGTCAAACTTATAAATGTATTAAATATTGTTCTAAGGGTGTCTGACAAGGTAATTTTTGAATATCTCTTTGTCAGGTCGAAGTGTGTGACAAAACAATTTTGTAGTTTATTTTTGTCAGGCATTTTTGACTTACAAAGAGCTATTTAAAAAGGCGTAAAAATTTCGTGGCAGATAGTGTTAAAATTTTAAATTTTGATTATAAACTTACTTTTGACGTACAAATAACGTCACGCAAATTGATATTCATCCAAGAATCACAACTCACCAAGTGTCCATTATATGTTTCACCGTTTTTTAGTTCTACCAGCTACAAAGAAAAAATTGTTAGCAAAATATTGTTAGGAAGTACTAATCGAAGATGTTTTAATTAAATCATAAAAAAATAATTGTCAGCAAGAAAGTTTTGTATAACGACCTATTGTACAAATACGCAATGTTATAAACCTAAACCCAAAACAATTACCTAGCGAAAATACCCCGAACCGCGATTCAATGTAGAAGCAAAAACAACTTCTACAGAACGAAAAAGTAAACAAAAGATACACATATACAAGACTTCTAAGCCAGCAAATGAAATAAATGATGTGCGTATCATTTTCCGCATGTTCGGGACATTTCAAGAAGCGGCCGAGATCTCTATATAAAGGTGCCGTTCACCGCAGAGATATAGTTGACTTTGAGATTTCATAGAGTGAATATCTGTGTGTAAGAGTGTTAAGTTGACAGTACAGGAAGAGCAGTAATTGCCGAGTAAAGTTATGTATTGATAAAATCATTAAGGACCGTGTATTTTAAATTCTTGCAATTAAACGAACCTTACAAATTAACGATTATTGTGGCAATAAACGTAACAATATATTAATAATTTAAGAACCATTATTACAACTTGCTTTAAAGATATCTTTAGTAAAAGGTAACTTTAGCTAAAGTGAGGCAACTTCAAACGCATAGTCTTTACGTTAAACGTTAGAGGTAGGTTGATTTTCCAATAACCTAAAGGGAATATCTTCCTATCTCTGACTTTTAACGTAAGGTTTATGAATTAAAGTCGGCATATGGACGTAAATCAGCCTTTTACAAAAACTGGTTCATTGGAAAATCACAAAGTAAGCACAATTATACTTTAAACAAAATTTTGGAAATAACTAGCCATATATTTCAGATAAAATAAACCAAAAGCTCCTAGTGAAATAATTCATGCTGATGCTTGTGACTCAATGAGAAGGAACTTTGTATTGGAAAATCTAGATATTTTTTGCTAAAGAGGGTATATTTTTTACAACAAAAGAAAAAAATAATCAAAACGTTGGGAATGAAAAAAACTTTTTATACTTGATAACGGCAAAGAATTAAGAAATAAAAATATAGATGAATTAATTAAAATTAAAAAAAAAAAATACACACCAAATTTTACGTTTTGAATAAGGCTGGTCCAAGTTCAATCGTTACAAATTAATAAAAATATGGCTAGGAACTAGAGTTGAATATGTAAAGGTTTTTCGAACTCAAGTTTTTGCATAGTAAATACCCAAACAAACACAGAATGGGATGTGAAAAGTAAAGAATGTTTTTGTTGGTTTTGATAGATGAAAGTGTTAAAGGAGAGCGAATGTTATTTGAAAATAATAAAAAGGAAATATACACATATGAAGTCTCGTCAATGTTTTTATTGCCTCATGAATTTACAATTTTCAATTAAAAACTTTACAAGATACAATTAACTCCCTTATGTCTAGTAAATTGAACGTACTCCGTTTTTTCTTTTTCTGCAATGTGTCTGAATTATTTGTAATAATGGTTTGTTCTACAAACGCAGGTGTCAACCTATCTATTATTATTGTCGTAATATCACCATCAATTTTAATGTTAAAACATTTCTTATTCTTTTCGATTACATTATATCTTCCCTCATAGGGATGTTGTAATGCCCCCCTTCTGTAACACCTGCATCAATACATATTTACAATTATACAGATGTTTCGGAAAAGTATACATTCGATTCAGAATTCTTAGGATGAGACAAATTCGAATATTTTTATATTATTTTTTATAACATTCTTTTTAGTGGCTATACTGCAGGCCATTTATCTATGTTAGCCAAGATGCTCTTTAGATTGTGGTAAATGACCAACTATGTCCTGGGATGCGATCGAAATGCTAGGCATACAATATGGGGCAGCAGCGAAATTAATGAACGTGGTGAGTACATCCTTGATTTCATTAATACAAATAGATTGAGTATATGTAACTCCGGCTCCATCCCAACAAATGACAGATCTAGATTATCGGTTGATAAGTGGAGGGTATCTAGTAAAAGATCTTTTTCGGATCACAACTGGATTCTCTTCGAGATTAGATTACAGGGCGGAATAGAAAAGTCATTTTTCAGGAATCCAAGAAGGACCGACTGGTTTAAGTTTAATGGTATCCTGAAGCACAAACTATGCAAAACCCCAGTTATTGAGGACACGATCACTGGTCTTGAGAGGATGGAGAAGAGTTTCAGCAGTGCTATGGTGAAAGCCTTCGAAATCTCTTGCCCAATAACAAAGGCCAAGAAAAGCTTCCCTGCATGGTGGAATTCGGAGCTTTCCAAACTACGTAAGGAAACACGTACAGCCTTTAATAAGAGCTCCAACAATAAGTCATGGCAGCCATACCGTGATAAGTTGAATGCATATAAGAAGGCTATAGTAGCCGCAAAACGAAGCTCATGGCGAGCTTTCTGTGCGTCTATAGACAACACAAAGGATTCGGCAAGGCTCGGAAGAATTTTAGCCAGAGGTCAGTCAAATCATTCCTATATCAAAAGGATGACTCATGGTCCGAATCCTCAGCGGAATCCCTTGAAATCTTGATGAACACTCACTTTTCGGGCTGCAAGGACATCGGTATGGAATATGTGAACTCTAATTGAATTCTGCACACAATCGATGGGAATATGATCTCTTATGACAGGATTTCCTGGGCGATAGACAGTTTTTCCCCTTACAAATCACCCGGGCCAAATGGCATTCTGCCAAGGATGCTACAGACCGCTAAGAAAATTATCACTCCCTGGCTTCATAGGATATTCTTTCTCTCAATAATGTTCCAGAAAATTGGAGAAAGGTCAAGGTCGTTTTTATTCCAAAAACCGGCAGAAGAAGTCATGAGAATGCGAGAGACTTTCGGCCGATAAGTCTTTCATCTTTCCTGCTCAAGACTCTGGAAAGACTCATTGACTTTCATATACGGCATCGACTGGAAAGCACCACGTGCATTTCAGCATGCCTACCTTAAGGGTCGATCTACAGAAACAGCCCTACATGAGGTGGTAGGGGTCATAGAAAGGACCCTTGAATACAGACAATACTTCAATAACGTGACCACTGTGGCCATTCAACATGCTCTTACTAGTCTTCGAGTTGAAGAGTACCTCAGTAACTGGCTGGTGTCCATGTTGAGGTCAAGAATAGTCACTGCAAATCTTGGTAAAAGCGAATATGTCAAAACTAGTGGATAGAGGAACACCTCAGGGTGGTGTAATCTCTCCGCTACTCTGGCTTATGGTTGTTAACACGATTCTTATGCAATTAGACGACAAAGGTATAAAGGTCCAAGATGTTGTGATCTTGGTATCAGGACTGTTCCCGGATGTGATAAGCAATATCATGTCTGATGCGCTGGGGCTACTTAGCAACTGGGCAATGAGGAATGGCCTAGGAGTAAACCCGGACAAAACCAGTTTGGTACTATTTACAACAAGGACCAAAATCCCTAGCTTTAGACTACTGCGGTTAGGAAACCGCGATATTCCTCTCACGAACAGTGTGAAATATCTTGGTGTCATCCCTGACTCTAAGTTGTCATGGATGCTGAATATTCAGCACAGTGTCAAGAAGGCTACAGTAGCTTACTACACCTGTCGTAGGATGTTCGGTGCAAAATGGGGACTTAGTCCTTCTATAGTTAAATGGATGTACACAGCCATTGTACGTCCGATTCTTACATATGGATCTTTGGTGGTGGACCAACAGTACAGAATTCAAAGATCAGCATGTATTGGCGTTACAGGTGCACTGCGTACTAGTCCATCAGAGTCACTGAATACTGTACTGCACCTTATTCCTATATATCTTCACATCGTGGCCATATCTGCTAGTAGTGCAGCTAGGCTAAAGGCGATGGGAAGTTGCCGTGCGAAGACGTACAGCCATGCGAATATTTTGAGCAGTTAATAAAAATTAAGTAAATAAAAAAGGAACAAATTCAATTTCGATAAAACAAATATAAATTATAATTAAAGTTTGTCATGGCCATTATAATCAGTATTCGATGAACAGATTTCTGAAATGACAATTTCAATGTCATCATCTATGGTACACTGCTGTACAGTCGGTTTTTGGACTATGACAGGCTCAAAAAATTAATCAATTCGCTTCTGTGGTACGGCCAACTTTTTGTGTTCAAATAAATCTCGGTAATGCTTCAGGCTTGTGTTTATCGCGCTCTTTGTCGATTCTACTCTTTCTTTATCTTCGTCAAAAGCTTCTGAGAGTTTCGCCAACGAAATTTGAGAATTCCTTCCACCACGTTCAACATTCGAAGTGCCTTCTTCTGTACCAAGCTGGTTGGAAAGATTTGACAGTGCAAATAGCTCCAAATTAGTTAGTGGTTCTTCCTCCAAGTTTAAAACAATATCGGAATCTTCAATATCAGAAAAACCTAATCTGCGTGCCAAGTTTACAATTTCTGTGTTTATATCGTTCAGATTTTCATTACTTTCAGCTTCGGTTGTGCACTCAGGCCATATGTTTTTCCACGTGTTTCTCATTGTCGATACAGAAACTTCTTCTCAAAAGTGTAAGCCTATCCTTCGAAACCTTTGGGCCAGCTGCTGAGCTTTCTTCTTTCGATATAAAGGTTCTTCCTGGCATTCGTTTCCAGAATAGTCCAGTTTCGTCAACATTGAAAACTTGCTGAGGGGTGTATCCCCCTTCATTAATTGTTTCAACTTGTGCGGAAAACATTTAGCTGCTTCACTATCTGCACTTGCAGACTCTCCGACGACTTTAATGTTGTGAAGTTGTGCTCTAGTTTTAAATTTATCTAACCACCCTCCACTGACATTGAAACTAACGTCGGCTTTTAAGAATATTTTTTTTGCTTAAGTCTTTTATCCACAGTATTAGTGCATTTTCTATTTTTTCTATTAATACTGGTCTTCTTTTAGCGATAGTTTCAAGAGAACAAGCCCCAGACGCCGTTGCACTTACACGGATTTCAGCTGTATTTTTAATTATTGTTCTGACAGTGGTCGGTGGAAGACCCATCGTACTGACAATAATAAAAGCCTTTTCACCGTTGTCATAACGGCGAATAATATCGATTTTAGTTTTTAAAAAAATTACGTTTCGCTTCTTTTTTATGCGTTGCATAGAAACTTTATCAGTTTTATGCTTCGAGCTCATATTTCACTGTGGTGCGTCTGATTAATAAAACAATAATGAGCCTATGCATCTACAACTTTAAAAATATAGCAATTGGCATACATAGATACATATAAAAACAAGCGTTTCAACTAAAATTGGGATTCACCGGTTTTTGTTTATAAGCAACTAAGGCGACGCAAATCGAAACAACTTAAATCGAGACGACGTAGATCGAGGGATTACTGTATATAGTACTTTTCAATACCATTGTTTTTATCCGCAAATGCCTCCTGATAGAGTTGATGATACGTCTCCTTAATCCCAAAGTTGCAAATTAAAATTTCGTTTGCCTCTTCCCAAGATGGATTAGGCCCTAAAGTTCTAACAGCATGTAGAGCTTCGCCTTGTATTTTATTTAATATAATTCTTTGGTATATATATTGCTTAGCTTCTGGTTGATTGTACAAGAGAAAATATAGTATCAACTTCTCTTTAAAAAGATGTCAGGGCGTAGCCATCATCTCCCCTGGAGTCATGTATACGCTGAGCATCTTTCAAGACCTCATTCAGTGACAAAGACAAAGTAGGTAGCATGATTATTAACAATTATCTTAGTTTAGTTTTTCAAAGTTCTTTCTTTTTTTAATGTTTTCTTATTTTTATGTATTCAAAATTTTTTGTGGTTTTGCAATTTTTGTTGCATTCAATACTTTTGTTGTCTTTGTACCAAAAAATTAAATATTTCATGTCTCACTTTAAGAGCAGCTGCAATTGCTTTTGTTATTTTGTTTTTGAATATTTTTACTGTCATTTCTGTTTACATTCGTTACAGAGCTCAATTTTGAATTCTTTTTTTTTCTCTCATAATTTTTTTGTTTTATTTTTATATATACATATATACTTTTTTAATATAGTTTGGAGAGTGTTATTGCTTTTTCCCCCTTTTGTATATACATACTGTATACGTATGTAATACGTATGTAATTTGTCTGTTGAAAATTTAAATCCTTCTGTTTATTGTCGCCAACTGTTCACTGTTCTTTCTCAATATATTGTTTTTTGTTTGTGATTATGGATCTCTTATTTCTTAATATTCATTACCGTTATTTGTACCTATTTTATTTTATATATATTTTTTTTTGTTAAATTACATTTAATGAAAGCAAAGAATTTTAATTTTATCAACTGTACTTTTTTTGTTGCGCTTGTTAAACTTAAGTTTTAATTCAAAATGCTATATATATATATATATATATATATATATATATATATATATATATATATATATATATATATATATATTTATATATATTGTGTATTAACATATGCAAAATCCGTAGCTTTGAAAATTGTTTTTTTTTTATGTAGTAGTTGTATGGTATTTTTGAATATGCATAGGTATATTTCTTATATACTAAGCATTTCGTTCTTAAGCACAAATCTCTTATTTATTTGGAGTTAGTTTGTAGTAAATTTTCCTTTCATTTCCATTTGAATTTAACTTTATGTTATATGATAAATAATTTTTTTTGTATCAATTATAAATTTTATTTTAAATAAACTTTAGTTTAAAAACGGTTCGTAAGAATCCGACTGCGTCAGTTATGTATTAGAAACAACACTTTTTATTAATTACAATTCAAATTTATTGCTTGACGATTGTACAACGATTGATTTTTATAAAGTAGAATATGATAACATTAAGATTTTAAAACTATTGTTGTTTTTGTTTAACATAAATAAGAAAATGAAATTAGAACTAATAAGATAATCATAAATTAATACTAATATATGTTGTTATACTATATTAGGGGAGATAAAAAGGATATTCATAACTCGCGCGATGCTTGTTAGATTCCGGATCACCGATAAGTCGAGTTTCAAAAGCGTTCATTGATAAACTGCACTTAACTGCTTACACCCTACGCGATGAGACAATATGTCCGATGATTCTAAAGTCAAGATTTGATTCCACTTCCAAGATCGAGAGTACCTTACCATCGTATAGCAATCCGAACCCCTTTGCAGTCCCTTACTGAATCCTGCAAAAAACACTTTAAGGGTTTATTTTCAGCGTTTTCCCAATTTCATGAGTCTGCTGCAATAGATATGGAGTTGATTTATATCCTAAGATCATGTGCCAGGGAGTTTTCTCGAGAACTGGATTTCCATCAGCTCAAAGCAGCTTATTTAGATAGACAATTTATGGTCCATGCAGTCTGTAGATTTCTGAATAATGCACTTTAACTTTCTATTTATAACATATGGTCAGCAACAAGCAAATAACAAAACGAAATCCTGTAGTTTTTTACTTCTAAATTTTAATTTCTTAGATCATTTGAATTAAAATCTTATCATACTTAATTTCTATTGTTTACATACACCACATTTAATGAATTCCTTGTAATCAATTAAGAACAAAAATGAATTATAACGATTACCTTTTTAAATCTGTTTATATTTTCTTCTGAACAGCGTTTTTGATATGACCGAAATTGACATATATTTTTCATTGCACATACTATAAGGGAGCGGCAATGTTAATGCCAAAAGGCTTTTCATAGCCGTTGGCATTAATTATAACGAGGGGCGAAAATTTTGTAACTAGTATATATGATTGTTGCCTAATCTGCCTGTCTATTTCGCCCATAACGTCTAAGTGTGGCGGTCATATTGGCAAAACTGTCAAAAAATGCTGTTTTCTGTTTGGTAAACTTAGAAAAATCTTCCTTGTTCTTCTAGCAGCCGATTTGTCCAAACTACTAATTTCCTTGTCTTAATTTTCTGTGATTTCCTACTGGGTTTGGAGACTTCCGAGCAAACAAAATAGAAAAATAAATTTTATTTTGTTTCATCGATTGGCTCAGAGTATAATTAATTCAATCATTTTCCAGCCAGATTCCATCCATTTATTCTGATAAAAACATATATGTATACGAGTATCAAATTTAAATGCTTATAAATGATAAGTTATAATATACTATTTGTTTAAAATTACAATTAAGAAACCTATACTACTATACGCAATGGTATGATTCAATAACAATTTCGTAAATTAACTTGAGCTATTAGTTCCTGTAAGAAATATGTCGGGTGTAAGAAAGGAATATGTACCAAGTGTTTCTTGCCTTTAAGCAAATAAAACTTTTTAACATCATCTATAAAAATAGATATTAAAATTCAATAATACAGCACGACTATCCTGAGAATGAAACAAAAGTTTCATTGTGTAGTTATATTGAAAATGAAATGCTTTACGCAAACTAATTACGTGCGCAGAGAAACCACCAGAGCACAAGGGAAACAGTTCTAAATTCCTAAATTTAATTACTATTATATTTTATACTAAATCAACCCAGAGTATAACAAAAAACTGTTGCCACTATTGACTACAGAAATTGTTAGCTTTTTAACTCCATACACCAACGCCGCTAGTGATAGGGTATACGCAACTAAACCTTCAACTAAACCTTACTCGAGACACTAATAGCAGTAACAATCGATATCCACTATTCGTTAGAAACAGTAAAAATGAAAAACAGTAGCATCACTGAAAGCAGTAATTAATTGATTTGCGAAGGCATTTACCTTTTCTGGTGAGTTTTTAGCCCATGTGCAGTTATCAAGTCTTAGTGGGGATTCGTGGGCAATAGGACATTTTAAGTGCCTTACGGCTTTCCACAGTCCGTGTTATTTGTGACATCCAAATTTTCTAAATATATTTCTATAGCGGAGTCGTGTTTTCGTATCAGTTTTATGCGTAAAGTTTTTGACATATGTATGAGTCTTGATGTCAGGAGAAGGACTATGTTGCCATCGCCTTCTGAGCCTTCTCTTTTCACTGACGAGAGTTTGTATATCAGGCGATGATTGGTATGAATTTATTCACAGCTGCTTGAATATCAGCCGGATTTTTCAGTGGGATGTTCGGAGTCAGTGAGAGCTCACATACATTTTATATTTCAACCAATTCGTGTACTTATTTATTTGAAACAAGGCTTTCATGAATGGTGAATGGTCGGAGGATAGATCATAGGACGAACTGACAAATAAAAATCAATGAGATCTGGCAGCTTATTAAAGTTTGTTGGCCAATAGGTGGGTTTACCTCCAGATAAGACGTCTAGCTTATCTGCTTTAACTGTATTGTATAGATGAATCCGTCTCCCTTTTGGGCTAAGAAGACTGGAGCCCCAAAATGTGTGCTTTACCTTGTGATCGCCGGCTGCAATAAACTTCTGTCCTAATGTATCAAAAAAAAAATTTTTTTTTTATTTAAGTTAATAGTAGTTTTATTAAAAAAACTAAATTAAACATATAATAATAATTTTACAATGTTGTTTCCTTTTCAAATTAAGTATCCTGAATTATGTTGGTTACATTAGTTTTAACAAATTGTGCAATATCTCTTTTGAAAACATTAGTATTTCTCTCTGTTTTAAGGTAATTGGGTATCAAATTATATAATTTTAAGGCCTTGTAAAAAGCGATCTTTGCATTTCTGTTGATGTCACTGTTTGCAGTCTAAAGTTTTCTGCATTTCTTAGATTATAAGGTTGAACTTCTCCTACGTATGTCAGTTGCTCTATTAGATAATCTGGAGCATTTCCCATCTTCATTTTTTTAACAAAATTTAATGTATTAAATTCTAGTCTTTGTTGTATATTCAGCCATTTAAGTGTATCAAGCATCATTATTATAGGTGTATATCTGGTGCATTTTAATATGGAACGCATAGCTTTGTTTGTCTTTCTAACTGCGTTTTGTGCAGCAGGTATATAAAATTGTTGATCCAAATTCAAAATGTGGTTAATCATAGTGTTGTACATATTTATCGCCGTAATTACCGATACTTTGTTGCACACTCTTTTAAAAAAGCCATTTTTTGCCAATTTTTCTACATATATATTCAAGATGTTGTTTAAATTTTAAGTCTTTATCGATTATGAACCCGAGGTATTTTATTTGCCTAACTCTTTCAATTGTCTCATTATTTATTTTAAAAATTACGATACTGTCCATTAATTTAGTTTTACATTCATTTAATTTTAGTTTATTCATTTTCAGCCAGTTGTTTATGTTGTTTATATCATGTGTCAAGCCATCTATACATTGCATTTCCGCATTCCCTTCAGCATATATTAAAGTGTCATCAGCATATAAAACTATTTCGCATTTATCTATAATATTTGGAATGTCGTTTATATATATTATAAAAAGTAATGCTTCTAAAATTGATCCCTGCGACACCCCAAATTCGTTATCGATTTCATTAGATTTAATGCCGTTTACTTTTGTAATTTGTTTACGATTTTTTAAATAAGATTTAAACCACTCTAATTCATTTTGTCTAATGCCATACATATAAAGTTTCTGAATCAATAAATCTCTATCAATAGTCTCGAATGCTCTTTTGAAGTCCAAAAAAACTGCCATTATTTTCTTTTTTGCATCCATTTGTTTATAACATAATTAACTGCGGTTTCACATGAGTATTTTTTACGAAACCCAGATTGGTATTTAGATAACAATTTATTTTGTTCAATATATTTTTCTAACTGTTCTTTAACAATTTTCTCTATAATTTTTTCGCAAG
This sequence comes from Phania funesta, assembly GCA_963932375.1. NCBI lineage: Eukaryota > Metazoa > Arthropoda > Insecta > Diptera > Tachinidae > Phania > Phania funesta. The sequence continues at coordinate 61,158,342 of OZ010653.1, forward strand.
TTTTTAATGTATTTATTGGCCTGAATTCTTCACACTTAATTGTTTTTGACGCTTTTTCTATTGGTGTTACCATTGAATATTTCCAACTTTCAGGAAATATGCCAGTTTGAAGAGATTGATTTATAACATGACACAAATTTTTACCGATAATGTTCCAGTTGTCTAAGATTATTTTAATTGATACTTTGTTAGTCTGGCTTGTTCTTTAAACACTTACAAATATTTTGAAGTTCTAATATATTTATTGTCTGAAATTTGAATCTAGAATTAATCACAGGTACTTTATTTGTATATTGCACGTTTTCTTTTGCATCTCTTATCGATATAATACTCTAACAAAATAATTATTGAATTGATTGGCGATTTCATAGCTATCTTTATACGCAATGTCATTAAATATCACAGTTTGTATCATATTTGAGTGTTTCTTAAGGACTAAGTCTTCTATTTCTTTCCACATTTGCTTCTGGTCTTTGGGATTATTTATTTTTTTATTATCATATTTATTTTTCTCATTTTCAATTTTCTTTTTATACACATTTCTTAATATTTTGTAATTATTCCATGCAATTTCTGTATTTCCATATTTAGCAATTAGGTATTTTGAAATTTTTTCTCTTTTGAGTATTCTAAGTTCATTACTAAACCATTTGTTAATATCATTTTTAACATTAATAATTTTTTTGATTGTAAGCTTCTTAATTGTATTTTCAAGACATGTGTCAATTATATTTACACTTTTATTCACATCATTATTCTCATTACATTCAAGACTTGCATTTAGTTCTCTATTGAATAAATTTTTGTTATACTTAAAAAATTCAACAGATTTTTTCAAAACATTGTTTTGATTTACATTTATGTATTCTATTTTTATATCTATTGCTTCATGGTCTGTTATATTATTCCCATTGTTAATGTTTGCTGTTATGTTGGCATTGTTTGTTATTACATAGTCTATCACAGTCTTTGAGTTTTGTGTGGTTCTAGTATATTTGTTCACTATTTGTTTCATTCCGTTATCGTTTAGAATACTTTCTAGTCTGATTTTGTATGTATCTTCCTTGCTCTAGTCTATGTTGAAATCCCCTGCTATTATTATATCGTAATCTGCTTCACATATATCTTCCATTACTTGTTCGAATACCTCACAAAATTCTGTCTCACTGCTACTTGGTGATCTATACACAGCCATTATAATAATTTGTTTTTTCTTAATCTTTGCCATATATGCACTTATCCAATAATTTGAGTCTAATAATTTCTCATAGATACCTTTCACGTCCCATTCTTTCTTAAAATATATAACAACTCCCCCTGTTCTACTTGAATTTGAGTAAGTAATATAATGATTATAATCTTCCATTTGTATTTCTCCTTCCTCAATATCTTTTGTGACATGGGTTTCAGTTAGTATTATAAACTCTGGGTTTTGTTCATTAGCCACTATTTCCAGTTGATTGTAGTTGTTAACCCACATATGTTTGTGTATATACCTATCAATTGCTGTGGTTCTTGTAATATTGTTTGATAATTTTGATGTTTTCGTTTTAAATAGAAGTGCCCTTGATGACGTAGACAAATAATCTACGAAACGTTAGGGAAAAAGCAATTAAAGGATTTTTATTTACTAACACAACCGCAGGCCTCATTAGCTTATAAAAAAAAACCTTGCCATATAATAAACAACATTATGTACACTGAATTTCTATAAACAAATAACTTACGGATAGAGAGAGAGGATAAGTCAACAGGTCCTAGTGAAATCACATAAGAGGTAGGTAAAAGTAATGCATAGAAGGATCAAATGCCACCTCATAGGTCATCGCCGTGTTAAATTCGCCATTCTGAAGCATGGGTAGATTGAGGTGGGACTAGCGGTGTTTGATGATCTAGCGAATATACATACACGTAAATTGTTAGCACGCCATACCACTACGAATTGTTAACATTATTATTGTATTTAAATAGAATTTCTTTGACCTATACATATTAAACAAATATCTGTATCTCTACTTTGTAAATCTTTACTTACACTAGTGGTATTAGGAATGTTTGTCGCTGTTTCAAAACAAATTTGTTCTATTAACCTTTTAATTTAATTAAACATGTTATATTAAAATCGTCTCAATTGAGAGGAATGTTAGCTGCAGTTGAGGGGAAACACGGGGAAAATTACATATAAGAACGGATAATTTTAATGGTACAGTTCCGTCAAGGCGTCTGACTATTAAAACAGTCAGTATGGTGCGAAAAAATGTACCCTGTTGGCACTACATCATGCCACATTAAATCTGTAATAATTTAAGCATTTAGCGATTCAATTATATTCTACTTTGGTATTTCCATATGACATGTAAGTAGAAATTATATGATCACGTTCTTATAATTTGGATTGAGAACCATTATCTCTTAGAGCTAGCTGGGAGTATTAGATCTAACATGATTTTAACTTTTTTCTCTAGTCTGTAAATTTAGCTTTATTTTACAAGTTTTTTTCTGGAACTAGCTGGCACGAAACAAGTACAACAATAATTTCTATACATATATTATCTACTGTGAAATCAATACTATGAACTGACCACAGTAGAAGCGTTCCAATGATTATTTTAAGACTTTCTTAACATGGCAACTAGCAATGATTTTCTTACGCTTGAAAAAAGACAACAGCCAATAATTACTTCAAACTATACATACATAATTACAACTCTATTCTGGGGTGCCATAAACTTCAGCAAAGGCAACTAAAACGCAAAATAAATCCAAACATACAGGCACTTCCGCATGGCGTGTACAATTAAATGTGCCGCTTTTGTAAGACCAGCAGGGTAGAGTACTAAAAGTTTAGGAATTTGCTCTTTGCTTGCTTAAAATTACATTATTTAGAACATGCTAAAATTAATTGAACAAAAAGTTTGTTCCATATACATTCATCGATGTAAACATACACACATAACATACATAAGCACACACTCCATTCAGACGTGCACATGTAGGAATATCGCAAACAAAACTATAACTTACCATTGGGTGACTTTGGGCAGTTTTAAGAAGAGAAAGTGGTAGCTGTAAAAATTATTACGTGTCATTAACAACTTATAACATTTTTTTTTTATATAAACTTACCATTTTATTTAAATTTTACACAACAAAATTGAAAGAAACAACTAAGACATGGATGTCAATAAATCAATCTCCGTAAAATCCGTAAAACTTTTCATATGTTTATGTTTACGGTTTTATTTCTATGGTGGTGAATTAATACCAACCGTGCTACCTTATCTGAAAATGGGATCAAAATTTACTTTATGGGTACCTATGAATTGTGGCAACAAATTACTGACACAGGGATGGAAAAACCTGCGCTATTATGCTTGATTAAGTTTGTTACGATTTTTGTTATTTTTGTTTTCGTCGTTCGATTTTCTTAACACGTTATTTTTTTTGTAAGAATTAAAGTTTTGTTGCGAGTGGTATACAACACATAAATGTGCATTTATTTTATTTTTGCTTACAGGTTCCATTTATTCTCTCTTCTTCTCGAACAGAAAAAAATATAGAAAAATGAAAATGTGTTATGTTCGTCTTGTGGATAATTAATGTGTGCGTAGATTTGGGTATTGTTTGTTTTATTCATGTCAAGTTGTTTTTATTAGTAGCAAAATACTATATCTATAGTGGCATTGCCAATGGGGCATAATTAATATAAAGACAGGGGTGGCATATAGATAATAAAAAAATTTCATTCATAAAACTGAGCAAAAATATAGCACCGGTACATGTCTGTGCTTATGATTGCAAATGGAATTTAATGTTTGTGCAGGTATTTGCTGAAATGGAAAAATGCCGAAAATTGGAAAATTCTAGAAAAAAAAAAGAGGTTTCATATAGGCTTAACAAAGCAAAGATCGCCATTATTTATAAAACGTTTATTACAAGTGGTTGCTAAGCGCATTAAGTAAACAAACAAAGATAGTTGTGTAGTGTTGTTTTTAGAAAAACAAGAGTTTTTTTTATCATTTCTTTTAACAAGTGGAAAATAAAAATTTTTGTATTAAAAGGTAATGCGCTGTGTATTTCATTAAAACATATATACATATATAGAAAAAATATTAAAAACAGGCATCCGTTTGTGAAAAGTGGTGTCCAATTTTTGCGTCCACGTTGAGGCAGGCCAACCGGTGCCCATCCCGTAGCTAGTTTTGTTGATAAAAGGATCATCCATCGCGGTGTGTAGTCGATGAGAAAAAAAGGCACAAAAACAAAGTAACAGATACTTACTACTTAAACTGCGTCCACCTAGCAACTAAAGTGAAAAAAAGCAGAAAAAATGTTATTAACCGTTTTTATTTATTTATAGAGTATATAACAAAAGAATTCTAAGTTTTTTTTTATTTGCGTATTAATTTGTTTTATATCTATAGTTTAAAATTTCTTGTGTGTAGATTTTAGTATTAGGAAAAACGTTAGCTTAAGAAAAATTTCTGTTACTGTACGTTAGGTTATATATATATATATATATATATATCTTTTTTTTTTTAAATTAACTGTAGTGCCTGAAATTAAAATTCGAACAGTATATTAAAGCCTAAATTTCTATTTGCTGTCCTACCATAGGGAAGAAGGGTTGAAATCTTGGAGACCAAAAGGAAACTTGTATAATAACAGTCATAAAATATAGTGTTGCCAGTACCAACACAGTTAGGTAGGGTTAAGGTAAAGTAGTGAAAATTTAAGTTTCGTTGATTTTGACGAGGTTTCTTTCCTGAAGTAGGCATAGAAATTTTTGTTTGGAGGCGTTAAAAAAATATCTGTTTTTTTTATTTGAGGCCAATATAGTAGAACTTAGTAATGAGGCACATAAAATTTAAGTTTTAATTTTTTTTTTATTTTTTTTGTAAATTTTTTTTTGATATATAAAGAGATTGTTAATCGTAGTTATAAGATTTTAGAACTATTTGGTAATAACTTTTCTATAAATAAATATGTAATTAAGTGATAAGCGAATCAAAAAAAATGTTTGTGTGCTAAAGTATTCTGTTCGAGTCAGGATGAATGCAGGCTGAGGTTATAGTGTAGTGTGTGTGTGGATTTATGGGGGACGCAAATATAACTGAAAGTGTAGGAGCAAAAGTGTCCCAGGGAGGGCAAATGAGGACGCCATCAACTAGTTCTCCAAAAGTGTTTCTGTGTAAGTGTAGTTTTTTTTGTGTGTAAAGTGTATCTTATTTTATTGTACTTGTCCCGACGGGTAGTCATAGGTTGGAACCTACCCTGGTGATGTGATATTTGAGCTGGCTGGCATCACGGCTACTACGGGCAAGCGGACACGTAACAGTTTGTAAATGAATACTCCTATACCAAAATCTTTTTCGTTTATTTTTTATTAGAAAAATAGTGTATTAGGGATATTGAACTTATTTTGGGAAAAATTAAAGTCTGCCAACGAATACCCCCTATACTAAAGTCTTTTTTATAAAACCTATACACCATTGAATTAGTATTGGTTTTATCTTTAAATTGTTGTATTCAAATATTTGAGCTATGGTTTCGTCACAAAGTAGTAAACAGAGGTGAAACGACAGTATAGTGATCTTTTTCTCTATCCGTCTCGTTCCCTCAGAGCCTTAGTTTTGTTTTTAGATTTTTGCCTTTATTTTGATTTTCTTGCCGTGTTTTCCTGTATTTGTTCCTGTATTTCGTCACAAAATGCTATATTTGTCTCTTTCTAACAGTACCCATAGTAAAAAAAACGGATTTTTTATTTTTTATGTGTCAAAGTCTTCACCTCTGGTTACCCTGTGGTTTCGTGTAGGTTTTAAATGAAAAATAGTATTTTGGGGATTTTGTCCTTTTTTTTGGGAAATGTGAAAGTTTGTTAATAAATACCCCCTTAAAGTCTTTTTAAATAAAACCTATACGCTATTCAATTAATATTGGCTTGGGCTTTTCGTTGCCGTGTTCAAATTTTTGGGACATCGTTTCGTTTAGGTTTTATAAGAATATATAAATACCCCCTATACTAAAGCACAGGGTAACCAGAGGTGAAGACTTTGACACATAAAAAATAAAAAATCTGTTTTTTTTACTATGGGTACTGTTAGAAAGAGACAAATATAGCATTTTGTGGCGAAATACAGGAACAAATACAGGAAAACACGGCAAAAAAATCAAAATAAAAGCAAAAATCTAAAAACAAAACTAAGGCTCTGAGGGAACGAGACGGATAGAGAAAAAGATCACTATACTGTCGTTTCACCTCTGTTTACTACTTTGTGACTAAAGTCTTTTTGAATAATACAAACCATAGACTACTAATTAGACCCGACAACTCGCAAAATAGTGCTGCCAATTTAACACCAATATATAAGAGGGATAGGAAATAGTTTTGCTTTTTATATAACTATCACAGAATATAAACAGAATACCCAACAACACAGAATATAAACAGAATACCCAACAATGACGTTTAAAAAAGGCTGTTCTCATGTGTGTTTACCCCGTTTATTTAGATGAATAAGAAAATGACACTATATGTTCGCAACAATGAGTTAGAAGAATAAACTATACTAAAGGTACCAACAGACGACATGTTTTTTACATGTGTTTTTTAAGCTTTCGATTCGTATGTTTTTCTTTATGTCTGTCAATATTGGTTAATTTACATAAGGTTTATAATTGTTGGCCACAAACGTACATGTTGTATCACACATGACATCGGTCATGTTTATTGAGAACAGCTGATTGCCCAAAAATAAATAAATATCCACGTCGTTTGTTTGATAAATAGCTTGCAGCCGTTGAAATATTTTTGGTTCCGTCGCTGAAGTAGTGGCCACGCAAATGTGTTTTTTTAATTTTTTCTTTTTTAAACAAGACGTTGAGGTTGTATCCAAAAATCGATACAGTTTTGGACTTATTTTAATAAAACGACAACGTTAAATTATAAAAATATATATAGTTTATTTGCCTTGCAAAATACTTCATTCAGACGGCTAATGATAGTGCACATAATCAACCTCCGACGAAATTGTTCGAATGACATTGACATTTGTTGCTGTATGTTTAACATAAGAAAATAGAGCACGTTCTATTTCAAATAATGTCTTATGACTTTTTTCATGTTTTTTACACAAGCAATGTTTTAAAGGTAACACACGACATGTTTCCGTTTACATATGTAAATTTTGACACATACAGTGTGAAAAACATGTCGTCTGTTGGTACCTTAAACTGTTGTGAACATATGATAGAAATAAAATAAACAAAAATTGTGTGTTCAAATTTCTCAAAAGTTAGCAATTTTAGGAAAAAGTAATAATTAAACAACAAGAACATCAATTTTTATTGTTTAATTATATTACTTTCGTTCCAGAAATGGTAAGTAATACCAAAAGAAACGGAAAATCCATTTTGCGTTTTTTTATACCTATTTTTGTTTGCTTTTCCCCTGAAGGCTTATTTGGTCTACATTTGGGCATCTGTAAACAAAACTGTCGACAAAATGATGTTATTTGTGTATTAATTCTTTCCAGGAATATAGGTAAGTACTATTGTATGAGTTGTAAAAAATTAGACGGGTTTAAACCATATTTTTAGTCAGTGATGTTTGTAGGAGTCCAACGAATCCAAAAATCTTTGTACGCGTAGAAAGTGGTTAGAACGGCTCTATTCTTTATGGGATAAAATGTAAGTGTAACAAATGCAGTGAAAATACAAAAAAGACAAAGCTTACAAGTGCAAAATAATTTTTTTTGTTTGGCTTTGCAGAAAAACAATGTAGTGCAGTGGTTTATTTCTCTCGGCTTAAATCCTCTGCACGGATTAGCATTTCCATATATGTTTCCTCTTCAGAGGCATTTTTGGTTTCTAAGTAAACTTAACAAGGAATGTCGGAAATTCGTTTCAAATATCTATATCTAATCACCATGTTGCAGAATTGGTAAGTATCATCTGCAAAAGAGAAAAGTTCATATTCAGTTGATGTTATACTTTTTTTTTGGTTTTTTTAGGCTGAAGGTGTAGTTGGCGAACATAGGAAATATAAACAAAACTGGTGAGAAAGACTGGTTCTCCGAGACATGACTTTTGCCCTAACTATTTCTAGGTGGAACAACTGTAAGTATAAAAACTGATGTAAAAATAAAAAATCATATTTCCAAATACAAAATGTTGATTTTTTATTCTTTTCAGTAAAACATGCTTTAATCACAGCTGCATGTGTAGAGAAATGCAAAATAAGCCATGAAATAAAAATTAGATGTGGCTAGAGGCCAGACCAAGTGGCAAAAAAATCAACTTTCAACCTCTTATTTGCTGTAGTATTTAATAAATATAAAATCTCCTTTTAGAATTTTTAAATTACTAGTCTAAACAGTGGTTATTTGTTTTTCCATTACCTAGTTTTTAAATGAATATTTATATAATTGTTTGTAGAAAACTGCAATTTAATAATTAAAAATTTTGTACATGTCCTTCAACAAATTTAAAAAGTTGTTAATTTGTACAATTGTAATACTTAATTTTTTACAATAATTAATATTTTGCCAACAATTTTATATAAATTTTGACTCAATCTTTTTTAAGAATCAATAACACTTATTCCTTTTAGCATATAAGAATTGTTGTATTTGTTACCTATCTAAAAATAAAAATACATATATGTAAATGGGATTATAAAAACGTATTGTTCACTTGGTTAAAAAAATTCAATTTCAGTGGTTGAGAGCTTATCTAAATAGATCCTGAGTTTTCATGCTGCAAGATTAATTTTTGGAATGGCCCTTAAAGGGATCGTTTTAAACTGCTTTTTCTCTTTTCTTTTTTTGGTGGCCCTGAGAAGGGCCGATTTGAACTGCATTTTCATCTTTTTAATTTTAGTGGTGGCACTATAAACGAGTTTTAAACTACCTTTTCTCTTTTGTAAATTTTATGTTGGCCCTGACAAGGACCGTTTTGAACAGCTTTTGCAATTTTCTTATTTTTTGGTGACGCTGAAAATATATAATTTGAAAATTAAAACATTTTGCTTGAAGTAAAGTAAAAATAGCAATGCAATTTTAACAGTGTTACAGACCTTTAAAAAGATAGTACAAAGGCTCTGTGAAAACATCTTAAATTTATTGAATAAACATTCAAGATAAAATTTAAAAATATATTTGACTTTGCGGTATAATAAAAATACCATCACCTTTGTCTGATTTTTTTAAACTAACACGTACATATTTTCATATTAAAACTAATACTTTAAATTTGAACAACATTATTTTATTTATTTAAGTTTATTATAAATATAAAACAAAATCTATTAGTACTTAATTTCACTTAAACAATTTTCTTTTCTTTCATATTTCTTTTCTATTTTCATTTGTATTATTAAGGAGCGTTTTTTTTTATGGAAGTGTAGTTGAAGTATATTTATGACTTGTCACAACACAAAACCTTTATTTAAAACTAAGCCGGATACATGTTTAGCCAGAATTTTTGCACGACTTCTTGTCACATAACCAATTGGAGTTCAACTGGACTTGTTTAAAACACACAAACATCACTATTACACTTTTCCTTTTAGTTACATCGACTTCCTGTTACATAACCAATTGAATTACAACCAGACTTATTTAGATCGTCTCCTGGTGCAAAACACACAAACACTATAACACTTTTCCTTTTGGTTACATTGACTTTTTGTCACATAACCAATTGGAATTCAACCGGACTTATTTAAAACGTCTCCCGGTACAAAACACACAAACACTATTACACTTTTCCTTTTGGTTACATTGACTTTTTGTCACATAACCAATTGGAATTTTTTATTGGAAACATTAGACAAACAGTTATTTCTAATGCACAAGATCTTACTACTTAAATAAAAATAATTGAAAAGAACTTACCTGGTCGGATCTCTCGGGAACTTGTGGAGTCTCTTTCCTTTTGGGCAACCCATTACACATCGACGGCTCCTGAAAAACATTAGGTTAAAATCTTTTTATTTTAGCCAATGTGTAAAGTTTTTGCATACTTACATTGTTTTATCTTCTGCTACTTCCTTGATATGTATACTTATGTATATACATTTTCCTTTTTGTGGTTCCTTCTCTAGTCACGCGTTCAAAACACTCTGTTAACAATTATTTTAGTTTATTAATCAACAATTTTTTTCACTTTTTTTTAAAATTCGCACTATAATATCACAAAGTAGTAAACAGAGGTGAAACGACAGTATAGTGATCTTTTTCTCTATCCGTCTCGTTCCCTCAGAGCCTTAGTTTTGTTTTTAGATTTTTGTTTTTATTTTGATTTTCATGCCGTGTTTTCCTGTATTTGTTGTTGTATTTCGTCACAAAATACTATATTAGTCTCCTTCTAACAGAGCCCATAGTAAAATAAACTGAGTTTTTTATTTTTTATGTGTCAAAGTCTTCACCTCTGGTTACCCTGTGATAATATCATTCGTTTTTAATAGTTTTTAACAAATTATTTATTTGACGTTTACCACCATCATATGAAAGGGATAGTTATATAAAATACAGCACTATTTGCTATCCCTCTTATATATTGGTGGTAAATTGGCAGCACTATTTTACGAGTTGTCGCGTCTAATTAGTAGTCTATGCCCAACAATGACGTTTAAAAAAGGCTGTTCTCATATGTGATTACCCCGTTTATTTCGACGAATAAGAAAATGACACTATATGTTCGCAACAATGAGTTAGAAGAAAAAACTATACTAAACCATTGTGAACATATGATAGCAAAAAAATAAACAAAAGTTATGCATAAACATTGTTAAAAAGTTTGATTTTCTATTAAAAAGTGATAATTAATGAACAGGACATAAATTTTTGTTGTTTATTTTTAATACCTTTGTTGCAGAAATGGTAAGTATCATATGCAAAAAAGGAAAAGGTTATATTGAGTTGTTGTTATAGCTTTTTTATTTGTTTTTTTTTTCAGGCTGAGGAGTAATTGGCGAACATAGGAAATCTAAACAAAACTGGTGAAAACATAATGCTGCGAGATATAATTTTTTGTCCTAAATCTTTCCAGGAGTATATGTAAGTACTAATGTGTATGTGAAAAGAACAAATTAAAAGTTTTTAAAACATGTTTTTCGTCATTAATGTCTGATGGAGCCCGAGTGCAATTACATGGGGAAAGTGGTTGGAATACTTCATCCTTCTTGGAGCAACTGTAAGTATATAAACTAAAGTGAAAAACATAAAAATACATAATTGCTACAATTTTGAAATATTTTATGTATTTTGAGCATATTGTGTGCAGACCAAATGTGGAGGGAAGGCAGCTTACATGTAAAAAAAGGTTCTTTTATTTATGGGATCAATTGTAAGTATAAAAACTAATGTTAAAAAAAAACATATTTCCAACTACAAAATGTTTTTTATCCTTTTCAGGAAAACATGCTTTAAATGCTGCAAATGTAGACAAATGCAAAATAAAATTTCGATGTGGATAGAGACCAGACCAAGTGGCAAAGAAATCAACTTCCTACAGGTCATTAACTGTAGTATTTAATAAATATAAAAGCTCCTTTTATAATTTTTAAATTACTGGGTTAAAAGTGGTTATTTGTTTTTCCATTCCCTAGTTTTTAAATGAATATTTATATAACTGTTTGTAGGAAACTGCAATTTTACAATTAAAATTTTTGTATATGTTCTTCAACAAATTTAAAATGTTCTTAATTTGTGCAATTGTAATTTATTTTTTACAATAATTAATATTTTGCCAACAATTTTATATAAATTTTGTATCAATCATTTTTAAGAATCATTAACATACACTTATTGTTTTTAGCATGTAGGAATTGTTGTAGTTTATACCTATCTAAAAAAAAAAAATATTTATAAATGGGATACTAAAAAACGTTTTTTTCACTTGGTTAGAAATAAGTTCAATTTCAGTGGTTGATTACTTATCTGAAAAGAGTATAATTCCTGCCTTTTCCTGCTGTAAGATAAATTTTTGGAATGGCCCTTACAGGCACCGTTTTAAACAGCCTTTTCTCTTTTTTTAATTTTTGGTGGCCCTGAGAAGGGCCGATTTGAACTTTGTTTTCTTCTTTTTTAATTTTATTGGTGGAACTATCAACGAGTTTTAAACTGCTTCTTCTCTTTTTTAGATTTTGTGTTGGCCCTGACAAGGGCCGTTTTAAGCAATTTTTACCCTTTTCTAATTTTTTTGGTGACTCTGAAAATATATAATTTAAAAAATTATTAAACATTAAAACATTTTGCAAAAATAGCATCGCTTTTTTCATTGAAGTGTAGTTGAAGTATATTTATGACTTATCACAACACAAAACCTTGATTTAAAGCTAAGCCGGATACATGTTTAGCCAGAATTTTTGCACGACTTCTTGTCACATAACCAATTGGAGTTCAACTGGACTTGTTTAAAACACACAAACATCACTATTACACTTTTCCTTTTGGTTACATTGACTTCCTGTAACATAACCAATTGGATTACAACCAGACTTATTTAAATCGTCTCCCGGTGCAAAACAAATACTATTACACTTTTCCTTTTGGTTACATTGACTTTTTGTAACATAACCAATTGGATTTCAACCGGACTTATTTAAAACGTCTTCCGTGGCAAAATAATCACACAATTAACTTTTCCTTTTGGTTACATTGACTTCCTGTCACATAACCAATTGGAATTTAACCAGATATGTATATGATTAGCAAGATTTTGTACATTAGACAAAAACAGTTTTTTCTAATGCACAAGATCTTACTACTTAATATTTAAATAAAAATAATTGCGAAGAACTTACCTGGTCGGATCTCTCGGGAACTTGTGGAGTCTCTCCCCTTTTGGGCAACCCATTACGCATCGAAGGCTCCTGAAAAACAACATTACGTTAAAATCTTTGTATTTTATCCAATACGAAAATTTATGCATACTTACATTGTTTTTAATTTCTGCTACTTCCTTTATGGCTTCTCATGTATATATGTATGTATATTTTCCGTTTTGTTCGGTCGAAAAGAGTTTGTTAATTAGTTTTTTTTTTCAAATTTATAATTTTTCCACTATTTTTTCATAAATTCACAGAACACAATATAATATTCTGTGGTTTTAGATTTTAACAAATTATTTGTTTGACGTTTACCACCATCATATGAAAGGGATAGTTATATAAAATACAGCACTATTTGCTATCCCTCTTATATAATGGTGGTAAATTGGCAGCACTATTTTGCGAGTTGTCGGGTCTAATTAGTAGTCTATGATAACTATCCCTTTCATATGATGGTGTTAAACGTCAAATAAATATTTTGATCACAGGGTAACCAGAGGTGAAGACTTTGACACATAAAAAATTAAAACTCAGTTTTCTTTACTATGGGCTCTGTTAGAAAGAGACAAATATAGCATTTTGTGACGAAATACAGGAAAAAATACAGGAAAACTCGGCAAGAAACTCAAAATAAAAACAAAAATCTAAAAACAAAACTAAGGCTCTGAGGGAACGAGACGGATAGAGAAAAAGATCACTATACTGTCGTTTCACCTCTGTTTACTACTTTGTGATTTTGATGAAAAATTTTTAAAACGAACAATTTTATTGTGTATATTTGTGAAAAAAGTGAACAAATTATTAATTTAAAGATTAAAAAAGTAATTTACAAACTTGTTCCAACCCTTAATAAGTGCACAAAATCAACCAGGCGAATTAATATACAGAAGTATACAAAGGAAGTAGCAGAACTTAACAACAATGTAAGTATGCATCAATTTTTCGCATTGGCTAAATTAAAGATTTTTATTAAATGTTATTGTTTTTAGGAGCCTCCGATATATAATGGGTTGTCCAAAAGGGGAGACTCCACAAGATTGCGAGAGACCCGACCAAGTAAGTTTTTCCCAATTATTAATTATGTGTGTGTTATGTTTGTGTGTTTTGTTCGGTTGAATTGCAATTGGTTGTAACAAGAAGTCGATACAACCAAAAGAAAAAGTGTAATTGTGTTATGAGTGACTGTTTTGGTTAATTGAAGAATGTGTAAAACCAAGACAAATTTTCTTTATTTTGTACAAATATTTACAACGGGTACGGAATTTTATAATATAAGTTTTGTGTTGCGACAGATAACACTATGTACGTTTCGACTAATGTACAAATTCTGGCCAAACATGTATCCGGCTTCTAACCAATTGGTTACATGGAGAAGTTTTAAAGAAAAGTTTTGTGTTGTGACGAGTCATAAATATATTTCAACTGCACTTCAATGGAAAAAATAATGTTATGGATTGATGGAACGTGCTCAACAAAAGGGTTAGTCCTTAATACAATAAAATTTTTTTAAATTAAATCAACACTCAAAAACTCTTGTTTCATATATGTAATACAAGTGAAGTAAGAAAATAAATTTAAATGAAAATATAGAAATAAGAAAAGGGTAAAAGCTGCTTAAAACGGCCCTTTTCAGGGCCAACACAAAATTTAAAAAAGAGAAAAAGTAGTTTAAAACTTGTTAATAGCTCTACCAATAAAACGAAAAATAAGAAACGCACTTCAAATCGGCCCTTCTCAGGGCCACCAAAAATTAAAATAAGAGAAAAAACTGTTTAAAACGGTGCCTGTAAGGGCCATTCCAAAAATGAATCTTACAGCAGGAAAAACCAGGATTTATAATCTTTTCAGATCAGTAAGTAATCAACCACTGAAATTGAACTTATTTCTAACCAAGTGAACAATACGTTTTATTATCCCAGTCATAAATATTTTTTATTTTAAATAAGTAAAAATTAAAACAATTCTTAAATGCTAAGAACAATAAGTGTTATTGATTCTTAAGAAAGATTGAGTCCAAATTTATAAAGAATTGTTGGTAAAATATTAATTATTGTAAAAAATAAAGTATTACAATTGTACAAATTAACATTTTTAAATTTGTTGAAGAACATATACAAAGTTTTTAATTATGAAATTGCAGTTTTCTACAAACAATTATAAATATTCATTTAAAAAGTAGGGAATGGAAAAACATATAATCACTGTTTAGACCAGTAACTTGAAAATTATAAAAGGAGATTTTATATTTATTAATTTATTTGCCACTTGGTCTGGTCTCTAGCCACATCGAATTCGTATTATGCATTTCTTTACATTTGCATTTACATTTTGTAGTTTGAAATATGTTTTTTTTATATTTTTACATTAGTTTTTATACTTACAATCGATAAATAATAGAACTTTTATTTTACATGTAAGCGGCCTTCCTTTCACATTTGGTCTGCACACAATATGCTGAAAAGACACAAAAATATTTCAAAAATATAGTAATTACCTATTTTTATGTATTCTCACTATAGTTTATATACTTACACTTGTACCAAGATGGATTTTCCCCATGTAATTGTACTCTTACAACTAGACGGGCTCCTTCAGACTTTAATGACGGAAAACATGTTTTAACACCTTTTAATTTGTTACTTTTCACATACACATTAGTACTTACAAACATATACTCCTGGAAAGAGTTAGAGCAAAAATCATGTCTCGGAGCATTATGTTGTCACCAGTTTTGCTTAGGTTCCCAACTACACCTTCAGCCTGAAAAAAACATAGAAAAGATAATCTGTAAAGGTACTCCTAAGGCGTTGTACCGCGAGACTCCTATAGGGACGGACAAGGAAGCTTCAGAAGAGGCGGAGAGGTTAATCTCTGTGGGAACTCCGGTATTTGGCCAATGCAGATATTCTAAGGGGATGGACAAGTACACTTCGCGAGGGGTGGACGAGTTAGTCGCCAAAGATACTCCTGAGGCAATGGAGGTGAATGTGAAAGAACTGGACGCACCTACCCAAGTTGGGTTAGGCAAGTCTGTTTCGGAAGCAGGAACCTCGAACCTTCCCTGCAACGTAGAATCGGAGTCTTTGCAGCTCAAAACAAAAACTGAGAGGCGAAGGCAGAAGAGGAGACGTAAAAGGGAGAAAAAGGCTATTGAGAAGATGACAAATCGGATTGATAGCCTTTTAAGCGAGGAGACGACTCCAGAAGTTGAGAGACCTTTGAAGAGGTTTAAGGGTGACAACCCTAAAATTTCGGAAAAGGTCCGTAAACAGAAGGAGAAGCATCCACAAAAAAGCCCATTGGACAACCCTCAAAAGTTTTCGAAATGAATGTGGCTAAAAAGGGCACTAACCAGAAGCAGAACAGTAGTGGTAGTACTAATGTTAGGCCGAAGGTTGATGCAAAACTGAGACCATCTTTTGCACAAGTTGCAAATAGAGATCTCACTTTAGGTGTCACTGACATATCTATGGAGGGCCCCCTGGAGAACACACATGTGAATGCCTTCAAGGCATCACTGCTGTGTGCTCTGGATAACCTTTGTGATGATGCTGGTGACATAGGTTTCGTAGGAAACGCCAAACTTGTTGATGGGTTTATTGTACTCACGTGCAAAAACCAATCGACGAAGAGCTGGGCGATCGAACTAGCGAAATCCCTGACCAATCTGTGGGAAGGGGTTAAACTAAGAGTCGATACCCTGCAGGCGCTGCGAAACGAAGTCAGGATGATCGTCGTTGCTCACGGTTCTACGGAGGGTAAAGACATTATCCTGAAAAGGCTACAGAAGCAAAATGGATGCGTGAAGGACACTTCTAAATGGAGGGTTACTCGCGCAGAAAAATTTGCTAATGCAGAAAATGAGGGCGTAGTGCTCACGATATGGTGTCCGAAGGAGGATGCGGAGGCCATCAGGAAAGCTAGGGGGAAACTCAACTGCGGAATTGACCAGGCTGAAGTAAAATTCAAGAGGAACGACCAGTGAACACGACGTCCTCCCTGGTGCGGGGATAGGCAACTCTGAAAAGAGATGTCTATCAGGGAAGGTGGTGGGCTCATACCAGGAAAAAATAAGTATATGCCAGCTCAATCTTCATCACAGCAAAGCAGCATCAGCAATATTGGTGCGATGTTTTGAGGAGGATGAGCTGGATATAGCCTTGCTACAGGAGCCCTGGATTGTCCAAGGCAATATCAGGGGCCTGTCTCAACAGACCGCCAATCTGTACCACTTACAGACTGATGGTAAATTAAGGTCATGCATCCTGGTACGACATGGCGTACGAACAGTACCTATGACACATCTCTGCTCGCCGGATCTTTCGGTAGTAATGATTGGCAGTGGTTCGGGATCATTTCTTATTGCGTCGGCTTACCTTCCCTATGAGACGACAGGTACACATCCGTCACTAGAGGTGGAGAACCTGATGAATTTCTGCAGACAAAGAGTTATGGCGCTGATCATGGGCTGTGATGCCAACTCGCATAATACGGTTTGGGGCAGCACAGATGATAACTACAGAGGACAATAATTGTTGGAATTTGTAGAACGACACGATTTGCTGGTACTTAACAGAGGGGTAGAACCCACCTTCGTGGATTCACGAAGGGCAGAGGTGATCGATATCACTCTGTGCTCAGTCAATATGCTAGACAGGGTTATGGACTGGAAGGTCGTGGACAGATTAACCATGTCTAACCACAGGGCAATCCAGTTCGATATACTGTATGGTAGTAGACGGAGAAAAGTCCGTAAACGTAAAAGACTACCGAAGAATACTGATCATACCAGTTATGAAGAGTATCTGTCGGTACATATAGGAGGTGCTCCATACAGAGCACCTCGCAACACGGGCGAAATCGAGCGGACGGTGGAACAATTGAACTTCACGGTTAAGCTAGCTTTCGAGCATGCTTGTCCCTTGACAGTAGTGGATGAAAAAGATCCGACACCTTGGTGGAACGGAGAAATTGAATCCATGAAAAAGGAAGGCCTTTAACCGATACATGAGGGAGAGAGACTCGATCTTATGGAATGCGTATAAGGAGAAGAAGAGAGAGCTGAAGAGAACAATACGTCTTCGGAAACGAAGTACGTGGAGGGAATTCTGCTCTAATATGAGGGATACATCTGAAGTATGTAGAATACAGAAGATAATATCTAAAGACCCTGTCTCTAGGATGGGACTAATTCGCAAGAGCGATGGTCACATGACTGAGACAGTAGAGGAGACATTGCAATTGCTTATGGAGGTTCATTTTTCTGGAAGCTTTAGTTCGAGTGACTCATGGACTCCTGTAAATAGGGGGGCTAGTGAGAAGACGAGGTGAGGCTGAAAGGATAATATCTCCGAATGGTGTCAGAAGTGTAATACTATATTTTGCACCATTCAAAGCAGCTGGAATGGATGGAATTTTCCCAGCCTTATTACAGTGGGAAATAGATACCCTGCTTGATAGGATTAGGGGAATATTCGTAGCCTGTCTAGCGACGGGATATATTCCGGTGGCTTGGAGGGAAACTAAAGTTGTTTTTCTTCCCAAACCGGGTAAGTGGGACTATACTGATGCTAAGTCCTTCAGACCGGTCAGCCTAACATTTTTCTATTGAAGACAATGGAGAGGGCGGTGGCTGACTTTATGGAGAACCATACGCTGATGGATAGGCCCTTGAGTAGATTTCAGCACGCTTATAGAGCAGGTAGATCTACTGACACCGCTCATCAGAGTAGCGGAAAGAGAAATTTTCAATGGAGGAGCTGCTCTGTCCGTTTTTATGGACATTGAGGGCGCCTTTTACAAGATCTCTTTTGGGAAGGTGAGAAATGCTCTTACTGAACGCAGGGTTGACCCCATTATTATA
Source organism: Phania funesta (assembly GCA_963932375.1). Taxonomy (NCBI): domain Eukaryota; kingdom Metazoa; phylum Arthropoda; class Insecta; order Diptera; family Tachinidae; genus Phania; species Phania funesta. The sequence goes on from OZ010653.1 coordinate 61,177,040, forward strand.
AAACGGATAAACGCTATGCTTCGGACTAGGGCTATAAATCTCAGAGATGGGAGAACCAAGATTCGAGGTAGGGTAGTTAGGGGATGCCCACAGGGAGGTGTATTGTCACCTCTTTTGTGGAACATCACCGTAGATGGCCTTCTTTGGAGATTGGAATCAATAGGCGTCCATACGATTGCGTATGCGGACGATCTGGCACTAATGGTTGGTGGTAAGTTCATTAGGGCCATTCAAGGTTGCATGAGACAGGCTCTCATGGTGACTGAGACATGGTGCAATGAACAGGGTCTAACCATAAATGCCAGTAAATCCGACGCTATGCTTTTCACTCGTAAGAGGAAGGGCGTAGAGGTTGAAGCCTTAAAGCTTTTCGGATCGGAAGTAAATGTGTCCAGGAAGGTGAATTATCTGGGCGTTACCCTGGATAAGGAACTTACCTGGAATGAACACATCGAAACAAAGGTCAGGAAAGCAAAAAGGATTATGCATCAATGTAAACGAGTGTGTGGCCGTAGGTGGGGAATCTCGCCGAAGGCTACATTCTGGATCATTCGAATTTCCTTCTCCTTGTTAAGTTGGTCGATTCTAAGGCCTAGCTGAAGATATCTTTCTTGAATTTGTTCGTTTCGTTTTTTTGCATTTTCTTTACTGATTTTTATGGTTTCGCCTGAATAACCAAATTCCAAATCATAACCCAATTTAAGAATATGCTCCATAAAACGAATCCTAGTATGAAGAGGCGACAATCCACATTCGTAAGCTTCTTTAAAGCTATCGTCTTGTGCTGGATGTTGATTTACTTGGTTTGATGTCTTTTGCCATAAAATGCAGCTTGACGACGACTTTGTTTCCGTTAAAACTTGCGCAACTTTTCCATAAATCATTGTTAGATACATTTTAAAATTTACTTCGATGTCTTTTTTTGTTAAATATAAATTTTCTGCCCTAATTTGTGTCTTCGTATATTTTTGTGCAATTAGTATGCGTATCTCGTTTTGCGAACTCTTTAAGACTAATACGGACACGATTTTTTTTAATATTTATATAATAATTTTACCCACATGGAGTTACACATTATAACCTGTTACAAATCCACTACACTTAATTACTTGTTGATTAAGAAATATTTAATATAGGCTACTTGATACTTTTGCACTCCTGATATCTAAGTTAACTCTGCTTTTCTTGTGTCAAACAATTTGATTTGATTTTATAGAAAATTAGTTATTATTGAAGAAAACAACAGCAAGGAGAGAAAAATTAAATTGTATTTGTAAAAAAAATAAGTTTGTTTTTTTAGTTTTTTTAAAGCACTTCGTACTAAAATAAATTGTAATTTTCTGTACAATTATCACCGCACAAGTCTTTTAATCTGTCGTGGGTGTGCGAATGCTGTTGAAGGTTGGTCAATCCGAACATTTCTTTAAAAAAATTTGTTGGGCTGTTGCAATTCTCGATAAATTAAGAAGTTTTTGTTATCAGGAAAATGGTTGGGACAAGGAGTAAAGGTAAGGTAAATCCTCCTGCCGAAGCTAACTGCGCAAGCGGACAATACGGATATGAGTCAGTGCGCTTCATGCGAAATGTGGTTTCATTTTATGTGCGTTGGCGTTGATAAGGAGACAATAAGCAGTGGCTGGAGGTGCAGTGTATGTAACAGCAAGTTGAAAGAAATAGATGAGGCTGAAGATGAAGTATTTCAGTCCCCAATAAAGATGAACGTAGAAATACGGCAAGATGTAGGTAGGGGAAATGATATGGAGTCATCTAGTAAAGCATTAATAGGCGCTAAGAGAAATCGTTTGGAAATGGAATTACGCCGTCTAGAAGAAAAACACAAAATGAATATGATGTTCATCAAGCAAAAATATGCAATTATGGCGACATGTGATGAGCAGGATGAGCCCGATGACGAAGCCAGTCAATTGCCACAAGCGTGCGACGAATCTGATGCTGATAATGCTACGTCTATTCACGTTGCAAACCGGGAAGTGAATACAAACAATGTGCCCTATCTGTGCAAATATAGTAAAAACTCCCAGGAGAATGATCGGCAGCCTAATTATTCAAACCAAGCATCTAATGATTCAATCCTAAGACAGGACCAAATTTACGCAAGGCAAATAACACCGCAGGATCTCCCTGTATTTAGTGGAAAGGCCGAAGAATGGCCATTGTTTATAAGTAGCTACGAAAACTCCACCAGGATTTGCGGTTTCAGTAATGAGGAAAACCTGTTGAGGTTGCAACGTGCGTTAAGAGGCAAGGCTTTGGAGTATGTAGGTACTAAACTTACGTTGCCAGCTCTGGTACCACAGGTCATTTCAACCTTACGTATGCTTTTCGGAAGACCGGAAAATATTATCCAGAATCTGATAGCAAAGTTAAGTGCTGGACCTAATGTAAATGTGAATAAACTAGATACGCTGGTACACTTCTCGTTGGATGTTAAAAATATTGTTGCTACAATGGAGGCGCCCAGATTAACAGCTCATTTGTGTAACCCTATGCTTATTCAGGAATTCACAGAGAGAATGGGCAATGTATATTAGAAAACGTAACGGAGTGAACCTTACCGTTTTTAGTGATTGGCTATTTGAGTTGGCGGAAGCTGCTAGCAGCGTTTCTACTATTTCTATAACGAATACGCAAGATGATGAAAAGCGTAAACCTACACGTTTGAACGTACATGAACTACGTACCAACAATGCCCAGAAAAAGAAAAAACCATCAAGTGAAGCTAAATGCTATGGCTGTCAGGAGGTGAATCATGTTATAGCCTCTTGTGCGAAGTTCAAGAAGCTAGATTATAAGCAGAAGTGGGCCGTTGTTAATGAGAATAATCTGTGTCGCTCATGCCTGAAACTTCATCACCACAAGTTATGTAGAGAGAGGAAGGAATGTGGCATTGATAATTGCAAGGCTAAGCATAATCGTTTGCTACATAAACCGGATGTAGACGGCGATAACAGCGATACACCCTCGGTTGTGGCAGTACATCGAATGGTGACGTCTAATATATTATATAGAATTGTTCCAATAACAATTTATGGGGAGAATACAATAATAAACGATTACGCATTTCTGAACGAAGGATCTGGTGTTACTCTAATTGAGAAATCAGTTCTGGAAGAGCTTGGGTTGAAGGGTATACGCTCGGAGTTGTGCATAAAGTGGACAGATGGCAGCGTGCGTAGCGAAAGTAAGTCTGAATGCATAGATTTAAAGGTTTCACCATCAGGAAAAAACAAAACAAGATATTGGTTAAAGAATGTAAGATCCATAGGCAAGCTTGACTTACCAAAGCAAACATTGATTTTCGAAGAACTCACCGAGGTGTACAAGCATTTAAGACACCTTCCTGTAGAATCGTATAGGAACATCACCCCCAGAATTATTATAGGACTTAATAATCGCAAATTAGCTATGCCGCTGAAGGCAAAAGAGGGGCATGCAGATGAGCCCGCCGCTGTAAAGATACGACTCGACTGGACCGTTTATGGCACTATAGGTTCAGAGACGCCAGATGCTGACGAATATTCAAATACCTCCTTACAGCTTCACGTTTGTGAATGCGGTGGTGATGCGGAGTTGAACGAACTTATGAAACGTAGCATGCATCTTGAAAATGAGGGTGTCACGAGTAAGTTGGCTTTTGTTGATGATGACAGGATGATTCAAAGGTTCATTCGGCGAACTGGACATAAGTTTACCGCTAAGCTGTTGTGGAAGTGTGAAAAGCTCACCATGCCGGACAATTATGAAATGGCCTTGAAGAGGTTTCTATGCTATTAGCGAAAGCTAGAACGAGATCCGGAACTAAAATCTAATGTTGAAAATAAAATTGCGGATATGTTGGAAAATGCATACATCCGCAAACTAGACAAGGCAGAAGCGGAAACGCGATATCCCAGAAAATTGTATTTACCAATTTTTGTCGTTAATAACCCAAACAAACCTCGGAACGTAAGGATAGTCTTAGACGCCGCTGCTGCATATAAAGGTGTATCACTAAATAGTTATCTCAAGAAGGGCCCGGACCTAATTAACCCTCTAATAAATGTACTCTTTAACTTTCGAATTGGCAAGATTGGAATAAGTGGCGACATAGCAGAAATGTTCCACCAGGTTGCAGTTGATGAAGAAGACACCCAGTCACAGAGGTTTCTTTGGCGACCAAATAAAGACCAACAGCCAGATGTATACGTCCTCCAGGTAATGTCCTTTGGAGCCACTTGCTCTCCTTCATTGGCGCAGTGTGTGAAAAATTCTAACGCGCGGGAATTTATTCAAGAGTTTCTTAGGGCAGTAAAGTCAATAGTTGAGAGACATTACGTGGATGATATGTTGGACAGCGTCGACAGTGTTAAAGATGCTATTCAACTGGCACAACAAGTACGGAAGATTCATAAGCATGGTAATTTTCATATAAGGAATTGGTTGTCGAATTCCAAAGAAGATCTAGCAGCCCTGAATGATAAAAACGAAATTGAAACACCGTGGCAAGCTGGAAGAAAAATGATGCATGTTGTGGAGCCGGATAAGATCCTGGGAATGTGGTGGCAGACAAGCGATAATGTATTCACTTATGATTTACGATTTACCAAGGCCACCGACGAAATATTATCCGGAAGGAAGCTTCCCACAAAGAGGCAATTGCTAAGGCTGTTGATGTCTATATTTGATCCATTGGGCTTCTTGTCATTTTATACAATTCAGATGAAGATCCTATTACAAAATATTTGGCGCAGCGGAACGGAATGGGACGAAAAAATTCCAGAGGATTTTTCTCACGACTGGTTTAGATGGTTGTCTGCGTTAAAAAACGTCGAGAGCTTGACAGTTCCCAGATGTTACTTTAATGATGTTTTGGGAAAAGATGTCAAAATTCAGCTACACGTGTTCGTTGATGCCAGTGAAAACGCATATGCGGCAGTAGCGTACTTTCATATTTATACACTGAAATATACACAAACGTCTTTGGTGTGTTCCAAAACTAGGGTAGCACCTGTGCGTCCAGTCTCTATACCGCGTATGGAATTGCTTGCTGCTGTCCTGGGAGTGCGACTTGCAAAGACTATTAAAGACGCTCACGACCTAAATATTGAGTCCACCCATTATTGGACTGACTCCAGAACTGTATTGCAGTGGTTAAAAAGCGACCCAAAACGCTATAAACAATTTGTGATGTTCAGAATCGCAGAAATACAAAAGCTCACAGACACGCGGCAATGGAATTATGTTCCTTCAAAAGAGAATGTTGCTGATTTAACAACTATGTAAGTGGGCAAGTCAACCAAAGTTTGCTCCAGGGAGTATATGGTTCACCGGACCATTTTTCCTGCGCCAACCGTCAAAAAATTGGTCAAACCCTCTGGATGACATCAAAACTGGCTTTGAGAAAAGTATCAATCATGTGGCGGTCCAAGTACAGGAAAGCTTCGATGTTGTTGACTATACCAGGTTCTCAAAGCTGGAGCGACTGCTTAGAACTATGGCGTACGTTAGGCGATTTATAGAACAAAAGGTGTTGCATAAGTTGCCAAAAGGTAGCATCAATCTCACTAGTGAGCAATTACAATGGAGCCAACAGTATATAATACGTCTTGCTCAGTCCCAAGCCTATCCAAGCGAGATTAAGTTATTACAAGAAAACTCCAATATAAGGCTACCCATCACGAGCAATATAAAAAAGCTCTCACCATTTCTTGATGACAGTTTGGTCCTGCGCTTACGTGGTCGGCTGGAGAAGGCCACGGTAGTACAGTATGAAGCTAACTACCCTATAATACTGCCAAGAAGCCATTATATAACAAAGCTGCTCGTTGACTGGTACCACCGCAAGTATAAACACATCAATCACGAAACAGTGATAAGCAAAATCTTTCAAAAACACCACATATTGGGACTGCGAACTTTGCTCTGCTCTGTCCGCTATCAGTGCCAGACGTGCAGAAAGCGCAATGCAGAACCACAAATTCCCGAGATGGGAGCCCTACCGCCGGCGCGGCTATCTGCATTTACGAAACCATTTTCGAATGTTGGTATTGACTTTTTTGGCCCTTTTAGTGTAGTGGTTGGTAGACGGAAAGAAAAACGGTACGGCGCCGTATTCACGTGCCTTACTATACGAGCTATTCACATCGAGATGGTATATAGCCTGAATATGAGCTCGTGCATAATGGCAATACGGAATTTCATAGCACGCAGAGGAATGCCTGTGCAAGTTTACAGCGTTAACGGAACGAATCTTAAAGCTGCTGAGAAGAATGAAGCTTTGCAGAATGAATTTACGACGGCATTATGAAATGGAATTTTATTCCGCCAGCGAGCCCTCATATGGGTGGTGCATGGGAGCGTATGGTACGCTCAATAAAGACCGTTTTGTACCAGATTGTGACGCCAGACCAAAAGTTAAATGGCGAGAGGTTATTTAATTTACTTGTGGAGGTGGAAAACATTATCAACTCACGTCCGTTAACTTACTGATCCTTGAAAACTGCCGAACAGGAAGCACTCACTCCAAATCACTTCTTGCTGGGTACTTCGTCTGGCGATAAACCAACTGGGAAATTTGATAACGGCGATCGGTACCTCAGAAAGTCTTGGCGACACGCACAACAGCTAGCTGACGCATTTTGGAAAAGGTGGGTCAACGAAGTGCTACCTATCCTGACTAGAAGAACTAAGTGGTTCCACAAGGTGAAGCCTATTGAAGCTGGAGATATTGTAGTAGTCGTTGATTCAAATTTACCCCGGCATTGCTAGCCTAAAGGGGTAATCACCAATACCTTTGCCGGAAAGGACGGTCAGGTGCGAAGTGCACAAGTCAAGACTGCGAATGGAGTGTACCATCGACCTGCCGCCAAACTGGCTGTTTTGGATGTTAACCAAAGGAAGTTGCGGTTTGTAATCGAGGTTTGGTATTCCCGTTCTAAGTACGTGATACCAGGGGGGAGAATGTTACAAATCCACTACACTTAATTACTTGTTGATTAAGAAATATTTAATATATTCTACTTGGTACTTTTGCACTCCTGATATCTAAGTTAACTCTGCTTTTCTTGTGTCAAACAATTTGATTTGATTTTATAGAAAATTAGTTATTATTGAAGAAAACAATTGCAAGGAAAGACCAAAGTAAGCCGGAGAGAAAAAATTTAATTTTATTTGTAAAAAAATACGTTTGTTTTTTTAGTTTTTTAAAGCACTTCGTAATAAAAAAAATTGTAATTTTCTGTACAATTATCACCGCACAAGTCTTTCTTTTGTGTACAAAATTCTGTTATTCAATTAAGCAAGGAATGAGCTTGCATTTCCTTACTTATGTGGTAATAAAACTTACATTTGAAAGAATGCCATAATAAATATGTGCATTCACGTATTTTATGTAAGACTTCCTATTTAATTATTTCATTATTATTCATAATTCTTTATGATCTTATTGTTTTATGATATATTTGCCATTACCAACTCTAATGGGTAACCAAAATTTCATTGAATATTTAGATTTTGAAAAAGGCCGTCAGCTGGCAGATACATGGCAACGGTTGTCGTAGAGTACACTGTCAGAAGTTCAGACTTATACCTCCTCGTGGTGGCGGCTGGTAACAGGTTCCTAGGTAGGTCATGTCTCTGCTAGGAGTCTGGCTAAATAAGTCGAGCGGAGATAAGTTAAAACTCTCTTATAAAAAATCCCTAATCCACGGTGGAACAGCATACGCCAGGGATGCGTGGCCAAGAGGTTGCTTGGTCTTTAGTATGCGAACTATGGATACCTGTCGACCTCCAGTTTAAATCAGACTTACCCATGCATAGGAGCTCTGTGTGGGGGGGACAATTTTTCTCCTTAACTCGTGGGACAAAATTAAGAAACAAAATATAAAGATAAATAACAAAAAACCCAAAACGGACCGAGAGAATCTGGAAGGGATGAGTCAGGAAGCTTCGAGAGAGGTGGGCAGATTAATCCCTGAAGGAACTCCGGTTGTAATAGGCCATAGGAGAAACCCGGAGATGGACAAGTGCGCCTCGCAAGCGGTAGACGAGTTAATCTGTAAAGGTACTCCTAAGGCGTTGTACCGTGAGACTCCTATAGGGACGGACAAGGAAGCTTCAGAAGAGGCGGAGAGGTTAATCTCTGTGGGAACTCCGGTATTTGGCCAATGGAGATATACTAAGGGGATGGACAAGTACACCTCGCGAGGGGTGGACGAGTTAGTCGCCAAAGATACTCCTGAGGCAATGGAGGTGAATGCGAAAGATCTGGACGCACCTACCCAAGTTGGGTTAGGCAAGTCTGTTTCGAAAGCAGGAACCTCAAACCATCCCTGCAACGTTGAGTCGGAGTCTTTGCAGCTCAAAACAAAAACTGAGAGGCGAAGGCAGAAGAGGAGACGTAAAAGGGAGAAAAAGGCTATTGAGAAGATGACAAATCGGATTGATAGCCTTTTAAGCGAGGAGACGACTCCAGAAGTTGAAAGACCTTTGAAGAGGTTTAAGGGTGACAACCCTAAATTTCGGAAACAGAAGGAGAGGAATCCTCAAAAAAGCCCATTGGACAACCCTCAAAAGTTGTCGAAATTAATGTGGCTAAAAAGAGCACTAACCAGAAGCAGAACAGTAGTGGTAGTACTAATGTTAGGCCGAAGGTTGGTGCAAAAGTGAGACCATCTTTTCCACAAGTTGCACATAGAGATCTCACTTTAGGTGTCACTGACATATCTATGGAGGGCCCTCTGGAGAACACACATGTGAATGCCTTCAAGGCATCACTGCTGTGTGCTCTGGATAACCTTTGTGATGATGCTGGTAACATAGGTTTCGTAGGAAACGCTAAACTTGTTGATGTGTTTATTGTACTCACGTGCAAAAACCAATCGACGAAGAGCTGAGTGATCGAACTAGCGAAATCCCTGACCAATCTTTGGGAAGGGGTTAAACTAAGAGTCGATACCCTGCAGGCGCTGCGAAACGAAGTCAGGATGATCGTCGTTGCTCACGGTTCTACCGAGGGTAAAGACATTATCCTGAAAAGGCTACAGAAGCAAAATGGATGCGTGAAGGACACTTCTAAATGGAGGGTTACTCGCGCAGAAAAATTTGCTAATGCAGAAAATGAGGGCGTAGTGCTCACGATATGGTGTCCGAAGGAGGATGCGGAGGCCATCAGGAAAGCAGGGCGGAAACTCAACTGCGGAATTGACCAGGCTGAAGTAAAATTCAAGAGGAACGACCAGTGAACACGACGTCCTCCCTGGTGCGGGGATAGGCAACTCTGAAAAGAGATGTCTATCAGGGAAGGTGGTGGGCTCATACCAGGAAAAATAAGTATATGCCAGCTCAATCTTCATCACAGCAAAGCAGCATCAGCAATATTGGTGCGATGTTTTGAGGAGGATGAGCTGGATATAGCCTTGCTACAGGAGCCCTGGATTGTCCAATGCAATATCAGGAGCCTGTCTCAACAGACCGCCAATCTGTACCACTTACAGACTGATGGTAAATTAAGGTCATGCATCCTGGTACGAACAGTACCTATGACACATCTCTGCTCGCCGGATCTTTCGGTAGTAATGATTGGCAGTGGTTCGGGATCATTTCTTATTGCGTCGGCATACCTTCCCTATGAGACGACAGCTACACATCCGTCACTAGAGGTGGAGAACCTGATGAATTTCTGCAGGCAAAGAGTTATGGCGCTGATCATGGGCTGTGATGCCAACTCGCATAATACGGTTTGGGGCAGCACAGATGATAACTACAGAGGACAATAATTGTTGGAATTTGTAGAACGGCACGATTTGCTGGTACTTAACAGAGGGGTAGAACCCACCTTCGTGGATTCACGAAGGGCAGAGGTGATCGATATCACTCTGTGCTCAGTCAATATGCTAGACAGGGTTATGGACTGGAAGGTCGTGGACAGATTAACCATGTCTGACCACACGGCAATCCAGTTCGATATACTGTATGGCAGTAGACGGAGAAAAGTCCGTAAACGTATAAGAATACCGAAGAATACTGATCATACCAGTTATGAAGAGTATCTGTCGGTACATATAGGAGGTGCTCCATACAGAGCACCTCGCAACACGGGCGAAATCGAGCGGACGGTGGAACAATTGAACTCCACGGTTAAGCTAGCTTTCGAGCATGCTTGTCCCTTGACAGTAGTGGATCAAAAAGATCCGACACCTTGGTGGAACGGAGAAATTGAATCCATGAAAAAGGAAACAAGGAGGCCTTTAACCGATACATGAGGGAGAGAGACTCGATCTTATGGGATGCGTATAGGGAGAAGAAGAGAGAGCTGAAGAGAACAATACATCTTCGGAAACGAAGTACGTGGAGGGAATTCTGCTCTAATATGAGGGATACATCTGAAGTATGTAGAATACAGAAGATAATATCTAAAGACCCTGTCTCTAGGATGGGACTAATTCGCAAGAGCGATGGTCACATGACTGAGACAGTGGAGGAAACATTGCAATTGCTTATGGAGGTTCATTTTCCTGGAAGCTTTAGTTCGAGTGACTCTTGGACTCCTGTAAATAGGGGGCTAGTGTGAGAAGACGAGGTGAGGCTGAAAGGATAATATCTCCGAACGGTGTCAGAAGTGCAATACTATCTTTTGCACCATTCAAAGCAGCTGGAATGGATGGAATTTTCCCTGCCTTATTACAGTGGGGAATGGATACCCTGCTTGATAGGATTAGGGGAATATTCGTAGCCTGTCTAGCGACGGGATATATTCCGGTGGCTTGGAGGGAAACTAAAGCTGTTTTTCTTCCCAGACCGGGTAAGAGGGACTATACTGACGCTAAGTCCTTCACACCGGTCAGCCTAACATCTTTTCTATTGAAGACAATGGCTGGGTGGCTGACTTTATGGAGAACCATATGCTGATGGATAGGCCCTTGAGTAGATTTTAGCACGCTTATAGAGCAGGTAGATCTACTGACACCGCTCTCCACGAGCTCGTCAGAGTAGCGGAAAGAGAAATTGTCAATGGCGGAGCTGCTCTGTCCGTTTTTATGGACATTGAGGGCGCCTATGACAAGATCTCTTTTGGAAAGGTGAGAAATGCTCTTACTGAACATAGGGTTGACCCCATTAACGCTATGCTTCGGACTAGGGCTATAAATCTCAGAGATGGGAGAACCAAGATTCGAGGTAGGGTAGTTAGGGGTGCCCACAGGGAGGTGTATTGTCACCCCTTTTGTGGAACATCGCCTTAGATGGCCTTCTTTGGAGATTGGACTCAATAGGCGTCCATACGATTGCGTATGCGGACGATCTGGCACTAATGGTTGGTGGTAAGTTCATTGGGGCCATTCAAGGTTGCAGGCTCTCATGGTGACTGAGACATGGTGCAGTGAACAGGGTCTAACCATAAATGCCAGTAAATCCGACGCTATGCTTTTCACTCGTAAGAGGAAGGGTGTAGAGGTTGAAGCCTTAAAGCTTTTCGGATCGGAAGTAAATGTGTCCAGGAATGTGAATTATCTGGGTGTTACCCTAGATAAGGAACTTACCTGGAATGAACACATCGAAACAAAGGTTAGGAAAGCAAAAAGGATTATGCATCAATGTAAACGAGTGTGTGGCCGTAGGTGGGGAAACTCGCCGGAGGCTACATTCTGGATTTACACAATGATGGTGAGACCCATTATAACCTACGCATCCGTGGTGTGGTGGCCGAAGGCCTCTCAAGGCACAATTAAGCGTAAGTTGGATGGGATTCAGAGGGTTGCCTGCATGGGTATAAGTGGTGCAATGCGCACGGCGCCAACACAGGCAATCGAGGCAATGCTGGGATTGCTGCCATTAGACTTATTCATTAGGTCAACGGCCGCATTGTCAGCTTTGCGAATGAGGAGCGATGTGGTTTGGCATAGCCTTGAGCCGGACATCGGGCATAAGAGTATCCTGGACCTCGTTGGGGAAGAGGTTAGGGCTGCTCAGATGCCGATGGAACGCATGAGTAGAAGAAAGGTAGTCGAGAGGCTGCATCGGACACTCATTGCAGAAGGCATTATACAATGAGTGTATGGAGAACGACATCAGCATTTTTACTGTTTGTTCTCTTATGAGTGGCAGGGCAGGAGCAGGTGTATTCTCAGTTGAGCTGAACTTGTCCTGTAGTCTGTGTTTGGGGAGGTACGTATCAGTTTACCAGGCAGAACTGCTTGGTTTGCTGCATGCGTTGGATCACTTGCTTGAAAGCCGAGTGCATGGGAAAACGGTTCTCATTGCACTTGACAATCAGTCAGTTATAAAACGCATGAGGCAAGTGAACGTATATTCCAAACTGGAATGTGTTCTGAAACTAAACAGATGTGCCTCGTTGAATGAGCTGACGTTGATGTGGGTTAAGGGACACATAGGCACAGCTGGGAATGAAGCAGTAGACGAACTAGCAAAAAGGGGATCTGATGTGGATTTCTGTGGACCAGCACCCAGGGTTGGCCTGGGGAATGGCCTAGTGCGAGCTAAAGTTCTTCAATGGGTAAACTCATTACACCTGAATAGGTGGAGGGAGAATACCACATATAGACAGGCTCAAATGGTGCTCAAACAGCCCCTCGGCAGGAAGGCCAGCAAGGTACTCGGGTATAATAGGGCTACTTTAAGCTGGATCACTGCGTTAGTGACAGGACATGGAAACTTCAAGTACCATCTGGCTAAGATGAAAGTTGTAGAAGATGATACTTGCAGACTATGCCTGGAAGAGGCTGAGACGGTAGCGCACATTGTGTGTGAATGTCCAGCACTGGCTAGCATAAGGCTTAAGACCACGGGCAGACACTTGTTAGATGTGAATGCCATGGGGGAACTAAGCCTTAGACAAATGCTAGCAATTACAAAAGACTCCGTGATGAGGAAGAGTGTCGACAGTTACCAGTCGACAGTCTGAAATCACTTTAGTCAAGAGTAAAGGCTAGGGCTAGCACGAGACTTAATTGGAAGTAAGGTGGCTGTGATTACGGATCGGTTCCCTGAAATCAATTTGAGGAGCGAAATGGGGGTCGAAAAGGGACCCAGAAAGTAAGTGGTCTGCTTCGAAATCCCCATACATTAATAATAAAATAATAATAGATTTTGAAAAAGTGATAGGTACATTATAGTGCATTTGTGTATTACTAGATTCCATCGAAAAGTTATAAACGCCATCTTTTAAGGAGATATGAAAAAAATTGGCTTTAACTTTGTGTTAAAAAGTTAAAATAATTCAAAAAAAATTTTGTTTGAAAAATTTCGTATGTATTGATAATTTTTGTACAAAATACCTGACCTTTCGTCAGAAAAATTCCTCTGGTGCACACGGGCGCACATATATGGGGTATAGGTGTGTTGGGGAGGTTTTGGGCTATAACATGACGTGGTTTGACGGGAGGGAGTTATGCCCTATTAAGCATGCAATTTTTGAAGAATTTTTACCTTTTTAAAAACAAAATATTTAAAAACTTCTAAAAAACGTAACGACTTTATTTTGCTAGCACTGATAACTAACAAACTGCATAATTAAAAACAATTTATTTTGATTTGATATCTTTTAAAACAAAAAAGTTATAGTAATTTGAAAATTAGAATTTACTAAAAAAAATTTCATTTTATAAGAAGAATAGTATTTTTGCCTCTTTGGGAAAAATTATAGTTTGTTATTGAATACCCCCTATACTAAAGCCTTTTTGAATAAAAACTATATGCAACTACAAAATCGTCTGTTTAAATATTTTACCAACACATTAGCGTACATTACAAATCAATCCAAATAAAGAAGACCGTTTTATGTCGGTATTTTAGGGTGTGTAGTGGAAAAGCATAACAATTTAACATGAAGAATAAATGTTATTATTTTTTACATTTAAGAGCTGCCGGAGAAAATGTTACCTGCATAAAATTGGTACGTCTCTTACAGAAACATGATATTCGTTAAGCTCCTTCTGAATTACACACCGTGTGCGTGCAGAGAGGCATGATTTGGCAATTACTATTGACAAGACATGAAACTTAATATGTATCATTATATAACTAATATGCGGATTTGATAAGTGGAAATGGAGGTTTACATTTGCCCCAAGTACCCAATAATCTATGTGCCGCCATCTCATCTATGTAAATCAAATAAAAGTACCAAGCAATTAAGATATCTAAAAGAAATAAAAAAAGTAACCATTGAAGAAGCCTAACTACACACACACAACAATTTGATGCTTTCGTTTACACGCTTATGCGTATTAGGATGGCAATTGTCGTAATGTTATTATGGGCTCCGAATGTGAGGTGGTGAGAAGCATTAAGTTATATTAACGATTAACGTTTTCATTTTGTAGGTAGGCTTACGTAAACATTTGCTTTATGTATTGCCCGGCTATGTTTGGCCCGCGTGCAGCAAGTCTTGGTCATACGTAATTGCTTTTTTAAAATCTGATGTTTAAAAAGTCGAAGAAGTCAACTTTTAAAAAAGGCAAAATTATAAAAGAGCTTATTCTAAAGAAACCTTTTGTAAAAGTAAAATTTTAAGGAAACGAATTTTAAGGAAAAGAGATCGAAAAGGGACCCATAAAATAAGCGGTCTGCTTCAATGTCACCCTACATATACATAGTTCAGTTTCCATACCTACTTATGTATGTATTTCCTTTCAAACATCAGCGTACATGTATTTTATTAAGTTTTACAAAAATTTATTTATTTGTTATTATAAATTAAAACTATCATTATTATTTATAAATATATAAATTAAAACAAATAACGCATGTGTACAATTTTAAAACATGAAATTATTATTTGGAATTAACCAAGTTGTACTAAAGGGAATATTAATTTAATTCGTATAATAATAGTTTCCGCTTAAAAAATAGTTTAAAATACTTGTGTTAATACCAAAAAAGGCAGTTAATGAGTTCCGTATAAATGTGCACTATCTATGCCATAAAAGTCTAAGGACGGTCAGATTTTTCAATATGTTTCGAACAATTGTGGTTGGATCTTTAGATAACTTTATATACAGACATACAATTTTATGATGAGCAAAGTGCATTTGAAAACTTTAGCAAAAAAACTAAAAGTGCTTTTTTGGAAATGCCGCAAGTCTCCAGACGGCTTTGGTTTCTTACTTTTACCGTTATACAGAATTAAAATTAAAACTATTTCGTGGTTTTTAAACAAAGCAATGCTTAAAAATGTCTGGCGATTAAGTTTTGTAAAGTTTTTGTGTTAAATTAGATAAAAATTTGCGAAGACGTCCAGAAAATTGCTGTTTAGCTAAACTACGATGGTAAATCTTTGTCGGAAGTGGGTCAAATTTTAAATTTGGCAAAGCCTACAGTATATAATATAATAAAAAATTATTAGTCAATGGGTTCAAGTTCTCCGAGATTACTGAACAGCCCAAATTATGTGCGGTAAAGTCATAAAAAGCACTCAAATTTTACGTGATAGATGTTCATCCTGAAAGCATCCGACGTCGCCTTAAAAGAAACAATTTGCATTCGTATGTTGCCTGAAACTAGCCATTTGTTAGTGAGGTAAATAGGAAGAAGAGGTTGGATTACGCACTCGAGTACCAGGACATACATTTTACTGATACAAGCTTCTGGGGACGCGTATTTTTCACGAACGAATGTAAATTCAATATTTTCGGAATCGATGGTATAAACATTGAGGTTTGTTCTTTCATGCAGACAGAATAGAAAGGCATGCTTGCCAAAGTAATAGCAATGCCAATTAATAGATTTAAAGGCTGCGACAAGCTTGGCAATAACACCAGTACAATGCAACAAATGATACAAATTCAGGTAAGGCAATATGGACCCTTATTTGCGAGATATATCCGGCCTGAAAAGTTGAATCAATATTATATTCATTTTAATATCTAACATATATTTATTAAATTAGAAATACTTGTTTTTTCTTAACTACAACATGCCAGCTTTACTGACTACTACAAAAAGCCATAAAATAGAACTATGATAGTTAATTAAGATCTGATAGTATCAGCAATAGACAGAATTTTGGTAAATGCCCTTTTTGGGCTCCAGTGGCAAATAGACGAGCCGATGTGAATAAAACACTGTTAACACCACCAAATATACCTATATACCTATTGCTGCAAAATTCGGTAGTATAAATGCAAAGAACCCAAACATACTATTTCCAAATGTTACAGTGACTGCCAAAGAGCTTAACATTGTAATCCTGGTGGCTCGAGGTTCCTTATTGATTTATATAAAGATTTTCAATCAACTTCAAAATAAATAAAAAATTTTTGCAAATCGATTTAAAACTATTAAATTAGGTAAATATCACAGATTATAACTGTGCTAAATATTTCTTGTCACAGATATAATCAGATATGGCAACTTTGACGTTTGTTAAAGCGGTTTATCATGTGTAGGTTAACCACTTTTTAAGAGAAAGATAATAAAGCATGGCATATTCAAAATCAATAAGAAAAAGACAACCACTATACATTACCTAAATCGACATATGATATCAACAAACAAAACAAAAAAATTGTAATATTAAAATTATAACAATTTTTTATTTATGTTAAAAAATTTAAAAAGTTTTAAAATCACTAGAATTTTTACATTGCAAATGCAATATTACTGTTCCAAAAAGGGTAAGTATTAGCTGTAATGAAAAATTAAACATAATTAAGTTATTATTATATAGTTTTTGTTCTCTGGCAAATCTAAGGAAACTGGGCGAACATTGGACATCAAAAAGGATTTGCTTGGTAAATGGTTTTTATGGCACTTGCTCCTGAACCAATTGTAAGTATAGTGAAAAACCTAAATATATAAATAAAAAAAACAATTATTAAAAGATATGTAAAAAATTGTGTTTCTTTACAGGCAATGTGTGGTAACAAAGAGCCCAGAGGAATAATGGACAACGGCGTACCTGTAAAAATGGATGTAAAAGCTGCGGTAGCTAATGGACCAACTGTGAGTATAGTGAAAAACCTGAAAATATAAATACAAAAACAATTAATAAAAGATATGTAAAAATTGTGTTTCTTTACAGGCAATGTGTGGTAACAAAGAGCCCAGAGGAATAATGGACAACGGCATACCTGTGAAAATGGATGTAAAAGCTGCGGTAGCTAATGGACCAACTTTGAGTATAGTGAAAAACCTGAAAATATAAATAAAAAAACAATTATTAAAAGATATGTAAAAAATTGTGTTTCTTTACAGGCAATGTGTGGTAACAAAGAGCCCAGAGGAATAATGGACAACGGCATACCTGTGAAAATGGATGTAAAAGCTGCGGTAGCTAATGGACCAACTGTGAGTATAGTGAAAAACCTGGAAATATAAATACAAAAACAATTATTAAAAGATATGTAAAAAATTGTATTTCTTTACAGGAAATGTGTGGTAACAAAGTGCACAGTGGAATACTGGAGAAGGCCACACCTGAAATAATGGAATTAAAAGCTGCGCTAACTAGTGGATCAACTGTAAGTATAGCGAAAAACCTGAAAATAAAAGCATAAAAATAATTATTAAAAGTGACCAAAATTTTTTGCTTCAATGCAGGCAACGACATGTAACAAAGTGTCCCAATGTATAGTGGAGAAGACCATACCTGCAAAAAATGAAACAAAAGCTGCTTTAATTCCTGGAGCAACTGTAAGTAGAGCGAAAAACCTGAAAATGGGAAACAAAAAAAATCATTATTAAAACTGATAAACATTTTTTGTTTCATTATAGGCAATAACGTGTAACAAAGTGACGCAAAGAACGGTCGAAAGATAAACCCCTATTAAAATATGATTGAAAGCTGCATCTGCTTCTGAACCACCTGTAAGTATATTAATAAATCTGAAAAGAAAGTATTATTAAAAGTAAATAAATTTTTTTTTCGTTACAGGCAATGATTTGTAACAAAAGGAAGAATAAATACCTGAAAAAATGGTACTGTAAGGTGCTTATACTCCAGGACCAACTGTAGATTAAATCATCTGCCTGAAAATAAAAGTAAAAATTATTATTAATATTTTCTTTGAATAAGTTTAATAATTAACGTATTGTGTGAATTTTTAAGCATGCATACAATAAAAATTTGTTACATAAAATTAAACATTTTACACATTGTTGTTATTTATGGATTTCACACACAAATTTCAATTGGTTGTTATTTTTACCACCTGGAACTGTGGCCGAAAAAATCTTTTGTTTTTAAATTTGTCACTTGCAGTTTTTCCAATTTTTCACTTTTATTTTTAGCACTTTTTATTTACATATTAATTTTGCAGCAGCATCACTTTCATCCATTTTATGCCATCAGCAATATAAGTATGTATAAGAATTAACTGCCACTGATGAAGATGCCGCTGGAAACATAACAAGGAAAAAATACCGCGACAAAAGTTGATTGGATAAATACCAATCAACTCCACTGTTTATATAAATTCCAATTGGTTATAATGGAGCTGAAACTTATTTCCTTTTGTTTGACGAACAAAAATCATTTTGGGCAGAATATATTCCATCCAAAATAATATTTTTTTAGTTTCCGGCTTCGAAATAACCAAAAGTAGTAACATGTAATGAACTTACCTTCTATGATCTTTCGGGAACCGATGAATCCTCTTAATTTCCGGGCATCCCATAATACATTTTCCACTCCTGAAATTGAAAAATTGTTTGTTTAAACTAATTTCAATTTGATCAAAACAAAATTATACTTACATGTTTTCCGCTGTTGCCGTCCACTTGCTGTTGTACAATGATGCTGCAAAACTACTTTGTGCTGCCAAATGGGAAGAATTGGGGCAAAATAATGAAAAATCCAACAATACTTCCAGTTTTGCGCCAATTTTGTTAAAGAATTTTTCGCTACAAAATGTAAACACAAAATTTCATTTAACCCCATCGGAGAATAGAGAAAGCAATAGAATTAGTATATAATACTGTCCTTTAATAATGAAGGGTTAACTGAGTGATGCCACTTTGACATTTTTTAACACTTTTTTTCATCGCTAGGTGGCCGTGTCCTATCTGGTTATAATCTGTGTTTCTTGTTTATATGGAATATACACATCACAGAATATAAACAGAATACCCAACAATGATGTTTGAAAAAGCGTATTATCAGGTGTTATGCGTTTTTACGTACAAAATTTTAAGTTAACCCGATTATATGAAAGAGATAGGTAAATTAGAAACGATAAGGTTATTTATCTCTTTCATATAATCGAGGTAATGTTGTTGTAAGTTGTCGCGTCTAGTTAGTAGTCTATGATACACATAAACTAAGAAAATAATTATTTAGGCCAAGGTGTATTTATTTACTAGGTGGCAGCGCTACGACAACAATACAACAATACAACAACAACAGGCAACTTTGTTTGTGTAAAATGAATGATTAGTGTCAAAAACATGTGCCAGTAAAAAGTTAAATACACTTTGGTATTGGGCATTTAAGGAAAAAAATATGCTGACGAATCAATTTCTAAGAGACACTTTGGAGATGTAGGCGAAGAAATGTCTGATGAAATAACTCAACAAACGCTATTGCTGGGTATTATTATATCGACAAATCCTCTGTTATATGAATATCTTCCTAATTCTCTCGTTTCAGGTTATCTTGCCAAACGACGCTGCCACGATCTTATGTGTTTTTGGGCCTCGAGCATAGTTCTCCTCCCTTCTTTTAATATACATACGGGACTCGAGACAATTTGCATTATTGTCTCCTCCCTCGCATTCGCTCTATGGCCTGTCCACGCAACATTTTTATTTTGAGTACGCTGTGTTGCATTTCTTTTCCGGCTGCGTCTGTGCCGACTTGGTTGCCTGGCGGTGCCCGCAACAAGGGATATATTTACATTGAATCATTCAAACAAACTCATGTGAAATGTTGGTAACCTTAGAATGGGCAAATGGAAACAAAAGATGATACCCATAAAAGAAATGACACAAAGGGCCTCGTTGGAATTAGGTCTGAGAAATAGGGATATAAATTACTTACAAACAGATGCTGCCATTACATTTGGCAACTCCGGTGGTACATTGGTCAATTTAGATCGGGAAGCTATAGAGGTGTAAACTCAATAAAAGTTACTGCAGATATTAGATTTGCCATACCGATTGATTATGTAAAACTGTTTCTGGAAAAAGTGTCGGAACGGAAGAAGGGCTCAGTGGGCAAACCCATGCAGCCAACGAAGCGATACATGGGGGTAACAATGCTAACATTAACCAATGACATATTAAATGAATTAAAAAACCGATCAGAAAGTTTGCCGCCTAACTTATCGCATGGGGTTTTGGTGTGGAAAGTTATAATAGGATCACCAGCTCATATGTGAGTTTGTTGCAGCACTTAATCCTCAGTTTTTTATATTTTTTTTTATTTACTTGTAGTGGTGGCTTAAGTCCCGGTGACATTGTTCCCATATAAATAAAAAAGAAATCAAGACTTCATCCGACGTTTACGAAGCTTTGGGTGACAATTCCAAAACGTTAGAAGTTTCCATATTCCGAGGGCCTAAACGTTTCAACTTAAGTATTACTCCTGAAGATCCTTAAACTGCACCATAATAGGGAATTTCGTAGAATATATATAAAACAACTGAGTGCTAAAATGAAGTTACTTATAAACAAGATAGTCAATACATAAGTTATATTCGGCTATGCTGAACCTTATGTACCCTTCACCAAAAATGTGTATTGGGAATAAATAAATTCTCATTTCCTGAGAGTTTTTTTTGGCTTAAGATTTGTGATAACACCATAATGGAATCCTTTAAATTTACTTAGTCATGTTTATTTATTTTTAACCTATGTAGTAGATGTTTTTCTGTATAAACGTTTGTTGAGAATAATAAATTTGTTGCTTAAAATTGACCCATTTAGTTTAATATTTTAAATTTTTCATTTCGTTTTATTTTAAGAATTTTAATCGGCCATGTCAAGTCTTTTACCAGTTTGGCTCTTATTAACTTGTAATTTGTTTATTAGACTCTAGCAGAATGGGAAAGGTTTGAAGAACAACCAGAAGGTAAATTTTTACTGTTAATGAAAATAAAATTATAGCTGTCCAAGCTTGAAGGTCTTTTTTAAAAATTATATTTTTATTTTTCGATATTTCGCTACTCCATTGTGTAGCATAATCAGGAAATAAAAATACACAATGGAGTGGCGAAATATCGAAAAATAAAAATATAATTTTTAAAAAAGACCTTCAAGCTTGAACAATTATGAAAATAGAAATATAAGATTTTTGCTATTTGTTTGAAACTTTTAATCTCTTTTTTAAATATTATTGGTGGTCCTGAAAAGGACCGATTGCTTCTTGTTGTTTGTATGCATTTCACTAGTATGCATAATGGTTTCTTTTTGCTGCACTACTGGCATAGCCTTAGGCATTAGAAAAACCGACTTCCCGCAGTTATTACATCGCCCTTGGAAAAGTGGTCAATGCATATGCGAGTGCTTTGAATAAACTTTTTTTTGCACACTTTACTCCACTGTTCTCTTATTTTTGGGTTCTGTGGAACACTAAAAAATGTACCACTTCCAGGACCAAATTTTTTATCGCACAAGAGACACCGCATATTTATTAAAAACTTTTCACAATTGTTAATTTAATAATTAAAAAAAAACACTTATTAAGGCACTTGGTTGAACTTATTAAGGCACTTGGTTGAAATTTTTTGATTATTTTCGTAAACAAAACTTTGACATTAACCATTTGTAAACAATGAAAATTAAATGTAAGCAAAAAATTATCACCTGCCTTGATGCTGCCACCTAGTTGAATTTGTCTTGCCACAAACTAATTATCACGGCTAATTGATAACAGATATACTCGAGCGAATTCAAAGATGTCAAACGTTACAAAAAAGGCGATTTATTTATTTAAGAAAAAGTACTAAACTGCGGAAGTGAAATTAAATTATGTAAATATTGTGTGTCCTGTGTATAAAAAATATAAAGGTTGTTCCTTGACCGAAGCTTCTGAAGAGCTATCTGACGGATAAAACATTCAGGTCAAAAGATAAATTTTAAAAAAAAAATTGGAAAATCTCTGAAGGAGTAGTATACTAGGGCCGCTCCTATACATCATTTATACAGCAGATATGCCAACAAGCCCAAATACGTATACGTCAACGGTTGCAGATGACACTGCATTTTTAAGTGTAAGAATCGAAAGTAACATCCGAACAACTTTAGTGTCATGTTAATGAACTATAACATTGGCTAAAAACGTGGAGAATACAAGTAAATCCATCGAAATGTGCGCATGTAACGTTTTCCCTCAGAAAGAAAAATTGTCCACCTATAACAATAACAAATGCCACTGTTCCAGTGGAAATCCACGTGAAATATTTTGGTATCCACCTTGATCGACGCTTGACTTGGTCTCGTCATATTGTAGCAAAAATACTGCAATGAAACTGCGAACTCCTCAACTACACTGGTTAATAGGTCTTCACTCAGCATTGGCTTTGGAATACAAAGTCCTCTCATACAAAACCGTCATAAATCTAATATGGTCATATAGCATTCAGCTGTGGGGTACTGCTTGCGCATCCAACATTCAGAAGTTACACACAAGACAGTCTAGAATTTTACGACTTATTCACCCCTATCGTGAATAGCAAGTGGAATTTATGCTGGCGTGAAATTTTCATTCCACTCGAAGGGAAAAATGGTATCGTGAATTTCCTGTGAAAAATTATTCCCGCTATCAATTCAGCTATTTTAGAGCACGTGTTCTTGAGTCTTCACCTCTTTGGCAATGAGATCCGTAGTACTTAATTTTTCATTCGGCTCAGCTCTTTTTCGCTTTAAGGTATTTTTTTTAGAGTCCTCGGTTATGGTCAAATGTTGTCTAGGTGGTGTCATTTGTCCGGCAAGATGGTTGCGTTACTACCCACCATTTCTTCATCGTGAACAATTTTATTCTGCGTCTGTATATCCTTTTGGTTTTCACTAGCAAATGAACACTGGTAATCCAATAATTAAGGAGTTATGCAAACTCTCTACGGACTCCTTCATGCCTACCAGCTCGTATATAAATTGTTCACTTGTTGAAAGGCATTTGTTTTTATTTGGGCCACCTCCTGTCGGTTTTTTTAGGTTCGCTGTAGCTTTGGAGCGAAAATACCGCTTTTTACCTGTCCACACCTAAAATGCAATACATAAAATCAAACGTAAAAAATATGCAATCGGTTAACGAAACAAAATACTACCTTCTTCTATTCCGTTACCTTTTTGATGGGAGGGCCAGCACTGTTCAGGTCTTCTGCAAGGCAATTCCAAAAATCTGCCACCACGTCTTTTGAAAGCTTCACAAAGCCGCTGGGAAATTGATCGGTTGCTTTGCATTTTTTGGAGCATAATGTCAGTTTGTGCCTTATTAACAGATCTTGCCCTTAAAATAAAATTTGCAAAGTTAAATATTCGAGTAATAATAAAAACTACTTAAATTTTTTGTTCTGTTCACCACCAAAATCAAAGCGAATAAATTAAAGGGAAAAGTGAAAAAATTCGCGTGAAAAAAATCATTCACGATAAGGGGAATTTTATGTTAGCATGAAATCATTCACGGAGAATGTCTTCACGACTGCAAATTTAGGGAACGGAATAATTCCGAGGGAAAAAGTATTCATGATAAGGGTGATTGTATGCGCCTTCTGGTATATAAGAAATGAAAATATACAGGAAGAAGTTAAAACGTACTCGTTAAAATACGTACATAAACTAGAGGTCCTAAGACTCTTGTAAGCGAATTATTACAATTTCGCGGGACCCAGAGACTAAAAAAGACTGATACATTGAGCTTGACGAGATGGCTAGCCCAACCCAATAATAGATAGATTTTTAAGATTTGAATAGTGTGGATTAGTTATTACATTGGTAATAATTAATAAATAATATTTTAGATATAAGATTTTAATACTTATTGTAATTTTCTTTTAGAAAGACTCAATAAAATAAAATACAGCTTAAAAGAAATACAATATAATAAATTATAAGCTTAAAAATAGTTTAATGCTTTCCGATTAGATTTCAACATTATGAATCCTAACGGATAACAAAAAAAATCATCATGAAATAATATTTGCTAACGTTCCTTACATTACGTCCTGGAAAGCCATAAATCTGTGCAGCGATCGCATATGACTAGTAAAGACGTAGTGTTAGAATTTGTTCTTAATATTTAAAATTACTAAAATAAAAGTTAATTAAAAATATTCATAGTTTTCCGCACATCTTATGAGGTGCTAAGCGATGCGCGTTGCTAACTATTTTTTATGGATGGCTTGCCTTTAGGCCTACATACTATTAATTTTTTATGTTATTTGTAGTTTATAAAATAATAAGCTTTTTATATACTGTACATATTATAAATATTAAAATAAATTGAAGTTTTAACTCATATACATGGTATATATTGCGCAACGATCTTACAAACATTTGGGACGATTAGACAATGTCCTTACATTTAAAAATATTAGTTGTAAGATATTGAAGACTATGATGATTAAGTAATAATAGTTTTAATCTTTGGAGTCCCACAAATCTATTAATGGTTCTCTTCGAAGTATTTTTAACACATAAAAAAAAATAAAAACGCCGCAATTTTTCTTTCAGTTATTTCTCTATATTTCCAGAAGTTTCCGTTATTTTCCAACTTGGCTAAGAAAAGATCATATAGTCTTTCGTCCACATTTGGGGTCTCAAAAGAATTAACATAAATGAATTAGTGGGTACTAAATTAAAGTACACAAAGTTCGGGCCGATTTTGAATAAATATATTTAATTTTTCAAAATAATTTTCATCGAATTGCCAGGGTAAGCTAAAACAATCACTTTATTTACTATCTTTTATAATTCCTAGAAAACTAGCATCTAATACAAAATTTGTCAACCGATGGAATTACTGTACGTTTTCGAAAACCTTAAATATACACAAAATCTAGAAAAACGAAAAAAAAACAATATATATTATTAGCTAAAAAGCTACAGCGACCAAATTTCTTTGGCTGAAAAGTTGGTTAAAAATAATGCTAAGTTTATAAATTATGATCTACAAGATATTACCACACTTTCGTTTTAGTTTTCAAAGTGGAAAATACTTATTTATAATCTGGTAACATACATTGGTAAAATACTGCAGAGAAAGAAAAACCTTTACTTTTTCTGCACAAATGAGAAATTCTCTCTCTCTTAATATTTAGTGACAAATTTATTTTGTTGTGTCTTTAGTTTGCTATTTTCTCGTTCACAGTTACACTACGTCTGGGCTAGCTATATCACAGGGTAACCAGAGGTGTAAGCTTTGACACATAAAAAATAAGAAACTCAGTTTTTTACTCTGGGCTCTGTTAGAAAGAGACAAATATAGTATTTTGTGACGAAATACAGGAAAATAAACAAAAATCTAATGTGAATAAGTGCAAATTTTAAAAAGTAAATTTAAAAAAATAATATTAAACAAAATTAAAATGCGTTTAAGTGCATGTGTTTTGTTAAATTCTGTGCCCATCATCGAACTGGGATGTAATTCGTGAATTTCTAGTGCCAAAATATTGGAGTTAAGCAAGAAAAAATACCAATTAAGAGCTGACTTGAAGACAACTAAAAATTATCTGGCTAATAAGGAGAAACAAGTACAAAAATTGGAAAACGATTTGGAACAACGACAACAATACAAGGAAGTTTCGAAAATCTCGGTAAGTTTGTTTTCGGCCTTTAAATAAATTTGCCTAAAATAGTTTTATTATATTAAATATGGCTAGCAATGAGTTTGTCCATTTACCAGATAATTTTCTAATGAATGGCATATCTGTACACAACCTAAATTTAGCCGGCAATAAATTTACCGACTTTAATGAAGGCTGCTTTCTTGATTTGAAATCGGTAATACAATATGCCAAATTTAAAAAGTATACAAAATAACACATTTTCCCATTTGGAACATTTAACTAATCCAACAATCGTAACCTGGAAACATTCAATTTAGATAGCTTGAATTTTACTTATGTAAGTGACTTTATCGAAATTCTGAAAGCATAACTATTTATTAACAAATTTATTTGTAAATATCTTCCAAGAGCTGGACATTCAAATTGTAGTATAACAACTTTAATCCTCAACTTTAATCTTTCATCAGTTGAAGCTGCCAATCAAACAAATGATACGCTGCCCAAACTTTGGCCACTTTTGAAAACTTTTAAAACAATTGGTACTCTGGAGTTGTGATTGTGAACTACTGGAAGTCTTGGTTTATGTATGTAATTATGTGTATAAATAAAAAAAAAATGCAAGTTATCCCGTTTAGTGTACATGAAAGTATGTATGAATGTACATTGTAGGGTTGGAAGCTGTAGTGTGGTGAAGCTATACATATGAAAACGGAACAAGACGACCTTTTGACTACAAAGATTCTGTGAGTAATTTGTGAGTTTTAACATAAAAATTTATAAATTCAACCTACGTTTTTTTCACTTTATATTACTTAAACTTTACTAAGTACTACCTAATAAACTTCAATATATACTAGGAAGCAGATTTCAAGCATTGTTAGCAATTTCCTTCTAAATTAAAATTAAGAAAGAAATAGTATATTTTTCATTTATTTATTTTTAATCGCCTTAAAATTTAATAATAAAATTATTGTAAACACATAAATTAAAACTTAACACTTTGTAATGTGTTTTCTTTTACTTTGTAAAGAGTAAAGTAGAACAAACTTAATTAGATTTAAATATACTACATTTAATTATTTTATTTTTATTACATTGTTGAGATTTGTGTAGGCTGTCTTTCATTTGTTGTTTATTTAGTTAAGTTGTTGTTTATCGGCTACTTTTAAATTTACTTCCCGTTGAATTAAAAATTTTCTCTTCGGGTATATATGAAATGAATTACTGTAATGAAATTTAAAAATATTGTTGTCATTTTTTGATTTTAAATTGGAAGACTTAGGCAATGATTTTTTAAATTTATTCTTAACATATGAATTTAGAACGTTGAAGACTTATTATAATGAAGTTATATTAAACTTACTTGAAAATTTCTTTAATCGGCCTTGGCGGACAAATAAAATTATATACGGCTAGTATATAGATTTTTTTCGACCTTGTCATCATGTTTTGCTATAATAAAACAGTACCACCTCGAGTAGGATGTGGTTGTTCACCACGCAAGTTACGTACACAACCAACCACATACACAACCAACCCTTACAAAGACTGGCGACATTTTTTATTCCACTGTAATACAAAATCTCATTATGCCCAATATGCATAATGACTTAATAAACAATAATTTTAAAATAAACTAAAGCCATTGACATTAACAAATATGTTGAAATATTGCTGTCGCAACAATAAGAATGGCATGGAACTGACTAAGCAGAGTCGATCACCAATTTGCTTAATATCGTTTACACATACATATAAACAACAAACGGAAAAGTAATTTTTAAGTTTGATTTAGAAAGTAAGAAATTTTGTAAATTCAGTCTTAAGATTCATGTTAATAAATAAAGTCGAGTAACGCTCCAAAGAAAATATATTAATTCGACTTTTATTTAAAAAAAACGTAACTCGCATGTTGGTCTTGGACAAGGAGAAGCTTTTGTATACGCTACACGTGCCCCTGGAACGCCGTACCCCTTAAGCACGCCGTCCACTAAACATAAACACAATACATTTATTTATAAACAACCTACCCTTCTAGATTTCTTGGGAAGGCGTGAAGTTTCTCTCCTACGGGACATCCTTTAATACACCTCCTGGAAATATTAGAAAACCTCATTTTGAGTTGTTAAGTCGATGACGGCATCTTAAAAAAAGAAAATTGACTATCAGTTGTAGCGGAGTTGTTCGCACAACGCTGTTCTACCATCAGCAAACAAAATACATACGGCAAGATTAAAAAATTGTGTGTATGCGCACGACCAAGGCGTATCTAACTAGGTGGCATTGCTACGACAACAAATACAACAACAGCAGGCAGTTCTGTTTGTGTAAAACCCAATATTGCTGTCAAAAACATGTGTAAAAAGAATGAAAATTAAAAGAAAAAAAATTTTTATAGCACATACGTGGATACATTAATACATGGATATTCGCCATGTATTAATCCAACAACAACAAGAGTGCATGTTTCCAGTATTAGCACCAAATTGTATGCAAAAATAATTATGTTGCGTTGACACAGTTTTTAAACAATCACTTTTTAGAGTTACAAATTTTTTGTACAAATTACAAATTTATTTATAAATTTTGTACAAATTAGAACACAAATTGATAATTTATTTTTTGTTTTTACTTAACTTTTTAATTTATTTATACACAAAATATAAAAACACTAAGGCACTTGAATCAATGAGACTTGAATGTAAATTAATTTCTGGATTATTCGTAAACGAAACAAAATAGTTTGACAATAAAGTTGGGTAAACAAAGGAAAACGAAAATTTTGGCAAAAAATTGTCACCTGCAGGATGATGCCACCTGGTTAAATATGCCTTGCGCTCGACTGTAAATATCCATACATAAAATATGCTGAGAACATGGAATCACTCTTGATGACAAAAAAAATTATTCTAAAACTGAACAGAAACATCTACAAGTATTCTCCATACAGAAGACCACTAACAAATTTTCACTTATTATCTTAAAATCCTTTTGAATAAAATTCTCACTAAAAATAACTACGGAATATTAATCTTTAAACAAGAAAAAAAACAATAAACTTAGTATGTATTAAGAGAGAGACTGTTAACACATTTTCTTGTTATTTTAGACCCCTTTCAGACCAGCAAAGTTTTATTGGCAAAGTCTTGAGTTTGTGGTGGAGTGAGGAAAAGAGAGCGGGGGTTGGTAAAAAACTTGTTGTACTCGCGAATTCCTTTTGTGTTTTTAGTTCGTAAACCGAATTAATATGGCTGCTCTTTATATTTGACAAACATACAAACAAAAGAAACAGACTTTGTCAAAGTAAAATTATCCTGTCTGAACACAAGACAAAGTTTAAAAGAGAATTCAAAAAACTTTGTCAAAGAAAACTTTGCTGGTCTGAAAGGGGTCTTACTTCAAAGACTTGTTAATAAGAATGGCATTTTTAAAAAGAAAACTGAAAAATTTTAGGTGTTGAGAAGTAAGGATTTTTTATTTAAATTTTGTTCTTATATGTATAATAAATAAAGTACATCTTTATCGCTTTTAATATCTCTATCCCTATTTTGCTTAATTTTTTCACCTTAAGTAAAATTTTGTCATGCCATAGAATTTGCAGGAATTTATCGATTAACAATAATTTGCAGATTAAAGATAAAGAATTATAAAATAATTTTTATGGATAATATTCTTGGGAATTACGTTAAGTTTAACTGACAAATAACGGTATCTACAAGGATCCAAAATATATAATTTATTGTTGGAGGAACACATTTAAAAAAAGTTATATACGGATAAATACTGCATTTTTAAAGAAAACATGAAAAAAATCGGCAGCAAATCATATTCTCCAAAATATTTGTATTTATATATATATGATAACAAATGCGGCAATGTAGATAAAATACATACATACATATGTACAATTATTCGTAATGATTTAAAAATTGTGCGATAATTCGAATGATAAATTTATATATGCAACGATACCTCATTCCGACACAATATAGATAGTTTTAGATCTGGTGTTCTAAACCAAGCTTAAATTTTGTAGTGCAGATTAAAAATAATGATTAAAAAAAATGAATTTTTAAGGAAAATATGAATACAAAATTGGTTACGTAAGTATGTATATGATACCAAAATGAGACAATGTGGATAAAATATTCCATATGTACATTGATTCGAAGTGTCTTAAAAATTGTACTGTCATTCGAATCAGAGATTATAAACAGAATACCCAACAATGACGTTTGCAAAAGCGTGTAATCAGGTGTTATGTGATTTTACGTACAAAATTTTAAATTAAGATTATATGAAAAAGATAACTAAATTAGAAAAGACAAAGGTTTATACCTCTTTTATATAATTGAGGTAATGTTGTTGTAAGTTGTCGCGTCTAGTTAGTACTTTATGATTCGAATGATAAATTCGCAATATTCGTAATAATACCTCATTTCCACACAAAATAGTTTGTTTTAGATCTGATGATCTAAATCAGATTTAAGCCTATTTTTTCCAAAATATTTGCATTGACTTCCCTGCCAGTTGTGAATATTAGCACATGAACAATACATAAACACTTATGTATTGTTTAATAATTAATTATAATTTATTAAATTATTTTTGAATTAATTTAAATTTATTGTCCCTAAATTTCATATTAATTTCATAAAGGTGTAGCAAAATATAGAAGATAATAAGTGATATTATTTCATAAAAATAATTTTATGAAGACCTACAGCTAAAAATTATTTAATTAAAATTATAATAAAATTCCAAAGAAATATAATGAAGTTTAATTACTTTATTTAATTTCAGTTCTTTTCATTGTTTTGAATTTGTGTCTGCATTCTCTGTTGCGTTAGTTTTTTATTTTATTGAATCCTTTGAAAGGAAATTCACAATAAGTATTTAAATCGTATATTAAAAATATTATATAGTAAATAATACCAATATAATAAGTAATTTATTTATTGTGTTCAAATATTAATAACATAAAAAAAATGACTATGGACTGTTGTGTACACAGAGCCGTCTCGCCAGGTTCAATGTATACGTTTTTTCAACCTCTGGTTCACATCAATTGTAATGAATTGCATACAAGAGTGTTGGTATGGACCACTAATTTGCTTACGTATTTGCACAAGTATGTTTTCACTTCCTGCTGGATAGTAGGAACTTCTAGATATCTACGGATATTTTCATTTCGTATACATCAAGGGGCGTAATCGACAAGTCGTAAAATCCTAGACCGTCCTCTTTGTAACTTCTGGATATTATGGTTTTGTGTAAAAGAACTTTGTATTCCAAGGCCAGGGTTGAGTTAGTACCTATTAACTATCGTAGTTTGTTTTAAGTTTTATGGCCGTTATTTTTGCCTCAATGTAGCAGGACCAAGTAAGGCGTTGATCTAAGTGGATACACAAATATTTAACGTGTGTTTCGGCTGTAAACGTGGTATTGTTATGGTTATATGCGAGGGAAAACGTTACGTGAGCACATTTTGATTTGTCGAACGAAAAATGACACTGAAGGTGGCACATAGCCGAAACCGGTTTGTCTCCAAACCAAATTTGACAATGGATGACGGAAATTCGTTCCAAAATTCTACATTTTTAGTGGTAGCTTGTTAAAAGTCTTCGCTGAATTCTTACATTGGAAAGTTTCTTGGGTGTTTGCGCGCTGTGACGGCAGTGCCATGACATGCCCTTCCGCTTGGATGTTTGGTGTTATACGTAAAATATCAATTAATTCTAAAGCAATTTTTCGTATTGAAGTGTGTTTCAAAAACTAAAAGTATGTCTATTTCCTGTGTCTACTTAGTGTTTATACGTTCCAGTAGCATATTTTCAACTGGTTCATTTTTTGCTAAGCAAAATTTGCAAAAACATGTTTTGGCCTATCTTTGTTGAAATACAACTATTAATACTAAGCAAAAAATGACTTCATCACAATCGGTTTGATACTAAAATGGAATCAGCCGAGATGGAACTGAAATACAAACAATGCTTTCATTGCCAACCTAGTTAGATACGCCTTGTTATTTACAATGTTTTTCGATTTCGTGGTGATTTTTCGCAATTGTGGTGAGTCCTAAATTTGAAATTTTTTTGTGAAACTGCGGTTGTAGGAGTTAGGTTTTCTTTGCTATTTTCTTAATCTTTGAAGTTTTTTTATTTTTTTTAATGCGGTGCAACATTTAGTTCCTTCCGTAAGTTATGTGCAGACCTCGGGACGTTTGTTTCTGTATGTGTGCATTTTAGCAAATTTAATAAGGATTCATAATATACGAATTGGATGGGCTTCTGTGTAACCGTTTCCCCGCAAGAGTGAAAATACCCACAAAAATTCAGCGAAACGGTGTCTGGCCTATGTCTCTGACGCAAATTATAAGATCCTACGTTATCTAGTGCGGTAAGAAAGTTGATTTCAGCATTGGTCAGACGGACGTTGGTAATTGCACCCTACCTATATATATATATATACATACATAAAAATTACGTGTACGTTTTTATACGCATGCTCTATGGGCCGTGAGGAGTGTTTCTGTGTAGTTTGAAGTTCGTCCGACAGATGGCGCAATATTTATTTTTTTGTGTTTTTGCACCGTAACTCAAGAAGTACTGCACCGATTTTGACCAAAATTTACATTTATACTCTATGGGTCGCCAGTGGGGCTTCTATGTAGTTTAGTGTTCGTCCATCAGATGGCGCAAAATTTCCTTTTTTTGGTGTTTGTGCGCGATAACTTAAGTCCTATATCACCGATTTCGACTACTGTTCGCGAGGAGTGTTTCTATGTGGATTGACCGACAGGTGGCGCCATTTTTCTATTGTTCGACCGCAATAACTTAAGAACTACCGCACCAGGTTTGCCATAAATTTATATATAAGTTCTATCTATGGCCGTGAGGAGTGTTTCTAAAGTGCTTTCGTGCAGTTTAGGTGTTGTTCGATAGGTGGCGTGATTCTGTGTAGTTTGGCTTTTGCCCGATAGATATTAGCGCGATAACCCTAGCGCATGGTTCGCTGAAAGCGATTGGTGCTTAATTGGTGTGTAGCGGCGTTAATTAGCCCAATATCGGATCATACCTAAGCTATTTTCGTTAAAAAAATAAAGTTAAAAAAGTAATTAAATATCTCACTTTTTAATCTTTATTTGCGCGATAAGCCTATGCTGTATTTCGCTGAGGCGTTGCATCCTTAATCAGCATGTAGTGGCATTAATTAGCCCGATACCAACTCAAACCTAACATCTTTCTATGGAAAAAATAAATTTAAAAATATAGTTTAATAAAGTTTAAAACAGTAAATAAATGTCACTATTTTTTAAACTATATTTGCGCGGTAAGCCTATGGTATGTTTCATTGAAGGCGTTGGGTGCTTAATTTGCGTGTGGCGGCGGCTCATACATAACCACTTTTCGTGAAAAGTGTGTGGATGCCAAACGAAAAAAATAAGTTATTTAATTTAAGTTTAATTTATTTAAATTAAATATTACATACATTTCATTAAATTAAAAGTAAATTAATTTTATTATTGAAAGCTTTTGAAGAAAGTAAACAAGCAACAGACAGCAAAGGCAGCCTCCTTACCCCAACAATAACAAACAAAAAATGACTTAAATTTTAAAAAACGTATATTGCATTAAAAAATGCAATGCCCACGTGCAAATATTGGTCGCCGTACACGGCACACAAATCATATGCCTGTGCTGCGCTCACAGCAGATACAAGAGGAGCGCGCAGAAGACAACGAACAAGTCAGGAATCGAATGTCACTTTTGCGCCAAAATTCTTCACTAGAAAATCAGTTTGCGAGAAGAGCCTACATAGCAGCAATACATAATACCAATCGCATTGTTTTTAAGCGCCTTGCATTTAATTACGATCCAACAATTGATTATAATGCGCATCCCAATATTAATATCGGAAGCATGGATCAATTATGTGTCCATTGCAAAGCATTTAAATATAAAAAGGAAACACCAGGCTTATGTTGCGCAAATGGCAAAGTAAAGCTGCCAGAACTAAGCAAACCACCGGAACCATTGCTTTCATTGGTGTCTGGAAAAACACCACAATCAAAACATTTCCTAACCCATATACGAGGTTATAATAATTGCTTTCAAATAACGTCATTTGGTGCTGATAATATAGTTACTGGGAGTTTCATGACAACATTTAAAGTACAAGGACAAAGCAGGATCCTTATTGCCTACTCCTGATGAAGAATCACTGGTTCAAAGTCATTTTATCTACTTAGCTATAATTTATGGATATAAGAACAGCTCAGAATTGAAATCACTACAACGTACACAAAATAAAGCATTGAAAATCGTCTACAGTCTTCCTAATACATATCCAACAGTATCGCTTTTTAAAACAGTTTTGCCCATACGTGCCATCTACAAGATGAATTTGATAATGTTCGTATTTAAATGTATTAATAACATTGGTTATCACACAATTAGTTTTTCAAGAAATCACCATTATATCAACACAAGAAACAATAATAATCTTTATGTTGCAAGATGCCGATTTGAAACGACAAAACAACGTTTAGAGTTTATTGGAAGCAATGAGTTCAACAGTTTACCACTATTTTTGAAAACTGAAACTAGAATTTCAACTTTTAAGAGAAACCTCAAAAACTTTTTATTACAACATGTCGAAGAGTTCATTTAATCTCATACTTTCTAATATAAAATAGAAAACAGCAAATTGTATCTCAAATTTTTTTTTTTTTTTATTTAATCAACGTAATTATTAACTTTCTTTTTAACATGTATGACTATCTATATTTATTTATTTTATAATGTAGTTATTTAAACAATATTACATTAAAATCATTATTGAATTGTATTTTGCCAACTTGCTTCAATAATGCCTTTTAGGCGCTGAAGCACAAAAAAAATATGAATTGTAATTATTCAAATGAATATATAAGTAAATAAATAAAAAATAAAAAAAAATATATAAATTTTTGCAGATATATTTCCTTGGCAATTCTAAACCCGAAGTGCACTTGCTACGGGACTACACCGAAACATTGTGGAATCTTGCATTTAATGTGTGTCTTGCATTTAATTACGATCCAACAATTGATTATAATGTGTATCCCAATATTAATATCGGAAGCATGGATCAATTATGTGTCCTTTGCAAAGCATTTAAATATAAAAAAGAAACACCAGGCTTATGTTGCGCAAATGGCAAAGTAAAGCTGCCAGAACTAAGCCAACCATCGGAACCATTACTTTCATTGGTGTCTGCAAAAACACCACAATCAAAACATTTCCTAACCCATATACGGGTTATAATAATTGCTTTCAAATAACGTCATTTGGTGCTGATAATATAGTTACTGGGAGTTTCATGGCAACATTTAAAGTACAAGGACAAAGCACGATCCTTATTGCCTATTCCTGATGAAGAATATAAATTTTTGCAGATATATTTCCTTGGCAATTCGAAATCAGAAGTTACCACCAGAAGTGCAATTGGTACGGGACTACGCCGCAACATTGTGGAATCATTACAAAATTTATTCCATCAGCATAACGAATTGGTGAATTTATTTAAAGATGCAATAAACCGAATGCCATTCGATAATCACAAAATAGTTATAAAAGCTGATAAACACCAATAGGTGAGCATCCACAACGATTCAATGCACCAACAATAAATGAAGTTGCTATTGTAATTGTTGGTGATCACTTCTAGCCAAGAGATATAATTTTACATCGAATAAATGATCAATTGCAACAAGTACCTGTAACACATCGCTCATGTGATGCGCTGCAATATCCAATACTGTTTAGGCAAGGAGAAGATGGCTACCATTTTCAATTAAAAATGTTAAACCCAACTACTGGTAAATTTTTAAATATTTTATTGCTCACAAAAAATTTTTTCCATATTATAGATGGAGAAACAAATAAAAAGATAAGTTGCATGAATTACTATGCGTACAGATTCGGGAGAATATGGAAAATCATATTTTGAAATGCCGCCAACTGTATCATCAGTATGTTGTATATATGTATGCAAAAATAGAATCAGAGCGGCTATTATTTATTCGCCAAAATCAACGTCAATTACGACCAGAGGAATATATTCATCTACATGATGCAATTAATAATGATGGCAATTTAAATGATCTTTGCCGATTAACAATTCTACCAGCTACCTATACCGGCAGCCCATGTCATATGTATGAATATTCACAAGATGCTATGACATACATTCGCAATTATGATCGTCCTGATTTATTCATCACTTTTATTTGCAACCCAATTTGGAATGAAATTAGAAAATGTTTATTGCCAGGACACTCGCAAACTGATCGTCATGACATCACAGCACGCGTATTTAAGCAGAAATTAAAGTCGCGGATTTAATTGTAAAATCTAATGTTTTTGGCTTAGTTCGTTGCTGGATGTATTCGATTGAATGGCAGAAAAGAGGACTGCCACACAATTCCAACGTCGCAAACAAGGGAAAATAGTACCTGACCACCGAAATGTATTTTCAAGTGATGCTTTAGGTCGACTATACACTGTACATCCAAATAATGATGAATGCTATTACTTCCGTTTGCTTTCGATTTATATACGTGGTCGGACATCATTTCAAAATTTTAAAACCATAAATAATATATCGGGACGCCTGCCAAAAATTAAATTTACTCGAGAACGATGACCATTTGGAAAATTCACTTGCTGATGCCTCACTGGGTGCCTCTCCATATCAAATTCGTATTCGCAATTATAATACCAAAGTGCAGTCAACCTAAACCTTTAGAACTGTGGGAAAAATATAAAAATGCAATGACAGATGACATTTTATATCAAACGCGTAATGCAAATGCAAGGATTACAATACTCTCCTGAAATGTATAATCAAGCATTAATATACATTGAGGATATTTCTTTAGTAATGGTGAATAAAACTTTGAATTCATTGGGAATGACATCTCCAAATCGAGCCGCTACGGATGTTGTCAATCGTGAAATACAACGTAAAAAACATTACGATGCCAAGGCTTAAACACATTCGTTTATCATAATTTACCAAACTTAAATAAACAGAAAAAAACACGTTTATGACACTATTATGAAAACTGACCATGTAGGAACTGGTGCAATTTATTTCCTAGATGATCTAGGTGGTACTGATAAAACTTATCTAATTTCGATAATTTTGGCAAAAATACGGTCTGTCGGTAATATTGCGTTAGATATAGCTTCATCGGGAATTTCTGCTACCCTATTAGATGGTGGAAGCACATTCCGCGTTAAAATTACCATTGAATATGCAACTGACCGAAACACCAACATGTAATATTTCAAAAACATCTGGGATGGCAAGGGTACTTCAACAATGCATGTTTATTATATGGGATGAATGCACATTGGCGCATAAATAATCTCTAGAGGCATTGGATCGAACATTGCAAGATTTACGTGGCAACCAACAACCATTTGGTGGTGCTCTTATATTATTGGCAGGCGATTTTAGACAAGCCTTACCAGTCATATCACGATCAACACCAGCAGATGAACTAAATGCGTGTTTAAAAGCATTTCATTTGTGGCGGTATGTTAAAAAACTTTCACTAACGGTAAATATGCGCATACAATTACAAAATCATGCATCAGCCCTTTTATTTGCACGTCAATTATTAGATATTGGAAAAATTGCTGTGGACAATGCAACAGGACTCATCACATTGCATGCAGATTGTTGTGTTTTAAATGAATCAAAAGAAGGCTTAATTTCAAGTGTATATCCCAATATTGAGCGCAATTTTACCAATCACCAATGGCCAAGTGATCGCGCTATATTGGCAGCCAAAAACAAAGGTGTTTGCGATATTAATATTGATATTCAAAATAAAATAAGCGGAGAAATAACAACATAAAAATCCATTGATTATGTTAACGATCCTGATGAAATTGTTAATTATCCAATTGAATTCTTAAGTTCCCTTGACTTACCAGGAACTCCACCTCACATGCTACAGTTAAAAGTTTGTTCACCAATAATTCTATCACGCAATTTTAATCCACCACGGCTTTGTAATGGAGCAAGATTAGCATAAAAAAATTATTAAATAACATTATAGTAGCAACTATATTAACTGGTAAGTACAAAGGTGAAGGCGTATTCACTCCACGTATACTTATAATGCCTGAAGATATACTGTTTTCATTTAAACGCATACAATTTCCAGTACGTCTGGCATTTGCTATGATCATAAATAAATCACAAGGTCAATCGCTGCATGTATGTGGATTGAATCTTGAAACACCATGCTTCTCACATGGACAATTATACGTTGGATGCCTACGTGTTGGTAACCCATCATCATTATTCGTATTCGCTAATTACCACAAAACCAAAAACGTAGTTTAACAAAAAGCATATATATATATATATATATATATACATATACATATATATACCCTTTTCATTCTTCTGAAGGGTATAGAAGTCTGGCCAATTTTGTAATGTCGACTTAAGATCTTTTGTGAGTGATTTTGAAATTTTTTAATGAAGTTTTTAATAAAGTGGTTATTAATTTGAAATTTAAATTTTTTATTATATTTTTGTGGATTATCGAATTTTCTTAAAAGTTTGACGTTTTTAATAAAATAAAATTATAGAGGTCTTCGTCGTGAAATTTGAAAGATTTCAAAATATTATGATGTAGATTTGTGAAATTTTTTGTATAATTGTCTGTAAAATCTTGTTGTTTACAAGAATTTTAAGTTACTTAGTAAAATTGTTCAAAATCTTTTGTGTTCTTAGAGAATTTTTTAATTCAGTGCAATATATAGGTACGTGCGTAATTGATCTTTTGCTGTTAATCGGTTTCCCGTAAAATTGAAAATTCAAAAAAAAACCTCCGAATATATAAATTTCCACATATCATCGAAGTTTGCGGACTGATATTGCTGAAATAGCCGAACCCGCTAATCAATTGGTCTAACTTCCAACTTAGTAGGTTACCTAGTGCTTTTATAAAGTGGATTTCAACTTCTGACGGCCATCATTAAATGAACTTCTCTACATTTAGGGATCTATAATATATGTATGTATATTTACTTTATGGGGTCGCGACTGAATATGTAAAAATTAAAAACCGAATGCCACACTCATGCATGCATACCCTTTGCGCGTTTGTTGATGGGTATAAAACAATTTTTTTTAAATACTCCGATAATTGTTTTTGCAGTTTATAATACGGTTAACCGGTGTTGTTTCTTAAATTTCAAAACATAACCGTGCCGAATAATAGAAGACTACAAACGAATTTCCTATCGCGTTTCTGCAGACGCTCTCTCACCTTCTGAAATAATTTTTGGCTAGTCGAGACGTAGTACTACACTAAAGAGAGAGACACCGTCTGCAAAATAACGGAAGAAAATGTGTCCGTACTTCTGTTTGAAGTACGTGTAGATGTTCCTGTTCAATTAGAGCATAGATTTTTGGCTCTAATCTAGGTTGTTTCCATGTTCTCAGCATAGTTGATGTAAGAGTGTTTACAGACGATCGTCTGTGTGTTTGGCATAACGGATTTGTGCGGACAATTGTTCGGACAACTCTGTTGGACATGAAGCGACCAGCAACACGTGTGATGGCTGAGAGGATTTATGGATAGTCAAGACGCCATGACAAAATAGTCGCTTCATGTTCAAATAAAATTGTTCTAACATTTGGTCGTACAACTCTGTTCTGTCATTACACAAACAATATACACAGGCAAAATAAAAAAGTAAGTATAAATATGTGAGCTCGACTATAAACACGCGTATATATACTAAGCTAAAAGCATTCATACAATCTCGATGTCACAAAAAAATTATGATCAAATTCAGTGCGCGCACAAATTTATCTCTGTTTAAGACTTATTGTAACTAGCACCTACCAAGGCGTATCTAACTAAAGAGTGATTTAGACTATGTGAATTGTCGTACGATTACTCAATTTTTTGTGTAGAAGAGCACGGATGGGATCATGTAAATCCAATATGTAATGAAGTCGTACGTAATTGAGAGAAAATACCGATGAAAATTTGACAGTCGTACGGCTCTCTTTGTTTTTTGAAAAATTTCAAAAACCATCACACACCATTTGATCAGGAGAGAATTTTTCAGGGATGCAAAACTAGATCTAATGAATTGCACTATATAAAGAAAAATTTTAGTTTGTCGTTGCAAGATATTATTAAAAACGTATGTCAAATTTAACTTGTATTACATATGTATGTATGTATATGCGTCTGCATATAAAAAAGCTTATCTATTTCAATATTAACTGTACAACACTAGAAGATCTTTACGAAAGAATATTGTTTGGCGGTAAACTTTCCACGCCTGATTTTTATGTAAACAAATAGCAACATATATACGTGTGTGCACACACCATATGTTTTGGTATTTTACCAATCATGTAAACGAAAAAAAATCTGTCGTATGATTTTACTCTAATTTTTTTAAATACCGATGAAATTTCATCATATTTTTGCTCTCATTTTACCGATGAAAAATATCATCGTCTAAACCCCACTTAAGTGGCATTGCTACGACAAAAAATACAACAACACAGGCAGTTTTTTTGTGTAAAACCCAAAATTGCTGTCAAAAACATGTGTAAAAAGAAAGAAAATTAA
This sequence comes from Phania funesta, assembly GCA_963932375.1. Classification (NCBI taxonomy): domain Eukaryota; kingdom Metazoa; phylum Arthropoda; class Insecta; order Diptera; family Tachinidae; genus Phania; species Phania funesta. The sequence continues at coordinate 61,217,387 of OZ010653.1, forward strand.
AAGAAAAAAGTTGAATAAATTTTGTTCGGTAAGTTTTTAAACAGTCACTTTTTAGAATTACAAATTTTTTATACAAATTACAAATTTATTTAAAAATTTTGTACAAATTAGAACACAAATTGATAATTTGTTTTGTGTTTTTACTTCACTTTTTAATTTATTTATACACAAACTATATAAACACTAAGGCACTTGAATCAATGTGACTTGAATGTAAATGAATTTTTTGATTATTCGTAAACAAAACAAAATAGTTTGATATAAAAATTGGGTAAACAAAGGAAAACGAAAATTTAAGAAAAAATTGTCACCTGCGGTAGTGATGCCACCTGGTTAAATATGCCTTGGTACGAAAAGATCCATAGGAAGAAATCAAAATCCCAATAATTAGTAAACAAAAACAGCTGTTGCTATTTAAAGTTTATTCCTAAGGTGGTGAATTACTAGCGACAGAGTTACCTTATCAAATATTTCAACGATAAATTGCGGTAAAAAATTACTGTCACAGGGATGGAAAATTCTGAAATACAGTACTTGGTTAAGTTATTAAAATTCAATTTTAAATATTTTTTTTTGCTTCGTGAAATTAAAGCGGTATCTAATTTTTTGTTGTTGTTCACGGAAATCATATTTTTTCATATTATTATTATAAAACCTGTGACTTTATGAAGCTTTGTTAACTCGGTAGTTATTTTATTCATATTATCATGGTTTTGATCTCTCAATTAAAATATAAGGAAACGTTCCATACAATAAAACTTACTTATCTATACTGCTAAGATATTATACAGTACATTGCACATTTCTGGGTGTTGCATTAAAAGCAAGTTTATTGAATGCCATCAATATATGTATTGTATATATGTATCTTCAAATATTATAAACACATAGCCGAGATTGTAATATAAATTACTATTTTGGAACTTAAAATCGCTTACATCTTCACAATTTTCGTCATTATATAAAGCTATTCATTTAAAAACTAAAAGTAATTTTTATTAGTAAAACTTACCTTATGTTACACATTATAAATTGTTAAGTAATTTCAATCTTTAGGCATGAGTTCTTTTTTTCTTTCTATTCAGAAAGAGAATTATTTATTTAATATGGACAACCAACCTTTTTTGAAAACAGTAAAAGTTTTAATTCTATTAATAATAATAATTAATAATATTTGTAGTTCGGAAAAAACAATAAAAAAAAGTTACACATTATATGTATAAAAAAATAATTTGCCCATAATTTTGAATATTAATATTTACAACGAGGTACAGCAACCACAACATGTTGTGTATTGATCTAAACACTTAGACCACAGCAGACTACACAGCTTCATGGCTACAAATGCAGTTAACGTCATATGTCGCCGTGTATACAGCTACTTAATTTTTTGAAGGCGGCAGCTACGTCATAAACACCTGATAGGAAGATTGACGTTGCATTATTAGTATTTGTGTTTGGCGAACAATGATTAAAGGAAGTTTATTACATTTTTCATCAGCAATTGCTACAATTATTAAAATCAACTAAAATAAATGCAAGCCAAAATGAAATGAATCACTTGAAACATATTAACAGCTGTTTTTTAGAAATACATATTTCAATGTTGCCACTTCGACTTTGTTTGCCTTAACGCAAAATCAAAACCAATTAACGCCCACTGTACTATAAATAGTACGCAACTTCAAGTTTTAATAAAAATTATGTAATTAAGTTTTTCACTCTGCCAACGATTTTTGTCTATCATTAATAATACCTACAATAATCATGTATTAAAAATATTTATAGCTATGTGATCAAAATGAGGGGAATCCCAGGTTTGTGTTGGCAATTTATTTCATATTAGGTTCATTCGAGTACTTTTTTAGTAGAGTTTAGTAACTGAGTAAATTTTTCAATTTGCTCTCCCAAAATAAATTTTGTCCAAAAAGTACGCGAATGGAAATTTAGTAAAATTTATCCAACAGCTGATTGTAAATGAATGCAGTGTTGTAAAAAATTTATTCCTTTGACTACTCGAGTCTTTTTGTTGTTCGTACTCAGTACAGCACGATTTATTGTCTACAACTCTTAGGAAAAAAAACGTAACTTGTGTTGCTTTATAAGTTTTTTCTTTTTATTTTATTTATATTGTAAGTTTTTCCTGATTAAATTTGTTAAATAGTTCATTATTACTCGTTTTTGTTATTGATTAGTACGAATATCCAATTACTATATTCCGAAGTATTCATCACTTCTACAACACTAAAGAAGTAAACAAACAATGAAACAAAATAATTTTTTTTCCTAAATCCTAATTAAACTGCTGTGGAAAGGGTAACTTAAGCAAAAAACACTTATTCTTGTATGCAAACGTAAATTAGTACACTTAACTGTTTTCAAATCCCTATTTACTTGTGTTTGCTTTAGTTTTCCTTATTTTCACAAAAATTTTAACAACTACGTAAAAATTTTTTGTTTGTTTACATTTTAAAACATATGTTTTTTTCAGCCGACTAAATTCTACTAACAAAAATTTCTTTAGCAGATTTTGCAATTGCTCAGTCATCGAACTGGCATTTTACGATCTCAAACTGTGTTCTCATCTACTAAACTTTGTGTACTCGAACGCAGTTTAGTAAAGTTTAGGCATAATTATTGATAATTATTGGGTTCTCGAACGAAGCTATTGGCAGCTGAGTACTATTTTAGTTTATTTTAAAATATTTGGCTGTAGAAAGTGGTAAAAAGTATTAAATTTATTAAACGACACTACATTTAATAAAAAGCACACAAAACGGCTTAATTCGTTTTTTCTCACTTTAGCGTATAAAGTGTACTTAGTACAATGGTCGCTTGAGGTAAAATAAAGTAGTAAAGCAAATACATATTTATTTGTCTTATATGCTTCTGGGCCAAAATTTGTACTCGTGTTTGTTTCTTATATTTTCAATTAGTGACCTTTTATTAACATTCCTACCGGTAATTAGGACAAAACGTATTTATCAAATGACGAAACGATATACTTTTACACACCAAAAAAAAAACTATTTTGGATTACAAGAAGCAATAAATGACATCATTGGCGACAGCAGTGATGATGATGCTACATACGTCGGTATTCTGTTGCCACCAAATCCAGGTATTATAACCGATGAGGAGGAAGGTGGAGACGATGAGTTATATGAAAACAAATTACCTCGAGACGTTCTTGGTAATGTAGAAGTTGTTAATCACAGATAAACCACAACCATCAAAGATCAATGGAGTAGCGATGACGATGAACCTCTTAAAACATTAACGTCATCTACTTCGCGTAATGTACCACAAACAAAAAGATTTAAAAATACTGAGTTACCAAATTAGAGAAAATGTACGCCAGTTTACTCAGTTTATCAGACAATTCCTGTTCAAAATTGTATTGAAGAATGACGTGGTTTTGTTTCGGATATTTTGAAAGACATGACCCCTGTGAGAGCACAATATATGCTGGACAAAACAATAGGCACGAACTCCGTAAGTTCTTGGGCATACTTATACTTACCGGATATCATAAATTACCTAGTGAAAGATCATATTGAAGCTTAGATGAAGACCTAGGTGTGAAATTAGTTTCAGAGTGCATGTCAAGAAACAGATTCTTGGAAATTAAGAGAAACCTGCATTTTGCAGATACACAAAAATAGTTTTGTCAATTCGGAATGTTACATGAAGACTTATCGATTGACGAATCAATGGTTAAGTACTTTGCCCACCATTCAGCCAAACAATTTATAATGGGTAAACCTTCGGATTCGGATATCGTAATTGGGCGTTGACCAGTTCTGACGGTTATTGTTACACAATATGATGTATATTGTGGAAAAACTTCTGAGACTACCACTGTTCCTCTTGCCACCCGTGTTGTATAGAATTTGCTGGCAAACGCACCAACAAAACCAGGAGAAAATGCAGTTTATTTTGACAACTTTTTTACAAATTACGATCTGCTTGTCGATTTAAGGAATCTTGAGTACAGAGCTACTGGCACCTTGCGTGAAAATATAACAAAACGGTGTCCATTACTTTCATCAAAAGATATGCGCAAATTCGGCTATAGGTTTGATAAAATAAATGAAATTCTTATAGTTAGGTGAAAAGATAATAATGTTTGCACGATTGGAACTAATTTCGATACTGTAGAACCAATAGGAAAAAGTCAAAAGATGGTGTTCCATAAAAAAGCAAAAAGTGGATGTAGACATGCCTCATGTATTCGAAAATTATAATAAAGGGATGGGAGGCGTAGATCAAATGGACCAGTCTATAGGATTATACCGAATTGGAGTGAAAGGAAAAAAGTGGTGGTGGGTCTTGTTTACATATGTAGTGGACATGACTATAAAAAATGCATGGAGGTTATACTGCATTACAAACCCTGATAATCGCACGGATCAGTTATCGTTTCGCAGACATATAGCACAGATATATCTGAGCGATTAAAAAACAAACCCGTAAAGGAAAGCAATTGTCCTCTAGAATTGACGGAGAAGACAGGAAAAATAATGATCATAACCCTCAAAAAATACCTAGCCAACTTAGATGTGATTTATGCTCAAATCGAGTTAAAACGTCGTGTGCCAAGTGCCTGAAAACGCTTTGTTTGGAAAGAGGATGTATTGCTAAATATCACTCCTAAACGCCCATTGTACTAAACTTAGTACACCTCTCTAAACCTGACTTTGAATGATTTTTTGTAATTTTTTCTTTTGTAGTAGCTTAAGACAAGTGATTTTACATTAGTATTAAAAATTTAATTGGTAAAAATGTTCATAGTTTTCATTTGGGCGTTAATGGGTTAAGAAACTAAAACATAGAAGAAACTGAATATGGTCAAAAAGAAAATCAAATAAATAAAAAAATCATTTTAACAGATCTGGCCTAAAAATACTTTTTTCGCACCTTTCATGTGGTATATCAGGTAAAATAACTTGTTTTTAAATGTATATAAATAAATTCATTCCATATATTCAAGCTGATTTTTTTCTACGCGTTCTAAATAGAAATTAGTTTAAATTGTCGACAGCGACAATTGTAGTATAGTAGTCATGTAGCTGAGATGTCTCCAAAAATATCGCCTTTATATGAACGTGTGTATTTTACTTTTGACAGATTATAGTCTGTAGCTCGCTGTGGTCTATGGAAATCATAAATACAAGATGTCATCAGCAATCAATTGTATATAAAATAGCTCGTTTAAATCGTCTAACGTAAGTAAAGTTTGTATTTTACAATTTGTGGGAAGCACTATATAATATCTAGACGTGCTCTAGTATACATTTGGCACGATGACGGTTAGATCAAGGAATGTATAACCTATTTAATTGCAAAAAGCTTGAACCATTACAAAAGAAAATAATGGAAGCTAGTTGTTGTATAGTTATTATGATTAAACTTGAATTTCCTAAATAATGTTTTACAGTGTATATAAAGATCAATAATGACTATACGAATCACCCTGCCTATGTACATAGATTATAGAATATCATAGATGAGAGTAAATAAAGAACTCACTTCTAATAAGTATTTCAAATGTGAAAGACGTCTTTTATTGATTATTAATTATTTTATATTAAATATAAAACACTAGTATTTACATAAAGCACATCTGAAACAAATAGTTAAAAAAGTTTAATATTAATAACATGGCTTGCTGATGTAAGGTCGTCGTATTGTGCTAGAACAAGGAAAAGAGGTTATGGGAAGGAGGATAGAGGGAGTAGTGTTTATTAATATTTGATTTGAACCTTTCCACAGAGAAAGTGGGAGGAAAGACCGCTGCTGGAAGCTTATTCCACATACGAATGGTCCGACTAAAGATCTAATTTTGTCTGTAGTGCGTTGTGCGATCCACTGGGCTTTCGACCACAAATGAATGTGCTCTTGATGAAGTACGCGTGGTGCGTATGAATGAACGGGTTTCGGGAATAATATCCTTAATTTCATCAGAGCACAATCCATTGTAGTAGCGATAGAACAGCGAAATACAACCCACATTGCGTCGATGCTCGAGAGAGTCAATAGAGTTGGATACCCTACTGTCACCGATAAACACCTTCGCCCTCTCCTGTACGCGGTCGAGTAACTCCAAAATAGATTTTGATGCAATGGCCCATACATGAGAGTTGTATTCCATTTTCGGTCGGATATAAGTGGTATAGATAGTTAGAAGATCGGATGGGGTGAAATACTTCTTACACCGTTTGAGGAAGCCTAGGCACTTGAATGCTTCTTTCGACACTTGAAAGATGTGTTGGGTCCGTCGGACATCACATTGAATCTTCATGCCAAGAACATCAAGATTCCTCCATATCTATACCACCCATAACTACAGATGAAGCAGCAAAGTTCGTCGTGCGTCTGTGTGTTAGCATACAACGCTGGGTCTTATTGGGGTTAAAATCGACCCTATTCGCGCGACCCCATTCTGTGATCGTCACAAGATCACTATTTAATGAATCATTCATGCGTTACATCATGGCCCCAATCTCTAATAGGCTTGGTCTGTTGATGAATGAGTAAGAATGGCATATGCTGCTGTCATCTGCAAAAGAATAAATAGGGTTGGAAGCTTGACGAAGAAGGTCATCTAGGAAGATAAGAAATAGAGTAGGGGAAAGAACGGAGCCCTGTGGTACCCCTGAATTGATCTTGAACTCGTCTGCTGAGATCCCATCTACAACAACTCGTATAGTGCGATCTCTGAGAAAGCTCGATATAAATCGAAGTTATTACCGACACCAAAAGTTATTACCGACACCAAAAGCAACAAGTTTTGACAAGAGCGCGCCATGCCACACCCTTTCGAACGCCTTGGAAATATCTAGAGCGACCACTTCACTTTCGCCAAAATGATGTATGGACCTACACCATCTCTCCGAGAGGAAGACCAGTATGTCTCCCGTAGAGCGCCCTATACGAAATCCATACTGACGGTCGTGAAGCAAATTGTTGGACTCCAGGTAATTAACAAGATGGAAATTCACCACACTTTCCATAACCCAAAGTATGCTGAAAAGTTTGGCCAAAGGCTGGCGTCGAAGAGCACTGCTTCAAGACCAGTGCAGGGATGCCATCCGGCCCTGGAGACTTGTTTATTTTAAGGCCCGCAAGAACCCTTTTAACGGCACGGGTTGGCATAGTTACTGATACTCTTTCGAGCAAGGGCAGTGGTTGATTGCTTTCCGGCAAGAGAGAATTGCTTGCAAATAATTCGGCCAAAATGTTAGCTTTATCAAGCGGGTCAGTGAATACTTGGTCATCCTTTAAAAGAGTCGGAATTGAGGAACTAGCATTATCATTTACTCTTTTAACGAAAGACCAAAAGCTCTTACTACCCCGTGGAGCACTAAGAACTTTAGCACGAAGACGCTGCTCGTATAAAGCTTTTTCGCGCTTTAGTACTTTGGCACACGAAGATCTTGCCCTTTTGCGTAACGAGTCAGTATCGGCATTTTTGTTATTCAGCCATGTACTGAATGCTTCCGCTCTGGATCTGACTGCAATTTTGCACGTCTGATTAAACCAAGATTTTATTCTAGGTTTTATCGAAGTTTGTTTAGATGGAATGAAGGATTTCATTCTAAACGAAATTATATTCTCGACTATTTTTGCCATGGAATTGACATTATTGACCATGAAACAAAGTTTCCAATTAAAATGTCTGAAGAAGTCGTTGAGGTCAGCCCAACGAGCCTTTTCGTAGATAAATTTTTTACGTTTCTGGGTCGTTCGTGAAACTTTAAGGAGTTCCGAGAACGAAAAGCAGGTGGAAATAGTACAGTAATCCGAGTTACAGAAAGGTGCATTGACGCTTACTTCATACTTTTCAGGGTGTGAAGTAAAAAAAGTTCAAGAGTGTTGTCCTGGTGTCCTTCAACACACGAAATGTGCGTTGGTTCATTCACTAGTTGCGCAAGATTATTGTGCGCGGCGAATAATTCAGCATATTGGCCTTCCGTAGTTATAATGCCCGAATTGCGAAGCCATGACGAGTTGTGAACATTGAAATCACCTGCAACAACAATTTGACTGTTCGGACAACTCTCAAGGATTTTCGAAATTGAATCGGAAAGGGTATCGAAGCCTGATAAGGAAATATCGCTTCCCGCGTTTGGGCTTCTATAAAGAAACCCGAAATGCAAAAGGTGTGACCTGATTTTGAATTTAACCGAGAGGCCGCAAAATACAGCATCACTTATGCCTAGAGATTGCTGGCATTGGTACACAACTTCATTGCGTATGTACATTGCAAGGCCCCGATGGATATTAAAAAGCGATAGGCGGTGATAACCAGGTATCTGAAAATCCTGTGGATCAGCATTCACAGACACCTGGGTTTCACATAAGGCGAAAACGTCCGTCCGATGGAGACAAATGTGCGCGTATACAGTAAAAAAAACAGCAATTATCCCAGGGGCGCCAGTACCACAAAATTTATCGAACACAAGAACTGGGGGAATGACATAATGACATTGACAAGGGTGCCATAAAAGCCCTGATCTGGTCACTTCGCATGAAAATGACACATGACACCATCCCTGCTGCTATTTTATCAACACTATTGCATTTTTGTGTTGTATATTGTATTTTTTTGTTGTTGTCTTAATTGATATTAATGTAAGTATGTTTTGTTGTTGTTTTTGTAAAAACCGTTGATTTTTATTGTTTGTGTGTTGTTATTTTTTTGAACAAGTTTTGTGTTGAAATTCTTATGTTTTATTTTATTATTTGTGGATTTTTTTTGTTTTAAATTATTTTCATTTTTCTTATTGAACACTTGTACAATATTTATATAGTTATTTTATTAAAACACTGTAGGCGGACAGAAACCAAAGAACGACAATAATATAACATAGGGACCGTATGACAAAATATGTGTGCACGCGACGACAGACAGAATACCATAGACTACTTACTAGACGCGACAACTCACAACAACATTACCTCGATTATATAAGAGAGATAAAAAACCTTATCGTTTTTAATTAAGCTATCTCTTTCATATAATCGGGTTAATTTAAAATTTTGTACGTAAAATCGCATAACACCTGATTACACTCTTTTTCTAATATCATTGTTGGGTATTCTGATTATATTCTGTGCAGAATACTACTGATTATAAAACTGTTTGTTGGACAATTTAATGCATATATCTACGCTGACGAAAAAAATTTTTATACTGAATGAAAATAAGGTTAGTTATATTATATTTTTTATGTATTACAAATTTAAATATTCAAAATAATGTAACTCAAAATGCAGACAAAGTGATACAAATAACATGTACAAATACATTTGCATAAAAATGGGCAAGAATCAATAAATATGTGAATAAAACGAAATTTAACAAATCCACCTTTTGGTCGGTTTATTTTTAAAATCGATTTTGATCACATATTTGAGTGTTAGAATTGCCAAAGAACTTCTTCGTACTCAAAACCATTTATGTACATGTATTCCTTTTTTATAGAGTCTAATCGTAACCGCATTAATTTTAGAACAACAGTGAAAACTTTTCAATAAAATAAGAAGAAAAAAACCAGCTTCTTCAATACATTCCGGGCGTCTCTGTTTTCCTTGATAATATTAAAATAACGGCAGAAAACGATGAGTGCCATCTGGGGAGAATCGACCTCAAAAGAAAACGGGAATGCCGACGCTGTCTCCAGATTGCCCCAAAATATTATAGAATCATGAAGATGAAATCATGAATTAGAAAAAATACAGAATCTAGCTATAGGAGTTAAGGAAACTGCTAAAGAAACCGAAGTAAAGATCTTAATTGATTCTTTAAAATTTGGGCGGCAATGCCCAGATAATTTTCGTTTTGAAATAACTCAAACAGAATTCAGTTTGCAACAGGGATGCTTGCTTCGTGGTGTATATTCCGAAGGTGTTGCGGAAGAGAGTTTTGCAAGAATTGCATTCGGCACACTTCGGAATGAATAAGATGAAGACTTTAGCGAGAGGTTATTGTTGGTGATATTGTTAAAGATATGGTAGAAAACTGAGCACAGTGTCAAGAAGTAAGACCGGAACCCGCAAAACAGCTACCGGTTCATTGTTGGAATTCAGCAAGGGAACCATTTGAGAGAGATCATGTAGATTTCGCGGGACCAATCTTTGGCAAATACTTATTTATACTGGTGGACGCGTTTATAAAATGGCCTGAGGTGATGGTGAATAACGACATCTCTGCAGAAACTACCATGGGATCCCTGAAATATGAAATGTAAATGAATGATATGGCAACACTGTAAATATAAGTATTCGTTGCATAAAAGGAATTGCAAAGAAATAAAATGTAAAAACTCTAATCACGGCGTCTTATTTAATAATTTAATATCGAGCAATTTAATTTTTAGGCATAAGTTCGTTTTCTTTATTATTTTTATTGAAAAATTATTTAAAATGATAACTTTAAATGCAGTAAAAACTAAAATTATATTAGACAATTACTACATGAAACGCATTTTTTGTGCCGCTACACACGTAGTCAATATTCGTTGTGTCTTTTTACTAATTTTGTGTCAACTGTAAACATCATCTATTTAACACAACACCAAGGAAAATTTAAATTTTCATGTTCTTGTGTTTTTTTTGTAGGTGAGAGCAACGTTTACAAAACTTAACTTTTTTCATTGAATTCTATGCTACCATATGCAATTTGCTTATAGTCAACCATTGGTTGGCAATGAAAGCATTGTGCATATTTCTGCTTCATATCGGCCAAATCTATTTTAGTATCAAATTTGGTTTATAATAGTTCCAAGTGATCAAACTGCTTTTGAATTGACATATAACCCTAGCCTCCCGCTTTCATCTGCCTTGAAAATTTTTAAAAACTGTTACAGTTTAAAATAATTGTGTGTGCGAAAGCTTTAAAATACGATTAATAGCTAAAAAGCTAAATAGATATAAATTAAACATTTCAAAAAGAAACAAATCCATTTTAAAGATTTGTCTTTTACAATAATTTTGTTGTTAAAGTTTAAATACATTTGTGAAAAAACTCAAGTCAAATATTAAAAAATTTAACAAAATTATAGGCTTATAGTATTTGTAAATATATACATAAAAATGAGTAAGCGTAAACCCATTTTAAAGATACTTCAGGTTTTTTACAATAATTGTGTGTGAAAGCTTAAATACATATTGTTACAAAGTAATAGTCAAAGATGTGTGAAACGGCCTATTAGCATTTTAATATTTTCAATTAACCGAACCCTTCAAAATAACGTTTATTGTAGTAATAAACGTAACAATATGCAAAAAATTTGACAAAGTATTATATAGCTAAAATATATACAAATTTTCAGGAAATGTTCCTACCCATTTTAAAGGTATTTATAGGAGGTGTGTTTTTTGTAAACTTTAATTGTGCAAATTAGAGGTCTGTATACGTGAAATACACGAGAAGCGGCAACGCATGAACACTTACTGGAAGTATCAGAGCAAAATAAAGTACTCAATTTTGAGAACAACAAAATTGACGGAGCATTACGTTTACATGTTCTTCTTTTTTTAGGTACCGCGAACGAAGTGCATGTTGTTCATAGTGTTACAAAGTAATAGTCAAAGATGTGTGAAAGGACCTATTGTACAAATGTACAAATTCGAGATATCATAAACATAAAGCAAAAACAAATTGCGTAGCAGAAATTCCCCGAACCGCGATTCATTGTAGAAACAAAAACAATTTCTACAGTAAGAAAAAGTAAACAAAAGATACACAAACACATATTAAAGATTACTAAGCCAGCAACTGAAATAACTGATGCGCAATTTCGCGTATGTTCGGGACATTTCAAGAAGCGGCCGTGATCTGTATATAAAGGCACCGTCCACCGCAGAAGATATAGTTGACTTTGAGATTTCAAAGAGAGAATATCTGTGTGTACAGAAGTGTTAAGTGTACGAAAGAGTTGTAAATTGAGTTTTAATTGCCGAATAAAGTTGTATACTGATAAAATTATTAAGGGCTGTTTTTATTTTTATACTTATATTTCATTTTATTGAATCTTTCTACTAAAAGAAATTCACAATAAGTGTTCAAATCTTACTTCTAAATTACTATTTACTAGTTATTACCAATGTAATAACTAATTTTTTGTATTCAAATCTTAAAAATCTATCTTCTATTGTGTGTAGAGAGCCGCCTCGCCAGGCTCAATGTGTCAGTTCTTTTTAGTCTCTGGTGGCCGTCAAATTGCAATAAATTCCGTGCTAGAGTGTTTGGATGTGCTACTAGTTTGTTTACGTTTGTGGACGTGTACATTTTAACTTCTTCGAGGATAGTGGGAACTTTGAGATCCCTATGCATATTTTCATTTCTTATGTACCAGGGTGCGCATACGATAAGACGTAAAAACTTCGACTGTCTTCTCTGTAACTTTTGGATGTTTGATGCACAGGCAGTACCCCACAGCTGAATACCATATGACCATATTGGCTTTATAACGGATTTGTATAAAAGAACTTTATATTCCAAAGTCAAAGATGAATTAGGACTTATTATCCAATGTAGTTGATTTGTTCGAAGCTTTATGGACGTTATTTTTGCCCCAATGTGACGGGACCAAGTTAGGCGTCGATCTAGGTGGATACCTAAATATTTAACGTGCGTTTCCGCTGGAACCGTGGTATTAGATATTGTGATTGGTGGACAATTTTGCCTTCTAAGGGAAAACGTTACGTGAGCACATTTTGATGGATTTACCTTTATTCTCCATTGTTTTAGCCAGTCTTCTAGCTTATGAATATGGGACTGCAGTTTTTCAGATGCATATTTTAGATCATTACTGACACTTATAACTGCAGTGTCGTCTGCAAAGGTTGATGTATATGTATGTGGGCTTGTGGGCATATCCGCTGTATAGATGATATATAATAGCGGCACTAGCACACTACCTTGAGGTACTCCTGCACTGATTTTCCCATTTCTTGAAAGCTGATCCTTTGACCTTACTTTAAAAGTTCTATCTGACAAATAACTTCTTATAAGCTTGTGGATGTTTTCAGGTAGAACCCTTGCTATTTTAGTAAGTAGCCCATCATGGCAGACTTTATCAAATGCTTGAGAAATATCTATAAATAAAGCTGAACAGTATTACTTTCTTTCAAAGGCCGATCTAATAATGGTAACGATTCTATGGACTTGTTCAATCGTACTATGCCTTGCTCGAAAACCAAACTGATGATCTGGGATAACGTTTTGTTCATTTAGAAAAGGAGTTACACTCGAGATGAATAATTTTTCAAATATTTTTGACAAAACTGACAGTAGGCTAATAGGCCTGTAGGATGTAATTTGGCTTGAGTCCTTTCCTGGTTTCGGGATCATAACAATTTCAGACATCTTCCAAGAGCATGGGAAGAAGCCGACGCGCAACATGGCATTAAATATGTAAAGTAAAATTCTTACAGCTGAATTAGGTAAGTTTTTTATCATTGATCCTGTTATACGATCAGGTCCAGGTGATTTCTTCATATCCGTATTTTTAATTGTCGATTTTAAAGAGGACAAGCGAAATTTTCTAGGATCATTTACGGTGTCACTAATAATTGGAGTAGTGGAATTACTTATATCATGTGGTGCAAAAAGCTTCTCTAAGTGATTTACGAACGCATTTGCCTTTTCACTTGAGTTTTTAGCCCAAGTACGGTCTTCAAGGCTTAATGGGGATTCGTAAGCAATAGGACATTGTAAGTGCTTTACGGCTTTCCACAGACTATAATCCGTGTTTTTCATTGGATCCAAGTTTTTTAAAAAGTTGTCGATAGAGAATTCGTGCTTCTGTCTCAATTTACTGCGTAAGTTTTTTTGGCGTAAGTTCATTTGCATTTTTATGTGTGGAGAACGACTATTTTGCCATTGTCTTCTTAGTCTTCTTTTCTCAATGACGAGCATCTGAATATTTGCTGTTGCCTGGTTCGATATTATTTTAGCTGATGGCTTTGTTGGCGTTGCAGCTATGACTGCGGCAGTCACGACGTCTGTAAAACGATATACAGTTGCTTGAATATCAGCTGGATTTCTCAGTGGGATGTTCAAAAATAAATGAGAGCTCACATACATTTTATATTTTAACCAATTCGTGTTTTTGTTCGGGTAGAAACTAAGGGTTTTAGATGCAGTGACAAAACTGTCGTGTAAAATAACTATTGTAGGTGAATGATCAGAAGATAGATTATAGGATGAACTAACTAACAGTTGGTCGCGTTTGATATTTTTACTTAATAGGTGGGTTTACCAGCAGATACGACGTCCAGCTTGTTTGCTTGAACTGTAAAATACAACTGCCTACCTCTAGGGCTGAGGAGTCTGGATCCCCAATATGTATGCTTTGCATTGTAATCACCAGCGGCAATAAATTTTTGTCCTAGCGTAGCAAAGAACCTGGAAAATTCATGGTGTTCAATTTTATGCCTAGGAGGGCAATACACTGATGAGACTACAATTTTAAAATCTGTAAGATTTATGGTCGTGGCTTGCAAAAAGTCTTCCCTGAATTCAGGCAATGGAAAATGCCTTATGTTTTTTCGGACTTTAATGGCAGTCCCACCACATGCCCTTTCGCTTGGGTGTTTGGTGTCATATATAAAATACCCATCAATTCTAAAGCAGTTTTTAATAGTAAAGTGTGTTTCAGAGACTAATAGCATGTCTATATCAGGTGCTAGCAGGAAGTGTTCTACTTCATATTTATGTTGGGAGAGCCCGTTAGCGTTCCAGAAGCATGTTTTGGGTTCGCATCATTTCCTGAAACATACCCTGCATAGTTGTCATGAAGTTATTCATTGTCTATATTAAGTTCTCGATCGAGCTCGAATTGTTGGTGAGGAGTGTCTGGGCACCCTCTTTTAAGACGTGGGCATATGAATGTTTATTCGCATTAGAACTTTTGGCATTCGCATTAGGTAAATCGTGTCTCAATGTTTGGGCATATGAAAAGTTTGGCTTAGTGTGTGGCTGTGTAGCTTGTGTACTAGCAATAGAACCAGCATGAACCCGAGGAAATTGGGAAACTTTATATTGCTCATATTCAGGTTTACGTACGACTTTGGCATTATTTTTTACATATTGAAATACTTTGCAGCCCCTGTAATTCGCTGTATGGTTTTCACCACACCTTGGGGTCTGTTTTGGAAGAAGTGTATTCCAAAGTCCGGTGCGCATCACCGCAAACAACGCATACAGATGGTAGCTTGCAGTAGGTTTTCGTGTGTCCGAATTCCTGGCAGTTGGTACACTGACGGGGACCGTTACGCTTTCGAGACTCTTCCACCGTTATTCTTCTGTTTAAAAGGTAGCGCAAATTATATATAGGATGAACCGAGTTTTTTGATTTAAGCTGAGATGCATTAAGGACTGTGTAATTTAATTTTTACAATTAAACAAACCCTTCAAAATAACGTTTATTGTGGTAATAAACGTAACAATATGTAATCGGATGTGTTCGTTTTAGGAACATGATACGAGCTCAAAACTTCACATGTACTGCATGTACTCAAGTACTACATGAAGAAAATGTTGAATGTTCAGTTCGACAAAGAGCACAGATTCTAACCAAATATGACACGGCCACCTAGCGGTGAAAAAAAGTGTTAAAAAATGTCAAAGTTAAGTCGCTTAGTTAACCCCTTCATTATTAAAGGACAGTAGTATATACTAAATCTATTGCTTTCTCTTTTCTCCGATGCGGTTAAATGAAATTTTGTTTGTTAACATTTTGTATACAAAAATTCATCAAAAAATTGGCGCAAAACTGGAAAAATTGTTTGATTTTTTTATTATTTTGCGCCAATTCTTCCTATTTAGCAGCTTCATTGTACAACAGCAAGTGGATAACAACAACGGAAAACATGTAAGGATTCATCGGCTCTCGAAAGATCGAAAAAGGTATGTTCATTATATGTTACTACTTTTGGTAATTCCGAAGCCGGAAACTAAAAAAATATTAGTTTGGATGGAGTATATACTGCCCAAAATGATTTTTTTGTTCGTCATATAAAACTAAATAAGTTTCCGGCTTCAACTCCTTCATAACCAATTGGAATTTTTATAATCAGTGAATTTAATTAGTTTTTATCCAATCAATTTTTGTCGCGGTATTTTTTGCTTGAAAAATAATAAAATATATGTAAATAAAAAGTGCTAAAAATAAATGTGAATAATATATTAGAAAAAGTGCAAGTGCCAAATTTAAAAACAAAAGATTAAAGTGGGGCTAATGCCAAATCATAAAAATAAATAGTGTTTTATAAAGTGAATAATATAAAAAAAGAGCAAGTGCCAATTTAAACACAAAAGATTAAATATTAATTGGTGACTGCATGTACATGTGTAAACAATAAAAAGGTTATGTGAAATGCATTTATAGTGGTTAGAGGCTGTGGTTTATAGTTATCATAATAATGCCGAGAAGAACCCGCTAATAAGGAATTGAAGAAACCAAGCTGTGAAAGATGTGAAGTGCTGTTTAAAATTTAAAGAAGGCAGAATATATTATTGCGTTCCTCCAAGTTGTACCGGAAGTAAGGTAATTAGAAATTTAAGAAACCGGGTTGTGCATGGTGTGTATTGCTTGAAATCATATTGGAAATACTATTCGGTTGCTCTAAAAATAAAATATTTAAATTTTATTAGTTGTTTTATACATTCATCACTTATAATAATGAAATTATTTTATTTGCAGCAATTTTTATAGATTCTTGTTTTTATTTTAATTTAGGGTGGTATCAAACCACACATTGTCTGTAAAGAAACATAAATGTTTACATATCTTTTAATAATTGTTTTTTTATTTATATTTTCAGGGTTTTCACTATACTTACAGTTGGTCCAGTGGTTAAGTCCCATAAAAACCATTTACCAAACAAATCCTTTCATTTGAACTCCTTTTTGATGTCCATTGTTCGCCAAGTTTCCTTCGATTTGCAAGAGAACAAAAACTATATAATAACAACTTAATTATGTTTTATTTTTCATTAGAGCTAATACTTACCCTTTATGGAACAGTAATTTTATATTTGGAATGTAAAAATTCGTGCAATTTAAAACTATTTCATTTTTTAATTATTAAGTAATTTAAATTTTTAGGCATAGAAAATGCATTCCATTCAGCTAGATGTCTAATAAAATTAAAACTCTTCCTATTTTCAAAAAGGTTGTCCATATTAAATAAATAATTCTCTTTCTGAATAGATAGAAAAAACGAACTCATGCCTTAAAATGAAAATTACTTAGGCCTCGATTATCGTTTACAACACATAGATGTTGTGTTGTATCGGCAACAAAACAACATTTATATTTTCGTTGATTATGATTTACAACATCTAGATATTGTGTGCGACACAGAGTGGCATTTCATATGTAGTAAACTTTTCCCTAAAAACACATATCTGAATGCCAATAACTGCCAAGTTTAAAAAGGAATAATTAAAAAAACGTATACATTAATATATTGTTAGAAGTAAATATAACAATAAGAATCATGGATATAAATGTCGATCTATATTTTAATGATAATGAGACCAACGAAAATGCACACATGGCACGTATCCGGAAAAGAATTCGCGACAGTTCAAATCCATTGGAACTACCCCATACTGAGTAAGTGTTTTTCTAAAACTAAAAGTTATAATATACTAATTGCGAATTAGAAATAATTTAATGCATGCAATATGTAATGAGTAAACATTTTTTAAAATATTTTATTGTTTTATTCGTTTAAACATTAACAAAAAAAAAAGAATGTAAAAAAAGAAAAATTTAAAAACTTATTCATACTATAAAAAATAAAAATATCACAAAAAAATGATATAGTCATAGATTCTTAAAACTAAATCACATCTCCTGAATTCTTTTATTCGTTAATTCAAGTTTGGCTTTTAGTAATTTCATTTGCAAATCAGCCTTCTTTTTTTTAATTCATACATTTGTTTATTAATTTGATAGTTCTTTTATGAATTATTTTCTAAGCGCTTTAATGTTTTTAGGATCTCCTCCTGATTTTTTGTTTGATTTTTTAATATTACCAAACGTTCATCCTCCAGTTTATTTTTTGATGATCTACCACTTTTTGGTAATTGTGCTGTACAATCAGCGGGCAATGAAAAATCCTGTGGAGTAAATGTAGATCTCTCGCCATCTGAATCCTCTGGATTTTCCAAGCCCATTGTAAAGCCATTAGGGCTTACTTGTGTCTGCATTGAAATAAGTTCCACTGTGCTCTTTTCCAATGGGCTCAAGCTTATTTCTGCTGACGGACCACCACCAGTAGATTGAAAGTTTCTTTTGTTTGCAGCTAATTTTCTTTTTAAGTTGACTTTATAATGAGTCCATACCTATGGTAAAATAAAAATAGTTTTTAAGCAGTTCCTATGTAATTGTTTGATTTTGGACTTACTCTTTTTCCATTCTTTTGTAGTTTTAATGGGAGGTCCCAGGCCATTCAATTGATCCGTAAATTGATCCCATTTTTCTTTGAGATGCATTTTGTTCATTCCAAATGGTAGCTTGCCTCGGCCAATATCCGCATTAATCTTCATGAGATCAATCAGTTTTTCCATTTGCTTTTTGTTTGTAGTTTTGCTAAGAATAATTTATAATGAATAATATTTTAAGATTAATATACTTTGCAAAGCAAATTTTATATATTTACTTACAGATTTTTCTCCATATTCATTTTCAACTTTTGAAGTAAACAAAATATAAAAAACAACAGCTACTGACCTGTTGTTAGATTTTTACAGTGCTGACAACACATAAATACACATGTTGTTAACGATAATCGGCGTTAAAAAATATAAACAACTCTGAGCACAACAGTGCTGAGAACAGTTGTAAATCATGATCGCTTTTTAAAAAATACAACATTAAATAAACAACTGTTGTAAACGATAATCGGGGCCTTAATAATTAATAATATTTGTATTTCGGAAAAAACAATAAAAACCTATTTCATTTTTTTTATCAATTGTATATAGATTATAAAAAATCTGTAAAATGTTATTTCTCGGTCTCTACACATATTGAATTCATTGAAGAATATCTTGATGAAGGCGTCGCAATAGTTTGAAAAACCGAAGAGGAAGAAGTCCCTATGAAAAAAGAAGTCGATGGTAAGTTTTACTTAGAAATAAATGAAAGTTTTATATGTACTCCTGTATTTTTTATACATGCATACATGTGTAATTGCTTCATTTTTTGTAGACAATACATCTTGCTTAAAATACACCCCCAAGATGCTCAAAAAGTCTGTCAACAGAGCGCTGAAACGAAGAGCCAAGGTACTTAGGAGAAAGTGGCGGAGACGAAATTGGAAAAACAGCACCTGGAAATCGAGTTTCTAAAAGAGAAACACAACTTAGAATTGGAAAAGCTCAGGATAGAAATCTAATTTTTAAAATTGAAACTTGAGCAGCAAAATTCTGCTGATTAAAACCCCACGCATCACCAATATATTTAGTTTTAAGTACTTTGTGGATACGGAAAGTGTGTGTAAACTCACTATTGAATTCACGCTCTATATTTTTC
Source organism: Phania funesta (assembly GCA_963932375.1). Lineage (NCBI taxonomy): Eukaryota > Metazoa > Arthropoda > Insecta > Diptera > Tachinidae > Phania > Phania funesta. The sequence goes on from OZ010653.1 coordinate 61,236,948, forward strand.
CAAGCACTGAGCTTTTCTTCAGCGCCCACTCTATCCGTTTTATTACTTTCGACAATGCGGCTGTATTTTTTAACAACAGTTAATAAAAAATCAACTTCATTCGTGGTGAAGTTTGAGTTTTTTGTAATACTCATTATTTTAAACCTTTTTGTACCAAATGTTATGTTAAAGTTATTTTTTGTTTTTCTGTTTTAAGTTTTGCTTCTTGTTTAGTTTTTTATACTAATTTTATGTGAAAGTTTTTTTGATAACCGTAACTTCTCTCTATGCAGTTACCAGTTCTTATTTATGATTCATTATACACATTTTCTTCTGCATTTCGCACGTTTAACAGTGGAGTCATTATAAAATTTGTGTTCGGATAACCACTGTCAGCCACAATTAGACTATTTTCAAACTCATTGTTGCAAAATCTCGAATATATTCTGGAATTGATAATATATTTAAGTCGTGAGAAGATCCTGGTCATCTATCAACAATATCAAATATTTTTAAATTTGCGTTGCACATTGTTTGTACATTTATGGAGAAAAACCCTTTGCGGTTTCTATATAGCTTAACATCTTCGCCACCTACAGACAAACAATTTTAAAACATGTAAAATGCAGCAAGTAATGGTGTTGGAGATATACATATATAAAGTAAGTACCTGGAGAAATTATTTTATAATGCGTGAATTCAAGTGCCGCAACAACATGAGGAAATTTAGCTATATCGTAAAATTCCTGTTTTTTTATTGCGAGTTTTTCTGGGGTTTTTGGAAACACTATAAAATGGCTCCGCAGCTGCGCTATGAAATGTATTACATTTCCCACGACGTTGGATACAGTTGTTGTTGAAACACCATACACATCTGCAATGGTTTTTAGCATAACACCGGTTGCGTATACCCTTAAAGTGATGAGTAACATATTCTCCTCGCTTATAGAATGATTCCTTAATTTTTCTTCTTTGTGAAAATTTTCTGTTGATTGCGTATATTTACTTGTTCAACTTACCAAGTGGGTTAGGTTTTTTATATGCTGTCCAATAAGCTCTAGAATATCGTAAGCAGACTTTTTTGACATCCGAAATCTTTGATAGAATTCGGTGTCTCCGTACATACGAAAATGGTTTGGCCGTTGGCGAATTTTTCGAGGCTTTCGTACTATTGTCGCTTCCAACTCTTCACACAATTCAGCATCACTCATGTCTTCTTGATCGCACTTCATTTTGTTGCCTTTTTTATTTATAAATATATGTATATTTATACGTACATATATGTACATATGTATACAGTAGGGAGCAGAGGTGAGTACATGTTTGTATTTTCTGTATTTGCAGGCGCATAAAAATAGTAATAATGCAGCGATTTAATTTTTTTTATTTTATTCATTATTAAGTGGCTGACAAAACTGTTTTTAAAACAAAACATAAAACTACATACATATTCAAAGAATAAACTATATAAAATAAAAAAAACTCCTATGTACTCAATTTTGCACTTTTAGGGAATATTTAAAATACGTTGTATTTTTAATACTTTGTCCATAGGCTTTTATTTTTTAATACACTATTAATACGTTTGGGCATACTTTCAACCAATTTCTGAATAATTTCATCTGGAATATTCTGCCACTCCAGCTGCACACGTTGCCATAACTCGTTCAAGTTAGATGGAGCTTTTCGATACTGTCCCAACCGTCTTTTCACAATTGACCACAAATTCTCAATTGGATTGAGGTTGGGACTTTGTGGAGGCCACTGCATCAATTGAAAATTTTGTCCAGTTAGCCATTCCTTTACAATTTTTGAGGTGTGTTTCGGGTTGTTGAAACACAACTTCTTCCTAAGGATATGCGCTCAAATCTTCAAAATCGGGAAGATGGGTTTTCCAATATGTTTAAATAGTCTCCCTTTCTCATGATGCCATCAATTTTTAGCAATGGACCAATATGCCATCATGTAAAACAACCCCATACCATGATGTTGCCTCCGCCGTGCTTGACCGTTTGTTTAATATGGTGTCGTGGAATGGTCTCCTGCTGTCGGCGCCAGTAATACTGTTTACCATCAGACTGATATCGGTTGAGTTTGGACTCATCTGACCATATTAGGCGCTTCCAGTCCAATCTTTGTGTGCCTAGCGAATTTTAGCCGTGCCGAAACATTTTTATGTGACAAGGCAGGTTTAGGTTTCTTCACAGCTGCGAGGTATCCAATGTTATGTAGCGCTATTTTTGCTGTCCATCGACTAACATGTTTATTTATTGCTAGGGAAGCTTCCTTTGGGGTTAAAGACGTGTCCGCTCTCATCTTTCTCATTATAAGGCGTGCGTCCCCATCAGATAGTAAGTAGTTTTCGGCGACTTCTAGCCTGCACTTGTGGAGCTACATTTCTCCGTTTTAGCACTCTAATAACTACTGATTGGCTTAAATTAAGTTCTTTGGCTATCATTCGTGATGAAGAGCCATCCATTGTCATATTTCGATCGAATTTTCAACGGTACGCGATAGTTTCTTCAATGTTTTAAGAAAATAATAACTTTTCGTTTTAAATTAAAAAAAAACGGAATACAAACAAGGAAATCTGAAAATCGCTTCATTATTACTATTTTTATGCACCTAGCAATAGAAGAAATACAAACATGTACTTAACTCTGCACCCCACTGTATATGTACTTATATATTTAGATATATGTAGTTTTTAATTTAATTTACTTTTTATATTCAACAACTTTTAATTTCTGAAAAATATTTTTTAACCAAGAAATTGAGAGGTAAACAAACTTCAAAGTCATATGTTAACTTTCTGGACTTTAAATAAACTTTAAATGCCCAATATTGCTCATTTAAGTTCCAATTAAGTAAGCATTGAAGAACTGTATTTCGTATTTAAATAGAATTTAAAGCTAAATGACATTTAAATATAGAGTCAAAAACTGGGCATTACACCATAGACTACTAACTAGACGCGACAACTCACAACAACATTACCTCGATTATATAAGAGAGATAAAAAACCTTATCGTTTCTAATTAAGCTATCTCTTTCATATAATCGGGTTAATTTAAAATTTTGTACGTAAAAACGCATAACACCTGATTACACTCTTTTTCTAATGTCATTGTTGGGTATTCTGTTTATATTCTGTGCATTACACTTGCACTGTAAGCACAAAAACTAATGGCATTAGATGCGACTATTTCGAAGAATTTTTCGTTGACAATGCGTACACAACAATTGCATGCCACTACTTGCATTTGTAAATCCAGCGTTATGTAGGGGTGTTTACAGAAGAGCGCACACTCCGTACATTTGTATTTTTTCTGTGTATTTTGTTTGTGTAATTTCATAACAGAGTGGTGCGAACTGTTGTTTGGATAACAATATTTGAACATGACGCGACCATGAACAGCGACGGTTTTGACTAGCCACATTTCTGTGCGAGCAGCAAAATGTGCGATGACAGAACAGATTTATGTCAAGAGGCCATGTTAGCTCTGCATTGCTGTAATTTATGTATGTTATTACATTTTGCACGTTAATTTCCATAGCACGTGTTATTGTTTTCATTTTTCAAACTCACCACAATTTTGAGTACGATTTATTCGCGTGCATTTTCAAAAGTATGGTCGCTTGACATGATTAAGTAAATAATAATTTGTCAGAACTTATTTTGCGTCTGGAGCGGACAAATTCCCAAGTTTTGTTAAAGTAAAACAATAATAAACGAATATAAAAATGGCAAGCACATCCAGGTATTAAAGTTCATGTATTGAAGGTTTGAATTTATTGAACTATTTTATTGCAGAGATACTAATAGAGTCTGCTGTTATGCACATCCAGATGCTCCCCTTATAGAAGACTACAGAGCTGGCGACATGATTTGCTCAGAATGTGGTTTGGTTGTCGGTGATCGAGTAATAGACGTGGGTTCGGAATGGCGTACATTTAGCAATGAAAAGAATGGAGTAGACCCTAGCCGTGTTGGTGGTCCCGAAAACCCTTTGTTGAGTGGTGGGGATTTATCAACCATTATTGGTCCTGGGACTGGCTCAGCTTCATTCGATTCTTTTGGATCCCCCAAGTATCAAAATAGACGCACAATGAGCAGTTCGGATAGGTCATTAATATCAGCTTTTAAGGAAATATCAATGATGGCTGATCGCATAAATTTGCCAAAAACAATAGTCGATAGAGCAAACAATTTATTCAAACAGGTCAGCATATAAAAAATGAATCCATATTTTTTATACAGTACAAAAAATATGAGTTTTACATAATTTAAAATCTTTGCAAATACTTGCAAAGAACTTTGTAAGCACTTGAGATTATAGTTCATCATTTTGTGGTTTTCGGCTTAAATTTGTATGAATAACGTTTATAAGATGTGTTTTTCAAATGTGTTGGATTTAGAGAGCAGTGAATCCAATGATTTTTTGTAATACGGTAGTTTTGTGTACAAAAAGTACATATTAACCCCTATTTTGCATTTCGAATCGATCTGAAAATTTCTCCGTTTGCAAACTTTGATATTCTGCGTTGTATTTCGATTTGAATTTTTACGATTATGTGTCGCTACGTTTTGGTAAGTTGTTAATTTAGTAGCGGAGAGTCTTTTGATTTAAGTTTGTTTAGTTGCAAGAAATTCGTAATAAAAAACGAATGCATTAAAGGTTTCATTAACATTTTTTTATTTTGTACTGAAATGTAAGTTTTTTTTTAAATTTATTGCAGGTCAAAAACGTTGTTTTACTCTTTCAACAACGACGGTGCTATCGCACATATTCTTGAAATTAAAACAAAGAAATGTTATTTCCGTGATACAATGATATAAAAATATTAAAATATCTACTAAGGAGCAACAGAAATCTTCACACTGGAATAGTTTTTTGTTTGCCATTCCGAACTTAACTGATGTGATTATAATTATAGTATTAATTATAGTACCACCAACATATAATTCTTATTTGTTTTAATTATTGAATCACTGTTTTTTGTACATAATTTAACGCTTTATTACAATGTTTATAAAATTACTTAATTTTTGTATTCATATTTCACACGTTACACAGAAACAGCTGGTTTTGAAGATAATCTCGGAATTATTTGCTTACGATTCAGTTTTTGGTTGGAATACTTTGCGTAGCTAAATACGGAAACGTCTTCGAAATGCAGAATATGGGTGATTGTTTTATTTATAAAAAATATCTAGCACTAGCTTCAAAGGATTTCGTGCCAATTTTAATTTCTTGACAAGATATGTAACAGAAATACTAGCAATATTTTCGAGGTTTGGTTCCTTAGGGAAATTTGCCGTTGTTCTTAGATTAGGACAAGTTTATAAAAGGTGTTTTACTGTAATTACAATTCGGTGGTATGTGCAGCTGTTTATTATTGTACACTATTTTCAAAAGTTATTGTTAATCAGCCTGATTCTAGATATTCCCCAGGAAATGAGTTCCCGGAGAACCTCCGAGAATATAATCCCATTCTAACAGACAGAAAATAATAATAATGACACGTGCAACGCGAATTTCATACGGAAGAGCTAAATAGAATCGAAATAAATATGTTTAGTATAGTGTTTCGGATTGTAGCTAAAGCTGAAGAGGAGATACAGGATAAGAACGAGATGCATGATGCCACAAAACCACTTGAGTTGTAGCAAACTTTGGATGTACATGAAGAATTTTTTTTCAATATATGTTCATTTTATAGATAAAAATTTTACTTTTCAAACAATCGAAAAATTTTACATGGTGAACGGGCGCCTTTCACATTGTAGGTACATCCACTTATGTTATTTGTGTAGCCCTGACAAGTGTTCTACTCGAAGAAATAAATGCTGAGTAATCGGTGCATAGTGGCCGCGAATCTGCACAAGCTTTTATTTTTGCAAATACGGTAGAATGCTCCCCTACGAAATTGTAGCTTAAATCCTCGTGCACCAGCTTCCAACAAACCTTCCATGCGGGCGAAACTCTGATAAGGATGTCTTAAATTTACTTTCCAATTCTTGAGAAGCGGCCACAAAATTTGTACAATTATCGGAAAATATAAGCTCCGTTCGAGATCCCAATAATTATCAATAATTATGCCTAAACTTTACTAAACTGCGTTCGAGTACACAAAGTTTAGTAAATGAGAACACAGTTTGAAAACGTAAAATGACAGTTCGATGACTGAGCAATTGCAAAATCTGCTAAAGAAATTTTTGTTAGTAGAATTTAGTCGGCTGAAAAAAACATATGTTTTAAAATGTAAACAAACAAAATTTTTTTACGGAGTTGTTAAAATTTTTGTGAAAATAAGGAAAACTAAAGCAAAGACAAGTGAATAGGGAAACAGTTAAGTGTACTAATTTACGTTTGCATACAAAAATAAGTGTTTTTTGCTTAAGTTACCCTTTCCACAGCAGTTTAATTAGGATTTAGGAAAAAAAATTATTTTGTTTCATTGTTTGTTTACTTCTTTAGTGTTGTAGAAGTGATGAATACTTCGGAATATAGTAATTGGATATTCATACTAATGAATAACAAAAACGAGTAATAATGAACTATTTAACAAATTTAATCAGGAAAAACTTACAATATAAATAAAATAAAATAAAATAAAATAAAAAGAAAAAACTTATAATGCAACACAAGTTACGTTTTTTTCGTAAGAACTGTAGACAATAAATTGTGCTGTACCGAGTACGAACAACAAAAAAGAGTCGAGTAGTCAAAGGAATACATTTTTTACAACACTGCATTCATTTTCAATCAGCTGTTGGATACATTTTACTAAATTTCCATTCGCGTACTTTTTGGACAAAATTTATTTTGGGAGATTAAATTGAAAAATTTACTCAGTTACTAAACTCTACTAAAAAAGTACTCGAATAAACCTATAGTGTTCACTCAACCTCTCAAATGTAGCTAAAAACTTATTTGATGTCTCCGCTGTTGCCTCTAAATGTATAGGGGGGGAAAAAAAAACGTAAGCCTTTAAAACCTGGCTGGATCTACCTCTTAAGCTCTTCCTGGCAAATGTGGTTGCGAAATCGACCCCAGTAGTGGTAAATGTTTGATTTAAAGTAGTTCGTTCTGGTAAAGCAGTGATGATCTGGCTACATGATATTCGGGACACGGCGAAAATGGAAATTGTGTCGGCAAACTCAGTCAAGAGTAATGTAAAGCAACAAGAATAAGACAACAAAATATGATGCCGTTCTGTATAAAATCGACCGTTGAGTCACATGGAAAATGTCCGTCGCCGCATGTCATTCAGATTACTCAGCAAAATGAATCACAATGACTAAACGAATGTCTTTTTAAGTGCTTAACTTCAAGTGCGTTGTTAGTAGTGGACGTATATGAGTAGCGACCCTTACTAGACAAATTGCTATTGTTTAACAGTGTAAAGATATAAACTATTACCCGAACTCGATCTGTTTTTTGTTTTATAAGCCCTCGTAAACAAGAGTTATTAGGAAACAAATAAGGGCATATTTAGAATTACTAGCAATACATAATTAAACATCATGACACATAACTAATTCATCGGTCAAAAAGTTTAAAATTGGTATGCAGTGTTCTTTACAAACAAAATTTTTTTAATTATTTATCAAACTTTCAATTGACTAACCGTAGGGTACAGTTTGCAAATCAAAGAACAGAAAAAAAACTAAATTTGATATTTCTTTATGTAAATATGTATGTAAACAACAATACACTTTAAATTCAATTTACGCGCCTGTTGCATTGAATAAATTTAATTCCAAATATTTAAGTATGTAAGGTAAATGTTGGTGGTTGTACAAAATGGCGATTCATTTTATATACAAGAAATAGTCAATTGGATTTACTTGTTACAAAATCCGGTTCACTTGGAGTAAATGTTTGCGTATTAAAAGAAAAAAAAAAACAAATTTTATGTTTTGTAAAATATAAATTTGATATGTTTATTTTATACTTTTTATTTATTGGGTGTAAAAAAAAAGTGTTCTAAATTGCAACAACCGATGACCAAGAGAATTGTAACGACGCGTTTCCTCTGGTTGCTAGGGTACTCTAACCGGCGTCTAGCGCCGTTTATATATAAGGTGCCCAAGTCTCTCTTAAAAAAAATACTAGGTATACACGTTATGAACCGTACAACTTTGTTTACGCGTTTTGTTATTTAAACTATACTGGCAGCGAATTGCGTCTTTGGTTCGGGGTACGGCGAAATCTCTTACTATGGCGAGCATCGCTCCGGAAAGGTACTGACTCACGAAGTATAACTTTGATAGTTGGCAAGACAGCAGAACCAAGTGCAAGTCTAATCTCTGGTTGGTAGTACTACTCTCTGTAGGGAAATATTCCGCAGAAAAACCACCAGATAGCTGTGACAAACAGATGACACTACTCGAATTATAATTAGAAAGCTGTTAAGTTGAAACTAATTCACTACTACTATTGTTATTTAGTACTACTACTACTATTGTTATTTAACAATTCTTTTTATACAAATTCTTTACACGAGTGGCTCGCTTGCGTTACATAAACAGGCCCTAAGTTATAATATGTTAGGAAAAACCGAGTTTCGCGACTTCTGTCATCACACTGCCTTCTCCTTGCCAGTTACTTAATGTGTTCATCCGCAATACTTGTACTGTGCCAATCCAGGAGATAATAATTCAGAAGCGCGGTCCGCCAGTCACCTTCAACATTTAATTCGTTGATGCCCTTTGAGACCATTCAAACTATCTGCAGTACTCAGCACGTATATTTGCGGATGTTGATAAGGACGATGTGGCTAATACTGCTGTGGTGATGATAAGGCTGTTGGTGACGAAAATGATGTCGATGGCGGCGATGAAAATGTTGATGCCGACGATAATGCGATTACAGTGCCTTTGGCAGATATCGTAGTGTGACGAGACGATTGTAATGCTGGTGCTGATGTCGAAGTAATCACAATGTTCTGCTTTGACTAGGCGGTCAATTCTTCCGTGTTTTTGGTGCCTGTTTCGATTTAATATTATTTACTTCGTTTGTCAAATGATTTTTTAGTACTACACGCTTGTGGCTTCTAACTTTGTCGACGTACGTTACAATCCCTTTGTAATTTTTGGGGTGCGTCAATAGGTTTCTGCGGTCGATTGTTTATACCTTCGTTTGTTCTCTGGCCCGTCTGCCTGGGTCAACACTTCGGGCTAGCTTCTGTTCGGCCACTTTATAGCATTGATACGTTTCACATCTACGTACATACCTCTTGGAACATTTCCGGCCAATAGTAGCGACTTGCAACTTTCATGAATTTTCCAGATTCCAGGGTGACCTTCAGCTGCATGGTGATGGTTTTCGTTAAAAACCTTGTCTCCTAAATGCGTGGCCTTCGCACCAATTGTTTGTCTTTAGCTGCTGCCAACGGATGATTTGCAAAAATAATAACAAATTCAAAATTCACTCTTACAACATCTTATAATTATGAAACGAACGCAAATTCAGTGTATTAGAATACAAATGAAGTGGCGAATACACACAAAGTTTAATAATATACTGTTAACGGGTTTATTATTCATCCGACCAGGGGTAAAAAAAATCCAAACGTATTATCTGTAATTAAATGTAACCATTTAAAGTTAATCATTATCAGCCTGATTTTGTAATATAAAAACATTTGGTCGTTCGCAAAAAAAAACTAACTAGAGCGGCTTGCGGTTTTGTAACATAGTATTATCTCCATTTTTGGTTTTCATAAATTGAATTCGTTCGTAGTAGACGAAATAAAACCTAAAAAGTAGTTGATAAACCAAAGTCTTTTCGTTTGCAAAAAAAAGTGAGCCAACTTTAACAAACGAGAAAGTGCTCTTAAAAAACGTAGAAAAAGAGACACGAATAATGATGTTTTAAAGAAAAATGTTATAGTAATGAATGTGTATAGTATACTTTGTATACTCACACATTTGATTTACATAAGGTTGGACAATTTCAGAAACAGTAAAACTACGTACCCCCAGTATAGTAGTTACTGAATATTGGTTCACCCCCCACTTTACCCATGAATATATCTCCTATTTCCACAACACCGATTTCAATATCAACAACACTTACTACATATATAGTCATAATTACAAATACAGCAAGTGTTGAAAATACAAAGAAAATGTCGCCACGGTATGCAGGGAAATGAGGGAAAACTTCAACTGTTACGGAAAGAAGTGGTAACTCAAGATCGAAATTATGTGCCAGCGAACTCTGCAGAGGAACACACCCAAAATCCGTTAAACCTATTGCCGAATCAGCAAAACATCGCTAAAATAATACCTTTTAAATAATTTAATTGTGCTGTAAACTAAATTACTGTCCTTAAGCTTTTTTTTTAATGAACAAATTTTGTTTTTGTAAAAAATATGCTCTTCATTTATTATTTATAAACAAAAGGCAACTGATTTGTAGGGTTGACACTAGTTAGCATGCGGTTAAATATAAAAAGGAACGAAAATACGTGAATTGTTTTATGAAAACCAAATTTCAAACGTTATTCGTAATAAAAAGAAATATTTCTAGTTGTTAAAAAGAACGTTTACGCTGCACTGTAAGATATTGAACGTTTTAGGCATAATTTGGCTAAAAGTTTTAAGTTTCAGATTATTAAATTTTAATATGTATATATGTATTCTTCCAATATATAAAGTTGTTACCTGTTGCAGGCCATAAGCCAGTCCACACGTCCGCAACTTTCCCGCTTGTTTTTTTAATCTGAGTTGGTTGTTTTGCTCCTCGTAAGTAATTTACTAGTAAGTATTTTGGTTTTGTGTGAAAGTACTTCTGGTTGCGGTACTCAATGTTGGATTTGCTGTTAGCGTAAGGGATGCTGTAGTATGTGTTCAATTAGTTGTAGCTAGTACTGAGTTTCTATTCGATGTTAAATTTGTTGTGTTAATAGAGCTTGAGGTATATGTGCTGCTGGTTTTTTGTGTGTTCATCTTCTTTTTCTCTTAAATTACAATTTGCAAGTCTTCAGTAAAAGTTTCCGGTATATAGCTAGGATAAAGTGGGACTGTACAGGGTCAATTCGCAAGAAATTTTATAATTGCAGTTCCGAATTTGCAGTTAAGATAATTTATGTTGTATTTCCATTTTTTTAGTTTATGGTGGTGTTATAATTCTCGGTGAACTGGTATAATACTTCTAAATAACTTGAGATTAAACTAAGTTCTATGCTAACTTTAAAGGCTTTCTTACAACTTGGTTCCAACGGGATTGCTTAGTCTAGCTATGTACCAACAGCGATATATTTTGTTTGTTTCCATTTCCAGCACGTGACGAGAACTGTGAGTATTACGATATTATTCGTAGGGGCTTTGTGGAACTCATGTTTTATCTTTAGCTTAAATTACTAACACTTGCTCGCTATCTGTCAGTATTTGCTACTTGAGAGTGAGAAAATGTCCCAGTACTTGCTGTTTGAGAGTAGGAAAATTGCTGAAAAAACCCTTGCTCGCTCTCTCATCGTAGTCATCATGACCACTCCGTCAGTGTGAGCTTATGCAACGACGGATCGCTTTCTTATCGCAGTTATTCTGCCGATCTCCGTCAGTATGAACTCATTCAACGGCGGAATGCACCCATGAGAGTGAGCTGAATAAATCTTTGATCGCTTTCCCATCGCAGTCAATCCGTCCTCCTATTTAGAAGCGCGAGGATAACACTTGTGTACCTATTAGTTTTAGTCATTTTTATGTTCAGACATGCAATTAAATTTTAAATTGAGTTCAGAAATTTGGTGCTCAGAGGTACGTGATCTCTTTATATACAAGTAATAAATTATTTTCTGTGTGGAATTCGGCCGATGAAGCTATGAAATGGCATAGACGTTATGGCCATTTCAGTTTTGGCAGTATGAGAGAATTGGTTGGTAAAAAATTGGTACGTGGCATAAACTTCTCTATACCAGCAGATATTAAATGCTTGATTGGCATGAAAAGCAAAAGCGCACAAAAACCGTTCACTACATCTGATGATATTTTGGAAGTCTGTGGCCCTATGAATACGTCATCAATTGGCGGAGCCAGATACCTGTTAACCTTTATCGATGGCAAATCATGATACGTTTATGTTTACTTCTTAAAAAGATTTCGCGAATTTCAGACTATGATCGAGCGACAGACTGGAAAGAAGACAAAAATTCTGAGAAGTGATAACGGCACTGAATTTGTCAACAATGCTTTTGACAACTACCTAGATAGAGGTATACTGCGTCAACTAACGGTGACATACACTCCTCAGCAGAATGGTGTTGCCGAAAGGTTTAACTGCACCTTAATCGAGGTGGCAAGGTGTATGGTTACTTGCGGCAGACCTAGGCGAGCACTTATGGGCTGAGGCAGTAAACACCGCAAAATACTTATATATAATAATAATAGAGCCCCCACTCAGGCATTAGATGATGCCACACCCTACGAAAAATTTCATGGCGGTAAACCATGTGTGAGTCATTTAAGGACTTTTGGATCATTGGGTATTGATTTGGATAAGAGGCGGAAGGGCAAATTTGTACCCAAGGGTAAAGAGTACATCTTGGTAGGCTACTCTGACACTTCAAAGGCCCACCGGTTATATAACCGGAAAACACATCAGCTAATTGTAGCCAGTGACGTGTATTTTTATTGAAGGAGCTAAAAATCAACTTATCGAGGCGGATTTTTCCCTGTATCCAGAAGCAACAAATAATACTGATGAATTAACTATGAGTCCTAACGATACAAAACCCAACAAATCGGACGAAAGCGATCAAAGTGATTTCGAAGCATTTGAATCTGCTGAAGAAGAGCATGAATATGTAGGGATGATTAAAAGGGGTCCAGGAAGACCCCGGATTCTGCGATCAGGTGGTCCAGGAATATAACGTGCTAAGCCTGATATGCTCAGATTGCGATGTTAAAGTTCCTGATACAGTTGATAAAGCCTTGAATAGCGATTATGGCCGTGAATGGAGGCAAGCAATGCAGACCGAATATAATGCGTTGTTGAAAAACAAAACCTGGTGTTTACAATTAAGAAAAATGAAAATAATCAAATTGAACGTTTCAAAGCCAGACTTGTGGCGAAAGGGTGCTCACAAATGTATGGTGTCAATTATACCGAGACTTTTCCTCGGTAGTGCGGTACGACACTATTAGAATGATTTTTGCAATTGTCGTCGGATACGAATTATACCTTCATCAAATGGACGTCTAATCTGCCTACTGGAACGGCGAGTGAAACGATGACGTCTACATGACTCAACCTCAGAGGTTCGAAGATACCGAGAATCCACACTTAGTTCTCAAATTAAAGAAGGCGCTATATGGGCTAAAGCAATCTGGATGAGAATGGAACTTGAAGTTCAACGACATCTTGAAAAATATTGGTTTCCGACATGTGATAGCGAACCATTTGTATTTGTAAAACGCAGAAATGATTCCATAAATATCGCGGTTTACGTAGACGAATTGCTGATTGCCTGTTCAAACAAAGACGAAATGGAAGAAATTAAGTGTTTGATTGCTAATGAAGTTAAAGTGGTGGACAAAGGTCCTGTAAAATATTTCTTAATCCTCGAAGTCGATCGAGTTGGTGATAAGGGAAGATTATCAATTAGCGAAAAATCTCAAATAAGGAAACTTTTAAAGGAGTATAACATGACAACTTGTAGACCTACAGCAACACCCTTAGATCCTAAACATCAAGTGAAGTGTGATGATGAAAATTTCCCAAAAGTTGATCGAACTAAATACAAATCTTTGATTGGATCGCTTATGTGCATAGCATTAACACAAGGCCTGATATATTGCACTCTGTAATCAAACTTTCACAGAGAAATAATGACCCACATACGGAACACAAGGTAGCGGCGAAAAGAATACTGAGATACTTATCTACGACAATATGTAAACAACTCACATGCCAAAAAAACTGGAAAGCCAATGTTACTCCGATGCTGACTGAAGTGGTAGTACAACCGACCGGAAATCATACCCTGGGTATGCTTTCCTGTTGGCTGGAGCTGTTTTCTCGTATGAATCTAAAAAACAGGCAACAGTGGCGCTGAGTAGCACCGAGGTTGAGTATATGACGCTGTCTTCTACCTCTAAGGAGGTAACCTTTTTAAAAAAAATTGTTAAGCGAAATGATCATTCCTTGCCCAAAATCCATTGTTATCAATGCCGATAATATTAGCGCCATAAACCTGGTTAAGAATCCGGTCTATCATGAAAGAAGCAAGCATATTGATATCAGGTACCACTATATAAAGGAATTGTTCCGGAAATATGACATTGAATTGAACTACTGTTGTAGTTCCGAAAATATAGCCGATTTATTCACAAAAAACTTGGCAAAACCTAGCCATGAGAAATTCGTAAATATGCTTGGGTTAATATAGTTTAAAGTTACGAAGTTTGAAAGTGCTGATTAAGGGGGAGTGTTGAAATGGCAACTCAATGAAACATCAATGCAACACTTCAACCCTCATACACATCTACATATTATACTTTTGTCTTAGAAGCTTTTGTACTTTTTATAGTCTTACATACCACGCATTTGCGTATTGAATCTCATACAATAAAGATCAATTTGTCATAACTGTGTGTTATAATATTTCCTTAACATAAACTGCAAAGGGTTTCTTCAACAGTTGTCGATTTTAAAGAGGAAATTTCCTCGGATCATTCACGGTGGCACTAATTATTGGAATAATGGAATTATTTATATCATGTAGTGCGAAGACCTTTAAGTGATTCGCGAACGCATTTGCCTTTTCACTTGAGCTTTTAGCGCAAGTACGGTCTTCAAGACTTAGTGGCGATTCGTAGGCAATAGGACATCGTAAGTGCTTTACAGCTTTCCACAGGCTATAATCCGTGTTTTTCGTTTGATCCAAGTTTTTAAATAGCTCTCGCTAGCGGAGTCCTGTTTCTGTCTCAAATTATTACGTAACGTTTTTTGGCATAAGTTGATTTGGATTTTTATGTGTGGAAAATGACTACTTTGCCATTGTTTTCTAAGACTTCTCTTCTCAATGATGATCATCTGTATATCTGCTGTTGACTGGTATGATTTTATTTTAACTGACAGTTTTGTTGGAGTTGCTGAAGTCACGGCGTCTGTAAAATGATCTACAGCTGCTTGAATATCTCAGCGGTATGTTCAAAGATAAGTAAGAGCTCACATACATTTTATTTTTTACCCAATTTGTGTTTTTATTTTCGGTAGAAAAGTTGGGTCTCAGATACAATGACAGAACTGTTGTGTAAAATAACAAATGTACGTGAATGATCAGAAGATAGGTCATAGGATGTACTGACTAACAGATGATCGCGTTTGATATTTTTTAATATAACAATCAATAAGGCCTGGCATCTTGTTAAAGTCTCTGGGCCAATAAGTAGGTTTATCGCCAGATACGACATCTTGTCTACAATTGTCTACCTCTAGAACTAAGGAGTCTGGAACCCCAATATGTGTGCTTGCATTGAAATCGCCAGCGGCAATAAATTTTTCTCCTAGTGTAGGCGGGAAATACACTGACGAGGCTTCAATTTTAAAATGAGTAAGATTTATATTCGTGGATTCCCTGAATTCAGGCAATGGAAAATGCCATACGTTTTTTCGGGCTATAATGGCAGTGCCACCACATGCCCCTTCGCTTGGGTGTTTGGTGTTATATATAAAAAACTCATCAATTCTGAAGCAGTTTTTCATAGTGAAGTTTCAGAAACTAGAAGTATGTCTAGATCCTGTGTTAGCAGGAAGTATTCTATTTCATATTTGTGTTGGGAGATCCCGTCAGCGTTCCAGAAGCATATTTTTAACTGGTTCATTTTTTGCTAAGCAACACTTGCAGAAGCATGTTTTTGGTTCGCATCATTTCCTGAAACATACCCTAGTTGTCATGAAGTTATTCATTGTCTATATTAAGTTCTCGATCGAGCTCGAATTGTTGGTGAGGAGTGTCTGGGCACCCTCTTTTAAGACGTGGGCATATGAATGCTTATGCTCACTAGATCTTTTGGCATTTGCATTAGGTAAATCATTTCTGTGTAGATTGTGTACTAGCAATATAACCAGTATGAAGCCGATGAAATTGGGAAGCCCTATATTTCTTATATTCAGGTTACCGTACGACTTTTGCATTTAGAATTAATGAAATATTTGTTTAAAATATTTAATTATTAGTTATAATAACTAAGTTTTCTTACATTGATTTGAAATGCTGAAAACAACGTTTTTTTATAAGAATTGTAGGGATTTGTAGTATATATTCGGATATTACATTGAGTAATTTATAATAAGAAACAATTTTTCTGAATTTTGTGATCACTAAAGCAATTTTTGGATGCTGGACCTGTGGCTAAATATATTTTCCCAAATTTTTTAGATCAATATATTAAGAATATAGTATAGTATAAATCGTAAACCGATTTTTAGACACTCTTGTTTGTATGGTTTGTAGGTAAGAAAAGAAATATATATCGTCGTATGATTTTCAAAAAGCCTTAAGTTACATTAAATAAATTTTACAGGAGAAGGAAAAAACTCTAATATGAAAATGTAACCAAAAGTTTTCAAAATTTTTTCATTTCAAGCTTGGTTTTTATTAAAGATTTAAAAATTGTTAAGTAATTTCAATCTTTAGGCATGAGTTCGTGTTTTCTTCCTATTCAGAAAGAGAATTATTTAATATGGACAACTTTTTTGAAAACAGTAAAAGATTTAATTCTATTAGACACCTAGCTGAATGGAATGCATTTTCTATGCCGCTACGCACGTTATCAACATTCTTCGTGTCTTATCTACAAATTGTGTGTCTAAACAACTTCTATTTATACCAACATTTAAGACAAATGGAATACGAGTACGAGCAATTTTCCCAATTTTTGAATTTTTCATAGTATAGTCTTTTTAATTGGTTGAGAATGAAGGTTTTACAACACTCTAACTTTTCTGTTATTGAAATCTAGGTTACCATATGCAATTTGCTTTTAGCCAACCATTGGTTGGCAATGAAAGCATTGTATGTTTTTTTTTTTCCAGTTTCATCCTGGATCTATTTTAGTATCCAATTAATTATGATGAAGGAAACATCTATATATTATTATGTATATAAATTTCTCGCCGTGCCCAGCGATTAGTAAGTTTTTATTGTTTTTTCCGAACTACAAATATTATTAATTGTTAAGTAATTTCAATCTTTAGGCATGAGTTCGTTTTTTCTTTCTATTCAGAAAGAGAATTATTTATTTAATATGGACAACCTTTTTTGAAAACAGTAAAAGTTTTTTTTTCTATTAGACATCTAGCTCAATGGAATGCATTTTCTATGCCGCTACGCACGTTATCAACATTCTTCGTGTCTTATCTACAAATTTTGTGTCTAAACAACTTCTATTTATACCAACATTTAAGACAAATGGAATACGAGTAGGGGCAATTTTCCCAATTTTTGAACTCATGCCTAAAGATTGAAATTACTTAACAATTAATAATATTTGTAGTTCGGAAAAAACAATAAAAACTTAAAGATTTAATATTTGAAGAAAAGTTGCAAAGATATGAAACTAACGCCTTTTAGTATTTTTGTTCTGAAACCGAAAATTGCGTATGTTAAATTAAAACTGGTTTTGGGAATCTTAAGGAAGAGTTTTCTTATTTTCTTCATTAGTTTTTTCTCACTTAATTTTAATTTATTGAATCTTTTAACTCAAAGAAATTTACAATAAGTATTCAAATCTTATTTCTAAATTATTATTTACTAGTTATTGTCAATGTTCATTAGTTAAAGATAATATATATTTTTTAATTCAGTTTTTGTATTTTTACTAACAAAACATAGTAAAAGTAATCAACAAATAAAAATTAACTAAGAAGGCAATTGTGATTATTAAAAAATAGTGTTATAATATATTTCTCATTTTGTTTTGGTAAATTAGTATAACATTTTTAATATCTGACTTCAGAGTATGATAATTGCATATTCTTCTTTTATGTTTATTTTAAAGTAAATTGTTCCAGACGGATCATACCCCAAAGCTCGAATTTTTTTGAACGATGGGATCTTCTGCTTGCGTTCGTGTAAATTATTTGTAGGTGCTTGAACAGGTCATAAATATTTATAATAATAATTTTACCTGGACGAATAGAGGAGTAAAGTTTAGGAAGATAGTGGTAGTAAAAAAAAATAATTTATTAGTAAGGGACCGTGTTTGAGTACTGTATTTTAAGTGCATAATTTATGTTCATTTAATGTGACGTTTTTTATTTAAAAAATTGAACAAGCAGAGACACAGTTAACAGTTAGTAACAACAAAAAAATAAATAAAAAAACAATATAATATAGTGTGAAATAAAAAAACAATAACAAAGTGCATGGTTAAACCTGTTTAAACAATCGATAGTGAGTGCTTGAGCGCACCAAACAATAATGAAAAAAAAGGTAATAACAACAATGCTTATTACTCTTTGTTATACAAATGGTAATAGTGCAATAAACAATATAATTAATGAAAAAAAGATGACAGTGCTTTTTTAACCGCCAGACCCATTGACCGAACGCGTTCATTATCAGCAAATATAAATATATCTGCCCCAGAAACAACGAACTTATCATAAAAATCAACAAATAAACAATACAAGAGCTACAAAGAAAATAGTACAAGAAGATAAAGAAACGGGTGCTGTATCTAAACGCGTGCAAACTGGTATGGATCGGTACATAACCATAACGAAGAGGAAGGCCAGTCCTAAATCTTCGCCACAAGAGCGAATCGCCAAACAATACAAACGTTCTCATCAAGTAGCTGCAATATCGATATGTGAAAATAAATTTTCTGTACTTGCTAACCCGGATAATGAAGATGCCGAACCCACTGTAAGGGAACAAAAACCCCCACCAATTTACTTGCACGAACAAACATCAAAGGCCAACGTAAATATGCTGTCCCAGCTCAAAGGTAAACAAAATTTCTATGTGGCTTCAGCACGAAGAGTACAGATACAATAAACGAACATCCAAGCCCACACTGAGAAAAATTATCGTCTAATCGCAAGTCGTCTCGATGCAGATAACAAGAAATATTATACCTATCAACTAAAAAGTGCTAAAGATTTGATTGTCATTATAAAGGGTATTGACAGTTCTGTTCCCACTGAGGAGATAACAAGTGCAATAGAGGTGGAAGGTTATGTCGTAAGGTCAGTGCACAATATTCTAAATAAGAAGTAAGTTCCCTAACCTATTCATCGGGTTGAAATCATGTTTAACGTATCGCAGCTTAAATCAAAAAATTCGTTTCATCCTAATTTCCCAATTTCCTCGGCTTCATGCTGGTTCTATTGCTAGTACACAAGCTACGCAGCCACACACTAAACCAAACTATTCGTATGCCCAAACACTGCAAAATTATTTACCTAATGCGAATGCCAAAAGTTCTAATGTGCATAAACATTCATATGCCCACGTCTTAAAAAACGGTGAACAGACACCCCTCACTAATAAGTCGAGCTCGATCGAGAACTTAATACAGACAATGAAGGGTACGTTTTGGAAAATGATGCGAACCCAAAACATGCTTTTGCAAGTCTTGCAAAAGCACCAAACACCCAAGCGAAAGGGCATGTGGTGGGACTGCCATTATAGTCCGAAAAAACGTAAGCCATTTTCCATTGCCTGAATACAGGGAGGAGTTTTTAAGCCACGACCATAAATCTTACTTGTGGCATAGAAAATGCATTCCATTCAGCTAGATGTCTAATAGAATTAAAACTTTTACTGTTTTCAAAAAATGGCCATATTAAATAAATAATTCTCTTTCTGAATAGAAAGAAAAAACGAACTCATGCCTAAAGATTGAAATTACTTAACAATTAATTAATAATATTTGTAGTTCGGAATAAACAATAAAAACTTTATATATTTATATTTATGTTTTTATATTGATATTTTTATATTGATATTTTTATATTGATAGTTTTATATTGATATTTTTATATTGATATTTTTCTATTGATATTTTTCTATTGATATTTTTATATTGATATTTTATAGTGATATTTTTATATTGGTATTTTTATATTGATATTTTTATATTTATATTTTTATATTTATATTTTTATATTGATATTTTTATATTGTTATTTTTATATTGATATTTTTATATTGATATTTTATAGTGATATTTTTATATTGATATTTTTATATTGATATTTTTATATTTATAATTTTATATTGATATTTTTATATTGATATTTTTATATTTATATTTTTATATCTTTATATCTATATTTTTATATTTATATTTATATTTTTATGTTGATATTTTTTTATATTGATATTTTTATATTGATATTTTTATATTGATATTTTTATATTTATATTTTTATACATTTATATTTTTATATTTATATTTTTATATTTATATTTTTATATTTATATTTTTATATTGATATTTTTATATTAATATTTTTATATTGTTATTTTTATATTTATAATTTTATATTGTTATTTTTATATTGATATTTTTATATTTATATTTTTATATCTTTATATCTATATTTTTATATTTATATTTATATTTTTATATTTCTATAAAAATATATTATATTTATGTATTTATAGGTTTATATTTATATTTTTACATTTATATTTTTATATTTATGTTTTTATATTGATATTTTTACTTTGATATTTTTATATTGATAATTTTATATTGATATTTTTATATTGATATTATTATATTTTTATATTTATATTTTTATATTGATATTTTTTTATTGATATTTTAATATTGATATTTTTATATTGATATTTTGAAATTGATATTTTTATATTGATAGTTTTATATTGATATTTTTATATTGATATTTTTGTTTTGGTATTTTTTGTTGATTCAGAAGGTTTATTAAGAATGAATTCCAGTTTTAAAATACATCCAAAAATGATGTGATGGTTATAAGATAAAATAACAGTTATAAATGTGAATGTAAAAGTAAAGAAAAACAAAAGAATAATATGAAGAGTTGTATTCTAGGAAAATATCCAACACGCCCTCTCAAATCTGCATACCAAAGTCAAATATCCCAAAAATCATTATATTAAACATGTAATTAAAAATAAATTATTTTAATCCTAGGGATTTTACGAACTTTTCGTGTTTTGTTTTGCTTAAATTTTTAGTTAAAATATCGGCAGTCATGTTATCAGTTGATATTAACGCAGCTCGATGTCGTTGGCTTTTACAATTTCTCTTACATGCTGATACTTTACGTCTATATGTTTGCACCTTCCATGAAATACAGGATTTTTTTGCTAAATGTTATGCACCAATGTTGTCACCATAAATTATCCTTGGGTTGTCGTCAGGGTAACAATCAATCTCTTTTAGAAGTCGTTTCAAATATATTGCTTCTTTAGCTGCTGTTGACAAAGCGACAAATTCAGCTTCAGTGCTACTGAGTGCAATATTAGGCTGTTTTTTACTTTTCCAACTGAAAGCAGATCCAGCCAAGAAAAATGTAAATCCAGTGTATGATCTTCTATCTTGAGAACAACTCGTCCAATCTGCATCAACGAAGCCCACAGGTGGTTCATTTGTCTTTGAGTATTCCAACTTAAGATGCTTTGTGGAGTGCAAATAACGTAGCAAGTGTTTAACAGCTTTTTCATGTTCAACATGAGGGTCCTGATTTTTTTGTGCAAGTTTGAATACGGAATGCAAAATGTCTGGCCTAGTACTTATCGCCAAATACATCAGAGTCCCGATCAATGACTGGTACCAATTCGCATTAATTTTCTCGCAGTTTTCGTTTTTGCAGGAAATCTGGAAACCTGGATCGAGAGGTGTAGACGCTGGTCTAGAGTTTTCCATGCCGGACTCTTTCAGAACTTTGTTGATATATTGTGTGTGGCCCACATTTATTTTACCAGTATCTCCTTCACGTTCGATTTCCATTCCCAAGAAATATCTTACATTACCGTTATCAACCAACTTAAATTTTTTCGAAATCAAATCTTTTATCCGAACACGCTATTAGTATATCGTCTACATATACTGCTATGAAATTCATTTTTTCCATTTTCATTTTTACTGTAAATGCACGGTTCGCTATCACACGGTTTAAATCCAATACTTTGAATCGCCTTATCAAGTGTCGTATTCCAGGAGCGACCCGATTGCTTTAGACCATAAATTGCTTTCTTTAAGGATAACACTTTACCTGAGCAATTTTCATCCGCAAATCCATCTGGCTGTTTCATATAAACTTCTTCGTATAACTTACTATTTAAGTAAGCCGTTGATTAATCTATGTGGTGTAAGTGTAATTCCTTTTCTACAGCTAAAGCAAAGATAATTCTTATGCTTGAATAACGCAATACTGGGGAAAAAGTCTCTTTGTAATCCACGCCGAATTCTTGGCTACACCCCTTCGCAACTAACCGGGCTTTAAAAGTGCAACCTTCCCATCTTCATATTTCTTTAGACTATACACCCATCTGCTACCTATGGCTTTCTTTTCAGGAGGAAGGTCAACCAAATCCCACGTGTCATTTTCTTGTAACGAAGTGTACTCTTTGTTCATTGCATCTTTCCAGTTCTTTTTATACTTACATTCAACAGCATCTTGAAACGTTCGTGGAATTGAAATCTTATTAGCTAAATTGATTCTATTGTATATCTTTTTCGGACGACCAACATTACCCGTACGCAATATTCTTGGTCTGCCTCGAGTTTTGCGTTCATTTGTATTACTCTTTACCATTTGACTTTCACCTTCATCATCTGATTCAAAGCCCAAAAAACCTATTTCAGAACTCGATTCATATTCGTCAGAGTCACTTTCAGCTGATAAATTTTCCTTTTTTTCAACATCACTTTTATTCTGTGTTGGTACACTGCATTCAATATTTATCATATCTATAAAATCTGTCGATTTCTCTAATTTAAAAACATCTTCACAAAATATGACGTCTCGTTTATCCACAATTTTTCTTTCTTCTGCGTCAAACAATCGATAAGCTTTTGCTGTGGCAGAATACGAAAATATATTCCTTTCCCCTTGCTGAAAACTTTTTTGTTTTTGTCTTATCCAAGCCACGACCTTTGAACCAAAAATACGAAAATGTGAAACATTTGGTTTTTTACCTTGCCAAATCTCGAAAGGAGTCTTATTTATTAAAACTTTTGCTATTGAACGTTTTCTGATATACACAGCAGTGTTAACAGCTTCCGCCCATAGTGATTCATCAACCACCGCATGAATTATCATGCTTCTTGCTATTTCTGTTATAGTTCTGTTCGCACGTTCCGCTCTACCATTTTGCTGCGGAGTGTACGGAACTGTCAGCTGCCTTTGTATACTATTTACTTCCAAGAGTTTGTCGAATTGATAGTTTACATATTCTTTGCCATTGTCACTTCTTAAACACTTAATATTTCGGCCTAGTTGTTTCTCCACAAATGATTTAAAAATCTTAAACTTCTCGAAGACCTCATTTTTGTTTTTCATAAAATACACAAATATTTTTCTAGAGTGATCGTCGATGAACGTTACGAAGTACCGTGATCCAGCTAGTGATGGTTTATTCATAGGACCACAGACGTCACTATGAATTAAATCCAGCAAGTTACCTGATCTATGCTGGTCTGATGATGGAAAGGGCTGTGAACACATTTTTGATTTCATACAGGTTGTACAAGTTACATCTTTTGGAATTTCCTTTATGTTAACGCCATTTACTGCCTTTTCTCTAATTAAATCACTAAGGCTTCTAAAAATTATGTGGCCATATCGGTTATGCCAACGTGCTGTCTCTGCATTAAATAGATGAAAATTTGAATGATTGTATTCTGAAAATATAAACAAATTCATTGTATTTTCTGCACTTAAAATAATTTCACCCATTTTATTCCGTATTCTCGCAAAACTGTTCTCGAACCGCCATTTTGAGTTTTTATTTTCACGTCTCCTTTACTTTCTGCTTCTATGTAACTATCACACGCAAGTACAATTTTTTCCCTCGTTTCCACGAAATTTGAAAATAATTGACGGTTGCAGCACATATGAGACGTCGCGCCGCTGTTGATACACCAAGAGCCTTTGTCAAACGATTTGATGTTACCAGCCGCAAGCATAGCAAAAGAACGATGTTGGTCTCTCGTTTCATCACCATTTTTTGTTGCACTCTTACAATTTTTTGCATAATGACCGCGCTTGCCACAACTATAACATTTAAATTTTCGGCTGCTTCCAGATTTGTTGTTTTTGTTTTTTTACGTTTGTTTTACTTCTAGCCACAAAAGCTTGTTGGTTTATCATCATCACCAACTTCATGCTGGATTCTGCGATCTCCTTCTTCACTTAACTTTAACTTAAGCATATCCAACGTAGGTAGAGAATCACGTGTTTCAATAGCAACTACAAAATTCTCAAACTCCTTTGGCATGCTTGATAGTAAAATTATCACCAATAACTCTTCAGCAATTTCAATACCCACCTCTGACAATTTGTCTGCTAACTCCGTAAAATAATTTAGGTATTCACTCATGGTTGTTGTCTCAAGCTTTCGAAGACTCAGTAACTTCTTGTACAAACTGACTTTTCTCAGCGGTCCACTTGGCTTATATATTTCTTCTAGCTTTTTCCACGCATCTTTAGCTGTCTCACAATTTTTATGCAGCTAAGCTAGGGCCTTTTCATCCTTCAGCTTCCATAGCTCAGCATCATTGGCGATCGTTGGTTTCACAAGAGTTCCATTCGTAACCACAAGTCTGAGTGTATCAAAGTGCACTTCATTTGCACACACCATGTGTCGTAATTAGCAGCATCTAATTTGTCTATTTGCCACTTGTCGATGCCACTTATTAAATGTTTTTTTCCGTAATAATTATTTTATTTTTTTTAATAACTTAAGCTCCTGGGCCCATAACCTGTTGATTCAGAAGTTTTATTAAGAATGAATTCCAGTTTTAAAATGATGCTTATAAGATAAAATAACAGTTATAAATGTGAATATAAAAGTAAAGACAAACAAAAGAATAATATGTAGAGTTGTATTCTAGGAAAATCTCCAACATTTTTATATTGATATTTTATAGTGATATTTTTATATTGATATTTTTATATTGATATTTTTATATTGATATTTTTATATTTGTATTTTTATTTTTATATTTTTATATTGATATTTTTATATTGATATTTTATAGTAATATTTTTATATTGATATTTTTGTATTGATATTTTTATATTGATATTTTTATATTTATATTTTTATATTGATATTTTTTTATATTTTTATATTGATATTTTTATATTTATATTTTTATACATTTATATTTTTATATTTATATTTTTATATTGATATTTTTATATTGATATTTTTATATTGACATTTTTATATTGATAATTTTATATTGATAATTTTATATTGATATTTTTATATTGATATTTTTATATTGATATTATTATATTTATATTTTTATATCTTTATATCTATATTTTTATATTTATATCTATATTTTTATATTTATATTTCTATATTTATATTTTTATAAAAATATATTATATTTATTTATTTGTGTTTTTATATTTATATTTTTATATTTATAATTTTATATTTATATTTCTATATTTATATTTATATTGATATTTTTATATTTATATTTTTGTATTTATATTTTTATAATAATATATTTATATTTTTTATTGATATTTTTATATTTTTTATATTGATATTTTTATATTTATAATTGATAATTTTATATTGATATTTTTAAATTGATATTTTTGTATTGATATTTTTAAATTGATATTTTTATATTGATATTATAATATTTTGATATATATATTTTTATACTGATATTTCTATATTTATATTTTTATATATATATTTTTATATTTATATTTATATTTTTGTATTTGTATTTCTATATATTTATTTTTATATTTTTATATTTAAATTTATATTTTTATATTTAATTTTTTTATTTATATTTTTATATTTATATTTTTATATATATTTTTATATTGATATTTTTATATTGATATTTTTAAATTGATATTTTTATATTGATAGTTTTATATTTATATTTTTATATTGATATTTTTCTATTGATATTTTTATATTGATATTTTTATATTGATATTTTATAGTGATATTTTTATATTGATATTTTATAGTGATATTTTTATATTGATATTTTTGTATTGATATTTTTATATTTATATTTTTATATTTATATTTTTATATTGATATTTTTATATTGATATTTTTATATTGATATTTTTCTATTTATATTTTTATACATTTATATTTTTATATTTATATTTATATATTTATATTTATATTTTTATATTTATATTTTTATTGATATTTTTATATTTATTATATTGATAATTTTATATTGATATTTTTAAATTGATATTTTTATATTGATATTTTTAAATTAATATTTTATATTGATATTATAATATTTTGATATTTATATTTTTATACTGATAATTCTATATTTATATTTTTATATTTATATTTTTGCATTTATATTTCTATATATTTATTTTTATATTTTTATATTTAAATTTATATATTTATATTTTTATATTTATATTTTTATATTATATTTTTATAATATATTTTTATATTTATATTTTTATATTGATATTTTTATATTGTTATTTTTATATTGATATTTTTATATTGATATTTTATAGTGATATTTTTACATTGATATTTTTATATTGATATTTTTATATTTATAATTTTATATTGATATTTTTATATTGATATTTTTATATTTATATTTTTATATCTTTATATCTATATTTTTATATTTATATTTATATTTTTATGTTGATATTTTTTTATATTGATATTTTTATATTGATATTTTTATATTGATATTTTTATATTTATATTTTTATACATTTATATTTTTATATTTATATTTTTATATTTATATTTTTATATTTATATTTTTATATTGATATTTTTATATTAATATTTTTATATTGTTATTTTTATATTTATAATTTTATATTGTTATTTTTATATTGATATTTTTATATTTATATTTTTATATCTTTATATCTATATTTTTATATTTATATTTATATTTTTATATTTCTATAAAAATATATTATATTTATGTATTTATAGGTTTATATTTATATTTTTACATTTATATTTTTATATTTATGTTTTTATATTGATATTTTTACTTTGATATTTTTATATTGATAATTTTATATTGATATTTTTATATTGATATTATTATATTTTTATATTTATATTTTTATATTGATATTTTTTTATTGATATTTTAATATTGATATTTTTATATTGATATTTTGAAATTGATATTTTTATATTGATAGTTTTATATTGATATTTTTATATTGATATTTTTGTTTTGGTATTTTTTGTTGATTCAGAAGGTTTATTAAGAATGAATTCCAGTTTTAAAATACATCCAAAAATGATGTGATGGTTATAAGATAAAATAACAGTTATAAATGTGAATGTAAAAGTAAAGAAAAACAAAAGAATAATATGAAGAGTTGTATTCTAGGAAAATATCCAACACGCCCTCTCAAATCTGCATACCAAAGTCAAATATCCCAAAAATCATTATATTAAACATGTAATTAAAAATAAATTATTTTAATCCTAGGGATTTTACGAACTTTTCGTGTTTTGTTTTGCTTAAATTTTTAGTTAAAATATCGGCAGTCATGTTATCAGTTGATATTAACGCAGCTCGATGTCGTTGGCTTTTACAATTTCTCTTACATGCTGATACTTTACGTCTATATGTTTGTACCTTCCATGAAATACAGGATTTTTTTGCTAAATGTTATGCACCAATGTTGTCACCATAAATTATCCTTGGGTTGTCGTCAGGGTAACAATCAATCTCTTTTAGAAGTCGTTTCAAATATATTGCTTCTTTAGCTGCTGTTGACATAGCGACAAATTCAGCTTCAGTGCTACTGAGTGCAATATTAGGCTGTTTTTTACTTTTCCAACTGAAAGCAGATCCAGCCAAGAAAAATGTAAATCCAGTGTATGATCTTCTATCTTGAGAACAACTCGTCCAATCTGCATCAACGAAGCCCACAGGTGGTTCATTTGTCTTTGAGTATTCCAACTTAAGATGCTTTGTGGAGTGCAAATAACGTAGCAAGTGTTTAACAGCTTTTTCATGTTCAACATGAGGGTCCTGATTTTTTTGTGCAAGTTTGAATACGGAATGCAAAATGTCTGGCCTAGTACTTATCGCCAAATACATCAGAGTCCCGATCAATGACTGGTACCAATTCGCATTAATTTTCTCGCAGTTTTCGTTTTTGCAGGAAATCTGGAAACCTGGATCGAGAGGTGTAGACGCTGGTCTAGAGTTTTCCATGCCGGACTCTTTCAAAATTTTGTTGATATATTGTGTGTGGCCCACATTTATTTTACCAGTATCTCCTTCACGTTCGATTTCCATTCCCAAGAAATATCTTACATTACCGTTATCAACCAACTTAAATTTTTTCGAAATCAAATCTTTTATCCGAACACGCTATTAGTATATCGTCTACATATACTGCTATGAAATTCATTTTTTCCATTTTCATTTTTACTGTAAATGCACGGTTCGCTATCACACGGTTTAAATCCAATACTTTGAATCGCCTTATCAAGTGTCGTATTCCAGGAGCGACCCGATTGCTTTAGACCATAAATTGCTTTCTTTAAGGATAACACTTTACCTGAGCAATTTTCATCCGCAAATCCATCTGGCTGTTTCATATAAACTTCTTCGTATAACTTACTATTTAAGTAAGCCGTTGATTAATCTATGTGGTGTAAGTGTAATTCCTTTTCTACAGCTAAAGCAAAGATAATTCTTATGCTTGAATAACGCAATACTGGGGAAAAAGTCTCTTTGTAATCCACGCCGAATTCTTGGCTACACCCCTTCGCAACTAACCGGGCTTTAAAAGTGCAACCTTCCCATCTTCATATTTCTTTAGACTATACACCCATCTGCTACCTATGGCTTTCTTTTCAGGAGGAAGGTCAACCAAATCCCACGTGTCATTTTCTTGTAACGAAGTGTACTCTTTGTTCATTGCATCTTTCCAGTTCTTTTTATACTTACATTCAACAGCATCTTGAAACGTTCGTGGAATTGAAATCTTATTAGCTAAATTGATTCTATTGTATATCTTTTTCGGACGACCAACATTACCCGTACGCAATATTCTTGGTCTGCCTCGAGTTTTGCGTTCATTTGTATTACTCTTTACCATTTGACTTTCACCTTCATCATCTGATTCAAAGCCCAAAAAACCTATTTCAGAACTCGATTCATATTCGTCAGAGTCACTTTCAGCTGATAAATTTTCCTTTTTTTCAACATCACTTTTATTCTGTGTTGGTACACTGCATTCAATATTTATCATATCTATAAAATCTGTCGATTTCTCTAATTTAAAAACATCTTCACAAAATATGACGTCTCGTTTATCCACAATTTTTCTTTCTTCTGCGTCAAACAATCGATAAGCTTTTGCTGTGGCAGAATACGAAAATATATTCCTTTCCCCTTGCTGAAAACTTTTTTGTTTTTGTCTTATCCAAGCCACGACCTTTGAACCAAAAATACGAAAATGTGAAACATTTGGTTTTTTACCTTGCCAAATCTCGAAAGGAGTCTTATTTATTAAAACTTTTGCTATTGAACGTTTTCTGATATACACAGCAGTGTTAACAGCTTCCGCCCATAGTGATTCATCAACCACCGCATGAATTATCATGCTTCTTGCTATTTCTGTTATAGTTCTGTTCGCACGTTCCGCTCTACCATTTTGCTGCGGAGTGTACGGAACTGTCAGCTGCCTTTGTATACTATTTACTTCCAAGAGTTTGTCGAATTGATAGTTTACATATTCTTTGCCATTGTCACTTCTTAAACACTTAATATTTCGGCCTAGTTGTTTCTCCACAAATGATTTAAAAATCTTAAACTTCTCGAAGACCTCATTTTTGTTTTTCATAAAATACACAAATATTTTTCTAGAGTGATCGTCGATGAACGTTACGAAGTACCGTGATCCAGCTAGTGATGGTTTATTCATAGGACCACAGACGTCACTATGAATTAAATCCAGCAAGTTACCTGATCTATGCTGGTCTGATGATGGAAAGGGCTGTGAACACATTTTTGATTTCATACAGGTTGTACAAGTTACATCTTTTGGAATTTCCTTTATGTTAACGCCATTTACTGCCTTTTCTCTAATTAAATCACTAAGGCTTCTAAAAATTATGTGGCCATATCGGTTATGCCAACGTGCTGTCTCTGCATTAAATAGATGAAAATTTGAATGATTGTATTCTGAAAATATAAACAAATTCATTGCATTTTCTGCACTTAAAATAATTTCACCCATTTTATTCCGTATTCTCGCAAAACTGTTCTCGAACCGCCATTTTGAGTTTTTATTTTCACGTCTCCTTTACTTTCTGCTTCTATGTAACTATCACACGCAAGTACAATTTTTTCCCTCGTTTCCACGAAATTTGAAAATAATTGACGGTTGCAGCACATATGAGACGTCGCGCCGCTGTTGATACACCAAGAGCCTTTGTCAAACGATTTGATGTTACCAGCCGCAAGCATAGCAAAAGAACGATGTTGGTCTCTCGTTTCATCACCATTTTTTGTTGCACTCTTACAATTTTTTGCATAATGACCGCGCTTGCCACAACTATAACATTTAAATTTTCGGCTGCTTCCAGATTTGTTGTTTTTGTTTTTTTACGTTTGTTTTACTTCTAGCCACAAAAGCTTGTTGGTTTATCATCATCACCAACTTCATGCTGGATTCTGCGATCTCCTTCTTCACTTAACTTTAACTTAAGCATATCCAACGTAGGTTGAGAATCACGTGTTTCAATAGCAACTACAAAATTCTCAAACTCCTTTGGCATGCTTGATAGTAAAATTATCACCAATAACTCTTCAGCAATTTCAATACCCACCTCTGACAATTTGTCTGCTAACTCCGTAAAATAATTTAGGTATTCACTCATGGTTGTTGTCTCAAGCTTTCGAAGACTCAGTAACTTCTTGTACAAACTGACTTTTCTCAGCGGTCCACTTGGCTTATATATTTCTTCTAGCTTTTTCCACGCATCTTTAGCTGTCTCACAATTTTTATGCAGCTAAGCTAGGGCCTTTTCATCCTTCAGCTTCCATAGCTCAGCATCATTGGCGATCGTTGGTTTCACAAGAGTTCCATTCGTAACCACAAGTCTGAGTGTATCAAAGTGCACTTCATTTGCACACACCATGTGTCGTAATTAGCAGCATCTAATTTGTCTATTTGCCACTTGTCGATGCCACTTATTAAATGTTTTTTTCCGTAATAATTATTTTATTTTTTTTAATAACTTAAGCTCCTGGGCCCATAACCTGTTGATTCAGAAGTTTTATTAAGAATGAATTCCAGTTTTAAAATGATGCTTATAAGATAAAATAACAGTTATAAATGTGAATATAAAAGTAAAGACAAACAAAAGAATAATATGTAGAGTTGTATTCTAGGAAAATCTCCAACATTTTTATATTGATATTTTATAGTGATATTTTTATATTGATATTTTTATATTGATATTTTTATATTGATATTTTTATATTGATATTTTTATATTTGTATTTTTATTTTTATATTTTTATATTGATATTTTTATATTGATATTTTATAGTAATATTTTTATATTGATATTTTTGTATTGATATTTTTATATTGATATTTTTATATTTATATTTTTATATTGATATTTTTTTATATTTTTATATTGATATTTTTATATTTATATTTTTATACATTTATATTTTTATATTTTTATATTGATATTTTTATATTGATATTTTTATATTGACATTTTTATATTGATAATTTTATATTGATAATTTTATATTGATATTTTTATATTGATATTTTTATATTGATATTATTATATTTATATTTTTATATCTTTATATCTATATTTTTATATTTATATCTATATTTTTATATTTATATTTCTATATTTATATTTTTATAAAAATATATTATATTTATTTATTTGTGTTTTTATATTTATATTTTTATATTTATAATTTTATATTTATATTTCTATATTTATATTTATATTGATATTTTTATATTTATATTTTTGTATTTATATTTTTATAATAATATATTTATATTTTTTATTGATATTTTTATATTTTTTATATTGATATTTTTATATTTATAATTGATAATTTTATATTGATATTTTTAAATTGATATTTTTGTATTGATATTTTTAAATTGATATTTTTATATTGATATTATAATATTTTGATATATATATTTTTATACTGATATTTCTATATTTATATTTTTATATATATATTTTTATATTTATATTTATATTTTTGTATTTGTATTTCTATATATTTATTTTTATATTTTTATATTTAAATTTATATTTTTATATTTAATTTTTTTATTTATATTTATATTTTTATATATATTTTTATATTGATATTTTTATATTGATATTTTTAAATTGATATTTTTATATTGATAGTTTTATATTTATATTTTTATATTGATATTTTTCTATTGATATTTTTATATTGATATTTTTATATTGATATTTTATAGTGATATTTTTATATTGATATTTTATAGTGATATTTTTATATTGATATTTTTGTATTGATATTTTTATATTTATATTTTTATATTTATATTTTTATATTGATATTTTTATATTGATATTTTTATATTGATATTTTTCTATTTATATTTTTATACATTTATATTTTTATATTTATATTTATATATTTATATTTATATTTTTATATTTATATTTTTATTGATATTTTTATATTTAATATATTAATAATTTTATATTGATATTTTTAAATTGATATTTTTATATTGATATTTTTAAATTAATATTTTATATTGATATTATAATATTTTGATATTTATATTTTTATACTGATAATTCTATATTTATATTTTTATATTTATATTTTTATATTTATATTTTTGCATTTATATTTCCATATATTTATTTTTATATTTTTATATTTAAATTTATATATTTATATTTTTATATTTATATTTTTATATTATATTTTTATATTTATAGTTTTATATTTATATTTTTATATTTATATTGATATTTTTGTATTTATATTTTTATATACATATTTTTATATTTGTATATTTCTATTTTTATATTTATATTTTTTTATTTATATTTTTATATTTATATTTTTATATTGATATTTTTATATTGATATTTTTAAATTGATATTTTTAAATTGATATTTTTATATTGATAGTTTTATATTGATATTTTTATATTGATATTTTTCTATTGATATTTTTATATTGATATTTTTATATTGATATTTTATAGTGATATTTTTATATTGATATTTTATAGTGATATTTTTATATTGATATTTTTCTATTTATATTTTTATACATTTATATTTTTATACATTTATATTTTTATATTTATATTTTTATATTTGTATATTTATATTTTTATATTTATAGTTTTTATTGATATTTTTATATTTATTATATTGATAATTTTATATTGATATTTTTAAATTGATATTTTTATATTGATATTTTTAAATTAATATTTTATATTGATATTATAATATTTTGATATTTATATTTTTATACTGATAATTCTATATTTATTGTTGGGATATGAATTTATTCGGTTAACCAATGCGAACATTTTAGTCTTAATACTATTGTATATGCAACTCTGGTTGCTTTTATGAATTATAAACAACCTTGTTTTTTGAAGTTTCTTTTATTAGTTAGTCTTAATTCTTATTTTGTAATAAACGCATTTAAAGCAAATGTTCGGTGTGTATATTTATTTGAAATAAGGCTCAACGGGTTTTTCTTCGCGATTAGTTTTAAACAGGTTATGGGCCCAGGACATTAAATTAAAAATAGTGATTTTGTGAAAAGTAGAGATGAATTCCTTATATCAAATTGAAAAACTGGACGAAAATAATTATGATACGTGGTGTGTCCAGATGCGGAGTGTTTTAATACATTCGGGTATGTGGAGTATTGTGAGCGGAAAGTTGAAGAAAGAAGAAGATAGAGCTAAGGCAGATGAATGGAATCAACAGGATGAAAAAGCCCTTGCTACAATAACTCTAAGTGTAAACTCGTCGCAGTTAAACCATATAAAACTATGTAAATTATCAAACGAGGAATGGAAGAAGTTGGAGAGTGTCTATCGTCCAAGTGGGCCAGTAAGAAAAGTAATGTTATATAAGCGATTATTAAATATTCGCATGACGGATAGTGATGATATGTCCTGTTTCCTAAATGATTTTACTAGTGCTGTGGAGAAATTGGCAGAAGTTGAAATCAAGCTTCAGGATGAACTAATAGTAATAATATTATTATCAAGTCTTTCAAAATCCTATGAGCAGTTTGTGGT
Organism: Phania funesta; assembly: GCA_963932375.1. Taxonomy (NCBI): domain Eukaryota; kingdom Metazoa; phylum Arthropoda; class Insecta; order Diptera; family Tachinidae; genus Phania; species Phania funesta. The sequence continues at coordinate 61,271,463 of OZ010653.1, forward strand.
TGCTATGGAGTCTCGGGATACGTTACCTGAATTTCAAATTTTAAAAATAAAGCTTCTGGAAGAAGCGGATAGGAAAAGTCAAAATGCCACAAAGGAAAACAACAACAACACTGAAACTCACGCATACATGGCAAGGAACCGTTTTAAGAACGCGACAGAAAGTGAAAAGAAACGTTTTAATAAAAGAGAGAAAACAAATTTCAAATGTTTTAAGTGTGGTAAACGTGGTCACTATGCAGCAAACTGTTACACTAACACATACAAGAAAGCTGAAAATAAAAAAGGCGAGCAACAATATACAGTTTTAGCAGCAGCAGATATAAACATCATTAATGATTCAACATGGTGCTTGGACAGCGGCGAGACTGCACATATGTGTTCGAAGTAAACATTGTTTCAAAGTTTAAAGAAGCATAATGAAAATATTTATTTGGCTGGTGATAATTGCTTAGAAGCAGAAGGCATAGGTGAAGTGAAAATAAAAGTTGACAACTGTAACATTGTGCTACGTAGTGTTCTGTATGTGCCGCGTATGAAAGGAAATTTTGTGTCTGTTGGCAGATTATGTGACAATGGTTATAAAGTAACACTTAAAGAAAAGTTTTCAGAAATAAATGACAAAGACAATAACGTTATGTTTAAAGTGGCAAAGAAACAAAATTTATTTTTAATTGAGAACGATTATGTAGTGTTTTAGCGCGGTAAATGAATCAGCCGTAAAATGGCACAGTAGATTTGGACATTTAAATTATCGTAGTTTACAAGAACTGAAAAATAAAAATATGGTGTGCGGAATGGAAAACGTTAATTTTTCGAAAAACAATCGGTGTAAAATATGCATGAAAACCAAGATACATGTAAAACCGTTCAGGAATAGTGTGACACGGTCGGTAAACATTCTTGATAAGATTCACGCGGCTGTGTGCGGTCCGTTTAAAACAAAGTCTCTCGGCGGTGCCCAATATTTTTTAACATTTATAGACGATAAATCGCGACGTGCGTTTGTGTATTTTCTTAAACGTAAAGATGAAGTATTCGATAAATTTAAAATATTTAAAGAAATGATTGAATGCCAAACGTCAAAGAAGATCAAAGTTTTAAGAAGCGATAACGGCGGTGAATTTATAAACAGACAATTTAACGAATATTTACAAGAAAACGGCATAGTTCGGGAACTTACCGTGCCACATACTCCGCAACAAAATTGTGTGGCCGAGCGTGCCAACCGAACAATTGTCGAAATGTCGCGTGCTATGTTACTTCAATCTGGTTTAGATGAATCTTTATGGGCGGAAGCTGTGGCAACTGCTGTTTATATTCGTAATCGGTCACCTACGAAAATCCTAGAAGACGTTACACCTTTTTAAATATTCACAGAAAAAAAACCATCAGTTGGACATTTCCGTATTTTTGGTTCGGTGGCAATTGCACTAGATAAAACAGCACACGGAAAATTTCAACCTAAAGGAATCGAGTATAGAATGGTAGGATACTCGTTAACATCTAAGGCTTATCGCTTGTATGATCCTGAAAAGCTTGTGGTTGTAGAAAAACGTGACGTCATTATTATAGAAACATCTACTTTAGACACAGAAAAAATTGTTGATATGTCCGACATATTAATGAACAGCGGTGAAAAAAAATTAGATGATGAAGAGGCGAATACAGTGCCTTTGAACGATGATGTTAGTGATGATGAGTTTTTGGTTTCGAGGAAGAGACAGATAGTGAAGATTTGTATGATTGTGCTGAAAATGTGAAATCTCTTAATGAAGAGCAAGTTGTGAAGAAGGGTAGACCAAAGATTGTGCGCACAGGGAGGCCTGGACGACCCAGGAAAGTGTGTAATGTTCTGAAGACATTAAATAATGACAACATTGTAATACCCCAAACCGTAGAAGAGACAGAGAGCAGTATATATTCATCAGAATGGAAGCAGTCCATGAAAAGTGAATATGATGCACTCATTGCAAATAATACGTGGTCGTTAGTAAAACTCCATGAAGGGAAGAAAGCCATTGGATCCAGATGGGTATTTAGTGTAAAGCGAGACATCGATGGTGATATTAACAAGTTTAAATCGCGACTAGTTGCAAAAGGCTGCAGTCAACAGTTAGGTGTGAACTATTCGGAAACATTTTCGCCAGTTATCCGGTATGAAACTATACGTATGGTAATTGCCCGGGCAGCAGAAATGAACATGTATATGCACCAGATGGATGTATGTACGGCATACTTGAACAGTGAGCTGTCAGAGGAAGTATATATGAAGCAGCCGGAAAAATTCGTAAGTAAAAAGCACCCAAATTTTGTTTTGAAATTAAATAAGGCAATTTACGGCCTGAAACAATCGGGGCGAGAATGGAATTTAAGACTGGGTGAAGTTCTCCAAGATTATGGTTTTACTCCATGTAAAAATTACCCGTGTTTATACAAAATGATGATTGAGCGTAGCTTATGCTTGGTAGCTGTATACGTTGATGACTTGGTGATTGCTTGTAAAGATAAAAGTATTTTGATGAACATTAAAAGCTATATTTCGGATTGTTTTGATTGCATCGACAAGAGGCCACTGAATTTATTTTTGGGGATGCAAATTGAAAGAGAGGGAGAGCTATTACACTCAGTGTCGAAGTTGGCACAACGAAATATGCATCCCCACAAAGAGCATGAGGCTGGTATTAAACATGTTCTTCGGTATTTGGCTAATACTATAGATCCCAAGTTGGTTTACAAGCATACTGGAAAAATGATAGAGGGGTATGCTGACGCCGATTGGGGCAGCAATGCGTTTGATCGCAAGTCTTATTCCGGATATGCATTTATGCTTGGTGGTAGTGTTTTTTCGTGGTCTTCAAAACGACAAAATTGTGTAGCCTTAAGTAGCACAGAGGCTGAGTATATCGCAATGACAACAGCAGCGAAAGAAGCAGCATATTTGAAAAGTTTATTGGGTGAAATTGGTGTATATGAGCAGCAACGTCCTATAGTAATTTATGGGGATAATTTAAGTGCACAGCAAGTTGCGAAGAACCCGGTGTATCATTCCCGCAGCAAACACATAGATATCAGATACCATTTTGTCAGGGAAATGGTTCGTGGAGATATTATTGAATTGAAGTATATATCAATTGATCAGATGATAGCTGATATATTGACGAAGAATTTGTCGAAAATAAAACATGAAAAATTTGTAAAGAGCTTGGGCTTAATTTAAAGATATTTGGAAATAAAAATGATCGCATTGAGGGGGAGTGTTGGGATATGAATTTATTCGGCTAACCAATGCGAACTTTTTATTCTTAATACTATTGTATATGCAACTCTGGTTGCTTTTATGAATTATAAACAACCTTGTTTTTTGAAGTTTCTTTTATTAGTTAGTCTTAATTCTTATTTTGTAATAAACGCATTTAAAGCAAATGTTCTGTGTGTATATTTATTTGAAATAAGGCTCAACGGGTTTTTCTTCGCGATTAGTTTTAAACATTTATATTTTTATATTTATATTTTTATATTTATATTTTTATATTGAAATTTTTATATTTATATTTTATATTTATATTTTTATATTGAAATTTTTATATTTATATTTTATATTTATATTTTTGCATTTATATTTCTATATATTTATTTTTATATTTAAATGTATATATTTATATTTTTATATTTATATATTTATATTATATTTTTATATTTATAGTTGTATATTTATATTTTTATATTTATATTGATATTTTTGTATTTATATTTTTATATACATATTTTTATATTTATATATTTCTATTTTTATATTTATATTTTTTATTTATATTTTTATATTTATATTTTTATATATATTTTTATATTTATATTGATATTTGTTGATCTTTATATATTTATATTTTTATATATTTATATTTTATATTTATATTTTTGTATTTATATTTCTATATATTTATTTTTCTATTTTTATATTTAAATTATATATTTATATTTTTATATATATATTTTTATATTATATTTTTGTATTTATATTTTTATATATATTTTTATATTTATATTTTTATATTGATATTTGTTGATCTTTATATATTTATATTTTTATATATTTATATTTATATTTTTGTATTTATATTTCTATATATTTATTTTTCTATTTTTATATTTAAATTATATATTTATATTTTTATGTATATATTTTTATATTATATTTTTATATTTTTATATTTATATTTTTTATTTATATTTTTCTATTTATATTTTTATATATGTTTTTATATTTATATTTTTATATATTTATATTTTATATTTATATTTTTATATTTATATTTTTTATTTATATTTTTATATTTATATTTTTATATATGTTTTTATATTTTAGTTTTTATATTGATATTTGTTTATATTTATATTTTTATTTTTATATTTCTATTTTTATATTTGTATTTGTATATTTATATTTTTATATTGATATTTTTATATTCATATTTTTGTACTGATAATTTTATATTGACATTTTTGTATTCATATTTTTATATTGATATTATAATATTTTGATATATATATATATATATTTTTATATTGATATTTTTTATATTTTTACATTGATATTTTTATATTGATATTTTTTTATATTTTTACGTTGATATTTTTATATTGATATTTTTATATTTATATTTTTATACATTTATATTTTTGTATTTATATTTTTATATTTTTATATTGATATTTTTGTATTGATATTTTTATATTTATATTTTTATATTGATATTTTTATATTGATATTTGTTTATATTTATATTTCTATTTTTATATTTCTATTTTTATACATTTATATTTTTATATTTATATTTATATTTTTATATTAATATTTTTGTATTGATATTTTTATATTGATATTTTTATATTTATATTTTTACACATTTACATTTTTATATTTATATTTTTATATTTATATTTTTATATTGATATTTTTATATTGACATTTTTATATTGATAATTTTATATTTATATTTGTATATTGATATTTTTATATTTATATTTTTATATCTTTATATCTATATTTTTATATTTATATTTCTATATTTATATTTTTATATTTCTATAAAAATATATTATATTTATTTATTTATATTTATAAGTTTATATTTATATTTTTACATTTATATTTTTATATTTATGTTTTTATATTAATATTCTTATATTGATATTTTTATATTTATATTTTTATATTGATATTTTTATATTTATATTTTTATATTGATATTTTTATACTGATATTTTTATATTGATATTTTTATATTGATATTTTTATACTTTTATATTTATATTTTTATATCTTTATATCTATATTTTTATATTTATATTTCTATATTTATATTTCTATATTTCTATAAAAATATATTTATTTATTTATATTTATAGGTTTATATTTATATTTATATTTTTACATTTATATTTTTATATTTATGTTTTTATATTGATATTTTTACATTGATATTTTTATATTGATATTATTATATTGATACTTTTATATTGATATTTTTATATTGATATTTTTACATTGATATTTTTATATTTATATTTTTATATTTATATTTTTATATTGATATTTTTATATTGATATTATTATATTGATATTTTTATATTGATATTTTTATATTGATATTTTTATATTGACATTTTTATATTGATATTTTTATATTGATATTTTTGCATATTGATATTTTTATTTTGATATTTTTATATTTATATTTTTATATTGATATTTTTATATTGATATTATTATGTTGATATTTTTATATTGATATTTGTATATTGTTATTTTTATATTGACATTTTTATATTGATATTTTTATATTGATATTGTTTTAATGATATTTTTGCATATTGATATTTTTATATTGATATTTTTATGTTTATATTTTTATATTGATATTTTTATATTGATATTTTTATATTGATATTTTTATATGGACATTTTTATATTGATATTTTTATATTGATATTTTTGCATATTGATATTTTTATATTGATATTTTTATATTGATATTTTTATATTGATATTTTTAAATTTATATTTTTAAATTGATAGTGATATTTATATTTTTATTTTTTTATTTATGTATTTATATATATAGGTTTATATTTATAGGTTTATATTTATATATTTATATTATTATATTGATATTTTTATATTGATATTTTTATATTGATATTTTTATATTGGTATTTTTATATTGATATTTTTTATTGATATTTTTATATTGATATTTTTATATTGATATTTTTAAATTTATATTTTTAAATTGATATTTTTATATTGATATTATTATATTGATATTTTTATATTGATATTTTTACATTGATATTTTTATATTGATATTTTTATATTGATAGTTTTACATTGATATTTTTGTATTGATAATTTTATATTTATATTTTTATATTGATATTTTTATATTTTTATATTTATATTTTTATATTTATATTTTTATATTGATATTTTTATATTGATATCTTTATATTGATATCTTTATATTGATATTTTATAGTGATATTTATATATTTATTTTTTTATTTATGTATTTATATTTATAGGTTTATATTAATATTATTATATTGATATTTTTATATTGATATTTTTATATTGATATTTTTATATTGATATTTTTATATTGATATTTTTTTATTGATTTTTTTATATTGATATTTTTATATTGATATTTTTAAATTTATATTTTTATAGTTATATTTTTATATTTATATTTCTATATTTATATTTTTATATTTATATTTTTAAATTTGTATTTTTATAATTTATTTTTATATATATATTTTTTATTATATATTTATATTTTTATGTTTATATTTTTATATTTATATATTTATATTTATATTTTTATATTGATATTTTTTATATTTATATTTTTGTATTTATATTTTTATGTTTTCATATTTATATTTTTGTATTTATATTGATATTTTTATATTGATATTTTCATATTTATATTTTTATATCTTTATATCTATATTTTTATATTTATATTTCTATATTTATATTTTTATATTTCTATAAAAATATATTATATTTATGTATTTATATTTATAGGTTTATATTTAATTTTTACATTTATATTTTTATATTTATGTTTTTATATTGATATTTTTACATTGATATTTTTATATTGATAATTTTATATTGATAATTTTATATTGATAATTTTATATTGATATTTTTATATTGATATTATTATATTTTTATATTTATATTTTTATATTGATATTTTTTTATTGATATTTTTATATTGATATTTTTAAATTGATATTTTTATATTGATAGTTTTATATTGACATTTTTCTATTGATATTTTTCTATTGATATTTTTATATTGATATTTTTATATTGATATTTTTATATTTATATTTTTATATTTATATTTTTATATTGAGATTTTTATATTGATATTTTTATATTTTTATATTGATATTTTTGCATTAATATTTTTATATTGATGTATTGATATTTTTATATTTATATTTTTATATTGATATTTTTATAATGATATTTTTTATATTGATATTTTTATATTTATATTTTTATACATTTATATTTTTATATTTATATTTTTATATTTATATTTTTATATTTATATTTTTATATTGATATTTTTAATTTTTATATATTTACATTTATATTGATATTTTTATATTTATATTTTTATATTTATATTTTTATATTTATATTTTTTATTGATATTTTTTATATTGATAATTGATAATTTTATATTGATATTTCTAAATTGATATTTTTATATTGATATTATAATATTTTGATATTTATATTTTTATACTGATATTTCTATATTTATATTTTTATTTTTATATTTTTATATTTTTATATTTATATTTTATATTTATATTTTATATTTATATTTTTGTATTTATATTTCTATATATTTATTTTTATATTTATTTTTATATATTTACATTTTTATATTTATATTTTTATATTATATATTTATATTTATAGTTTTATATTTATATTTTTATATTTATATTGATATTTTTGTATTTATATTTTTATGTACATATTTTTATATTTATATATTTCTATTTTTATATTTATATTTTTTTATTTATATTTTTATATTTATATTTTTATATATATTTTTATATTTATATTTTTATATTGATATTTGTTTATCTTTATATTTTTATATATTTATATTTTATATTTATATTTTTGTATTTATATTTCTATATTTATATTGATATTTTTATATTTATATTTTTACATTTATATTGATATTTATATTTTTATATTTATATATTTATATTGATATTTTTATATTGATATTTCTATATTTATATTTTTATTTTGTATTTTTATATTTATATTTTTATATTTATAATTTTATATTTATATTTCTATATTTATATTTATATTGATATTTTTATATTTATATTTTTACATTTATATTGATATTTTTATATTTATATTTATATATTTATTTTTTTATATTTATATTTTTTATTGATATTTTTATATTTTTTATATTGATAATTTTATATTGATATTTTTAAATTGATATTTTTATATTGATATTTTTATATTGATATTTTATATTGATATTTTTACCGTGATATTTTTATATTTATATTTCTATATTTATATTTTTATATTTATATTTTTATATTTAAATTTTTATATTTATATTTATATATTTTTAAATTTATATATATATATATATATATATATATATATATATATTTATATATATATTTTTATATTTATATTTTTGTATTTCTATATATTTATTTTTATATTTTTATATTTAAATCTATATATTTATATTTTTGTATTTATATTTTTATATACATATTTTTATATTTATATATTTCTATTTTTATATTTATATTTTTTTAATTATATTTTTATATTTATATTTTTAAATATATTTTTATATTTATATTTTTATATTGATATTTGTTTATCTTTATATTTTTATATTTATATTTTTATATATTTATATTTTTATATATTTATATTTTATATTTATATTTTTGTATTTATATTTCTATATTTATATTGATATTTTTTTATTTATATTTTTACATTTATATTGATATTTTTATATTTTTATATTTATATATTTATATTGATATTCTTATATTTATAATTCTATATTTATATTTTTATTTTGCATTTTTATATTTATATTTTTATATTTATAATTTTATATTTATATTTCTATATTTATATTGATATTTTTACATTTATATTGATATTTTTATATTTATATTTTTTATTGGTATTTTTATATTTTTTATATTGATAATTTTATATTGATATTTTTATATTCATATTTTTCTATTGCCATTTTTATATTGATATATTTATGTTGTTATTTTAATATTGACAATTTTATATGGATTTTTTTATATTGATATTTTTATATTCACCCCTATCATGAATACTTTTTCCCTCGGAATTTTTCCCTGTTCCCTGAATTTGCAATTGTAAAGACATTCCCCGTGAATAACATAAAATGCTCCTTATGGTGAATGATTTTTTTCCCTTGAATTTTTTCACTTTTTCCTTTAGTTTATTCGCTTTGATTTTGGTGATGAACAGAACAAAAAAAGTAAGTAGTTTTTATTATTACTTGAATATTTAACCTTGCAAATTTTATTTTAAGGGCAAGATCTGTTAATAAGGCACAAACTGGCATTACGGTCCAAAAAATGCAAAGCAACCGATCAATTGCCTGCGGCTTTTTGAAGCTTTCAAAAGAAGTTGTGGCAGATTTTTGGAATTGCCTTGCAGAAGACCTGAACAGTGCTGGCCCTCCCATCAAAAACGTAACGGAATGGAAAAAGTTAGTATTTTGTGTATTGCATTTTAGGTGTGGACAGATCAAAAGCGGTATGCTCGCTCAAAAGCTGCAGCGAACCTAAAAAAATTAAAAGCGACAGGAGGTGGCCGAAATGACAACAAATGCTTTTCAGCAAGTGAAAAATTTATGTACGAGCTGGTAGGCATGCAGGTGTCCGTAGAGGGTTTTTGGATTACCAGAGTGTTCATCCGCTAGTGAAAACCAAAAGGATATACAGACGCAGAATAAAATTGTTCACGATGAAGAAATGGTGGGTAGTAACGCAACCATCTTGCCGGAACAGATAACACCACCTAGACAACACTTTTGTTGTTAATCTTTTTTTAGGTTTCCAAATATGTGCATATTATTTTAACACTTTTAATAAATTTCTTCGATTTTGAATGTGGTTTTCAGGTTCTTCCCTTTTTACATGCACTGAGAATTGATAGCGGGAATAATTTTTCACGGAAGATTTACGATACCATTTTTCCCTTCGAGTGGAATGAAAATTTCACGTGAACAAAAATTCCACTTGCTATTCACGATAGGGGTGATTGATATATTTATATGGATATTTTTATATTGATATTTTTATATTGATATTTTTATATTTATATTTTTGTATTGATGTTTTTATATTGATATTTTTATATTGAAATTTTTATATTGATGTTTTTATATTGATATTTTTATATATATATTTAAATATAAAACGTGAATAGTTTTTGTCAACGTCTGGTGTGTAATTTGAGCGTTAAAGTGATAATAAAAAATCGTCTTGCCTATGTTTCACGTATGTTACATATTTTAACTGTTTTTTAAACCGAAGCATATAATAAGTATATTATAAAAAAAGGAAAGTTTTTGTTTTAATTAGAGAATTGAAACCACAAAGCAAAGTTTTTGTTTTGTACAAAAACAGTACAAAATGAACAAAATGGCAATCAATTCATTATGTGTTAGTTAGTTATAACCCTAGTACTTTTATTATATTATAGAATTTCTCGTTCGTTAATGTTAATATTTTTATTATTTAAATAGGTTCACGATGGAAAAAATCTTAAAGGACGTTCAAATGATGCTAAAGCATCTGCGTGTCTTTATATTGCATGTCGACAGGAAGGTGTACCGCGTACCTTTAAAGAAATTTGTGCTGTTAGCAAAATAAGTAAAAAAGAAATTGGAAGATGTTTCAAGTTAACACTTAAAGCTTTGGAAACTAGTGTTGATTTGATAACAACAGCCGACTTTATGTCTAGATTTTGTGCAAATCTTGGTAAATTTGTTATTGTTTAATATTCGTACTCTACTACATTGCATTTAAATATATTAGATCTTCCTAATATGGTACAGCGTGCAGCTACTCATATTGCAAAGAAGGCTGTTGAAATGGATATTGTTCCTGGGAGATCCCCTATTTCTGTTGCCGCAGCTGCTATATATATGGCTTCACAGGTAATAACGGTCATAAAACATAAAATTATATGAAAAAAATTCGTTTTATTAAAAATGAATTTATGTTTTTTTTTTTTTTTAAATTATTCTCCATGATAGTCCATACACTTTTTCATTCGACTAATTTAATTTTAAAAGCAGTCTTTCTACTCTGAGGCACCTTCAAAACAAACTGTTTGAAATCATTAACAGCTTGTTGAGTAAAGAAGATACATATTTGGTGCAGTTAGAATTAGTCTTGTTCCAAATAGTGAAAGAAAATGTGTAAAAAGCTAAAAGATTTAAATATAACACCATTTCTCAAATTGAGGGTATTTTTGCTACTTCTATGGAGACTGGTGTAAGAGAATTTCGTCCAGGTGTTGATAGGTGTGTTTCCCCATTGCAGGCGGCAGTAAAAGAGGACTGAATAAAGGTGTCGACATTGGTGAAGGCTGCAGATATTGATGCTTATAGATTGCTAAAAGAGTTGTTTTTGCCTGATTTACCAATAAAAAACGTATAACAACATATGTATAACATTATTTCCCTACAGTAAAAACACTGTACAACAATTAAAAAAATTAATGTCGTAGGGTTTTATGACGGTTTTTAATGTTTCCAAAGTCGCTGAATCCGAATCTGAAGTCAGTTTTGTCAGGATTTTGTGCTACAAGGGGACACCTCTGTTAACTAAACCAATATTTTCCAATTTAAGAAGGGTCGGAGACCGATCTTTTTTCTTTCGTACTTACCATACTAGACCTTCCTTAGGAGGCTCTCATACAAGTTTTATGATTTTTGTATAATTATATACGAGGAATGTTCAAAAAGTAATTGGAATTGGTATCCGATTGCCAATTTCTTTTTAATTATGTTGGTATACTATACATGCCCCTGAAGTATAGTAAAATTGTAAGCTGTAGTTAAGTTTGGTAAGGCCGCTAAGGTTAGACGCGGTTTTATGAGCTAAACAATTTTCGTTAAAAAAATTGTATAAAAGACTTTGTATAAAATTTTTCGTTAAAAATGTAATAGAGTGTAACAAAGTGTGTAGAATGTTAACAAAGGCCTATGGTAAGTCTGCAATGAGTAAGATATGGGCTTACAAGTGGTAAAAGCGTTTCCAAGATTGACGTGAATACATTGAAGATTACGTGGAAACGTGCAAAAAGCGAAAGGAATTGTTATGAACGATAGTCGAATCACAACCGGAGAGTTGGCATGCCATGACATTTTTTGGAAAGTTTTGTATATGAAACGCGTGGCAGCAAAATTTGTTCCAAAATTGATTAATTTTGAATAAAAGCAGCGACGAATGGAACTTGCCCAGGAATTACTAAATGAAATCAACGACGATGCAGAAATACTGAAACGTGTTATAACAGGTGACGAAACATGTGTTACCAGAGATGTTTTCGGCTTCTTTCTGAGAAGTTTGAATCAATTCGTTATTGTTTTGTCGTTTGTCAGGTATCTACTTGTCACGTGAGCAGGTGAATCTCGTTTATCACGTAGGCATCTGAAAGGTGTGAACAGGTAAAGCTCTTAGGTCGGATGTTTTTATAAGGATTGGTAAACGTTAGTAATTACTGTGTTATTGTTTTTTTTTTAATATTGTTAGTTGTGTTCGTTCTAGTCTAGTTGTCTAACCGCAGCGTACTTGTATTGCTGTGTGTGGTTGGAAGTATTGTGTAATATTGTGTCTGTATCCGTAGGTTTTCTTTATATTTATTATTCGAGTTTGTTGGTGTTTTTGTTTATCTTTATTGCCAGGTCTAGGTGGTTTATTTTGTTACCTTCTTCCGCGTTCATTGTGAATTTGATGTTTTTGTGCTGTTTGCTGAGGTATTCCAGTATTTCTACTTCGTTATTTTCCGTTATTGAACATATTATGTCCACGTATCTTGCGTAGAGTGTTTTTTATTAATGTATGGGGGGATATCGAAGCAGACCACTTACTTTCTGGGTTCCTTTTCGACCCCCATTTCGCTCCTCAAATTGATTTCAGGGAACCGATCCGTAATCACAGCCACCTTTCAATTGAGTCTCGTGCTAGCCCTAGCCTTTACTCTTGACTAAAGTGATTTCAGAGTGTCGACACTCTTCCTCATCACGGAGTCTTTTGTAATTGCTAGCATTTGTCTAAGGCTTAGTTCCCCCATGGCATTCACATCTAACAAGTGTCTGCCCGTGGTCTTAAGCCTTATGCTAGCCAGTGCTGGACATTCTCACACAATGTGCGCTACCGTCTCAGCCTCTTCCAGGCATAGTCTGCAAGTATCATCTTCTACGACTTTCATCTTAGACAGATAGTACTTGAAGTTTCCATGTCCTGTCACTAACGCAGTGATCCAGCTTAAAGTAGCCCTATTATACCCGAGTACTTTGCTGGCCTTCCTGCCGAGGGGCTCTTTGAGCACCATTCTAGCCTGTCTACATGTGGTATTCTCCCTCCACTTATTCAGGTGTAATGAGTTTACCCATTGAAGAACTTTAGCTCGCACTAGGCCATTCCCCAGGGCAACCCTGGGTTCTGGTCCACAGAAATCCACATCAGATCCCCTTTTTGCTAGTTCGTCTGCTGCTTCATTCCCAGCTGTGCCTATGTGTCCCTTAATCCACATCAACGTCATCTCATTCAACGAGGCACATCTGTTCAGTTTCAGAACACATTCCAGCACCAGTTTGGAATATACGTTCACTTGACTCATGCGTTTTATAACTGACTGATTGTCAAGTGCAATGAGAACCCTTTTCCCATGCACTCGGCTTTCAAGCAAGTGATCCAACGCATGCAACAAACCAAGCAGTTCTGCCTGGTAAATTGATACGTACCTCCCCAAACACAGACTACAGGACAAGTTCAGCTCAACTGAGAATACACCTGCTCCTGCCCTGCCACTCATAAGAGAACCATCAGTAAAAATGCTGATGTCGTTCGCCATACACTCATTGTGTATAATGCCTTCCGCAATGAGTGTCCGATGCAGCCTCTCGACTACCTTTCTTCTACTCATGCGTTCCATCGGCATCTGAGCAGCCCTAACCTCTTTCCCAACGAGGTCCAGGATACTCTTATGTCCGATGTTCGGCCCAAAGCTATGCCAAACCGCATCGCCCCTCATTCGCAAAGCTAACAATGCGGCCGTTGACCTAATGAATAAGTCTAATGGCAGCAATCCCAACATTGCCTCGATTGCCTGTGTTGGTGCCGTGCGCATTGCACCACTTATACCCATACAGGCAACCCTCTGAATCCCATCCAACTTACGCTTAATTGTGCCCTGAGAGGCCTTCGGCCACCACGCCACGGATGCGTAAGTTATAATGGGTCTCACCATCATTGTGTAAATCCAGAATGTATCCTTCGGCGAGATTCCCCACCTACGGCCACACACTCGTTTACATTGATGCATAATCCTTTTTGCTTTCCTGACCTTTGTTTCGATGTGTTCATTCCAGGTAAGTTCCTTATCTAGGGTAACGCCCAGATAATTCACCTTCCTGGACACATTTACTTCCGATCCGAAAAGCTTTAAGGCTTCAACCTCTACACCCTTCCATTTATGGTTAGACCCTGTTCACTGCACCATGTCTCAGTCACCATGGGAGCCTGTCTCATGCAACCTTGAATGGCCCCAATGAACTTACCACCAACCATTAGTGCCAGATCGTCCGCATACGCAATCGTATGGACGCCTATTGAGTCCAATCTCCAAAGAAGGCCATCTACGGTGATGTTCCACAAAAGAGGTGACAATACACCTCCCTGTGGGCACCCCCTAACTACCCTACCTCGAATCTTGGTTCTCCCATCTCTGAGATTTATAGCCCTAGTCCGAATCATAGCGTTTATCTATTTTATAATAATGGGGTCAACCCTACGTTCAGTAAGAGCATTTCTCACCTTCCCAAAAGAGATCTTGTCAAAGGCGCCCTCAATGTCCATAAAAACGGACAGAGCAGCTCCGCCATTGAAAATTTCTCTTTCCGCTACTCTGACGAGCTCGTGCAGAGCGGTGTCAGTAGATCTACCTGCTCTATAAGCGTGCTGAAATCTACTCAAGGGCCTATCCATAAGCGTATGGTTCTCCATAAAGTCAGCCGCCAACCTCTCCATTGTCTTCAATAGAAAAGATGTTAGGCTGACCGGTCTGAAGGACTTAGCGTCAGTATAGTCCCTCTTACCCGGTTTGGGAAGAAAAACAACTTTAGTTTCCCTCCAAGCCACCGGAATATATCCCGTCGCTAGACAGGCTACGAATATTCCCCTAATCCTATCAAGCAGAGTATCTATTCCCCACTGTAATAAGGCTGGGAAAATCCATTCATTCCAGCTGCTTTGAATGGTGCAAAAGATAGTATTGCACTTCTGACACCATTCGGAGATATTATCTTTTCAGCCTCAGCTCGTCTTCTCTCACTAGCCCCCCTATTTACAGGAGTCCATGAGTCACTCGAACTAAAGCTTCCAGGAAAATTAACCTCGATATGCAATTGCAATGTCTCCTTCACTGTCTTAGTCATGTGACCCTCGCTCTTGCGAATTAGTCCCATCCTAGAGACAGGGTCTTTAGATATTATCTTCTGTATTCTACATACTTCAGATGTATCCCTCATATTAAGAAACTTACCTAATTCAGCTGTAAAAATTTTACTTTACATATTTAATGCCATGTTGCGCGTCATCAATTGTTCTACTTCGTTTGAGTAAAGACGTACTTCACTTTAAGCGCATAATTTATATTCATTTAAGGTGACTTTTTTTATTTTAAAAATTGAACAAGTGCAGAGACACAGTTAACAGTTAGTAACAACAACAAAATAAATAACAAAAAATAAAAAGCATTATAATATAGTGTGTGATAAAAAAATACAATAACAAAGTGCATGGTTAAACCTGTTTAAACAATTAATAGTGAGTGCATGAGCGCACCAAACATTAACGAAAAAAATACAAAAGGTAATAACAACAATGCTTATTACTCTTTTTCTTACACAAATGCTAATAATGCAATAAACAATATAAACAATAAAAAAAAGATGACAGTGCTTTTTTAACCGCCAGGCCAATTGACCGATCGCGTTCATTATCAGCAAATATAAATATATCTGCTACAGAAACAACGAATTCAAGAAATAAAACTAAAGAAACAAATAATACACAAAAAATCGCACAAGAAAAAGAACCAGGTACTGAATCTAAACGCGTGCAAACTGGTATGGATCGGTAAATAACCATAACGAAGAGGAAGGCGAGTCCTAAGTCTTCACAACCAGAGCGAACCTCCAAGCAATATAAAGGTTCTCATCAAGTAGCTGCAACATCGGTAAGTGAAACTAGATTTTCTGTCCTTGCTACCCCGGATAATGAAAATGCCGAACCCACTGTAAGGGAACAAAAACCCCCACCAATCTACTTGCGCGAACAAACATCAAATGCCATTGTAAATATGCTGTCCCAACTCGTAGGCAAAGAAAATTTCTATGTAGCTTCTGTACGAAGAGGACAGATACAAGAAACGAAGATCCAAGCCCACACTGAGAAGAATTATCGCCTAATCGCAAGTCGTCTCGATGCAGATAATAAGAGCTATTATACGTATCAACTAAAAAGTGCTAAAGGTTTGATCGTCATTATAAAGGGCATAGACAGTTCTGTTCCCACTGAGGAGATAAAAAGTGCCATAGAAGTGGAAGATTATGTCGTAAGGTCAGTGCACAATATTCTAAATAAGAATAAAGTTCCCCAACCTATGCATCGTGTTGAAATCGTGTTTAATGCATCGCAACTTAAATCAAAAAACTCGGTTCATCCAATATATAATTTGCGCTACCTTTTGAACAGAAGAATAACGGTGGAAGAGCCTCTAAAACGTAGCGGTCCCCGTCAGTGTACTAATTGCCAGGAATTCGGACACACGAAAACCTACTGCAAGCTACCATCCGTATGCGTTGTCTGCGGTGATGCGCACCGGACTTTGGAATGCACTTCCTCCAAAACAGACCCCAAGGTCAAAAAATGCAGCAACTGTGGTGAAAACCATACAGCAAATTACAGGGGCTGCAAAGTATTTCAATATGTAAAAGATAATGCGAAAGTCGTACGCAAACCTGATTATGAGCAATATAAAGCTTCCCAATTTCCTCGGCTTCATGCTGGTTCTGTTGCTAGTACACAAGCTACACAGCCACACACTAAGCCAAACATTTCATATGCCCAAACATTGAGAAATGATTTACCTAATGTGAATGCCAAAAGTTCTAATGCGAATAAACATTCGTATGCCCACGTCTTAAAAGAGGGTGCTCAGACACCCCTCACCAACAATTCGAGCTCGATCGAGAACTTAATACAGACAATGAATAATTTCATGACAACTATGCAGGGTATGTTTCAGGAAATGATGCGAACCCAAAACATGCTTCTGCAAGTTTTGCTTGGCAAAAAATGAACCAGTTAAAAATATGCTTCTGGAACGCTAACGGGCTCTCCCAACATAAATATGAAGTAGAAAACTTCCTGCTAGCACATGATATAGACATAATATTAGTCTCTGAAACACACTTCACTATAAAAAACTGCTTTAGAATTGATGGGTATTTTATATATGACACCAAACACCCAAGCGAAAGGGCATGTGGTGGGACTGCCATTATAGTCCGAAAAAACGTAAGGCATTTTCCATTGCCTGAATTCAACGAAAACTTTTTGCAAGCCACGACCATAAATCTTACTGATTTTAAAATTGTAGTCTCATCAGTGTATTGCCCGCCTAGGCATAAAATCGAACACCATGAATTTGCCAGGTTCTTTGCTACGCTAGGGCAAAAATTTATTGCCGCTGGCGATTACAATGCAAAGCACACATATTGGGGATCCAGACTCCTTAGTCCTAGAGGTAGGCAGTTGTATTATACAGTTGAAACAAACAAGCTTGACGTCGTATCTGCCGGTAAACCCACCTATTGGCCCACAGACTTTAATAAGTTGCCAGACCTTATTGATTTTGCTATAGTAAAAAACATCAAACGCGATCAACTCTTAGTTAATTCATCCTATGACCTATCTTCTGATCATTCACCTAGAATTGTTATTTTACACGACAGTTTTGTCACTGCACCTAAAACCCTTAGTTTCTACCCGAACAGAAACACGAATTGGTTAAAATATAAAATGTATGTGAGCTCTCACTTACCTTTGAACATTCCACTGAGAAATCCAGCTGATATTCAAGCAGCTGTAGACCATTTTACAGACGTCGTGACTGCCGCAGCCATAGCTGCAACGCCAACGAAGCTATCAGCTAAAATAATAACGTACCAGGCAACAGCAAATATTCAGATGCTCGTCATTGAGAAAAGAAAACTAAGAAGACAATGGCAAAACAGTCGTTCTCCACACATAAAAATGCAAATGATCTTATGCCAAAAAAACTTACGGAGTAAATTGAGACAGAAACACCAACTCGCTATCGACAACTTTTTAAAAACTTGGATCCAATGAAAAACACGGATTATAGTCTGTGGAAAGCTGTAAAGCACTTACAATGTCCTATTGCTTACGAATCCCCACTAAGACTTGAAGACCGTACTTGGGCTAAAAACTCAAGTGAAAAGGCAAATGCGTTCGCAAAGCACCTAGAGAAGGTTTTCGCACCACATGATATAAGTAATTCCACTATTCCAATTATTAGCGACATCGTGAATGATGATATGAAATTTCAGTTGTCTTCTTGAAAAGCGACAATTAAAAATACGGATATGAAGAAATCACCTGGACCTGATCGTATAACAGGATCAATGATAAGAAACTTACCTAATTCAGCTGTAAGAATTTTACTTTACAGATTTAATGCCATGTTGCGCGTCGGCTTCTTCCCATGCTCTTGGAAGATGTCTGAAATTGTTATGATCCCGAAACCTGGAAAGGACTCAAGCCAGATTACATCGTACAGGCCAATTAGCCTACTGTCAGTTGTGTCAAAAATATTTGAAAAATTATTCGTCTCGAGTGTAACTCCTTTCCTAAATGAACAAAACCTTATCCCAGATCATCAGTTTGGTTTTCGAGCAAGGCATAGTACGATTGAACAGGTCCATAGAATCGTTACCATTATTAGATCGGCTTTTGAAAGAAAGCAATACTGTTCAGCTTTATTTGTAGACATTTCCCAAGCATTTGATAAAGTCTGCCATGATGGGCTACTTACTAAAATAGTTCGGGTTCTACCTGAAAACACCCACAAGCTTATAAAAAGCTATTTATCCGATAGAACTTTTAAAGTAAGGTCAAAGGACCAGCTTTCAAAATGTGGGAAAATCAGTGCAGGAGTACTTCAAGGTAGTGTGCTAGGGCCGCTTTTATACATCATCTATACAGCGGATATGCCGACAAGCCCACATATGTACATATACATCAACCTTTGCAGACGACACTGCAATTATAAGTGTCAGTAATAATCCAAAGGATGCATCTGAAAAGCTACAGTCCCATATTCATAAGCTAGAAGACTGGCTAAAACAGTGGAGAATAAAGGTAAATCCATCAAAATGTGCTCATGTAACGTTTTCCCTTAGAAGGCAAAATTGTCCACCAATCACAATAAATAATACCACGGTTCCAGCGGAAACGCACGTCAAATATTTAGGTATCCACCTAGATCGGCGCCTAACTTGGACCCGTCACATTGAGGCAAAAATAACGTCCATAAAGCTTCGAACAAATCAACTGCATTGGCTAATAAGTCCTAACTCAACTTTGGCTTTGGAATATAAAGTCCTATTATACAAATCCGTTATAAAGCCAATATGGTCATATGGTATTCAGCTGTGGGGTACTGCCTGTGCATCAAACATCCAGAAGTTACAGAGAAGACAGTCTAGGATTTTACGTCATATCGTCTGCGCCCCTTGGTACATAAGAAATGAAAACATACATAGGGATCTCAAAGTTCCCACTATCCACGAAGAAGTTAAAACATACACCTCCAAATACGTGAACAAACTAGTCGCACATTCCAACACTCTAGCACGCAATTTATTGCAATTTGATGGCCACCAGAGACTAAAAAGAACTGACACATTGAGCCTGGCAAGGCGGCTCCCTCTACACAATAGAAGATAGATTTTTAAGATTTGAATACAAAAAATTAGTTATTACGTTGGTACTAACTAGTAAATAATAATTTAGAAATAAGATTTGAATACTTATTGTGAATTTCTTTTAATAGAAAGATTCAATAAAATAAAATACAGTATAAAAAAAAAAAAAAAATGTTGCGCGTCGGCTTCTTCCCATGCTCTTGGAAGATGTCTGAAATTGTTATGATCCCGAAACCAGGAAAGGACTCAAGCCAGATTACATCCTACAGGCCTATTAGCCTACTGTCAGTTTGTCAAAGATATTTGAAAAATTATTCGTCTCGAGTGTAACTCCTTTTCTAAATGAAGAAAACGTTGTCCCAGATCATCAGTTTGGTTTTCGAGCAAGGTATAGTACGATTGAACAAGTCCATAGAATCGTTACCATTATTAGATCGGCTTTTGAAAAGCAATACTGTTCAGCTTTATTTATAGACATTTCCCAAGCATTTGATAAAGTCTGCCATGATGGGCTACTTACTAAAATAGTTCGGGTTCTACCTGAAAACACCCACAAGCTTATAAAAAGCTATTTGTCCGATAGAACTTTTAAAGTAAGGTCAAAGAACCAGCTTTCAAAATGTGGGAAAATCAGTGCAGGAGTACTTCAAGGTAGTGTGCTAGGGCCGCTTTTATACACCATCTATACAGCGGATATGCCGACAAGCCCACATACATATACATCAACCTTTGCAGACGACACTGCAATTATAAGTGTCAGTAATAATCCAAAGGATGCATCTGAAAAGCTACAGTCCCATATTCATAAGCTAGAAGACTGGCTAAAACAGTGGAGAATAAAATGTACTCATGTAACGTTTTCCCTTAGAAGGTAAAATTGTCCACCAATCACAATAACTAATACCACGGTTCCAGCGGAAACGCACGTTAAATATTTAGGTATCCACCTAGATCGGCGCCTAACTTGGTCCCGGCACATTGAGGCAAAAATAACGTCCATAAAGCTTCGAACAAATCAACTGCATTGGCTAATAAGTCCTAACTCAACTTTGGCTTTGGAGTATAAAGTCCTTTTATACAAATCCGATATAAAGCCAATATGGTCATATGGTATTCAGCTGTGGGGTACTGCCTGTGCATCAAACATCCAGAAGTTACAGAGAAGACAGTCTAGGATTTTACGTCATATCGTCTGCGCCCCCTGGTACATAAGAAATGAAAACATACATAGGGATCTCAAAGTTCCCACTATCCACGAAGAAGTTGAAACATACACGTCCAAATACGTGAACAAACTAGTCGCACATCCCAACACTCTAGCACGCAATTTATTGCAATTTGATGGCCACCAGAGACTAAAAAGAACTGACACATTGACCCTAGCGAGGCGGCTCTCTCTACAGAATGGAAGATAGATTTTTAAGATTTGAATACAAAAAATTAGTTACTACATTGGTAATAACTAGTAAATAATAATTTAGAAATAAGATTTGAATACTTACTGTGAATTTCTTTTCATAGAAAGATTCAATAAAATGAAATAAAGTATTAAAAAAAAATTTTTTGAACATGTTTATTTTTTGAACTTCTTAACTCTTTGTTGCTTTCATTGTTTCCTATGGATCCTAATGACCCGAAATGCAAATCATAACTGATTTTTAGTATATGTTCCATAAGTCGTATTCTTGCATGTAGTGGTGATAATCCAAATTCATATGCATCTGGATTATCTAATAATTTGGCGGAACTTGGTTTAATTGGGTTGATGCTGCTTGGCATATAATGCAGCTGGATGCAGCCTTCGTGTTAGTCAAAGCCTGACCTACTTTTCCATCTATCATTGTAAGGACTAATTGGTAGCTTACTTCAATTTGCTGCCCATCTAACTGTAATTGTAATGGGCCTTGATATCACTAATTTCTTTGTTAATGGCATCAAGAGTTTCTTTTTTGAATTCAAATTTGATTGGCCTGCAGTATTTCGTAGAAGATGGTGTCTCGTTTTTTTAAGTATCCATTGTTTGCGTTGTACTAGTCGAAGGCTCTGAATCTTCCAAAATCTGTTCCAATCGCAATGGTACAACTGATACCATGAACATATCTGAGTCCGAAATATTTTCACAAACAACTTGTTTGCAAAAAAGAATTAGCTTTGTTTCTTGATTTGATATGCCGACAGGGTGTTTTGATGTAGAATTTTGGAACGAATTTCCGTCATCCCTTGTCAAGTTTGGTTTGGAGACAAACCGGTTTCGGCTAAGATGGCACATAGCCGAAACCGGTTTGTCTCCAAACCAAACTTGACAAGGGCTAAGATGGCACATAAGATGGCACATAGCCGAAACCGGTTTGTCTCCAAACCAAACTTGACAAGGGATGACGGAAATTCGTTCCAAAATTCTACAATTAGCTTTGTGTTTCCATATTTCTTTAACGCATTTTCTGGTATTGATTGTAGCAAGCGTTCGGCTATGTGATCAAGTAGAGATTGTAGTTGTACCTCTGCCGAAATTGGTGTGATTGTAATAGTGTCCTTTAATGGCAAACAGTCCATTCTAGCAGCGGTTATGTGATGATATGCTGGATAGATATTTGAGCCCTTTTCAATCGCACGCAATCTGGGCTTAATATATTGCTGTTTTGTTAATTTTAAATCCAGAAATAAGGCTAATGCCTCCTCATTTGTGTACTGTTGTGCATCGCTCGGAGTTGGTATATTTTCAAGAATTCGTTTTGTTCTCACTGGACTAACTTTAATAACTTTTTCAATGATATCCACTTTTGTTAATTGGTTCTGTGGTCGTAATTGATGTAGGAAAGATTCTTTTATATTTGTACAACCAATTGCATCGTTAACATCTTTAAGTTTCCGCCTCTTAGATCTATCGCTGCAGTTGTCCAATGATTTGCGTGGTCTTCCAACCTTATCTTGCTTTGCTGTTTCTGCAGCGACAGTAAGTTGGCCTTCTAACCACTTTTCACTTTTTATATAAAACTTTTGTTTAGAAGTTAGCTTCTTTGTAGCGTTTTTTAGTACTTTTACAAAATTAGATAATTGCTCTTGTATTTCGGGGCTGCAAGAATTTTATTTTAACGTAATTAAGAACATCTTCCTGGTTTTTATTTCTAAAATACTCTTCGGCCAGTTTTTTTATAACTGAAGCTCTCCATATTTTTCTGAATATTTTTATTTGGGTCTGTTATGTTTTATCACTTGCAAATATACGTCCGTATACGTAAAGGATTAACTTATTAGTGAGTAATCCCTTATCGAATCCGTAGTTTCATACATTTTTAGATACATGTTATTCACACATTGATCTTCAATTTCATAGCAGGTGCTACTTAAATTGAACAAAACTGCACTTGTTATCCAGACCTTAATATCAGGTAAAACTAATTATTATCTCGCCAATATGGGGTTGTTTTTTATCTTTAGTGGTTTAATGTCGGGATTATTATTATAAAATTGTTTATGACTTTGGTTGACCCTAACAGTTGATAACAGGTATATTAGAAAGAGATCATATATTTACTGTAGAACCTATTCTGATATTTTTATGACTTATTTTTTTTTTCTGATCAAAACAAAGCCATAAAACCCTTTCGCAGGTATTATATTTAATTATTTTAGTTTTACGTAGTCTAAAGTAAAAAAACATGAACCTTTAGGCGAAAAAGTGAAAATTTAATACACCATTGTATACGAGTAATTATAGGGCTATTTAAATTATCGTAATTTGATTTTTTTAGAGTAATTTCATTAATGTTAAGAAAGTGTTCTACCTGCGGGTCGTGGCGGGTGCAAAAGTATATATAGGCTTAAAGAAGACACTTTCACCTTTCATCGGGTGGTATACGTTTCTTGTTCCCTTTTGTTCCCTAGAAGTTTTATTCCAATAAAGTTTAAATTTCAGAAAAAATAGTAGTTTCATAAATATTTCAACGCCCCTAATATTAAACGCTAGAGCGGTAATCTCTTGCAACAACTAAAGACTATAATCCTACCAACATTATAAAAAAGACCGCAGGCGATTATCGATGATAGCTTGCGAGTAGTAACCATTTATTTTTGACAAAAAACAAAAAACACCTTTTTATGAAATTAAAAAAAACAGTTGAGTTTGACAGCATGCCACGCCCACAATTATCAATAGTTTAACCTTAATAGTTTAAAAATCGGTGACAAAAAAATTCGACTTTTGGCCAATGAAAAACGATTTTCAGCCACTTTGCGTTGTTTCTGCCAAAAATTTCACGTAACTTTCTCATCGTCACAGTAATCGATGATCGATTTTGATAAAATGTTTTAACGATTAAAACACCTTGGTTTACCGAATGTTTTTCCACAATAATTATGCCACGTGTTTACTTCATGACTGCTAAATATGAACTGTCAAGACTAATGTTTACCAAAATGGCGGACACCCTGTAGAGTGTGGAAGTACTTTTCAAGAAAATAGAGAATGTTGATGACAAGTTGTTATGCCTATGGATTGGAGATAGATCTGGTACGGAGAATGAACTGTTCTGTCCACTTTTTCAAGGTGAATTTGTAGCGGGTCCCACAACATAGTCTTGAGCCCCATGTTCGGGGGCTGCCAATCACTCATTTGCTGTGCCATGCAACACTAGATATCGCCTAGCGTAAAAGCCTGGGAGTTAGTCCAGCAGTCTCCGGATATCCGTCGTTACCATCATTCTTTGGTTATTATAGCGATCTTGCAGACTCGTTTTTTGCAAAAATTTTCAAGTAATTTTCATTAAATATCGTAATGGCAATTTTGGGTAGTGGTAGTATATTTGGTATGCCCATGGGTTCTGCGGGTGAAGTTGAGTACTGGTGGTTTCTATTGACAGTGGGGACTGGCATGGTCACTGACTCAGCCTCTTGTTCAAGGTAAACATATATACTTGAGTCATAGCCAGCTGAGTCTTGTTCTGGATATATGGTTTGAGTTTGCAGTGCAGACTTGTTGGGTACACTACATAAGAATGTTGCAAATGCAGTCTAAATAATTGTCGAGTAAGAGCCTCCATATTTCTAAGATGGCTGTTGATTCCGCCGTTACCAGCTGAAGCTTGTGTTGATTGTTTTGTGGCCTTCTTGAGCTCACTTTCCGTGAACGTTTGTATTTCGATGGCATAACCTGAATGCGATTGTAAAACTCGGATTTAAAAAAGTCTTTAAACCAATGCCGCATTTAGGCGACTGCATATACTTAAATCCTTTGAGCAGTTCTAAATAATATTGGAAATGTTATCTCCAATATCCTTTAGCTGGCGGAGATGTTTCCTTTATAAATAAAAATAAAATGCAAGGGCCGCAAATTGTTTATTCTCATGGTGAATAAAAAGTTGTGCAGTTGTACTACATTATTTTCTCACACGTTGAGTTGGTCAAAACAAACAGTATGTCTTGCATTCCATTTAGTCTGTTAGCGTTAGTAATTCGACGCGTTACTTGCAAAAGTAAATTTTAACATAATTTGTGTGACTGAAGATTCATATTGTTGCCAAAAGAAATGAATCATGAAAATCAGGTTATATAAAAATTATATTGCGAAGTTTTTATGTGATTTCCTTTAGTTCCGTTCCTGTTCCAGCGAATCAACAACAAATATGAATGCCAACATTGAGTGGTGATATTTCGCGCATGATTAATATTGGTAATGGGTGATTTTCACCGATAATTTGATTGAACAAAGTGTTGCAATTTTAAAGCAGTGGGAAAATAAAAAACAATAATAATTAGTGTATGGTACTTTAAATAATGCCACTGATAATGAGTGTACAAAATATTAAAGGAAAAATATAAAGAGAATAACACAAATGCGTATTATTCTATTACTGCAAAGTCACAACGTAATGAAATAATAAAAAATGATGATAGTGCCGTTTTAACTTAACGGATTCAACAAATAAATTTCAACAACAAATACTACAAGTACTATACCAAAAATAGTGCTACAAAACAACGAAATAAACAGGTACGGATAGATACATAGCCAAAATGAAAACCAGTCCTAAGTGTTCGAAACAAGAGCGCAACGCCAAACAATATACAAGTATGTCAGGGAACAAAAACTACCAAGCTACTTACGCGAGCAAACATCAAATGCCAAGTGGTAGATTAGGAAAATTTCCATATCGCTTCTGTACGAAGAGGCCACATTTCAAAGGCAAAGATCGAAACCTGTACAGAAAAAAATATCGGCCGGTTTGATAACTATTCGTATGCCCAAACCTTGAACAAAATTTACGATTAGTATTTAAATATTTCTAAAATATTTAATAATTATTTCCAATGTAATAACTAATTTATTGTATTCAAACCTTAATAAAATATTTACTATTGGTTAGGGTAAGTCGTCTCGGCAGGCTCAAATTGTCAGTCTTTTATAGTCTCTAGTGCCCTCCAAATTGCATACAAGAGTGTTGGGATCGACCAATAGTTTGTTTACGTATTGGATGAGTATGTTTTTGATTTTTCTTGGATATTGAGAACTTTTAGATCTCTATGAATGTTTTCATTTAATATGTTTCAGGGGGTGCATACGATAAGTCGTAAAATCCTAGACTGTCTTCTTTGTAACTTCTGGCTGTTTGCTGAACAAGCAGTACCCCACAGCTAAATGTCGTGACCAAATTTGCTTTGAAACGGATTTGTATAATATATATATTTGTATAATATATATATTTAGGTATCCACCTAGATCGGCGCCTAACTTGGTCCCGGCACATTGAGGCAAAAATAACGTCCATAAAGCTTCGAACAAATCAACTGCATTGGCTAATAAGTCCTAACTCAACTTTGGCTTTGGAGTATAAAGTCCTTTTATACAAATCCGATATAAAGCCAATATGGTCATATGGTATTCAGCTGTGGGGTACTGCCTGTGCATCAAACATCCAGAAGTTACAGAGAAGACAGTCTAGGATTTTACGTCATATCGTCTGCGCCCCCTGGTACATAAGAAATGAAAACATACATAGGGATCTCAAAGTTCCCACTATCCACGAAGAAGTTGAAACATACACGTCCAAATACGTGAACAAACTAGTCGCACATCCCAACACTCTAGCACGCAATTTATTGCAATTTGATGGCCACCAGAGACTAAAAAGAACTGACACATTGACCCTAGCGAGGCGGCTCTCTCTACAGAATGGAAGATAGATTTTTAAGATTTGAATACAAAAAATTAGTTACTACATTGGTAATAACTAGTAAATAATAATTTAGAAATAAGATTTGAATACTTACTGTGAATTTCTTTTCATAGAAAGATTCAATAAAATGAAATAAAGTATTAAAAAAAAATTTTTTGAACATGTTTATTTTTTGAACTTCTTAACTCTTTGTTGCTTTCATTGTTTCCTATGGATCCTAATGACCCGAAATGCAAATCATAACTGATTTTTAGTATATGTTCCATAAGTCGTATTCTTGCATGTAGTGGTGATAATCCAAATTCATATGCATCTGGATTATCTAATAATTTGGCGGAACTTGGTTTAATTGGGTTGATGCTGCTTGGCATATAATGCAGCTGGATGCAGCCTTCGTGTTAGTCAAAGCCTGACCTACTTTTCCATCTATCATTGTAAGGACTAATTGGTAGCTTACTTCAATTTGCTGCCCATCTAACTGTAATTGTAATGGGCCTTGATATCACTAATTTCTTTGTTAATGGCATCAAGAGTTTCTTTTTTGAATTCAAATTTGATTGGCCTGCAGTATTTCGTAGAAGATGGTGTCTCGTTTTTTTAAGTATCCATTGTTTGCGTTGTACTAGTCGAAGGCTCTGAATCTTCCAAAATCTGTTCCAATCGCAATGGTACAACTGATACCATGAACATATCTGAGTCCGAAATATTTTCACAAACAACTTGTTTGCAAAAAAGAATTAGCTTTGTTTCTTGATTTGATATGCCGACAGGGTGTTTTGATGTAGAATTTTGGAACGAATTTCCGTCATCCCTTGTCAAGTTTGGTTTGGAGACAAACCGGTTTCGGCTAAGATGGCACATAGCCGAAACCGGTTTGTCTCCAAACCAAACTTGACAAGGGCTAAGATGGCACATAAGATGGCACATAGCCGAAACCGGTTTGTCTCCAAACCAAACTTGACAAGGGATGACGGAAATTCGTTCCAAAATTCTACAATTAGCTTTGTGTTTCCATATTTCTTTAACGCATTTTCTGGTATTGATTGTAGCAAGCGTTCGGCTATGTGATCAAGTAGAGATTGTAGTTGTACCTCTGCCGAAATTGGTGTGATTGTAATAGTGTCCTTTAATGGCAAACAGTCCATTCTAGCAGCGGTTATGTGATGATATGCTGGATAGATATTTGAGCCCTTTTCAATCGCACGCAATCTGGGCTTAATATATTGCTGTTTTGTTAATTTTAAATCCAGAAATAAGGCTAATGCCTCCTCATTTGTGTACTGTTGTGCATCGCTCGGAGTTGGTATATTTTCAAGAATTCGTTTTGTTCTCACTGGACTAACTTTAATAACTTTTTCAATGATATCCACTTTTGTTAATTGGTTCTGTGATCGTAATTGATGTAGGAAAGATTCTTTTATATTTGTACAACCAATTGCATCGTTAACATCTTTAAGTTTCCGCCTCTTAGATCTATCGCTGCAGTTGTCCAATGATTTGCGTGGTCTTCCAACCTTATCTTGCTTTGCTGTTTCTGCAGCGACAGTAAGTTGGCCTTCTAACCACTTTTCACTTTTTATATAAAACTTTTGTTTAGAAGTTAGCTTCTTTGTAGCGTTTTTTAGTACTTTTACAAAATTAGATAATTGCTCTTGTATTTCGGGGCTGCAAGAATTTTATTTTAACGTAATTAAGAACATCTTCCTGGTTTTTATTTCTAAAATACTCTTCGGCCAGTTTTTTTATAACTGAAGCTCTCCATATTTTTCTGAATATTTTTATTTGGGTCTGTTATGTTTTATCACTTGCAAATATACGTCCGTATACGTAAAGGATTAACTTATTAGTGAGTAATCCCTTATCGAATCCGTAGTTTCATACATTTTTAGATACATGTTATTCACACATTGATCTTCAATTTCATAGCAGGTGCTACTTAAATTGAACAAAACTGCACTTGTTATCCAGACCTTAATATCAGGTAAAACTAATTATTATCTCGCCAATATGGGGTTGTTTTTTATCTTTAGTGGTTTAATGTCGGGATTATTATTATAAAATTGTTTATGACTTTGGTTGACCCTAACAGTTGATAACAGGTATATTAGAAAGAGATCATATATTTACTGTAGAACCTATTCTGATATTTTTATGACTTATTTTTTTTTTCTGATCAAAACAAAGCCATAAAACCCTTTCGCAGGTATTATATTTAATTATTTTAGTTTTACGTAGTCTAAAGTAAAAAAACATGAACCTTTAGGCGAAAAAGTGAAAATTTAATACACCATTGTATACGAGTAATTATAGGGCTATTTAAATTATCGTAATTTGATTTTTTTAGAGTAATTTCATTAATGTTAAGAAAGTGTTCTACCTGCGGGTCGTGGCGGGTGCAAAAGTATATATAGGCTTAAAGAAGACACTTTCACCTTTCATCGGGTGGTATACGTTTCTTGTTCCCTTTTGTTCCCTAGAAGTTTTATTCCAATAAAGTTTAAATTTCAGAAAAAATAGTAGTTTCATAAATATTTCAACGCCCCTAATATTAAACGCTAGAGCGGTAATCTCTTGCAACAACTAAAGACTATAATCCTACCAACATTATAAAAAAGACCGCAGGCGATTATCGATGATAGCTTGCGAGTAGTAACCATTTATTTTTGACAAAAAACAAAAAACACCTTTTTATGAAATTAAAAAAAACAGTTGAGTTTGACAGCATGCCACGCCCACAATTATCAATAGTTTAACCTTAATAGTTTAAAAATCGGTGACAAAAAAATTCGACTTTTGGCCAATGAAAAACGATTTTCAGCCACTTTGCGTTGTTTCTGCCAAAAATTTCACGTAACTTTCTCATCGTCACAGTAATCGATGATCGATTTTGATAAAATGTTTTAACGATTAAAACACCTTGGTTTACCGAATGTTTTTCCACAATAATTATGCCACGTGTTTACTTCATGACTGCTAAATATGAACTGTCAAGACTAATGTTTACCAAAATGGCGGACACCCTGTAGAGTGTGGAAGTACTTTTCAAGAAAATAGAGAATGTTGATGACAAGTTGTTATGCCTATGGATTGGAGATAGATCTGGTACGGAGAATGAACTGTTCTGTCCACTTTTTCAAGGTGAATTTGTAGCGGGTCCCACAACATAGTCTTGAGCCCCATGTTCGGGGGCTGCCAATCACTCATTTGCTGTGCCATGCAACACTAGATATCGCCTAGCGTAAAAGCCTGGGAGTTAGTCCAGCAGTCTCCGGATATCCGTCGTTACCATCATTCTTTGGTTATTATAGCGATCTTGCAGACTCGTTTTTTGCAAAAATTTTCAAGTAATTTTCATTAAATATCGTAATGGCAATTTTGGGTAGTGGTAGTATATTTGGTATGCCCATGGGTTCTGCGGGTGAAGTTGAGTACTGGTGGTTTCTATTGACAGTGGGGACTGGCATGGTCACTGACTCAGCCTCTTGTTCAAGGTAAACATATATACTTGAGTCATAGCCAGCTGAGTCTTGTTCTGGATATATGGTTTGAGTTTGCAGTGCAGACTTGTTGGGTACACTACATAAGAATGTTGCAAATGCAGTCTAAATAATTGTCGAGTAAGAGCCTCCATATTTCTAAGATGGCTGTTGATTCCGCCGTTACCA
This sequence comes from Phania funesta, assembly GCA_963932375.1. Lineage (NCBI taxonomy): Eukaryota > Metazoa > Arthropoda > Insecta > Diptera > Tachinidae > Phania > Phania funesta. Next base: position 61,302,705 of record OZ010653.1, read on the forward strand.
GCTGAAGCTTGTGTTGATTGTTTTGTGGCCTTCTTGAGCTCACTTTCCGTGAACGTTTGTATTTCGATGGCATAACCTGAATGCGATTGTAAAACTCGGATTTAAAAAAGTCTTTAAACCAATGCCGCATTTAGGCGACTGCATATACTTAAATCCTTTGAGCAGTTCTAAATAATATTGGAAATGTTATCTCCAATATCCTTTAGCTGGCGGAGATGTTTCCTTTATAAATAAAAATAAAATGCAAGGGCCGCAAATTGTTTATTCTCATGGTGAATAAAAAGTTGTGCAGTTGTACTACATTATTTTCTCACACGTTGAGTTGGTCAAAACAAACAGTATGTCTTGCATTCCATTTAGTCTGTTAGCGTTAGTAATTCGACGCGTTACTTGCAAAAGTAAATTTTAACATAATTTGTGTGACTGAAGATTCATATTGTTGCCAAAAGAAATGAATCATGAAAATCAGGTTATATAAAAATTATATTGCGAAGTTTTTATGTGATTTCCTTTAGTTCCGTTCCTGTTCCAGCGAATCAACAACAAATATGAATGCCAACATTGAGTGGTGATATTTCGCGCATGATTAATATTGGTAATGGGTGATTTTCACCGATAATTTGATTGAACAAAGTGTTGCAATTTTAAAGCAGTGGGAAAATAAAAAACAATAATAATTAGTGTATGGTACTTTAAATAATGCCACTGATAATGAGTGTACAAAATATTAAAGGAAAAATATAAAGAGAATAACACAAATGCGTATTATTCTATTACTGCAAAGTCACAACGTAATGAAATAATAAAAAATGATGATAGTGCCGTTTTAACTTAACGGATTCAACAAATAAATTTCAACAACAAATACTACAAGTACTATACCAAAAATAGTGCTACAAAACAACGAAATAAACAGGTACGGATAGATACATAGCCAAAATGAAAACCAGTCCTAAGTGTTCGAAACAAGAGCGCAACGCCAAACAATATACAAGTATGTCAGGGAACAAAAACTACCAAGCTACTTACGCGAGCAAACATCAAATGCCAAGTGGTAGATTAGGAAAATTTCCATATCGCTTCTGTACGAAGAGGCCACATTTCAAAGGCAAAGATCGAAACCTGTACAGAAAAAAATATCGGCCGGTTTGATAACTATTCGTATGCCCAAACCTTGAACAAAATTTACGATTAGTATTTAAATATTTCTAAAATATTTAATAATTATTTCCAATGTAATAACTAATTTATTGTATTCAAACCTTAATAAAATATTTACTATTGGTTAGGGTAAGTCGTCTCGGCAGGCTCAAATTGTCAGTCTTTTATAGTCTCTAGTGCCCTCCAAATTGCATACAAGAGTGTTGGGATCGACCAATAGTTTGTTTACGTATTGGATGAGTATGTTTTTGATTTTTCTTGGATATTGAGAACTTTTAGATCTCTATGAATGTTTTCATTTAATATGTTTCAGGGGGTGCATACGATAAGTCGTAAAATCCTAGACTGTCTTCTTTGTAACTTCTGGCTGTTTGCTGAACAAGCAGTACCCCACAGCTAAATGTCGTGACCAAATTTGCTTTGAAACGGATTTGTATAAAAGTCTTTTGTATTGCAAAGCCAGGGTGCGTTTGTTATTGTTATATGTGGTCAATTTTTCCTTCTGAGCTAGCTCATTATTATGAGAATGAAGTTGTTCGGTTGCAACTTTCGGGTCTTGGTTAACACTTATAAATTTAGTGCTTTTTGCAAACGTTGACGTGGATGTATTTGGGCTTTTAGGCATAGCCGCTGTATAGATATGCGTGATTATGAAACCCTTAATATTTAAAAAACAAAGTGAGAAAAAAGAACTTCGAGAAAGGAAACATAAAAACTGTTTTACTATACAAAATCAAAGCTTAAACTATTTTACAAAATCTAAGCTAACTTGTTCACAAAATAAAAAACCAATATTTAAAGACAGTTTTTAAGGAGTAGATTTTATGTGAATATTTTAATCCCACACGAAATAGAAGCTTTTAGTATTCTATTAGTTCCATTAATTCATTTCAATGGGGATGATATGATGTTTAAAATTTTACCATTGTCCCCAAAAATTGTGTTAAACTTCAGGAATTCTTTGACGTAAATTGATGTCCTCAGTCAATATGAATTATGTGAGGTGAACCAAATCATGCAACCCATCCATTCATGAAAGTTTCACACATAAGTTAGTATCTGAAGAACAGTTTGGTGTTGGGAAAGATTTAACCCAACGTGAACCCCGATCCAACCAAATCAACAAATAATACTGACTATTTGATGGAGGAAGGGGCCAAGCAAATCAATGTGAATTTTGTCAAAATGTCGCGAAACTAAAGGAAAAATTCTATGTCTTTAGTATAGCAAGAAATTTTTGTTTACAAGCTTGGCAACTTTTTGAACATAATCTGCAATCACGTTTCACAGAAGCCCAGACGTATCGAGCTTGGCTGAGTCCATACCACCAGGGTGAGAAATATTATGCAAACCATTAAAAAATTATTTCCTCGGGTCTTTTGGAATATATGGCCAAGGGATGTTATTCTTAGAAACATCGCAAAATAATGCTATATTTGAACCAGGAACGGAGAAAAGTGAATTTAAGGGATTTTGAAGTTCCGCATCATTTTTATGTACATAGTTTAGATAGTTCATCATAGCCAAGTAGAGCTATTTACTTAGTTTGCGAAAAACTATCAGCTACAGTATAATCAGTGCCTTTGATGTGTATAAAATTTGTGGAGAATTGGCCAATCAAATTAATTTTCCGAAGTTGACGATGAGATGGTTTCTCAGGTTTTTTGAGAAAAGGCAAAGACTTGCGCTTTATAGGGTATGAACAGAAAATTCGCGACTCTGAACACAATCACGAAATATTTAATGGCAGCATAAATTGTTAAGAATTCTCAATTCTGAACCGTTTTGCATTTTCATTTTTTATCGACAACGTTTTCATAAGAAATGGTAATGGTTACATTACATTACCAACTTTTTTTTCCAGAACGCGAAATTAGGTGCATCAACTTTAATAGCTAATTCTACATCACATACCGGATAAAAAAATAAAGTGGAATTTGAAAGAATTAACTTCCATTTTTCAAAAGCTGCTTCGGTTTCTGTAGTCGTTGACACAGGACGAAAAACGAATGATCTCATGGAATTATTACATAAGGGTCTTATACCTAAATATTACAATACGTTTTACGACAATTTATAAAACTTTCTATATTAGCTTTTATATGTTGAATTGAAATTAATTTTCTAGTACATATATTAAAAACAATTACATATTTTTGTATCAATTCAATACATTTAATCTGAATATTATGTTTTAAGAAAACATTTTGCTTTAATGTTTGTTTTCCAATATTTTAGACAATACAATGAAGTTGTGTATGAATTCAATCAATAAACAATATTTTTTAACAATATAGTCACACTTTCACTTATGACTTCAATTAATGTTACAGGTTTACAGCAATAGTGTCACAATTCAAATATCGAATTATAAAACCGTGTCTATACAAAAATATACCGTTCTTCCAATACAGGAGACTCGGTAAATGGATTTTAAACATATTAAACTTTATATTTCTGCACTCATTTAAATTCGTTATTAGCAATTTTGTGAGAAATAATAGGTTGAAATCTTAAAAAGCCTCTCCTGTAAAGTTTCAAATTTTGAGTTGTGACGGTTTTGCACGAAATGAGCGATTTTCAGGTCATTTCGAACATGTGGCTCATGTTGTTTCAAAGTTCGTAAATTGAAATTGTGAGCATAAAAACTAGTTTATTTAGTTCAATCAACTGAAACGTTAAATTGAACGTTAGTTGGTTCATGAACTACACCAGTCTAGTTAATGTTTATAAATGTAGAATCGTGTGCAAACGCTAAAGTATACGTATTTCAGCTTGTTGACATATCCGCTGTGTAGATGATATATAACAGCGGCCCTAGTAAACTACGTTGAGGGTTACCTGCAGAGATTTTCAAATTTAAAAAAACGATCCTTTGGCCTTTCTCATACCACTCTTTCTGTAAAAAAAATCTCTTAAGAAAGAAGCTTTCAGGTAGAACTCCAGTTATTTTTGTAAGTAACCCATAATGCCATACTTTATCAACCACCTGGGAAATGTCAATAAATAAAGCTGAACAATATTGCCTATTTTCGAAACCCAAATAATGGTCCGGGATAATGTTTTGTTCAATAAAATGAGGTTTAAATAATAATAATAATAATAATAATAATAATAATAATAATAATAATAATAATTTTTCAAATAATGGGCTTGTAGCACGTAATGACTTGAGTCCTTTCCTGGTCTAGAGATCCTAACAATTGCAGACATATTCCAAGACCAAGAGAAAAAGCCAACTATAAACGTGGCATTAAATATACATAATATAATTCTCAGGACAACCAGGTAAGTTTCTTATTATTGATCCTGTATTGCGATTCGGGTGATTTTCTCATCTATATTAGTAATTATCGAAATTAATGAAGGTAACCAAAATTGTATAGAACCATTCAGTGTCACTTATAATCAGAATGGTGGAAATATTTGTGTCATGAGGTAGCGAAAGCATTTACTTTGTCAATTGAGTTTTTAGCCTCTGTGAGGCATTTAAGCCTTAGTAGTTATTCGTAGGCAATAGGACATTTTACGTGCCTTTTTTACGTGAATTTTTCAAAAAGCTCTCGATAGCAGTGGACCCCTTTGTATGCCTCAGTTTGATACGTAAACTTTTATTTTCATTTCCCTGAGAAGCGTCTGAATGTCAAATCACACGATTTGGTTTATCCAAATTGAGTCAATCTTTGGTATTTCAGGTATTACCCGTAAAGATACCAAGTTTCAGTATGTAATTGCCAATATTTACTCCAGTTTTTTACCAGGTTTCGGACTCTTTAAAATGACAACTATCGGAGGGCAGTAGTGAGTATCAAGCTTTAAGGATCGCTTGGTTGAAATGTTATCCGAATCGCAAGAGGCGATCGGAAACCTTAATAATTCCTTCAAGTTATGAGAAATCTTGCTTTTGGTCTTCTGAATGGTTCACAAGTAAAACTGTTTTTCTGGAGCAACTTCCGGATCATGTCAGATCCAATCTTATTATCAATTAGGTTATGTTTATGCTCTAGCTCTGCAAGCCGATAAAACTAAGAGCCTTCAATTACATCATATTTGCGAAACAAATCCTACTGCAAGAAACGCTGACATTTCTATCTTTAGTCAAAAAAATCGATGCATTAGAGACAAATTTCAGGAATTTTTCACGTAGTCAAAGCAATGCATCAAATCTTGCTCTTTAAAGAAAAATTATTTAAATGTCGCTTATTTGTTAAAAACAACAGCTCACATAAATATTTTCTTATTTATACAGGGCGTATTAGTAATTCCTACTCCTTACATTTGTTTAAATGTTGATTTTTGCAGCTAATAGTACCCAGATTCAAACTTTTGGTAATACAATTTTACACCTGGATTTTGGTTTTCGTAGAAAATTTTCGTGGCATTTAATAATTGCTGATATGTCTAAAACCACTTCTTGAAATGCCCCGAACATACGGGAAATTGCTCATCATGTATTTCATTTGCTGGCTTAGTAGTCTTGTATATGTGTTCGTGTGTGTATCTTTTGTTTACTTTTTCGTTTTGCATCAGTTGTTTTTGTTTCTGCTTTGAATCGCGGTTTGGGAGTTTTCGCTAGGTTATTGTTTTTGGTTGATGCGTATTTGTACAATATCTCGTTTCACATTAATTTCTTGCTGACAATTATTTTTTTTATGATTTAATTTAACAGTTTAGATTACTATTTCGTAACAATATATATACATATAAGTACATATATGCACTGCATTTTCTGAAATTAAAAGTAGACATAGCGTTTGTCACTATATAGAAACTACAGAACCAGTAGGTGTTTGCAGAATCACGTCGATTTGAATTTTTGCTGCAGTTTGGCATTATCAGAAAAAAAAATAGTAATAAAATTCGCATCACATGTTTTCACAAAAAAAAAAAAACTGTGAGTGGAGATGCGTAGGTGACTATAGATTCCTAAATAATCGATTGGTATCAAATACAATTTATTCGTGATGCTAATGTTAATATTACTGGCTGGCTCAAATTTTCTAAATTGCATTTATATTCGCGCACTATACCTTATTCCTATATACGTTGATGACATTCCTAAGCCGCTGTGACAACTTTGAGCTACTTTGGCCTGTATGAATTTATTAAAGTGCAGTTTGTGTTAAGGAATGGTTCTCCGCGCTTTTAAAGGCTTAAATATGAAGCTCTTCGTGGCTTACCTTTTGCATTGACGGTGATCAAATTTCAACTTTATCAACACCTCAAATTTATATGATCGATTTCAAGAATAGGCAGTATAATAAATCAGGGTAAATGTATTTTTGGTAAAACTCGAATGGATTTACTTGGATTTCAAATAAGTGCTAATGGAGTTTGCCCGCCTCAAAGTAGAACTGAACCCATTCAAAACTTCCCTAACCTTAAGTTGATCAAAGATCAACTTGCCATGATTAATGTCTATAGAAGTTTTCTACATCTGTCACAAAACAAGCGCCATTAAGCCGCCTTCTGAAGAACTCAGTTGAAAACGGTAGAGGTCCTGTGTCAACGACTACAGAAACCGAAGCAGCTTTTGAAAAATGGAAGTTAATTCTTTCAAATTCCACTTTATTTTTTTATCCGGTATGTGATGTAGAATTAGCTATTAAAGTTGATGCACCTAATTTCGCGTTCTGGAAAAAAAAGTTGGTAATGTAATGTAACCATTACCATTTCTTATGAAAACGTTGTCGATAAAAAATGAAAATGAAAAACGGTTCAGAATTGAGAATTCTTAACAATTTATGCTGCCATTAAATATTTCGTGATTGTGTTCAGAGTCGCGAATTTTCTGTTCATACCCTATAAAGCGCAAGTCTTTGCCTTTTCTCAAAAAACCTGAGAAACCATCTCATCGTCAACTTCGGAAAATTAATTTGATTGGCCAATTCTCCACAAATTTTATACACATCAAAGGCACTGATTATACTGTAGCTGATAGTTTTTCGCAAACTAAGTAAATAGCTCTACTTGGCTATGATGAACTATCTAAACTATGTACATAAAAATTATGCGGAACTTCAAAATCCCTTAAATTCACTTTTCTCCGTTCCTGGTTCAAATATAGCATTATTTTGCGATGTTTCTAAGAATAACATCCCTTGGCCATATATTCCAAAAGACCCGAGGAAATAATTTTTTAATGGTTTGCATAATATTTCTCACCCTGGTGGTATGGACTCAACCAAGCTCGATACGTCTGGGCTTCTGTGAAACGTGATTGCAGATTATGTTCAAAAAGTTGCCAAGCTTGTAAACAAAAATTTCTTGCTATACTAAAGACATAGAATTTTTCCTTTAGTTTCGCGACATTTTGACAAAATTCACATTGATTTGCTTGGCCCCTTCCTCCATCAAATAGTCAGTATTATTTGTTGATTTGGTTGGATCGGGGTTCACGTTGGGTTAAATCTTTCCCAACACCAAACTGTTCTTCAGATACTAACTTATGTGTGAAACTTTCATGAATGGATGGGTTGCATGATTTGGTTCACCTCACATAATTCATATTGACTGAGGACATCAATTTACGTCAACGAATTTCTGAAGTTTAACACAATTTTTGGGGACAATGGTAAAATTTTAAACATCATATCATCCCCATTGAAATGAATTAATGGAACTAATAGAATACTAAAAGCTTCTATTTCGTGTGGGATTAAAATATTCACATAAAATCTACTCCTTAAAAACTGTCTTTAAATATTGGTTTTTTATTTTGTGAACAAGTTAGCTTAAACTATTTTACAAAATCTAAGCTAACTTGTTCACAAAATAAAAAACCAATATTTAAAGACAGTTTTTAAGGAGTAGATTTTATGTGAATATTTTAATCCCACACGAAATAGAAGCTTTTAGTATTCTATTAGTTCCATTAATTCATTTCAATGGGGATGATATGATGTTTAAAATTTTACCATTGTCCCCAAAAATTGTGTTAAACTTCAGGAATTCTTTGACGTAAATTGATGTCCTCAGTCAATATGAATTATGTGAGGTGAACCAAATCATGCAACCCATCCATTCATGAAAGTTTCACACATAAGTTAGTATCTGAAGAACAGTTTGGTGTTGGGAAAGATTTAACCCAACGTGAACCCCGATCCAACCAAATCAACAAATAATACTGACTATTTGATGGAGGAAGGGGCCAAGCAAATCAATGTGAATTTTGTCAAAATGTCGCGAAACTAAAGGAAAAATTCTATGTCTTTAGTATAGCAAGAAATTTTTGTTTACAAGCTTGGCAACTTTTTGAACATAATCTGCAATCACGTTTCACAGAAGCCCAGACGTATCGAGCTTGGCTGAGTCCATACCACCAGGGTGAGAAATATTATGCAAACCATTAAAAAATTATTTCCTCGGGTCTTTTGGAATATATGGCCAAGGGATGTTATTCTTAGAAACATCGCAAAATAATGCTATATTTGAACCAGGAACGGAGAAAAGTGAATTTAAGGGATTTTGAAGTTCCGCATCATTTTTATGTACATAGTTTAGATAGTTCATCATAGCCAAGTAGAGCTATTTACTTAGTTTGCGAAAAACTATCAGCTACAGTATAATCAGTGCCTTTGATGTGTATAAAATTTGTGGAGAATTGGCCAATCAAATTAATTTTCCGAAGTTGACGATGAGATGGTTTCTCAGGTTTTTTGAGAAAAGGCAAAGACTTGCGCTTTATAGGGTATGAACAGAAAATTCGCGACTCTGAACACAATCACGAAATATTTAATGGCAGCATAAATTGTTAAGAATTCTCAATTCTGAACCGTTTTTCATTTTCATTTTTTATCGACAACGTTTTCATAAGAAATGGTAATGGTTACATTACATTACCAACTTTTTTTTCCAGAACGCGAAATTAGGTGCATCAACTTTAATAGCTAATTCTACATCACATACCGGATAAAAAAATAAAGTGGAATTTGAAAGAATTAACTTCCATTTTTCAAAAGCTGCTTCGGTTTCTGTAGTCGTTGACACAGGACCTCTACCGTTTTCAACTGAGTTCTTCAGAAGGCGGCTTAATGGCGCTTGTTTTGTGACAGATGTAGAAAACTTCTATAGACATTAATCATGGCAAGTTGATCTTTGATCAACTTAAGGTTAGGGAAGTTTTGAATGGGTTCAGTTCTACTTTGAGGCGGGCAAACTCCATTAGCACTTATTTGAAATCCAAGTAAATCCATTCGAGTTTTACCAAAAATACATTTACCCTGATTTATTATACTGCCTATTCTTGAAATCGATCATATAAATTTGAGGTGTTGATAAAGTTGAAATTTGATCACCGTCAATGCAAAAGGTAAGCCACGAAGAGCTTCATATTTAAGCCTTTAAAAGCGCGGAGAACCATTCCTTAACACAAACTGCACTTTAATAAATTCATACAGGCCAAAGTAGCTCAAAGTTGTCACAGCGGCTTAGGAATGTCATCAACGTATATAGGAATAAGGTAGAGTGCGCGAATATAAATGCAATTTAGAAAATTTGAGCCAGCCAGTAATATTAACATTAGCATCACGAATAAATTGTATTTGATACCAATCGATTATTTAGGAATCTATAGTCACCTACGCATCTCCACTCACAGTTTTTTTTTTTTTGTGAAAACATGTGATGCGAATTTTATTACTATTTTTTTTTCTGATAATGCCAAACTGCAGCAAAAATTCAAATCGACGTGATTCTGCAAACACCTACTGGTTCTGTAGTTTCTATATAGTGACAAACGCTATGTCTACTTTTAATTTCAGAAAATGCAGTGCATATATGTACTTATATGTATATATATTGTTACGAAATAGTAATCTAAACTGTTAAATTAAATCATAAAAAAAATAATTGTCAGCAAGAAATTAATGTGAAACGAGATATTGTACAAATACGCATCAACCAAAAACAATAACCTAGCGAAAACTCCCAAACCGTGATTCAAAGCAGAAACAAAAACAACTGATGCAAAACGAAAAAGTAAACAAAAGATACACACACGAACACATATACATATACAAGACTACTAAGCCAGCAAATGAAATACATGATGAGCAATTTCCCGTATGTTCGGGGAATTTCAAGAAGTGGTTTTAGATATATCAGCAATTATTAAATGCCACGAAAATTTTCTACGAAAACCAAAATCCAGGTGTAAAATTGTATTACCAAAAGTTTGAATCTGGGTACTATTAGCTGCAAAAATCAACATTTAAACAAATGGAAGGAGTAGGAATTACTAATACGCCCTGTATAAATAAGAAAATATTTATGTGAGCTGTTGTTTTTAACAAATAAGCGACATTTAAATAATTTTTCTTTAAAGAGCAAGATTTGATGCATTGCTTTGACTACGTGAAAAATTCCTGAAATTTGTCTCTAATGCATCGATTTTTTTGACTAAAGATAGAAATGTCAGCGTGTCTTGCAGTAGGATTTGTTTCGGAAATATGATGTAATTGAAGGCTCATGGTTTTATCGGCTTGCAGAGCTAGAGCATAAACATAACCTAATTGATAATAAGATTGGATCTGACATGATCCGGAAGTTGCTCCAGAAAAACAGTTTTACTTGTGAACCATTCAGAAGACCAAAAGCAAGATTTCTCATAACTTGAAGGAATTATTAAGGTTTCCGATCGCCTCTTGCGATTCGGATAACATTTCAACCAAGCGATCCTTAAAGCTTGATACTCACTACTGCCCTCCGATAGTTGTCATTTTAAAGAGTCCGAAACCTGGTAAAAAACTGGAGTAAATATTGGCAATTACATACTGAAACTTGGTATCTTTACGGGTAATACCTGAAATACCAAAGATTGACTCAATTTGGATAAACCAAATCGTGTGATTTGACATTCAGACGCTTCTCAGGGAAATGAAAATGAAAGTTTACGTATCAAACTGAGGCATACAAAGGGGTCCACTGCTATCGAGAGCTTTTTGAAAAATTCACGTAAAAAAGGCACGTAAAATGTCCTATTGCCTACGAATAACTACTAAGGCTTAAATGCCTCACAGAGGCTAAAAACTCAATTGACAAAGTAAATGCTTTCGCTACCTCATGACACAAATATTTCCACCATTCTGATTATAAGTGACACTGAATGGTTCTATACAATTTTGGTTACCTTCATTAATTTCGATAATTACTAATATAGATGAGAAAATCACCCGAATCGCAATACAGGATCAATAATAAGAAACTTACCTGGTTGTCCTGAGAATTATATTATGTATATTTAATGCCACGTTTATAGTTGGCTTTTTCTCTTGGTCTTGGAATATGTCTGCAATTGTTAGGATCTCTAGACCAGGAAAGGACTCAAGTCATTACGTGCTACAAGCCCATTATTTGAAAAATTATTATTATTATTATTATTATTATTATTATTATTATTATTATTATTATTTAAACCTCATTTTATTGAACAAAACATTATCCCGGACCATTATTTGGGTTTCGAAAATAGGCAATATTGTTCAGCTTTATTTATTGACATTTCCCAGGTGGTTGATAAAGTATGGCATTATGGGTTACTTACAAAAATAACTGGAGTTCTACCTGAAAGCTTCTTTCTTAAGAGATTTTTTTTACAGAAAGAGTGGTATGAGAAAGGCCAAAGGATCGTTTTTTTAAATTTGAAAATCTCTGCAGGTAACCCTCAACGTAGTTTACTAGGGCCGCTATTATATATCATCTACACAGCGGATATGTCAACAAGCTGAAATACGTATACTTTAGCGTTTGCACACGATTCTACATTTATAAACATTAACTAGACTGGTGTAGTTCATGAACCAACTAACGTTCAATTTAACGTTTCAGTTGATTGAACTAAATAAACTAGTTTTTATGCTCACAATTTCAATTTACGAACTTTGAAACAACATGAGCCACATGTTCGAAATAACCTGAAATATATCGCTCATTTCGTACAAAACCGTCACAACTCAAAATTTGAAACTTTACAGGAGAGGCTTTTTAAGATTTCAACCTATTATTTCTCACAAAATTGCTAATAACGAATTTAAATGAGTGCAGAAATATAAAGTTTAATATGTTTAAAATCCATTTACCGAGTCTCCTGTATTGGAAGAACGGTATATTTTTGTATAGACACGGTTTTATAATTCGATATTTGAATTGTGACACTATTGCTGTAAACCTGTAACATTAATTGAAGTCATAAGTGAAAGTGTGACTATATTGTTAAAAAATATTGTTTATTGATTGAATTCATACACAACTTCATTGTATTGTCTAAAATATTGGAAAACAAACATTAAAGCAAAATGTTTTCTTAAAACATAATATTCAGATTAAATGTATTGAATTGATACAAAAATATGTAATTGTTTTTAAAATATGTACTAGAAAATTAATTTCAATTCAACATATAAAAGCTAATATAGAAAGTTTTATAAATTGTCATAAAACGTATTGTAATATTTAGGTATAAGACCCTTATGTAATAATTCCATGAGATCATTCGTTTTTCGTTCTGATATGCCAGGCTTAGTAGAAAATGCTTGTACAAAATGTATTTGTTTATAGCTAATTTTGGTTTTTAATATTATAACATTTTCAAAATTTTCGTTTAAGTAACTGGTTTTGTAGAATAACATGTTAGGAGTTTCTTTGCTAACTTTCAAAACCTTTATGTTATTTTTTTTTACATTTTCATATTTAGCGGTCCAATATCTGTTTGCAGCTGTTTAATGTCGTAGAAATCATACAATACACTGTAACACGATCTGTGGAATAAATCAAAATGTATTTAACTATACGGAATGTGAGTAAAAATTATTTGCTATAACGACACAACCAACAATGTGACCTAATTTTATAACAACCAATTTATATATTTCTGGCAATAACGATTCATTTGAAGTTAATACAAATTGGTACAAGCAATTGAAGTCATTACATCAATTGTAATAACGTCATAACCTAACATAATATTTAGTTTAACAAAATAGTTAACTACAAGAACGTTACATTTCAAATGTTCTTGACAAAGAAATAGAAATATCGAATTCAATAAAGTCACATTTAGATTTGATGCACTCTAACAACAAAGTATTTCCACATTTTTTACCTTCTCTTTCACTAAAATACAGTTATAAAATCAAATGTTTCTTTTTTTGCTATACAGAAAACCACATGTACAAGAGGAATGCCAAACACAAACTGAAATGTGACCTTGTAGATGTTAATTACTCAAGTTTGTTACGAGAGGTCATAGCGTCACAAGCATCTGTATTACCGTTATTTTTTCGATAATTATTTCCATTCTTAGATCAATTTGTAGAGATTTAAGAGAATAACATTTCTGCATTACTAACTCGAAAATGCCAAATTTCGAGTTGTGACGGTCTTGCACGAAATGAGCGATATGTGAAACAAAATGAGCCAAGTTTCGAACTCAAATTAACTTAAATGTACTATTGTCAGAATTGGGTAGTCAGCTAGCAGGCACAAAGATATGGCTTGCCGCAACTAAGTGCACTGTCAGAAGTTCTGACTTATACATCCTCGTGGTGGCTGCCGGTAACAGGTTCCTGTCTGTCTGGTTAAATAAGTCGAACGGAGATAAGTTAACAATCCATTATAAAAAATCCCTATTCCACAGTGAAACAGCATACGCCAGGGATGCGTGGCCAAGAGGCTGCTTGGTCTTTATCCGGATATCAATCGATTTCCAGTTTTAATACAGACTTACCTGTGCATATGGAGCTCTGTGTGACTTGACATCCTTTTCTTCATTAACTTGGACCTTTGAGATTCCGATAGAGATGCGCAATGAAGCCTCGTCAGAGGTAGAGAAGTTAATCTTTGCAGGAACTCCGATGTTAATTGGCCATTGGATAAATTTTGAAAAGATGGACAAGAAAACCTCACAAGGGGTGGACGGGTCTCTAAAGATCGTTGTGAGGAAGAGGGTGGTATGGTCGCGCACATTGTGTGGCTAGCATAAGGCTTAAGACAGGCGCGAGTTTTAGGGTACTTAAATGTCCAATCAACCACAAACAGTCTTTTGAAAAAATTGCATTTATAAAACTACATGTTCTTGTTTAGCTTATTATGCAGCAGGCTCTTTGGAGGGAAAATCAGGCATTGGTAAAGTGTTGATAAGCGGTGCAATCGTATGGAGCACGAGAAAACAGCAAGCGACAGCTCTTTCTATGTGTAAAGCAGAATATTTGTCAATAAGAGGAGCAGTACCAAAGTGGCTATGATTAAGAGGGTTAGAAAAAGACATAACTTGGCTTAATTAACTTAAGCCAACCACATTGTTTTGTGACAATCAAAGCCGAATTCAACTTGCTTCTATGAATCATACAAATTCCGGTGAAATGGTGGCAGGGTGTTTTAACCAAACCCCTTGGAAATACAAAGTTTAATTATTTTGTTACTGGAATGAATTTAAAATTAAACCATATAAATTTTAAGTGGCGATATTGGAGTTATAAAATTTATTTATTATTAAAATTTGGTTAATAATTTTTCAAAAAATATTATATAGTGGAAAAACTTTTTGTACTCTGTTTCAACTGTACTCGAGGCATAGATGTTCTGATGATGATATTGGATTTAATACCTTCCAGTTCTCTACACATAATTGCAATGCATTAACTAAATTAACTAAAATCAAATACCTTTTGCCTATATGTGACTATAAATGTAGTATCTGAGCATCTATTCACTAACACTACGTTTTAGTTTAGTGTAAGGACTACAATACACTCACCTCTTACGTTGGTGTCGGAACTGCTCACGAATGATTGAAGCGCATTAGCATCATCTTCAACTATCAGCGAAAAATGTCTGAGGTTGGCCGCTTGTACCTTATAGTGGACCAGCGTATTCGGAGGGGTTCGACGTGGTTGTATACCACGTATTTTGGGAGGAACTAGGTGCCGTGCTATTTCTCTCTCAACCAGCAGCTACTGTGATGCAAATACGTAGAGGTTTTAGTTGTTTTGTATGCGATTAGTGACTATAGCGCTTTGTGTTGTATTGTCGTTTAGTCGGCTGTTGTAATTTAGGTTACTTTGCTTATATTCTTTGTGTAGGTTGAATTATTTATTACTCTGTTTATTTCCATTTAGCGGTTGTGGGTTGTGTAACGTGTGAAAATAGATCGTTCCAATTTTGCGTTGTATAGCTGATTGTTTGATTTTCCACCTTTGTTATAGTTGTTGAGCACGTTTCTCTAAAATTTATTCGCTGAAAAATTTGTTTTGAATTTTTATATTAAATAAGATATGTATGTTTAATACGCATTGATTCTGTTTTTTAGCGTTGATTACCCCATTGTCATGACACCATTTAGTTGCAATATCAATTTGTTTTTGCATTGTTTCTGCATTTGTCTTAAATGTTGGTATAAATAGAAGTTGCTTAGACACACAATTTATGGATAAGACACGAAGAATGTTGATAACGTGTGGCGCCGTAGAAAATACATTCCATTCAGCTAGATGTCTAATAAAATTAAAACTTTTACTGTTTTCAAAGGTTGTCCATATTAAATAAATAATTCTCTTTCTGAATAGAAATAAAAACGACCTCATGCCTAAAAATTAAAATTACTTAATAATTAATAATATTTGTTGTTCGGAAAAACAATAAAACTTATTATATTAACATCTTAAAACGTATAAACTTCATTATAATATATGAACGATTTTTTTTTCATAAGATCAAAGTTTTTACTATGAAAAAAAATCAATTTTACGTAAAATATAAGAACATGTACACGTAGTGTTCCGCCAATTGTGTTGTTCTCAAAATTGAATGTTCAAGCCTTGCCGCTGCACGTGTACTTCGCGTATACAAATGTAATTGTGCTGACCTCTAATTCAATCCGTCGTAGATCACTTCACCGAAGTAGTAGATTCTGCAGCCAGACTCGCATCTCCAATTAAGCTCACCATTACAAGTAGCACATATAAACCATCTGTTGACATACAAACCCTTGTCAGAGCAAAAAGAAGACTGCGGAGGCCATAGCAAATTAGACGTTCTCCGGTTTTAAAGGCACAGCCCAAATAGTGCCAAACTGTGTTACATAGTAATCTGATGCAGTAGCAAGAGATCGAACTTGCAAATTATTTAAATAATTTTGAACCAATGAAGAACACAGATAGATTATAGCTGATGGAAAGCTGGGAGGCATAAGAAATGTCTTGTTGCCTAAATATCATTATTGAGTCTTGAAAATCGAACCTGGGCC
Organism: Phania funesta; assembly: GCA_963932375.1. Classification (NCBI taxonomy): domain Eukaryota; kingdom Metazoa; phylum Arthropoda; class Insecta; order Diptera; family Tachinidae; genus Phania; species Phania funesta. The sequence continues at coordinate 61,319,107 of OZ010653.1, forward strand.
TGAAACTCGAGTGAAAAGACGCCTTCGCTTGGCACTTGCAGGAGGTTTTTTGTCACCTGCACTCAAATCGGGCATTCATCATAATCTTCGGTTATTTCCAGAAAATTCTCACTAGCTTCCTGACAGTAAGATTAGAAGCTAAATTTTCCGCAATTCAAACAGTATCGGCGTGTATATTAGAGCATCTACTGTATATACTTTACACAACAGATATGCCAACAAACTCAAACACGTATACGTCAACCTTTGCATATGACCCTGCACTTATTAGAGTAAATACAGACCTGAAGATTACATTGGAACATCCACAATCTCACATTCCCAAGTTAGATGATTGCTTATAAAAATGAAATATAAAGGTTAATCCTTCAATCCACCAAAAAAAAAAAAAACAATACTAATGTGACTGTTAGGAAATCATCTCGAATGACGCCTAACATGGTCCTTCTATATTACCCACAATTAAAAATATAGATATGAGAAAATCACTCAAACACGATCGCGTTAGTGGATCACTGATACGAAACTTACCTTATTCTGAACGGAGAATTATATTATTTATATTTAATGCCATGTTCCGAGGTGGCTTTTTCCCATGCTGTTGGAAGATGTCTGAAATCGCCATGATCCTTAAACCAGGAAAGGGCTAAAGTCAGATTACATGCTACAGGGCCATTACCATACTTCTAGTTGTATCCAAGTTATTTGAAATAATATTTCTCTCAAGCTTAAAACCTTATCTTAATGAACAAAACATCATCCCTGATTAAGTACATAGAATTGTTACCGTATTTATATCGACATTAATAAGCAATATTATTCAGCTTTATATATTGATATTTTACAGGCATTTAGACATGATTGGCTAATTGCGAACAAACCTCGAGTTCTACCTGCAAACTGCCACAAACTTCTGAAGATAAAATTTAAAGTAATGTCAAAGGATCAATTTAAAAAAAAGCAAAATTTCTGCAGGAGACCGCTTTTATATATATATATATATATATATATATATATATTAATAATCGAAACAACTACGTCTGTTGGTTTTGAGTCTTTATTAAAAACTGAGTTTATAAATCTAACTTAATTCAACTTGAACTTAAAATTAACAATACGAATTGGTGGCGAGAAAGAACAAATGTGCAGAATAAGCACATTTACTTGTTATTGCTTCATGCTGTAACAGTAGAAGTTTGTTTATTAAAAATTATTATTAAAGTTAAAATTGTGATTTAAGAAATGCGCTGACGTTTGCGTCTGGTAATTTGTGGGAACGGAAATTATAAAAGATAACATGTATGTATGTGATTTACATGTATGTGATTTCCCCACCCTTAGTGTTTGCACTCCGGGCAAATGGATCAGGGTAATCTTTTAATTTAATTTCTATTTTGTTCTTTCTCCCCTTACAACATTTTGATTTTATGATTAGGAATACAATAATTATTAACAGTATAAAGATTAAGCTTACAGTAGAGCCTTGTGTTACATTATTCTTAAATTCTATGTATTTAATGGTTTCTCTATTCTTAATATTTTGGAAATGAAGTTCTTCCAAAGTAATGTTATTAACAAACTTTGTAAAATTTACATAATTCAAAGGTATAATAACTCCATGATCAAATTTATCAAACGAATTCTCAAATACAAATTCTTTTATTTTAATTGTACAATTTACAAATTTAATAATGTTATTTCCTTTAACAAAATATGGCTGATCATTACAATTGTGATCTATTTTAGTAAATTCAATTAATTTTGTTATTACAAGGCCAGTTTTAATTTCTTTAATTATTGGAATTTTATTTATTCTTAGTTTGCAATCATTATTCTGCTGGAAAGAATCTCTTATGCAGTTATTATCATGAACTAAAAGGTTTTTCTTTACCAATATGTTTTCCTTAGTACTGTATACGATTTTTCCCTGCATCACAACTTCTTCTATTGGCAAGTCTAATTCCTCATAGTGATTATTCGGAAAAGGTAAAATGAGGGCTCTAAAATATTTTTCTTCTGTAAATTCCGGAACCTGAAGTACAAAAATTAGTCTACTTTCGAAAGACATTATGCTAATTTTAAGGTAAGGTAAAGTTTTCAAAGTTACGTTGTATTTAATCTTTTCCTTTTCTGTCAGTATGTCGTGCGGTAATATGTTTTGTTTACTTAACATGACAACGTCGGATATTTTTTCTATCTGTTTGTTCAGAATGTTAAGATCTGCATATGTCTGTAAAACAAACCTAAATTTTTCCACAAAATTTAGTGCCTTATTCGTTTTGGTTGTAATATTTGACAAAAGATCATTCAATTTATTTTGCTGGCGGTTGACGCTATCCACTACTGTATTCAAATTTTTTATAAGTTCATTATTGATTTCGACCTGCTTGTTCATTTGGTCAGTCATCTGTTTTGCATTGTTTTCTAATGTTTGCAAATGATTGTAAATTTCTTTTGCATCATCGTCGTCCATTGTTCCCCATAGCATTTTCAAAACCGACCCACCAATGTTTATCAGTCCTCTTTTTGCTCTGTTGTTTCTATAGGCGTGTGGAACTAGTGTTGACATAGCATTTTTCGCTAAGTCAATTTCTCGTTGAATCAAATCAATATCGTGCTCGTCAACAAGGTTGAGTTTCCTTAAGTTTTCTTCCGTTTTTTCTAAGCAATATTCAAAAAGATTTAAATCTACGATGTGCAAAACATTGAAGTATTTTTCTACAACTGGTTCGGGTTCCATTTTATATACTACAAATCCGCTATCTGGATTTATTTGATAGGTTTCAATTTCATTTGCTTTTGATCTTGCCAACAGCATTAACGTGATGAAAGTCAAGAACTCCATTCTGCAAAAGATCATTAAATCTGTTGTTTGAATCTTCGTTTCATTTGGGTTTTATAGTATTTTTTATTTCTCCTGTTGCTAGTATCTATAACATAATTACCGTCTTTCCTAAACTGAGAAAGTCTTTTATACTTAGGACTATTTTTCTGTATGTTTCTGTTGCGTACGATTGTATCAGTCAAGTCAATATCTTCAGTTCTATTTTCATTTAGTCGATTTATTCTAAAAGTCTTTTCTTTTCTAAATTGTTCAGAAAGCTGTTGAATTTGTGCTCTATCAAAATTTTTTTCAAGAAAATCGATTGGTCGTAGTTTAGTGGTTGAGTGTATAGTGTTATTGTAAATTGTAATTATCCTATGTATCTTGTCTTCAGTATCTTCATCTGTCACCGTTGTATCAGCTGTAATAATTCGTATGTGTTCATTTAGTGTGCCATGTAGACGTTCGACGTCCGCGTTGCCTGTCTTGTGGTGAGCGGTCGTTACATGAGTTTCAATGCAATTTTCGGTTAAAAACAATTTAACAGATTCGTGAAGCATGCACCTATCGTTGTCATAGACAAGTTTTCTCATTTTCCCTAAAAATCTTATTCTTTCTTTGAGTGCAGTTAATATAGAAAGCCACGTTCTATCGGTTAGTTTATGAACTGTTGCATATTTTGAAAATTTATCTATAGTTGTTAAAAACATTACGTTTCGAAATGGGAACCAAATATCCATGTGGACAATATCGTTAAAACAGCTTGGTGATTCAGTCACCTGAAATGGAACTTTTGCAGGTCTTCTATCGAATTTAGCTACTTGACAAGCTTTGCAATTATTTATAAATTTCGTTATCAAGTCTACCAATCCAGGGAAGTAATATTTAAATTTCAGCTCTCTACATACTTCATTAATGCCACGATGATTGTTCCTCAAGTGTTCGTCTTTTATTATTTTTAATGCTTCGTCTCTATCTGTAATTTCAATTAATTTTTTCGTGGATCTTAGCACTCTTAAATTTCTGTTACTGGAAAAAAATTGTACATAAACATCTTGAAGTTGTACAAAAAGTCGATCGTCTTCGCAAAAAATACACATGACGCCTTTAACTTTCAGTACTTTCCTCAGTATCGTTAATAAGTCACTATTATTAGTGAGTGTAATAAAATTTTTTACTTTTCTATTCTTAATTTGCATTGCAAATTTTTCAGTATATCCCTTTTGGAAATAAAGTTGGTTTTTGTAAACATTAATCGGTTTTTCCGTAACATAAATATGGCAAGAGCTGTCCTCTTCGCCGCTATGTATAGTCGCACAATTTGAACTTGTGTCGTTTGGGTCTTCTTCCTCTGAAACCAATTCACCATTATTTACTTCTAAATTTGGTAATCTTGACAAACCATCCGCAACATTTGTTTTTCCCTTAACATGCACGATATCATAATCAAATTCATTTAATTTAATTTTCCATCGTTGCAGTTTAAGATTTGGCTCTTTCAATGAATCCAGCCAAACTAAAGGTTTATGATCCGTTTTAATAGTGAATTTTCTACCCCATAAATACTGTCTAAAGTACTTAGTTGCTGCTACTATAGCGAGTAGTTCTTTTTCTATTGTAGAATACCTACGTTCGTGTTCATTCAATGTTCTACTATAATATGAAACGACTTTTTCGGTTTGCATTAAAACAGCGCCAATCGCAAAATTTGATGCATCTGTGACAAGAGTGAATCTCTTTGAATAGTCAGGATAGATGAGAATTGGGTCATTCATCAGGAGCTGTTTGAGTTTCTTAAATGCATTAATGTAATCTTTGTCAGAAGTATTTACTTTTACACCTTTCTTCAAATACTTGGTCATATGATAGGCTACTTTCGAGTAGTCTCTAATGAATTTCCGGTAATAACCAGTAATTCCCAAAAACGATTTAATTTCTTTTTCTGTTTTTGGTAGCTCTATTTTTTGGATTGCCTCTACTTTCTGAGGATTTGGTTTAATACCATTATCAGTAACCAAATGTCCTAAAAATTCAGTTTGTCTCTGTAAAAATGAACATTTGTCGAGTTGTATCTTGAGATTAACTTCGCTTAAGCGTTGAAGAATCAGCCTTAATGAATTCAAGTGTTCTTCAATAGATGTCGAAAATACCAGAACGTCATCAAGATAAACGACGCAAATTTTATTTATGTAATCAGCAAGGACGTTGTTCATCATTCTCTGAAAAGTAGCGGGAGAGTTTTTTAACCCAAAGGGCATCCTCAAGAACTCATAATGCCCTGTCGAAGTGGAGAATGCTGTCTTAGGTATATCCAGAGGATCCACTTCTATTTGATGAAAACCCTTGGCCAGATCAATCGTCGTGAAGTAATTACATCGTCCTAATTTGTCGAACATGTCCTCCATGTTTGGCATGGGGAATTTATCATCGATAGTTAAAGCATTGAGCTTCCTATAGTCAACGACTATACGCCACTTCTGAACGTTTGAGTTGTCTTTCTTTTTAGGTACTACCCATATAGGTGCATTATACGGGCTTCGAGAAGGTCTTATAATACCTTGTTTCAACATTTCTGATATTTGTCTGTCAACTTCTTCTCTATGTACTTGGGGATATCTGTATAATTTGGTATAAATTGCAATGTCGTTCGTAGTTTTGATTTTATGTTTAATTTCATTGGTAAAAGTCAAATCGTCATTTTCTTTATAAAATGTATTTTTGTATTTAAAAAGTAAACCTCTCAAGCTTTTCACTTCCCTTTCGTTAAGGTGGTCTACATTTATGTATTGCATCAAATCTTTTGACTGTATAGCATTGTGAAAAATATTTGCTTCTTCACTTGTCAAAATACCTGATTCATTTACAGAACGACTGTAATATTCTTCCTCCTCTCTGTTAAAGAATAATTTAATTATGCTGTTTTCTGTCGAAATTACTCGGTCTTTGTAGGAAATATTGGTGTCAAGGTTCACTAAAATGTTATTACCTATGAGCCCATCAAATCTATCAGTGAAATTGTATTCTAAAAAATCTACGTAAAAGTTTTCGAGTCCAAACTCTTTAAAAAGTGGTATTGTACACTTTTTCCTAATTATAATTTCATTTTTACATGCTTCAAGTGTTATATTTATGGTCGATTTCCATTTCTCATTACACACTCCTGGATTAATAATGCTAAATTCTGCCCCAGTATCTATTATGAATCTAAGTTTCCTAATCGGGTTAGCGATAACTATATAGGGCATGTATCTGGAAGGCCCCTTGTCCGAAAATTTTGAAAAGTGTTCGAAATGTCCATTGGTTCCACTGCTTGATCTGGTTCATTTCGAGCGTATTGTGGTATATTTAACCTTCGCGATTGTCCAGAAAAATTTCCTCTACGTGATTGCGAAGATCCTTGCCCTGCATTATTTCTATAATTATTTCCTAGATTCTGATTATTTGGCTGAAAACTATCCATTTGACGAAAGTTTCCACTTCGTTGTGGATAACGAAAATTTCTTATTCCCGAATCATTTCTTTTATAGCCATCAGTATTATTGCTTTGAAATTGTTTCTTATTATGGCGATTTGCGTTATTGAATGAGAGTCCGAAAAAATTTAAATAACCATTTTCTTCTATTATTGTATAAGCTTCTGCCATGGTAGCTGGATTTCTACTAATGATTATTCCTTTTACTGGTTCAGGTAAGTTTCGTTTAAATGTCTCTAAAACCAAATTTTTATTTCTTGTAGCCTGAAGTGTCGTTAAGTTGTCATCAAGCAAGTAGGAATTGTTAAGTCTAACTAGAAGTTCATTTAATTTACTATAAAATTTGTATATTCCATCTGTGCATCGACACAGAGTTATTTCGTCTAAAATTCTCTCTTTCGGTGTATGATCACCATGTTCCCTAATTAGCACTGCTCGTAACTCCATCCAGGTATGGACTTGGCCATTTCTGGATAGAGAGTCTCTAGCTCTACCTATCAATCGGTCTTCTATGTAACCCAATAAAATTCTTTTCATCTCTACTGTCAGGGGTTCCATAATGGAGGTTAATGATTCTATTCGCTTAATGAAGTTTGGTAAGTCTGACGTATTTCCATTAAATTGTTGTATCGAACAAATACACTTCCTAGCTACCTCAAATTGTTCCATTTTTTATTATTATTATTGTTACTCTTTTATTTATTTTTATTATTATTTCCAACTATTTTTTTTTTTTTTTTTTTTTTTTTTTTTAATAATTAACTTAAATACTATCTTAAAAAAATATTACTTTACTTGTTAAAAATAATTCCGCTTCTTCTCTTGGTTGGCTTAAACTCTTTGCTTAAACTTCTGAATTTTAGAAGATGATTAACGTTGATGCTTCCTTCCTTCTTTTGGTTTAGATGATGATTTGGGAAATGTTGGCCTCTTAGTTAGGATTTCTATGTTGTAGATCTCTTTTCTTTCTTGTTGACTTATTTTTATTGTTTTAGGTAAAAGACTTTTTATTTGGCTTTTTTATTAACTCTATTTTTTATTTTTTTAGTTTTAAAGTTCTTGTTTATTTGTGTATTGTTTTGTTTTTCAGTTTTTCTTTATTTTGCGTACGAATTATTTCAAGTACGAATATATTGCATATTTCTGGCATTTGCTTAAAAGTTAATTCAAAATTGTTTTTATTTCTTTAGTTTAATTTTATAAGTTTAATTACTGTGTTTAGTTTGTTAACTTATTTTATGTTTTTATGCTTTATTTAATTTTTATTTTATAATTTTTTGTATGATTCTTTTTAGATGCACCAATAGTTTTTAGTTTAACATTCTTATATTAAGTTTCTATTTGATTTTTTTGTTTCTTACACTAAGTTACTTATAAATACCGCAGCTTAGACTTTCAACTTTTATTTCACTGATAGTTTTTCCTTTTCTAACCGATCATTCTTTATTTCGTTTACCGACTGCGCCATTAATAATCGAAATAACTACGTCTGTTGGTTTTGAGTCTTTATTAAAAACTGAGTTTATAAATCTAACTTAATTCAACTTGAACTTAAAATTAACAATACGAATTGGTGGCGAGAAAGAACAAATGTGCAGAATAAGCACATTTACTTGTTATTGCTTCATGCTGTAACAGTAGAAGTTTGTTTATTAAAAATTATTATTAAAGTTAAAATTGTGATTTAAGAAATGCGCTGACGTTTGCGTCTGGTAATTTGTGGGAACGGAAATTATAAAAGATAACATGTATGTATGTGATTTACATGTATGTGATTATATATATATATATATATATATATATATATATATATATATATATATATATATCGGATATGCCAACAAACCCAAATACATATACGCCACCGTTTGCAGATAACACTTCATTTATAAGTGTTATTCAAGACCCGAAAATTGCATCCGAAGAACTCCAGTCTCACATTAATGAGCTAGAAGACTGGCTAAATGTGAATCCCTTCAAATGTGCTCATGTAACATATTCCCTCAGAAGAAACAATTTTTCACCTATAACTATAACAAATACCACTGTTCCAGCGGAGACCCACGTGAAATATTTGGATATCCACCTAGTTTGATGTCTAAGTTGGTCCCGCCATATTGGGGCGAAATGAGCGGCCATAAAACTGCGAACAATTAAACTACAGTGGTTAATAAAGGCTCACTTACCCTTGGCCTTTAAAAAAATCCGTCAATGTCGTCATATGGCAATTATCTGCTGGGTAATGCTTGTGCATTAAACATTCAAAATTTATAAAGAAGACAGTCTAAGATTTTGTCGACTTATCTCATGCGCCCCCTAGTATATGAGAAACAAAAATATTCATAGAGATTTAGAATTGCCCACTATCTTGAAAGAAGCAAAACATACTCGTGCAAATACGTAAACAAACTTGCGGTCCATCCCAACGTTATTTATTGGCATATCATTGGCACCAGTTTAAAAAAAAGCACATGCATTGAGCCTGGCGAAATGGCTCACCCTATCCAATAATAGATAGTTATTAAGATTTGAATACAATGAATTAGTTATTACATTGGTATTAATTAACGAATAATATTTTAGTGATAAGATTTGAATACATATTGTAATTTTGTTTTAGAAAGATTCAATAAAATAAAATTAAAGCTTTTAAAAATATCAGTGGATGCAAAATTCCTGGGCATCTGAACGGCTTTTTATTGCCCACACGTAAAGTGTTTGTTTATGGCCTTATTTTATTTCTTCCACAGAAGTTAAATAAACTCATACGTTTTATCGTAGATACACATAGCATTGTGTCTTTGGTTTCGATTATTTTCTATCACATATCTGATTATTTGTTCTTTGTGTACTAAGACAATATTAGTAATAACGAGTAATATAAATTTACTTTTATTTAAAGGCTTCGGATCATAAGCGCAGTCAAAAAGAAATTGGAGATATTGCTGGTGTAGCAGATGTGACGATAAGACAATCTTATAAACTTATGTATCCAGAAGCTGCCAAATTGTTTCCAGAAGATTTCAAATTCACGACACCAATTGAACAACTTCCACAAATGTAAAAACAAGACAAATATACAGATATTACAGTGTATTAATATTATAAGATGGTTTTTATAGAACATGAACCTACATTTTGTTTATTTTTTTTTCCAAAAAAAGTAATATTATTATTATTATAATGCAACTCATATATAACACTAATGTTTTAACTAAAAAGTTTAATTAATTAAAATCATATTAATAAATGTTTAAATAACTTTAAAGTATGCAATTTTTTAACCAATGTTTTTCCGACCAAAGTTAGCGTAATTAGCATAGGTTACGATCAAATGTCCACTTGATAATGAGTTACGCTCGCTGCACTAAGCCTTAACGTGGCCCGTTTAAATTTGTTATTTAAATGCAAAAACACGTAACTAATAGAAAATTGAAAATCAAGTTTGCTCTCAACAAAATTGTAATTCAAAAATTATAACAACAATAAGAAAGTACCATCTCTTATCTCTCAACAAAATTGTAATTCAAAAATTGTAACAACAATACCGAAAGTATGATTTTAAAATGCTTTTTCTTTTGCTTGAGAATTTACATATGCTTTTGTATTTAAACTAACGATACATTATCGCAATGTCGCAGTCAGGTACATTCATTACATATATGGCTACACATGCGTAGCAGATACAGTGTGAATTATGCTGAGTGCGCTCATCAGTGTTGTTAAACATTTAAACGTACTATTTGCTACACCACATACACTTACCCTTACACAAACTACATTGTAAGTATTTTTGTTGTTGCATTTGATTTAGAATTGGGTTATATAAATTCAGCATAATTTGGAAGCAATTTCCTTCTAAGAATAAGTCCCAACTTAGTCTTAAAAAAGTCGTGCTAGTTGGAATAACGAAAAATAAAAAATTTATACATTTTATAAGCAATTTTGGTTTTGAATTACATGGCGATCCTGCCAATATTTTAGAGTGCGATAACAGTGCGCACCTAAAGAGAAAACAACAATCTGAAGATTGTTGAAACGAAAGTTTAGTGGAATACTTCAATTGTAAGAAGTCAACATGAAAATTGTTTAGTAACATGTGAGGCAAAGTAAAATGCCGATACAGAAAAAAATAGACGAAAGGTGTGATTTGGAAGAAAAATAATGTGAAGGTTATTCAACCGAAAGTTATAGCGGAATACTTCAAGTGCATGAAGTAAACAGCATGTAAATTATGTATGCATATGTTCAGCAAACTAAAATGCCGATGTAGAAGAAACGGCAATGAAAAGGTAGTAATAATCCGAGGGTTCTTTAAACGAAGATGACGCTAAGAACTTCAAAGTGCCGGAGATCTAAAAAAAAGCCTAATAGTAAGAATAATTTAAATAAGTATAAGTAGCTTTAACCCGATGTGCGTGTCAGTCGTACTGATAGCGCCTGTAAGCGACATGTCGCTCGAGGTAAATTTTTTTTTTTACTAATACTAACATAATGATAATTATTAAATAAATTAAACTTAAATATAAAAACGAATGAAAATGGACCTTTAGAATAAATAAAGACAAATCAAAAATCCCAATATATCAGGAAGAAGACGATACCTTAAAACAAGAAAATACGGAAGTTACCTTAGAGAAGGAAGTATTTAATTGCACTAGGAAATATGTAATTAACAACCTAATTTGGGTCAATGAAATAGGGCACTCAGATGGTTAGATGAATGGGAAAATCAACAACAAAATAAAGACAATCAAAATATAACAAAATAAAATGAGGAAAACTCAATCAAAAATAAGCCACCACAACACGAACATAATAAATGAAGTAGAAGTACAGCAAACTCACATTGATTTAATTGAGATCTGTTTCATAATAATTACAATTCTATTACGTTTAAACTTTGCTTTGAATATACGCTATGCATAATAAAAAAACTAAAAAAGAAATATACTAGTATATCCCATGAATTGGACAAAATATAAATTGAATGGCAAATCATTCTAAATAAGGTCAGATCAATAAGAGAATATTTTCGGCGAGCTTACAAGTGCCTAAATTTTACCAAGTGAGAAAAATTCGGGATTTCCTTGATGTTCATTACAATCGGCTAACAACAGCCCACAAACCTGCAGCAGAATCACTTTTCTTGGACTTAACAAATAAGATTTTGAAAGTATCTGCGCAAAAAAACATACAAATACTTCTCACAGAAACACTACACGAAAAGATTTCTACTGATACAATATTCACTAAAAACAAACATGGCACAAACATTAGTAGAATTCTTGAATACATCCTCAAAGCTAATCACAGAGTTTGCCATCAAAAATTACGGTCATTTTTAGATTCACTAGATTATTTTTTTTAATTTTATTTTATTTAATCTATCTACTAGAAAAAATTTACAATAAGTATTCAAATCTTATTTGTAAATTATTATTTACTAGTTATTACCAATGTAATAACTAATTTATCGTATTCAAATTAATAAACTATCTTCTATTGTGTAGAGAGACGGCTCGCCAGATGAGTCAGTTCTTGTTGGTCTCTGGTGCCCGTCAAATTGCAATAAAGCGAGTTACACTCGAGACGAATAATTTTTAAAATATCTTTGACAAAACTGACAGTAGGCTAATAGGCCTGTACGATGTAATCTGGCTTGAGTCCCTTCCTTTCGGGATCATAACAATTTCAGACATCTTCCAAGAGCATGGGAAGTAGCCGACGCGCAACATGGCATTAAATATGTAAAGTAAAATTCTTACAGCTGAATTAGGTAAGTTTTTTATCATTGATCCTGTTATACGATCAGGTCCAGGTGATTTCTTCATATCCGTATTTTTAATTGTCGATTTTAAAGAAGACAACCGAAATTTCCTAGGATCATTCACGGTGTCACTAATAAATGGAATAGTGGAATTACTTATATCATGTGGTGCGAAAACCTTCTCTTCTCAGTGGGGATTCGTAAGCAATAGGACATTGTGAGTGCTTTACAGCTTTCCACAGACTATAACCCGTGTTTTTCATTGGACCCAATTTTTTTAAAAAGTTGTCGATAGCGAATTCGTGTTTCTGTCTCAATTTACTGCGTAAGTTTTTTTTTGGCATAATTTCATTTGCATTTTAATGTGTGGAGAACAACTATTTTGCCATTGTCTATTGGATATCTGCTGTTGCCTGGTACGATATTATTTTAGCTGATGGCTTTGTTGGCGTTGCAGCTATGGCTGCGGCAGTCACGACGTCTGTAAACTGATCTACAGCTGCTTGAATATCAGCTGGATTTCTCAGTGGGATGTTCAAAGATAAGTGAGAGCTCACATACATTTTATATTTTAACCTTTTTTAACATATTTCTGTTCGGGTGGAAACTAAGGGTTTTAGGTGCAGTGACAAAACTGTCGTGTAAAATAACAATTGTAGGTGAATGATCAGAAGATAGGTCATAGGATGAACTAACTAACAGTTGGTCACGTTTGGTGTTTTTTACTATAGTAAAATCAATAATGTCTGGCAACTTGTTAAAGTCTGTGGGCCATTAGGTGGTTTAGCGGTGATACGACGTCCAGCTTGTTTGCTTGAACTGTATAATACAACTGCCTACCTCTAGAATTAAGGAGTCTGGAACCCCAATATATGTGCTTTGCATTGTAATCGCCAGCAGCAATAAACTTTTACCCTAGTGTAGCTAAGAACCTGGCAAATTGATGGTGTTCGATTTTACGCCTAGGCGGGCAATACACTGACGAGACTGCTATATTAAAATCAGTAAGATTTTTAGCCGTGGCTTGCAAAAAGTCTTCCTTTAATACGGTCAATAGAAAATTCCTTAGGTTTTTCCGGACTATAATGGCAGTCCCACCACATGCCCTTTCGCTTAGGTGTTTGGTGTCATATATAAAAATCCATCAATTCTAAAGCAGTTTTTCATAGTGAAGTGTGTTTCAAAGACTAAAAGTATGTCAATATCATGTGTTAGCATGAAGTATTCGACTTCATATTTATGCTGGCAGAGCCTGTTAGCGTTCCAGAAGCATTTTTTAACTGGTTAATTTTTTGCTAAGCGAAACCTGCAGAAGCATGTTTTTAGTTCGCATCATTTCCTGAAACATACCCTGCATAGTTGTCATGAAATTATTCATTGTTTGTATTAAATTATCAATTGAGCTCGAATTGTTAGTGAGGGGTGTCTGTGCACCCTCTTTTAAGACGTGGTCATATGCATGTTTATGCGCATTAGACCTTGGCATTTGCATTATGTAAATCATTTCTCAATGTTTGGCCATACGAATAGTTTGGTTTAATGTGTGGCTGTGTAGCTTGTGTACTAGCAATAGAACCAGCATGAAGCCGAGGAAATTGAGAAGACCTATATTGTTCATATTCAGGCTTACGTACGACTTTCGCATTATTTTTTACATATTGAAAGACTTTGCAGCAGTCATTTGCTGTGTAGTTTTCACTACAGTTGCTGCATTTTTTGACCTTGGGGTCTGTTTTGAAAGAAGTGCATTCCAAAGTCCGGTGCGCATCATCGCAAACAACGCATACGGATGGTAGCTTGCAGTAGGGTTTCGTGTGCCCGAATTCCTGGCAGTTGGTACATTACCGGGGACTATTACGTTTTAGAGGCTCTTCTACCGTTATTCTTCTGTTCAAAAGGTAGCGCAAATTGTATATAGGATGAACATAGTTTTTTGATTTCAGCTGAGAATCGTAAAATACGATTTCAACACGATGCATAGGTTGGGGAACTTCATTCTTATTTAGAATATTGTGCACTGACCTTACGACATTGCCTTCTACCTCCATGGCACTTTTTATTTCCTCAGTGGGAACAGAACTGTCAATGCCCTTTATGAGAATCAAACCTTTAGCACTTTTTAGTAGATATGTATAATAGCTCTTATTATCTGCATCGAGACGTCTTGCGATTAGGCGATAATTATTTTCAGTGTGGGCTTGGATCTTTGTTACTTGTGTTTGTCCTCTTCGTACAGAAGCCACATAGAAATTTTCTTTACCTACGAGTTGGGGCAGAATATTTACAATGGCATTTGGTGTTTGTTCGCGCAAGTAAATTGGTGGGGGTTTTGCTTCCCTTACAGTTGGTTCGGCATCTTCATTATCCGGGGTAGCAAGTACAGCGAATCTAGTTTCACATACCAATGTTGCAGCTACTTGATGAGAACCTTTGTATTGTATGGCGGTTCGCTTTTGTTGTGAAGCCTAAGTCTGGTTATGGTTATGTACCGATCCATACCAGTTTGCACGCGTTTAAATACAGTACTCGTTTACTTTATCGTCTTGTACTATTTTCTTTGTAGCACTTGTATAGTTTATTTATTTGATGAGTTCGTTGTTACTGTGGCAGATGTATTTATATTTGCTGATAATGAACGCGTTCGGTCAATTGGGCTGGCGGTTAAGAAAGCACTGTCATCTTTTTTTTTCATTATTTATATTGTTCATTGCATTATTAGCATTTGTGTAACTAAAAGAGTAATCATTGTTGTTATTACCTTTTATATTTTTTCCATTAATGTTTGGGGCGCTCGTGTACTCAGTATCAATTGTTTAAACCGGTTTAACCATGCACTATTTGTTATTGTGTTTTTTTTTTACACACAATTTATTATATTTTGTTTATTTTTTTGTTAATGATTTCTTTGTTTTTACTAACTGTTCACTATGTTTTTAAATTAAATTCAATTGAATCCTAGAAAAAATATTTATTATGCGCTTAATAAGACGTACGTCTGTACTCAAACCACAAAGTAACACAGAGGCGTCACTAGTATAGTGGTCTCTTTCTCTATCTGTCTCTTTCTTAAATGAATGGCCGCTCCTATATTCCCTTTTATTATATTTTTCTTCTTTATTTTGGATAATTTTTCTGGCGCATTAATGAAAAAGGTAAAATAAGGGTTGAAAATTTATATTTATTTAACTTTAAATTAATTTACTTTCTTTTATTTACAGGGCAAGGGCACAATTTAGAGGATAACTTATGCTGTAAATAAAAAGATAAGTTCATTTCTATTATATAAAAACACACATTTATTTCCTTTGTATATTGACTAATAGTTTTTTTCATTTTTGCAGAGCCAAAATGCATTCAACTAAAAATGTGTATGTATGGATTTACATAGATAACAGAAAACAAATTTGTTCAAAAATTTCTTTTATATTTTCAGGAAAATATGTATTAAAGGATGTCCTCCAGGCGAACTTCACATTTTCCCAAGGGATCCAGAGAGGTAAGTCTTGTGAACTTTTATATTGTTTCAAGTGTTAAAAATTTTTCCGTATTGCCTACAGACGTGCAAATGTAAATCGGATTTCAGGACTTGTAGGCTTGCTTAATGTTTGTGGTACTGCCATGTCCATGTAATTAATTTTATAAAATTTTGGTTAAGATTAACTTATGTGTTTTGCACTTTTTATTATTTTTAAGGTGTATTTATAAATAGACAAACTTCTTCAATAGATTTTTCTCTCATTTAAACTTATATTCATTTACATTTGTTTCATTAGCTGCTACGGATTTATTTGTTGATGTTGAACTTGTTGTTAATGGCGGCTTGTTGGGCTCCCTGCTGAGTATGTCGTAGAAACAAAATAAATATTTCTAGTCGAGCTAAAGGCCTCTGAATTTTCCCTTATTGTAATTTGATTTGTAATTTAAGTTTTGGAAAAATAATAAAGAAAACGCTTAAAAATGTTTAAATATATATAGATGTTTATTATTTACTGCTTGATATTAGGTACTGTACATAATTAAGAGGTTGAAAATTAGAATTTATATTTCAAAAGATGTTATGAATGAAGTTATTTAAAATTTAAACATTTAAATAACTTTAACAAAGGTAAACACAAATTAGGTTACGTGTAAAAGTTTTGCCTTCTTTATCTACTAGTAATGCTTGTGATTTAAGCTGCTTGTTTAAATATATAAAAGAAAAAAGTTATTATTGTAACATTTATTTATTTATTTATTTATTTATTAAATTGTAGAACTAGCACAACAAGATAATAATCTTATAAGTTAGAGTGCTAGTGAGTAAAGCAAATTAGTTGTTACATATAAAAAAAAAGACAAAAAGGAGAACATAGTATACATAAAACAAAGTAATATGATAAAAGTGTATAATTAAAATAATACAAAACACATATAATTATTACACAAAAATTTTCAAGCATATGTTTTAGCTAACTCTCTTTTAAATAAGTTTGCGTTGCCTAAGTTTTGAATATAATGCGGTAAAGAGTTCCATAGACTTGTGGTGTATATTATAAATTGACGTTGTGACAAAAGGCTCTTGTATTTTTGTTGAATTATAATCCTTCCACGGTTAGATCTGGCAAACTGGATCCTGCCATATAAATATGGTGGTTGTTCAGTTGTGATTATCTTATGCATTAAGACAAGGCATTTAAATTTCAAAAGGTCATCGAATTTCATGTGAAAAATCTGGTTAGAATATAACGAAATATTGTCACGACGGCCTTTTTGGAAAATATATCTTGCAACATTATTATATGCAACTCTAAGTTTACCTAAGTCATTACTACCACAGTTTGCAAAGATTTCACATCCGTATAGAAGAGCTGGAACAAGGTATGTCTTCGCTAACAGCATACGTATAGAAAATGGCGTTGAATCTTTGACAGCCCATAGGCTACGAAGCATGCTATGTACTCTGCCCACTACAATACTAATGTGATTCGACCAAGTAAGTCTATTATTGAAAGTGACTCCCAGGTTCGATGCAGAATCCACAAGAGCAATATCCTTATCATCTATTTTTATAAGAATGTTAGAAAAATTGTTCTTGGACTTGGACACTATGATGCACTTAGATTTCAGTGGATTAATGCACAACCCATTAGAACTTGCCCACTTACTTATCTCGTTCAAATCATCATTGATCATTTCTACACAAAAATTAATATCATCGAGATTAGTGCTAAGATAAAGTTGCACGTCGTCAGCATACATATGGATTTTACTGTTAATTGAAATATCAGGCAAATCATTGATGTAAAGACAGAAAAGAAGAGGCCCAAGAATAGAGCCTTGTGGAACTCCCCTACTAACGTTAATTGGCTCTGATCTGTTACCGTTAAGATATACTGTTTGGGATCTATTGCTCAAATATGAATGTAGAAGACTGCATGCTGAGCTAGAAAAATAGAATAGTTTTTGAAGTTTTTTCAACAGAACCGAATGGACAACAGTATCGAACGCTTTACTGTGATCAAGAAGTACCAAAAAAGCTACCATATTTCCATCGAGTTTCGATCTTAGATCTTCGACTACGTCGACCAATGCCGTAATGCAACTTCTGCCCTTCATAAAGCCCGATTGCTTATCAGATAAAAAATTTCCAGATATCAAATATTCACTTATTTGCTTGCTCATCAGATTTTCAACCACCTTGGATAAAAAGGAGAGAATGGCAATTGGCCGATATTCATTGTTCGCCTTGGGAATAGGGACTATTTTCGATAGCTTCCACTCTTCCGGAAAACTTGATTTTGTGAGAATCGTATTAAATAGATGTGTAAAGTAGGGCAGCAGTCTTGGAGTTAGGACCTTCAGAAAAATAGGACTTATATCATCCATACCAACTGCATTCGACTTGATTGCCGAAAAAGCTATGAAGACTTCCAGCTGATCCACACAACGAAAACTAAAAGGATTTTCCATTGAAACGTAACATAGGTCATCATATACTTTATCTGAAGGTGAAGGAGCATCAAAAATTACAAACTTATTGTTCAAAATATTCACATCAATGTCAGGGTTACATAATAAAGAGAGTTTCTGACCTACTCCAATTTTACGTATCTCTTTCCATTTAGATTTGCTATCAATAGCGGACGAAAATTTGCTTCGATAAAACGAGGACTTTGCAAGTTTGATTCGTTTCGTGACATCGTTTCGCGCAGATTTATAGCTAATTTCAAGATCATTAGTTTTAAACCTTTTCCATCTAGCATAAGCAGCATCACGCTTCTCGATTAACAATTTTATTTCAGGACCAAACCAAGGTTGTTGGCTGGCTCTTATTCGCTTGGTCTTTATTGGGACACATAATTCAAACAAGTATTTAATATTTCCATTAATAAACGACAATTGATCATCAGCACTCACAAAAGTGTAAATTTGATCCCAAGAGATATTGTCGACGTAATGATTAAGCAAAATGTAATCAATATTATTATAATCACGATAAGAAATAATTGTATCATTCTTATTCATGGACATGTCATAGGTTAAGAATAGAATATCATGCCTTGAGAAAGCTGAGGCTGAAAGTTGGTCATACATGAGTACTCTAGACTTGTGGTTGACAAATATCAAGTCAATTAGGCTATTCGAAGTAGTGTGAAAGTGTGTTGGATAATAAGTGTTTACTGGATAAAGGTCAATAGTACGCATGGGTTCAATTAATGGATTAGCGGTTAACAGGTTATTATTAAAGTCACCTGCTATTACTATATCCTCGTATTGGACAGATAAATCCGCAAGGATAGCAATGAAGGGATCAACATCCATGTCATTACGTGCCCTATATACACAACCTAGAAGCATTTTCCTCCTATCCATACTAGATATCTCAAGAAATAAATATTCTATATCGCTACCAGTTATCGTCCTAAACTTCTCCCTACACGATATACCATCCCGAATATACACAGCGACTCCACCACCTCTAGCCCTTATTTCAACATTATCAATTAGAATCCTTCTATCTGCGCGGAAAAGTTTAAAGCCTGTTAAATTAAACACAGAATCATTTACATCGAAAGGAAACCAAGTTTCCGAAACGCATATAATATCTATATCTGTTTGGGGAAATAGGTACCGAAATTCATCCATTTTATTACACAAACTTTGCGCATTTAAGTGAACAATTTTAAGACCAGTTTTTTGTCTGGAAAGAACCCTGAGCATACTATACACACAGTCATTGGAACCACGACTACTTAAATCGAACATATATTGTTGTGGAATTGGCAACGCACGCAAAAAAATGAGAAAATAATTATATGAGAGCTATTTATCTTCCAGCTTAAAAAGGAGTTGTACATACATAATTGAGTTAATAGTAAAAGTATAATTGAAACATAAATATAAAAAATATAAGCAAATAGTAAGAGTTTGTGCAATAAAAAAATAATACTCAAAAAATATAGTTCCGGTGAGTTGAGTATATCATGTTGAATTGTTGTTGAATTATTGTGTTGATATATTGGCATGATGAGATTGTGGAGCATAATTGCGGCCATGAGCGACGTCCAATACATTAGCACCAGGAAATAACGCATGAAGATGCCCAATTTCGTCGATTTGCAGGATGTTATCATTGGAGTTTTTCCTAATATATACAAAGCCTCGCATGGAGAAAGCGCCGTGAATGAGTTTTTTCTTTTTAAGGCGAACAGCTGCACGTAATATTTGAAAATTGGTTTTTGTTAAATTCTCATTAACATAGAATTTGCTGTCAGAGTTAATGCCCAGATGCCTTAAGCGAAAATAAAAATCTTTGTTGGTGTTTTTAAAATTGCGAAGTGATTTTAAGAAACTATTTTTGTCATAGGGTGACCACATTTTTACAATGATTACTGCATCTTTGGAAAAGGTTTTGTGTTTATTGTTTACATTCTGCAGACGATATATATTTTTAATTGCAGGAATGGCAGTTTTTATTGTATCACAAATCGAGCCGAATATATTCATTAAGTTTTCATTTTCATTATACGGTATTTCGTTTAGACGCAACTCGCATGCAACAGCGTTGTTTTCCTGATGCTTAATTTTTAATTTCAAAGATGCAAGTTCGTCTTTAATACTTTTGAATTCAACCGTAGCTGTTTCTAAACTAGACACTCTATCACTAATTTGTTGTATTTCATTTTGTATATGGTTGAATCTCTTGTCTAATTCATTTAGGAGATCCTCTCTATATTGAGTGAGCTTGTCCTCAATGACTTTTCCCATTTGCTCTGTTAATCGTTCAAAACGTCTATCCATCACTGTTATTAATCTAAAAGGTGATTCTGTCGAGGCTAAGCCCGGGCTAGCATATAGAGAATTTTTCAAAGACCCTCTTGCATGGCTATCCGTAGGTTTGCAAAAAGTTAATGTCGATCCAGAAGGTCTGGTTTTTTGTATTTTTTCTTCCATGTTACGATTATTAATGTCTTTATCACTCGATGTAGATTTAATTCTTTTAGTGATCTTTTTTACACTTTTGTTATTATTTTTTCTGAGGTTATACATTGAGTGTTAAAATAATAAGAGTAGTTAGCAAAAATGTTTTCAATTGTTTATGTCTCTATTTTGCTTAATTTACTTTAGGTTCGTATCAACTTAACTGAGAAAAAAATATATTCCCTTTAGCTTTGTTGTTGAAAATGTTGAAGATGTTGTTTTTAGTTGATTTTAAATTCTCTTGTTTTTAACTCTTGTAGTATCAGGTTCGTTGACCTAATTAATTTTAATGATTGTGCACACAAGAATAACGATTGTTTTATTGTGTATTTTGTTGTTACTGTTGATATTTAAATTTTAGTTTTGAGAGATCACTTAATTGTTTATGTTTTCTTGCGCTCTCTATCAGAAATATTTTTGTTGTTTTACTGTTTTTTCTTAGTTTTTTTTTTTTTGAGTTTTGTTTATTATAAAAAACTTATTGATTTATAAAGGTTAAGCGTTAATAATAAATAAATACATTAAACGCAGACTTTTCACTTTTCAGATTTTATTTATTTAAATCAATTTGAAACTAAAAATAATTTGTAAGCCAGAGCCACTAAAAAAGCACGTCCGATCTCTATGACAAACTTAATGAAAATCATGTATATGTACAATAAAATAATTTTTCATTTAATTTTAGATACAATTTTGAAAAAATTTGCTTATCATTTAAAGCCATTTCCACATTGGTAATATCGAGAATATTAACAGCATTGTCATCAGAAACTTCTTGTTTTATTTTAATTTTTTTTTTAATTTTAGGTCTCGGAATACAAGACGCTACTGTAGCTACTGTTGTTTTAACATACTCAACACCGCTATTGTTATCCTACTTATTCTCTTCGGTAGATGAAGATGAACTTTCTTCTTTTATAACAATTTTATGCACTTCATCTTCATTGTCGCCACAAGAGTTTGCGTCCATCTTTTGCGTTCTATTAGATTTAGATTTGTTATTGAATGTAATCAGTACGTTTAGGATTTGTTTTACCTGTTCATCATTTGTTACCAATTGTTGCGCCAAATATAAAGGCGTATAGCCAGCCCTATTAGTTGCATATAATAATGCACATGCTATCAACTGGCCATATTCCAACATTAAATTTACCAATTTCAGATTTTGTTGTTGTACGGCCATATGTAAAGCATACTACTTGGAGTTGTTACTGCGGCTGCATCATATTTTAATAGTTAATTAATAGGAGTAAATCCATCAACATTTATTTATTTATTATTATTCCAAGCCATTTCTTTATTTGGGTTGGTCATGAAGACAGGGATATTGCAATGCAGTTTATGATCGCTTGTTGACCAATGTATTTTTAAAAGTTTATTTAATTTAAAATAATCTAATACCTTAAAAATAGGTATTGCGAATATAGATTAGGTTGCTTAGCAATATCCTTTTGCTTTTTGCTGATTATTTGTTCCTTGTGGTGATACATTGATGCCTTTGCGTTGCTGCATATACAAACACCATCTTTTTTACCACTTTTATTAATTTCTGTATTAATTAGCACTGCATCAAAATCTCTTAATTTTGGATATTTATTAAATGTGATATGTGATTTATATCACATTTATATAATAAAGCACAGAATATATAATTTACAAACTAAAATATACGAAATTTTGTCTCCGTCACATATTATTTTTCTAGTTTTTTGCTTCCGTTTTTATTATTTTTCGCACTATTTTAAAATGTTATATTTGTCTTGAGGGACTGCCCGCAGCAACTAAAGCTGATTCTAGCAATTTTCTTACGTCAAAGTTTACACCTCTGGTTACTTTGTGACTAAAACACGGTCACAAACGAATAATTAGATTTACTAGAATTAGTAACCAAAATAAAAAATTAACATGAATCCGCAGCAATATCGCTAATAAAAATGAAAGAAGAAATTTAGTAAGAAACACAGCTACTATAATGGAAATCCTAAATAAATTTAAATCCAGCGTACGCGTAAAAGGCCAATCAGTAGAGGTACTTTCGGTTAAAATAATAAACATTTAACAAAATAAAACAGCCAATGCCTATTGCAATGGAATCGAAAATCTTGCAAAATCATTGGAAAATGCATACATATCGGACGGTTTGTCATTCGAATTAGCCAATAAGTATTCCAGACAAGTTGTCGTAAAGGCCTTGTCCAAAAATTGCACCATAGATAAAGGAAAACTTATGGAAGCAGGTCAATTAATACTAAGAACGAAGCAATCGGAAAATGTATAAATAGTTGCACAGAAGCAACTGGCCAACAGAATGCTGTCTTGTATTATCAACAAAGGCCAACCCAAAGCTCACGGGGAAACCAATTTAAACCCCGCAATAAAATATAGGATTAAGAATATTGATATAAGAAGTAATATAACCTTAGTAGATAAAAAAACAAACAAAGAACAAATAGTACATAACAACAGAGTAATATCATAGGATATAATATATTATGGCCGAAGTTAAATCACCGATGGCAAACAATAGCTGTCAGTTGAAATCGGGCCAAAATCGTCGTTGATTTTTATGCATTATAAGTATATAATGGTAAGATATAAGCTTTTTACGAATAAGCCTTAACTCGTAAAGACATTTCTTGCATTTCTGCAACATGCCAAAAATTTAAATAATTTGACAAATATATTATCGTATGTGATATACCATAGATTATATTTTATTTTAAAAATTTTTTTGACAGAGTACATGGCGGGCCGATTTCAAATTTCTAAACTACAATTACAGATTGTTAGATCGCGGCCACGCGTAAATGTGAAAAAATGATTAGTGGAAAGGTATTATCCAGTTTTATTTGTTATTTTGTAAGATAAGTGTTGTTACGGATTTATTCTCACATATACCTTATAGTTTCCTGAAGCAAAAATAAACTCACTAGCTTAAAACTTTAGTATATTTTGTAGCCTGCTTTTAAATATAAAAGGAAGAAAATACTATATTGATCTTCCTGATCTATTTCTTCTTTTGTTATAATCACATGATATGACTTATGTACGTGTATGTACAGGGTGTCCGCCGGCAAGGTATACTACTTTGTTTTGCTGCCATTTTGGTAAACATTAGTCATGACAGTTCATATTTGACAGTCGTGAAATAGACACGTGGCAAATTTATTATGGAAAAATATTCGGAAACCAACGTGTTCTAATCGTTACAACATTTTATCAAAATCAATCGTCGTTTACACGGACGATGAGAAAGTTACGTGAAATTTTTGGGAGAAATAACGTGCCAACAAGACGCACTGTTTATCGTGTAGTGAATGATTTCGAAGAAGACTGTAGCTGATAGGCCCAAGCATAGGACACACCTTACGGTAAGATCGGCTGAAAACATTACTGCTGTTTAAGAAAGTGTTCAAAACAATTCATCAACCTCAATTCGACACCGTGCTCAGGAGCTTGGTCTTGATCTTACGCCGCCGTATATATGGCAATAGGATGCTACAGCTCGTCCATGACAACCCCGATTTTCATTAAAAAATCATAATGAGTGACGAGGCACATTTTCTTTGGAATGGATATCTGAATAAACAGAATAGTCGGTTCTAGGCAATGGAAAATCCTTAAATTATTCATCAATCACCCTTGCATCCATTAAAAGTGATAGTCTGGTGTGGAATTTGGTCAGGAGGAATCATTGGACCTTACTTCTTTGAAACTGAAAACGGTGTAACGGTAACTGTCAATGGGGAGCAATATCGTGATTTGAGTGAAAACTTTTTAACACCACAACTGCATGCTTTGGGCTTGACTAAAATGTG